>JBBDHG010000014.1:3395000-3995000 GCA_037951165.1 Lophius americanus
AGAGTAAGAATAACAGAATAAGAATAACAGGGCATTATGTGCAATTAAATTAAATTAAATTAAATGTACAAAAACAAAGTGCAAGTGAGGTAGGTGTGTGTGTAAGTGTGTGTGTAGTTGTGTAGGTGTGTGTGTGTTGCTAACAGTGCTGGTTGTGGAGTCTGACTGCTGCAGGAAAGGAACGATCGGCGATATCGCTCCTTCACACACTTGGGGTGAAGGAGCCTATCGCTGAAGGAGCTCTCCAGTGCAGAGATGGTTTCCTGCATGGGGTTGGAGACGTTGTCCCGGAGAGATGACAGCTTGGCCATCATTCTCCTGTCTCCCACCTCCTGTACCGAGTCCAGAGGACATCCCAGGACCGAACTGGCCTTCCTGATTAGTTTGTCCAGTTTCCTCCTGTCAGCAGCTGAGATGCTGCTGCCCCAGCAGACCACTCCATAAAAAATGGCTGAGGCGACTGCAGAGTCAAAGAAGGTCTTCAGGAGCGCCCCCTGCACTCCAAAAGACCTCAGTCTCCTCAGCAGATACAGTCGGCTCTGACCCCTTTTATACAGTGCCGTTGAGTTGTGAGTCCAGTCCAGTTTGTTGTTCAGGTGAACACCAAGGTACTTGTAGGACGTGACAATCTCAATGTCCATTCCTTGGATGTTCACCGGTGTGTGGGGGGGTGTGTGCCTTCGGAAGTCCACCACCAGTTCCTTGGTCTTACCCGCGTTGATCTGGAGGGGGTTCCACTGGCACCAGTGCGTGAAGTCCTGCGTCAGTCCTCTGTACTCCTTGTCGTCCCCGTCTGTGATGAGACCGACAATTGCAGAGTCATCAGAGAACTTCTGCAGGTGACACGTGGGTGTGTTGTATGAGAAGTCTGCAGTGTAGAGGGTGAAGAGGAACGGTGCCAGGATCGTTCCCTGTGGGGCCCCCGTACTGCAGACAATCACGTCCGACACACAGTCCCGAGTCCTCACATACTGGGGACGGTTGGTCAGGTAGTCCAGGATCCAGGATGCGAGGTGCTCATCTACTCCGGTCAGTTCCAGTTTGTCCCTCAGAAGCGTGGGCTGGATGGTGTTGAAAGCACTGGAGAAATCGAAGAATGTGATCCTCACGGTGCTTCCAGGCTTCTCCAGGTGAGAGAGAGCTCGGTGAAGAAGGAAGATGATGGCGTCGTCCACCCCGATGTTCGACTGGTAGGCGAACTGAAGGGGGTCCATCGACAGGCTGACCACCGGGCGGAGATGACCAAGGACCAGTCGCTCTAGAGTCTTCATCAGGTGGGATGTTAATGCCACCGGCCTGTAGCTGTTGAAGTCCTTCGGGTGCGGCGTCTTGGGGACAGGTACCACACAGGAGGTTTTCCACAGGAGTGGTACCTTCCCCAGCTTCAGGCTCAAATTGAAGACGTGCTCCAAAATCTCACACAGCTGGTCTGCGCAGGTCTTAAGGAGCCTGGAGCTGATGCCGTCCGGGCCCGTGGCCTTCTTCACCTTGATCTTCCTTAGCTGATTCCTCACCTGGAGTGTTGTGAGGGACAGACTGGTGCAGGGGGGCTGTGTGTTGGGGGGGTTGGATTTTGGGGGGGTGATAGCTAGGAGGGGGGGCAGGGTGTTAGGTAGAGCAGGGGGATGTGGCTGGGAGTTCTTTGTAGTGGGAGAGGAGGTGGGGGAGGGGCAGTGCACTGAGGGGGGTGAGAGGAGTCCCTTCTGTGGGAGTCGGGCTGGAGGATTGAGGGCAGATGACTGGTCGAACCGGTTAAAATACTGGTTCAGGTAATCTGCCCACTGTTGGTCCCCTGCAGCTTGGGAGTTTGGCCCCTTGAAGCCTGAGATGGTTTTCAGGCTTCTCCAAACACCACTGATGTTATTCTGCTGCAGCTGGTCCTCCATCTTCTTCCTGTAGGAGTTCTTCCCCTCTCTGATCTTCCTCCTCAGTTCCTTCTGCACAACCTTCATCTCCTCCTTGTTACCTGACCTAAAGGTCCTCTTCTTCTCCTTTAGGAGGACCTTTATGTCCGGACTCATCCAGGGTTTGTTGTTTGAGAAACACCGTACAGTCCTGGTGGGTACGGTGTACCCAGGTAGTTTATTGAACCAGTACAATAAACTACAATATAGTTTATTGTACTAGTGAAACATTTGTCTCCATACCTTTTACCAATATATGTAGCAGCAAGAAGAGGGAGGACAAAGCAACCTTTTTTCTTAGTGAAAACCTGTGTGTAGGGTCACTGACATTTGCTCTAAATTATTTTTCTTGTGTCATGAAGTGTGAAGTGTCATGTTACCTTCCTCTGACCAGGACACATGGCAAAAGCAATTGGGAGAATAAAGAAAGACCTGAGTCTTATCAAACCTTGCCCGGATTAAAAGAGGGACTGGAGGAGGAGACAAGACTGATTCTGCATTTGCTACCACTACCTGTGACAAATTTAGTGGCGGTAGGGGAGCATTCACCACAACATCTGCATGGATTAGATAGATGGGATTGCAAGATTGTAGGAGGATGAAATGATCAACGTCTGAAACACACCAGTTTGCCAGCCATGTAGATGATAATGATGAAAGGATGTAGGTAACAAAATACCAAGTCTTGATTCAAACCTTGGTTCAGACTTGCATGTCTGAACCAAACTTTGATTGGGTATTGCTTTTTTGATTTCATCAAGGTTGGCAGATGCTTATGAATGCACTGCTTCACTTTGATAACACCATAGGAAACAAAACATCTTTTCCCTGCCGTGTTTTACTTAATGGAACATCTTTGCCCTTTAGTCAAACGATTTGCACATCACCTCTGATTTGATTTGTATATTGTAATAAAACCATGGGCTAACTCCAATCTTTAATAAGTGAATTTAATCTGTTCGGATTATTCGATTTGTACCATGCGTGAGTATAATGCAGTGAGAAAGGATGCATTTTTATGGTTAAGTAGTCAATAACATCAGCATGTTATTGCCATAGTGCTCCTTGGCTTTGATCCAATACTTTAATACCATTACAACAATACTGGGCAAAGGCCTGTTGGCTTTGCAAATTGAGCCACTGTAGGCTCGCTAGGATCTGATTGAATTTCCCCCAGTCCTGTGGCTGGGAACATGTGTTTCTGCGATCCCCAGTGCATCTGTCAGTGCTGTTTCTCTGCATCTGTGTAGGGAAGGAGGAGAGAGAAGGGGGGATGCGCCCACAGCTATTTACAAAACATTCATTGTTTTATCTCTGCGAGGCAGTCAGAAGCCTTCCCATTCCTCTCCACCTCTCATTTATCAGTGACAAAGCCTTATTTAAGTGCTTGTTGTCTTGACCTATTCATGACTGACGCTGGCATTTAAGAAATACCAGCGAAGAGCGTCGAGGTATCGGCAGGATGGGTGGGACGTGTTGGTCCATGTGTAGCATTTTAGTTGGAAGCGGAGCCATTAATATCTTTCTCCTCAGAAGAA
The DNA here is from genome assembly GCA_037951165.1 of Lophius americanus. Taxonomy (NCBI): domain Eukaryota; kingdom Metazoa; phylum Chordata; class Actinopteri; order Lophiiformes; family Lophiidae; genus Lophius; species Lophius americanus. The sequence continues at coordinate 3,398,443 of JBBDHG010000014.1, forward strand.
GCTGTCAGCTCGGCGACAGCCCCCTTCTCAGACTCATCAGTCAGTGGGTGAAAGGAGTTCACCGCAGGTTGATGAGCTCAATGGGTGATCACCTTTTGTAATGAGAAAGACTCAGAGATAGTACGGAGAGCAAAGCTTAGACAAGGTGAATCAACGGCTGGGTGAGATGAAAGGAGAAAAAGACAGCCTCAAAGAAAGGACAATGAGTGTTCTATTCACAAAAGCACACAAGAAAAGTAATTCAGCAAAGAAGTAAAGGAACAGAAAGGAGTGATGAAATGAAAACTACTGTTGTTGAGGGCTACAATTATTTTGGTGATGATGTCGATGAGGTCAATATTTTGCCTGCTGACAAGTAAGCGGACAAGTGGTGGCCCACTGTGCATTTAGCTGGCAAAGGTCAACTGCTCATAACTTCCCCTGCTGAAGCCTGTAGGGCTGCACTCAGCTTTGCTCCATCATTAACACACTCTGTCAAGGCTTTATGACAGGTCGAGTTCAATGGTGCTCCTGGCAAATAAATGCACTTCTTAACTCACCCAATTTATAAGCATGACTGAGTGATTGACAAAGACATGATGAACGAAGTGAAAGCAGAGATGGATGGAGAGTATAGCAGAGATGAATAGGAGATGAAGGCGAATATGCATGCAAGCTCCAGGTAAAGCATCCTCGTGCTCTTCTGTCTACTCTCTCTTTGTTTCTCGGCTGCGGAAACACTTCTGGATCTCTGTTATTGCTCCCTCCACCTACATGTAGACAGCACATGGAACTATTTCTCTTTCTCTACTGAGTGCTTGTCAAAATGAGATTGCAGGGGAAAGTGCAACTTCACTCAGTGAAGTAGGCAATACAGGATGAGAGAATTCACACAAATGGATCATATGCAACTTTTGTTCTACCAATACTTCTGGACAGACAGGGTAGAGATTATAAGGGCACACAAACCTGTTCTTGCTCTATAAACTCATTTTGATTATAAAGTTATTTCACATGGCAATAATGAATTATTAATGAATCTGTTTGGGGAAAAGACTCATTTTGGGATAGCTGTAGCTCTGTTGCTAGAGCAGCAATCTCCAATCAGAGGAAAACATTCAATCCAAGCCCCAGCCTCTACGTGTCATCGGGTTCCTTGATCAAGACCCTGCACCTCAGGTACCCAAGGAAATATCTTCTCATCAGGAATGGGTCTAATGCAGAGAAATAATTGTACGGGTATGAATATGGGTTTGCATAATATCAAAACTGAATTACAACCTTGTTTTCCTAAATGTATCCGTATCATTTATATTATTATTTATTTTACTTCAATAGCAATTTTGCATCAAGTCAATAAAATAATCGTAAGAACTGCTAAAACTTTAAGTGTATTTATTGTTCAGAGAGCTGCCATTTCTTATTTCACATTATTACTATTAATAGGGCTACGCAGACACCCAAAGATATGAAGGACCTATCTGCATTGCTCACAAACACGGAAAAACGCAAAAATGCAAAACACGCTCGAATCTGCCCCTTGACCCATTTAAAAACGTTAACAACACGGGGCAAATTTGTTGGAGAAAAAAAAATTGCTTGTGATGCATTTACTCTCTGGATTCAGAGGGGAGAGTTTAGGGTTAGGGTAAAAAAAACTAAGCCTTATAATATTAATGCTTAGTTACGGCCTTAAATAATTGCATTGTTTGGAATAATTGAAGGAAAAAAAAACTGTACCCCCTGTTCGCTTGCACCCTAATCCTAACACAATACATCCGTGCAGGCAGTGAGCCCACAGGGCGGCCATGAATGATCTTTAGGCTGAACCTGGCTAAGCCCCATGGAAAATGGCAAAAGTTGATGTGGTTTGGGCATCTTACTACAGTGATGGGATCTTGGATGACCTCTGGATGTTTTTCAGCCAAGTGGGAGGAGACCCCAGGGGAGGAGACCCCAGGGTAGACTGAGAACTTGCTGTCGGGACAATGTAACTTATCAGGCCTGGATATGCCTCAGGAACACCCAGGATGAGCTGGATAGTGTTGTCGGGAGAAGAGTGCCTAGAATGACCTTCTTAGCATTCTAGGCACCCCTTATAGCATTTATAACTGGACCCCGGATAAGCGAAAGAAAAAGTGGATGGATGGATGGAATACTTTTTTGCAGCAAACCTTTCATCAAAAATCATCTTTCTAGTGTAACTGCTTTAGCAAGGAACTCTTCTTCTTCTTGTTTTTGGAGAGGATGAGCCCAAAGTTGAAGTTAGAATGAGTTTGTAGTTACATTTCAAATAATATGCACTGGACAGTCATCATCATGACTGTAATATTTTCCCAGAAACAATAGATCTCATGACTACATGTAGACTGATTTATGATTCAACTCTGCTGTTCCTCTGAGAATTTTTTGTATCTTAATGCTCATTTTTTTTTTATTCTGGAGTCCTTAGCTTCACAGCTTTGATTTCCTCTCATTGCCCTCGTGTTAATGATGTCTCGCCCACAGCAAGCTACCCCTTCTCATGACATAGCTCTAAAACCCATTGCCTTAACAAACCAAACCACAAAGTAAGCTCCTTGTTAGCAGCAAAGTGGAACATTTAGTAGCTAAAAAAACATTTTTTAAGAGATCAAACTAGAGCTAAAAGGAGGATGGTTTGTGGGAGTTAGTGGCAAACACAAAAAAACTCTGACTCAAAAATAATGCTGCTATTTATGATTTATTGCCAACCACTAAAGGTCTCTCAGTCAAATACTCTAGACACCCTTTGTCTCTCCTCATTCTCTTCTGCCTTCACTTCTGTGTTTCTGCTCCGAGCACCCTGCCCCACTCCTCCAACATCCCCACCCTCTCTTTTTTAACTTTCATGTGATGAAAAACAAGAAAACCATAATAATCTCATTACTTATGTTTTGCACGGGCACAAATATGATATTTTGATCAAAATTCATAATGCTTTATCTCTGGATTAAAATCTATTGACACCAAACCAAAACTGAGAGTTTCAAGACAGTGCTTTCACCACAAGGTGACATCACTGCTGCAACCTGCTTCACGTTATTTTACTTTTGCGACATACATAACATTGCACAAAACTTAATCAGCTGTAGGATTTGCCAAACCTTCTTTGTAAAAATTCATGCACATAACTCAATTACGTTTTCCTCAATCTTTCTAAGAAACAGACAAACAGTCTAATGCTTACAGGTAAAATACAATACCTTTTTGTTGGAAGTAATTACATTTTGAGTATCTACAAATTGGTTCTGGGCTACAATAATTGTGTTCAAAACTGGTACAGTGAAGTTTTGAATTGGACTGAAGATAATTTTCATTGGTTTGAAGCCTTTCGGTTGTATTGTAATTGAACCCATTATCACTATTAGGATTTTGATACAGCTGTATACATGCATGTGATGGACACTTAAAAAGATAATGACACAATTGATGATGAATGCAAAACATTTTTTATTGAATATCTGTGAATTATTCCTTCCTCCTGTTTTTGTCTCCTTTGCATGTTGTTATGTTTAAAAGTCCTATGAGCACCCTTTTAAAGGTTTCGGGACATACCGATGAGTTGAGTGGAGGGTAAGCTAGCTTTAGTGCAATCTTATCCTTAAGTGAAAATATTAGAATTTAGAATTTAAAATCCAAGTTAATAATATGTTTAATAATTGCAGGTGTTTTATATTTGCTTGTATATTTTAATATTTTGTGAGCAATACTCCCTATACTTTGATTTAGTCCAACATAATATCCAGCAGAGGGTATGAAAAGCAGCCAGTTTCATTGTGTGTATGTGTGCTGCTGTTATGACCAAATGCTGCCAGTTGTCCAAGATATCTTTAATTTATGCATTGATTGTCATTGAAAAACAAACGCGTGGTTGGTCTACACCTTAACATCTGCTTCAAGCCTCCTCAAAGTCCTTCCGCTGCACAGTCAATTTAACCAGTAGAATCAAGAAAATCCTTTCAGACAGCCATCCGGAGATTGAAAACAATACTCAAACTATCGGACAGTTTCTTACGTGGAGTTATTTGAAGAGATCAAGGCTATACATTTAAAGGTTTCCTGCTGTAATAGACTATTTCGAATAGATACAATAGGTGAGTCTTGATCAATACATTAATTTAAATATATCGCTGTATTTCCAATGTTCTGTTTCGAACCTTCCCTATTAATACCGTATTAATTAATAAAATATTCAAAAACATCCAATAATGATGAAGAATATGAAAAAGTTGGAGAAAAATAAGCCTATATTCATTGTAAAACCCCTGCATGAGCTGGCATTGGAACATAACATGCCTAATGCTCCTTAGTTACCTCATTCAGACCAACCACACCCCATCTTAAATCCTCCTAAAATCCCACTATTTCTCTCCTAAACCAATAATCCAGCACCCTCCCTGTAGGGTCCACTCCCTCACTTTCTTCCCACGGATCACTGCATCCAATGTGTTGGCATTTGGAAAGCCTCCTTGTCATCCTAGACCTATCAGAGGAAGTCAAGTCTTCCTGTCAGAAGTGATTATTAAATGATGTAGGGGGAGATGGGGAAGTAGGGCGAGTTGGGGTGCAGTGAGGAGGGAGAGCAAAAGCAATGAGATGAGAGAGGTTTAAAGTGAGAGAGAGAAGGCCAGCAAGTGTCAAGCAAAGCCGAGACTCTCGATTCAAAGACGGATTTCCACATTATGATTCTGCAACAGTGTATTGCATACTTCAAAGACCTTATTACAATTCCCTATTAGCATTCATGCTGCCATTCACGTAGCCAGTCCAACACCTGCATGGGAAACATGGGCAAGAATTTCTGCAAGGAAAACCAGCATGGGATCACAATGCTATAAAAGATGAATTCGGGGGGGGAGGCACAGGACTTGAATTCTAATTAATGGCGTCGCAGGAGAAAGGCATTAGAACCTTTGTGTTCATCCTTTATTTCAGCCTGTTTCTTTGGTATACTGAAATTCCCTAAACTTCTAAGTCTGTGGTTTTTCTGTTCTTACTCTCACGGATGCAGCAAAGGCTGAGGCTCTTTTTTTCTTCAGCTGAGGAAGTCAAACTTTAGATTTGGGTAACACATATTGTTTTATATTTTACAAGGTTCAATGTGGATTGCAAGCAGCTTTGGCTGTGCAACCTCGAAGCAAAATGTTACTGTTCTAGCAGAAGACAGTTCTAGCCGGCCAACTGGCTTGGACCTCTTTATATGTGCAAGAACCATTCTCCCTCACAGAAAAAAAGGTAAGCAAATTTTGAAGACACAAACTAAAAGTTATGAAGTTAGAATGGGAGGTCAAGTCTGTTCTACCACTGACAATGCAGAGAAAGTAGTAAAAGCATCACATCAAAGACTGCATGAAAAAATTAGTCAATGTAGAAGCAGCGGGACAGTGCAGTCAAGTTATGACATTAAATTGCGACCCTCAACCATGAGATTATAAAAAAAACATTCATCAAAAGTAAGCACCTGACTGGGAAAAATAAAAGAGGAAGACTGGATCAACTGTCATGACTGTTGATGATTATTTTCAAGTTTACCATTGTTTGGAAATACTTATACACTGTAAGTGAAATAATTTGACGTCAAAAAAGTCAGGAAAGAAATTGTCGCAAAATTCCATAGTATTGTTGATCATTCATTTGAAGATGTTAAAGTTAAATTGGTCTAATCAAGGGATCAGAAATAACCAATATTAAAACACTTAAATATTTTTGTCTGCTACATCAATATCTTCTTCTGGTAAGAGCTTCATAATAAAATAGACAAAACCAGTTTTAAATACGCAGCATGGGTTAAATTCATAATTTGGTAATGATTTGAACAATTGCCAACAAAGCTTGAGCAATCAATCAGAATGCGCGGACAGGCAACAAAACAATTCTATAGGAACTGCGTTAAAATAATACAGTAAGGAGTCATGGACCTGTCTGTAGTTAAGCATTTTGTTTTATTTTGATGACAAAAACAAAAAAACAGGTGGGTAAATGGAAGCTGTTGAGCTCCGGTGAGTTAAATATGCCTTTTTCATCAAGGACATGGACTAACAGTGTGAATATTTGTAGTTCATGGTTTATTCTTGATGCTGATAATAAAAAAGCAAAATGAATGAAAATACACTGATGTGAGAAAAAGCTTTGATTTGTCCATCATTTTACTTTAATATCGATCTAAAAGAAAGAAAAAACATTTTCTGTAACAATTGTCCAGGGTCACAGCGGAGCTGGAGCCTATAATTATAATTATAATAATAATACAATTAAATTATAACGCACTTTACATTTAGATCTTTAGATCTCAATGTGCTACAAAGTTAAAGCAGATAAAAGCATCAATATAAAATATAATAATAATTATATAAAAATATGACCAAAAAGCAGCAATGTTAATTAAAAGTTGTAGGTCCTGCTAAAAAGGAAAGTTTTAAGTCCTTTTTGTAAATGTCTCAGTCGTCTGTGGAGCCCTCATATGGTCAGGTAGGGCATTCCACAGACGAGGGGCAGCAGAACAGAAGGCCCGATCAGCCATGGTGCTGAGCTTAGTCCGGGGTAGGAGGAGGCGGTATGACTGGGTAGAACGGAGGGATCTTGTTGAGGTTAGTGGGGTGAGTAGATCTTTTAGGTAGGGGGGTGCGTTACCATGGATGCACTGGTGAGTGAGGAGAGAGATCTTATAATCAGTCCTAGTGGAGATGGGAAGCCAATGAAGGGAATGAAGAACGGGGGTGATGTGTTCGTGTTTACGAACTCTCATCAGGATCCTTGCAGCAATGTTTTGAACATACTGAAGTCTTTGAAGAAGTGCGTTACAGTAATCCAGTCGGGAGGAAACAAACGCGTGGACCAGCTTTTCAGCATCACTCAAGGCGAATGAAGAACAGAGTTTGGAAATATTTCTGAAATGGAGAAAGGAGATCTTGTAGATGTGTTTGATGTGGGATTCAAAAGTGAGTTGAAATCTTACCTTGAGGTTGGTGACTGATGAAGAGAGGGGATTGCCGTGACCACAGAAAGTAATGCTGGTTATGGAGGAAGACTGTGTGATGTCAGTTTTGGAGCTGTTAAACTGGAGAAAGTTGTTTTTCATCCACACCTTTATCTCCTCCAGACAAGCGCGGAGAGTTGACAGGGGAGATGATGATGACAATGAGGATGGAAAAGCTGCGGAAGAACATTTGTCAGTTTTTATGTAGATTAGTGTGTCATCGATGAGCAATGGAATGAGAGTCCATATCGACTGATGACATGGCCAAGGGGGAGCATGTACAGTATGAAGAGTATAGGGCCAAGTACTGATCCCTGGAGGACCCCACATGCGACAGTGTGTGTCCGAGACCTTTCACTTCCAAGGGAAATGTATTGTGTTCTGTCGGTGAAGTAGGATTGAAACCAGTTTAGGGCAGTGGCAGAGAGTCCAATGGTATGATGTAGGCGGTCTATTGTATTTTCTGTAAGTGGGGGATTTTGTGGTTTTAAAAGATGATCGATAGTGGAAAACAGCTGCTCAGAATTTCCAGGACTGGTTATGATAATTTTGGAGTAGAGTGTAGAGTAGTGACCGTGCCTCTCTAAGGGACTTTGAGTAGGCCTTTTGGTGTTCCCGAAAGGCTAGCTTGTGGACAGTGAGACCTGAAGCCTTGTAACGCCGCTCAAGAGCATGCCCAGCTGCCTTCATTTTCCGTGGAACGCTGGTGAACCAGGGGGGCTGAGCAGGAGAAAGTGGCTGTTCTAGATTTCATAGGGGGTTATCCAGGATGGTACTCAGGGAGTTATTGTAGAAATCAACTGAGTCATGACTAATAAAATGTTTTGAAAAAGAAGATTCTGGTGGTCGACTGTCATGGTTTCTGGGTTGATGTTTTCCAAATTCCTGAAGTAGATTGCCTCACATACTATACATCCAAGTCATTAAGTGTAGCCTCGAGTGCACTTCCATAGGAACCATGTGTGACCATTGCAGTTGCCACTTCCTGATTATGTTGCTGACTTGTCTGAAACATAGTCACGTGAATACACATGTTGTCTTATTAGCTAAAGGGGCCCGTGTGCATTTTTTTATACAGATGCTCTCTAGTGTGCTTGTTGCTGCTCTTGAAGACATGAACACTCGTGACTTGTTGTCTGCTCTGTCTGTGTTGCTTGAACAGTCCTTGTGGTCTAGTCAGTGACTGACTGTTTTACATTCCATGGTCTGAACTTACTATTTTATGTTAATTTCAGTTTGAATATCCTTAGTCGCAAATTATGTTTTCACCTGATTATTTGATCCTGTTTGCATTAGTTGTTTTCTTTAATTGATCATTTGGTTAATTCAAATCTTTTGGTTTATTGATGAATTGATTGTGTATATTACTCTTGCCACAATAAAAAGCATGGGGTAGCCAGAAACTCGGGTGGTTGTTTTCCCTCACGCATATACCTTGTGTTAGCGAGCACCCATGGTTAAGTGTTCTCGGGTGGATTGTGTGCCAATACCTTCCTTTTCTAGTACCAGGCTGCCATGCTAAGGCCCAGTCCTGTCCCTAACCTCATATGGTTTTGAAGTGGCTAGCTTTTGTTTTTAATGATTTAATAAAGTTATATAATTTTATATGTTAGCTCGAAATATTTCTATTGTTAAGTTGGAGACCCTATTTGGCTTGATGTGAAATGTGTCTCTCATTTAAATCAACTGTCGGTTTTAAACTATTTCCTGAAAGTCCCCAGGCGGCTTTGTCGGTAACACTAAAAAAACATTATTCCGAGCTACTGGCTCGCTCCTCCTTCTTCTCGGTTTTACAACACAATTTGTGCAATAATTTTAACCATCTGTACAATGTATGAATAATAATGCCAAAAATACAATAAGGTATAATAATTTGACCTTTTATGATACTTACAGTTATGACTCAGCAAAGTTATCAGTGAAGTAAGGGTTCTGAGCCTGGCAGGAGTCAGGATACATCTTTGTCATGTTTGATAACTATCTGCAAAAATAGGAAGATTTTAGGCCACTTAGAGAACCATATTTAAAAATGCTGGAACAAGATGATATCAACTACGAAGGTGTGTAAATGTTTTAGTATTAGCATATCTAATCTAACAGCTGCAGAAAGTGGTAATAAAGTGGTAATAAAGACAGGATGTGTAAGAGGTGTGAATGACAAGATGGTACAAGAAATAAATATACAGATCCAAGAGTGCAATCTCTTCCTGACCGAACTTTTACTTGTGCTTCATTCCAAAAATAATAGAAGAAACAAATGCTCCAAGGTTCTTTTTCTCAATTGTGTACAATATGTATAAACTTGTCATGTCAACAATCCTCTGAAGTTGTTGTCATGTGTGATGTCTATTCTTCAGTTGAAATGCTATTTTTCTTCATTTTGACTTTTCTATACGTCCTTAGATTGTCTGTTTTCTGACAGTCTCAGGATATAGTTTATTCACTTAAGTATGCTCAAGTCAATGAGGCGCCTGATGCGCACACTCTTTATGCTACACCCCACAAGCTGTTTGCTATGATTCATTAGCTCTCTGGTGAGTTGACTGCTAACACTTGATATAGTTGCAGGCTGTTCATCCCACAAATTTCCAAGTGCTGCCCACTGGCAGAACACAATTTGGAGATAAACAGTGCCTGCCATTATGATAGGTTAAAATGCTGTGCTCAAAACTACCAACAGAGTACAGTTTATTATGTGGAGTGTGGAAAGGTGGTGCGTTGTTAGGGTTTTTTTTTTTTGTTTGTTTTCCTAATATCGGTGAACTAATAATTAATTGGCTGAGCATCCTGTGACGGTATTTGGCATTTTTTTGACAGCTTTATAGCCGTATGAATTGGTGAAATTCTCTGAACCAGATGTTATCATGACAATAACAAACAGTAAGTTCTCAAATGCTATTTTATGCAGAATAGATACATTTTATACTTTCGTTCTTAATAACGTTAGGGTTGCAGGATTCGCTTCAGTGTTTTGTTTAAATTATGCCCTTTTCTAAGGTTAGTGGCACAATGAAAACATGTCTGATTACAGATCAGGAGAATGTAAGTTCAACTCCTGCTTGGTTCAACATAGACTACTTAAATTTCCTTTATGTAACTATCAATTGTATTTTGCATTTCTATTTATATAGATACTTTAAGTCTCTGTCATGTCAATTCTAGGTAGTTCATTCTTGTCCCAGTTATGGACTTGACACTAAATGTTAAAATTTCAGTTTGTAGAGTGCTTCTCATTTCTAATTTGAAGCTACATGTATAACAGCCTCTGCTTGGTCACTTACTCACAGTCACATTTGTTTTCAATTCCTTACACCAGATATTCATGGAACATACAAAAAATAAGACTGAAATTAAATGGCTAGCATTGCAATGGCAACAATTGCATTTTGGGTTGTAAATGGCAATTACACTGATGCATTCTGTTGTGCTGTCAGAGAAACCAATTCAACTCAAATGCATTCTGTCTCATCTGTAGGTTTTACAACATCCTGGCTCCTTTCTGCTTCCTGCAGGAAAGTAATTTTTAGTAACCATTTTTTGCATCAAAGTCATTATTTCAATTTCACAAGGAGTTCTTGCCTCTACATGTACAGCATGAATTACACCGGGGATTTTCATCCATGCTTTACACCTCATTGATCAATTGGAAGACTTCAAGACTCAGAGAACGCATACCTTCCCCAAGCTTCTAAATTTCTAAATCCTACTATAGCAACATTATGACTCATGATATCTCCCACATATCCCCTCACTGAAATAAATTTGATGAGACAAAAATCACTGTTGTCATTCAAGAGTAAGGCAGGTCAAGTTTCGCCATAGAAATTGGATCCATACCATATACTGGATAAGCCTCAAAATCAAATAAACTGTCCTTTTCAGCAGGGCATTCTTAAAAATGTATTCTTTTCAATCTGTTTTTGTACTTTGGTCTATCTGGTTGATAAGGTTGTTTCCATATGCTAATTATCGATAGCCTGGCATACACTGGCACACACATGTCCAATTTAAATATAAACACAATTCGTCAACTTAGGTGGGTAGGAATACACTTCTCAGTCAGTGCACATTTTACAAATCACATGTAAAATTTTCTTATTTGTAGCTGTGAATTCTGAAGTTGTCACAGTTGAGATATGTTTATTTTCTCGAGTTTCAAACATCATATTTTAAGTTGTCTAAGTAACACCAACAAAATTGTTTTTGTCCCTCTTTTAGGTCAGCTGTATATAATACGGAAAAAGATTACTATATCACTAAAACCTAAGTTCATTGCAGGATACCACAAAGGGTGAGTGACCAAAGCTTTACAAAGTTAAGTTGGAGGCTAGGAAAAAAAGCCTCTGATCAGGCAGCAGTCCTTACATCAGTAAGGACCAGGAACAGATATCTAACCTGGCACCAGATGAAAACAAGGAGGACAGTTGGATGGATCAATATGGCTACTTGGAATAAGAAGTACTGGGCTTTTAATACAGATTGGACTCCCAAATGGATGTGAATGTCAGCTCAAATACCTCTCCGTGTTAGTCAGCCTGAATTAGATCAGACTCAAGGGTTTTCTTTCCTTATATATAAATGATTCAAAACCCATAGAACTGTGTTGCACTTCAGGTCTATGGCATTTTGGGATAAAACTGATGTAATACACTATTACTTCTAACAATAGGACTAATTGTTTAAAAAAAAAAAAAAACATACACAAAAACATAAAGACAAATATACTTTTTTGAAGTGTTCATTAGTGTGAGTGGTTGGAGATTAATTTACCTTGGAGTAACGTCACCACTAGTCTATGACAGGATGCAGCATCACAAAAAGAGCTCACAATATCTTCCCGAAAGAAACTAGAAAAAACTTCAGCCTCAGACTTGGGTTCATTCACATGACCATCAAGTAAGCAATCAAGATGCAACAGGCCTCCCCACAGAATTTAGGTGAGATGCATACAATCGTGGACACTCTTAACTCAAAAGCGCTTCAAGACCACGGAAGCTGAACATAATTAAGATTAATTAACATTACACCCAACTGAGCAAACTTGCAGTACAATGACTAAGACAAACAACAATATTGTCCATATTTGTTTTAATTACAAAGAGTATTCACTCGCTTTTCTATGAACATCAGGAAAGTTCTTTAACCCCAGAGACAACACTGGTGAAAATTTGATTGGATGGAACCTATAATTAATATGCAAAAGTCGCCAGTTAACTAAGGCATCAGATTAGAAATCCTCTAGGACACTGTTCCCTTGGAGGTTTTCCAGGCACGTCCGACAGAGAGTTCTCTGGGTAAATGAGGCTGGATGGTCTATAAATCTAATGTAGCCTGGCTAGAAACCCGCTACAATGCCTCACGGATCACAGAGGATGAGTTGGAGAGTGTTGCTGGGGAGAGGGAATACCCTTTTTAGGAATCTGCCACCGTGAAACGGCCCTGAATATATATATAATAAAATGGATGGATTGGAATGAACTGTGTAAAATGCACATCACATTAATGAAACTAGACCTATGCTGTTGTCCCGATAGCAACAGTTGTCGGGATGAACAGAAAGCTTTTCATTAAGAAAAAAAGCTTCCCTTAGTTAATGAAATATGAACTATTAGAATAAAGTACAATGTGTTGATTCACATGCACCAAATTTGTACTGAATTGGGCCAATGGTTGAGAAATATATGGCCCGAATACTATTGAAGAAAGTGTCAAAAATATAAAACCAACCTTTCCCAGAATCAATCCAGTTCTCCCTCACACTAAAATCTAGGTTGCAAAATTTGAAGATGGTCAATTAAATCATTTTTCAGTTATCGCCTTTACACAAAGGAATTATGGTGGACACGAAATGTGGCAGCCACAGCTGGGATGCCAATTCCTTGAAATTCCCCGACTTTTGTGGGAAACAAATATATATTGAATTTTAATTTCATGGTTCTGACAATCAGTCAGCAGTGAAAGCTTTGCTAGCCCTGACATCCTGCCACTGCGTCATGTATCTGCCCTCACATCACCTAAACTGCAGGTAGGCCACTGACGATTGCTAATGGGATGGTAGAGGATAACACCATCCTTGTTATTGACTGTGATCACTCTCCCCATAGATGTAAGAGCACTCAGCTCAACAAGAGAAATGAGGAACAAGGATCAAAGTAGAGTGAGCAGAGAGAAAAAAAACTACAAGCCACAAAGTTAAGACAGGACGTATTGCAAACATTTAATGAGTCTACTCTTAATTAGTGCCACAGGAAATCGATCGTTACCCCAAATGCTTGTCATTAACAAACGAGCAGACAGCCAGCCCTTGGGACTTGTGCTGAATAACTGTTATCTGTTACATGTTTTATCTGAGGACCAGAAGGGATGTGAATATGTTTGTGAAAGGGTTATTTTTTGTGCATTGCAGAGCTTATGTGCTAGGTGGCTTGCTGAGCAAAGAAGAGTACATGTATTTGTAATGGCTGGGCTGGAGGTAAGAAAAGTATTTAATGTGTATAATGTGTATATATATTTTTTCTATTTCTAGGAACTTTAATTATTTTGAGTAACAATAAAAAATATCCTACATCTTATATTTGAATACTACCTACAAAATAAAGTTACAGATACTATTTTTGCCATTTTAACATCAGATTAATGAGTAAAGCAACCATTAAGTGTCGATTTTTCCTCTCACCATAGACCTTAGTGAGTGGAAGAACTGGATTGATTTCGAGGACGTCTGTTGTACAATTGCAACTATGTAATTATAGAGGGAGCTTTATCTCTTAATGTTTTTGCGTCATAATTTAGCCTTTCGTTTTCACAAGTTGTCCCTAGCTTTCATTTTACTCTTTACTATTATACTGCAATGCGCAAAGGAAATGGAAAAGTCGCTGTAAAAGAAAAAGTGTGGCTTTGTGGCTTTGACTTGCTGAGCTCTTGATTGGAACACACAAGTTTTTAAAGGAGGACAAGCCCTCTGACTTTGATGGATTTCCGGGCAATATTAGTCAAAGAGCATGTATCCCCCTAAGCTGCGGTGGAACTGATCGAGGTTGACCAAATAATCTGCCAATTCCCTTCCAAGAAATGCAGAGACGACAAAAAAACGTCTAAGTCTCTCAAGCCCTCATCCCTGAGAGCTGGATCAGCAGTAGTGTCAAAAACTCCTGTTAAGAGCACAAGATTTCAACTTCAGAGAAGGTGGTTGGAGGACTTCCAATTTCATGGTTTCACTTTTAATTCATGTTTAATCACACCATCGTTTACAGGATCACAGAGCGAGGGCTGATGGATTGTGACTATATCGTTAGAAGAATTGTGAACAAATGTCAGATAGCTGGTAATATTATGCAGCATGAAATGTACTCTCACATCACCGCTTTAAACCTCTTAGTTTGGTTATGAGACAATAAGTGTGAACAATTCAGTATTTGTAAATTGTATCAAGGGTTGTGCCTTGAAACTCCCTGTGCTCCCTCATTCATCTCTCTTCAAAAAGCTTGCGTCTAATGTGACCCATATGTGCTGGAATAGATTGTGTCTGGTTTTTTTGTTTTTTTTAATCTCAGGCCATATAGTCAGTATGGTTAATGAAGCTGAGGTCTCCCAAGGTCACATGACAACTGGACATGAAAGCCAAGCATTCGGCCTCCACTTCACAAACAAGCTGTCCCTACTTCAAAAGGGTGGCAAACCTGCCCCACATTTCTACTATTTTCACTTCCAATAGCCAACACTGCTAATGGCCGGTGGCACTCTCAATCTTTCCTCTCCACCTAGCAACACGAGTTTGCCTGCAACCATGGCCAAAGGTTGCCTGAACCGTGACAGCACATGGTACAGCACTTTGCTTTTAACATACATTCAACATCCATATAGAATGTATAAATAAAATAGCTATTTCTGTGAAATAAAAATGTATAATAAAAATTTTGATATATAATTAACAATATATATAATATTATCTAATATTAATTTTTGTGTTTTGTTGCCACAGGACAACACTACAGCATGATGGCACAAAATCAATTTAAACTTAATAAATCTGTTAAAGATGAATAACACAACACAACATTTGAATAAGAACATAAACTGATAAGCCACAATATTGGTTCAATTGCTATGCTTTATCATTGTATAGTACATCTTTCTTCATTTATGTCACTGTGATATTGTGATCTTTATGTGGATGTTGTTTATCCCAGTTCAACAGAAAACACCAGTATTGTTTAGAGACAAGGGCAGCTGAGACGATTAGTGGTTTGTATTGTCGTCCTACAGCAAGGTTGTCGTTTCTAATGCATTGTGGGAAGAATCTGTGTTTGTGTGGGAGCTAAGGTACTTCCGCTTCTTCCAAGATTCAAAAACATGAAAAAAAACAAAAACAGGTGAACTGGTGAATCTAAATTGCCATTAGGTGTGGATGTCTGTGTCTTTATGGTGAACGTGGGCGGGAGTGGCTAATTGTCCGGGGTGTATATATAGCCTCTTTTCCAAGTTGGGTTAGACTCAGTCCAGTCAGCTGTTATATGCCCCGGCTGGATTTGACCCTGTACACAAAATTAATTGAAAGTTGAGAAACTGTTGACGGACATCTGATAACATAAGAATGTGGGTAACTTGCTCTATATAGAGCCCAATTTCTTTATGTCTACGACCAAAAATTTTGAATTTATAATATTTCCTTTTTGTCAGTCTATTTTTTTAATTTCTAGTTTTGTGTGGAGATGACAGGATTTGTAGCTTTTACAAACTTATGCAGAGAAAAATGTTTAGGTACACCATATTGTTGAGGCTTAAAGGGGTGCCAACATGTAGAATCTACAATTCTCATATCAATGCAATGCGTCTATATCTGATCAACCTCCATTTATGAAACTATTCAATCAGTAGAGAGTAAGTATGATGTCCGACAGGGGCAAACACACCGCAACTTAAGAAAACAGATTCAAATACACAGAACACAAGCAATTAAAGAAAACTACTGTAAAGCAACAACCTGTGGGATCCTTTCCCATCACTGTCTGTGCCCTTTGCCCCTATCCTTACAAATACACAAACTGCACTGTGTTGCTGTGAGGTAACACATGGAAATGAAAATTGTGTGATGGATAATAAAACATATATTTACCCCAAAAATTAATTTAGAGATTATTTTATTCATTTGACTTTGATCATTTGCACCACAAAATGTAACACTGCTGCTGACTCCTCTGATATGTGGTTTTGTGTCTGAAGGTATGTGCATGCAAATATATATATATGCTAAGTCATTTCATGGATCTCATTGTGCTTGGTTTCAGAGAGCACGCATTAATGCATGCATTCCTGAACTGTCTCCCATGCCCCCCATCCCCCCACTTACTGTGCTGTAAATTTGACTGAAACAACGACTGTATGCTGGGTATCCTTCCAGATGTTTTTTAAGGCAGCTGAATATTCGTCTTCACTAGAAGTATCAACACCTACGGTCCCTGGATGCAGCAAAGGAATCATTCTCCCCCATCCCCCCAGCCCAGATCAGACTACAAGAGGTTGGTGTGAGGTTAAGATGAGTTTTTTGTTTTGATTTTATTCTTATTATGTTATTTTGGAACATTTGGAAATGTGCATGTCGTCTATTCTGTATTGTTAGTATTTCCTTTCCCAGAATAATACAGGAACAAAAAATGGCTGCAATTAGTTTTTGAGCTGGTGCTACTGATTTTTAACCACCTGCTGAACAACAACAACATGCAAGGCTCATACGCAAGTTTTGGACCTTTACTCAAAACATTTCCGTGACTTATCACAGATCCATAACCATTCCCACAATTATTCACAATATATAGTTTTTTTTTCTTACTGTTCTGTTTGTGTACCATATGATAGACTGTGTTTTACTCCATATATTTGTTATTTTCTGCATATTGAAAGGAAATGTATTTCAATATTGAATATGCTCTTGTTTTCAACCATGTGGGAACATGGAACAGATTTTAGGCTACTCTCAAGTATTCTTAATGTATTTGATTAGACCGACACACCTCATCAGCCTGTCAATGGTCACAATTATTTCCTTTCAAAAACACAGACACCCACACAGTATAATTAAGATCATTTCTACATCCAAGTCTCAAGCACAGTGTTACAACAAATGCATGAATGCCGTAAGAAAAAAAAAAATCTAATAACGGTTAAATGCCTTCCTAATGTAATGTTAAGTCAATAAATTACCAACATAAGTTCCCAATGTAATGTTGTCAAAGATAAGGAAAAATTGGAACTATTGCTGCCTTGCAGGACTACAATGTAGTACAACCACAAAATGGATGATGGCTAACCCTGGCCCATCTGCTTGTCTTGCTTAGGTTTATTATGCATTGCATTAAAAGCGTTTAACAGCAGGTTTTGGTGGACTGCTAACATAAAATAAGGGAAAGATATCTTAATTCTAGCATACTTCATACAAAGAATGCGTCCAATGTTCCCCATACTGGATAAATATTTGTGATTTGCCAGTCAAAAACCTGGATGGAGGAAAATCAGACCAGACCAGATGCACCTACCAGAGTGATGATTTGAAAGTCCAAATCCCTCTAATCCTTTCAAAATCTTTTATTGGAATCGAAATTTAAACATCAACGATAGCAAAATGGAGTGTTTCCTCTACAAATGGAAAATGGTGGGTGCGACAAATATCGATGAGTGGCTTCTTTAGCCAATAGAACTGAATGAGTGAGTTTACCCTCAAAGCAGTTCTGTTTTGTGGGTTTTGTTGCTGGATTTTGCACCCAGCTAGTAAAGCTGATGCTATGCTGATGTTTACCAGGAAGCTCTGTATGTGTCCCAAGGAGTGGCTTCTGTGTTTTCAAACTAGCCCCAGTTTGTATAAGAGGCTGTGTTCAGTTGTGGTCTAGCTGTTCCCTAGAGCACAACTGAACCACAACTGAATATCGGTTAAATTTGTTCACTGGGAGTCTAAACGGAAAGCTACGGAAGTTATACAAGAAACACATAAAGCCCTGTTTTTATCAGGAAGCAGCTGGAGGGTATCAAGGGTAAAAGAAGAAAATATTTTAAACAATAATTGTGTTAACGCTCACCAAAGTCAGTGTATACAGGCGTAAAGCTGTGTTTGGATTGAGTAATCAGTGAGGTCTGATCCAGGGACACACTGGGAGTCTGGCCTTTTGACATGAAATCTTACATCTTTTTTTTACATTAACCCCACTTTAAAAACTACGCTATTGTTTCTGAATTTACATTCCCCATATCAATATTTACTTTGAATGAAAATTTGAGTAAAGTTGTTAATAATCTTGTTTGAAACTTAACACACATTTCTTCTTGTCTGGTAGCTTGGATGGGGTATTGACTTCAATTGTAAAGACAAATTTATATAAATAGGCAAAATACTAGTTAAATAGTTGTACAAAAGATGCAATCAAAAGAAAGTTCAACAATTGTATATGAATGCCTGCATCAGTGTGTTTTTTAGATGGTCCAATGGAAAACACTATATTTTAAAGTATAACTGAATTTATAATAAATAGATTGGGGGGTCTTGCTCTGCTTGCAAATGAACACAGGATATATTAAATGTTGGTTTTAACCCCATCCATCATCAATTATAGGAAGCTTAGAATTTTTAGACTTTATAACATCATATATATAATCCTATTATACATACAGTTTTCCTAATATGTATGTACCAAGGGTTTTTGATAAATTCATATACTTTTTATACTGAGGAAATAAAATAATAAGAATGGAGACTTGCAAAAGTCTTTGCACCCTTATTTAAGTCTTTATCTTAAGTCTTTATTTTGCTAACCAGAACATCTTCATGAATATGGGCCAATCGAACTTCTGCTCTACCCCTCAAAATAAGAGCGTTTCCAAAATATGTAGGAAAGGAAAATTACGCAGAGCATTTCGTAGGTCATAAAACATAAAAGAAAATAAGATGTATGTTTGCTAGAATATATTCTTGATCAAAAGGTGGCAACTTTTATGTATTGCATTTTTTGGAGGGTTTTTACACCAGATGATATCCTTATGACCATAACACAACTCTTGCCTTTTCAATGCAATGTAAGGTTAAGGAAAGAAAATTTGCAGAATTGAAGGCCATTTATTGGGCTTAGCTCGATGATTAGCACTTAAAATCTGACCCTTCATCCTCAAACAATATGTTGGCCGATTGTGTCCTTTGTTTTTGCTCATGTTTTTTTGAAGGATGTGATTTATGTAAATGTTCAGCTGATTACCCAGTGCTTCACTTTTGTGTAGAATGCAATTTCTGCCCTGTTTGATTCTTCTTGATATTAATCACAGTGGATTTGAAGAAAAGGAGCATTTATACTTGTGACCATTTTAGTTTACTTGATTGAATCAACAGGTGGGCTATTGAAACTTTTTTTTAAAACATCAGCATTAGTAAGCAAAGTTTGAAAGTCAATTGTTCAGCTCTAACTTAAAGCTAACATTAAAAACATGTTTATTGTCATTAAAATATATCCTGTGTATGTATACCATATGTGGCAAACAGATGAATGCTACTGACTGGTAACATCCGACAATAACTTCCATTAAATTTGTCCATAAAGGTAGCTAATAGTTAACTAGTTTTTCTAAAAATTTAGAAAAAAATAAATATTAAAAGGGACAATTATTTATGATGGTTGATTTAGTTTTGGCTAAACCCATGCTTTATTCCCCAACAGCAAGGGCATATCCCCAAAAAGTCCTTTTGTTGTACAAACAATCCCACGATTGAACCCCTCAAATTAAATGTGAAGTTATTTCCATAGCATTTTTGGTTAAAAAAGTCCCCCAAAGTAAGTCAAATATGAACTATTAAATTAAAATATGGAATAAACAAGATTTTTCCTAGTCCATTCATATGCACCAAATATGAGCTATGAGGACGTTTCAATGGTTATGGATAAAACCTTTGGAAGTAAAGCTCTCCCTAGTGTATATACCATGGACCTGTCCCAAAATCAATCCAGTTCTTCCGCTTACTAAAGTATTGGGGTGTAAGATTTGAAAATGGTCCATGAAATAGTTTTGATTAATGTCTGAAAACAGTGTTTTTCGTAAAAAAGTTACCCCTAGTCTGTAAAATATTAACATTGACAGTAAAAAAAGATATATACAAGGTCTCCTAGTCTCCTTCAGTTGATTCATATGCACTGAATTTGGACTACATTGGACCAACAGTAAGGAATTTATGTCCGTAAGACAATGTTTTCTGTAAAACCTAGTGTGTGAAATATGAACTGTATGTAATGTAAAACACAGTTTATTCCATACAAATATTCTTGAGAAATGCATGACCAAAAAACATTTTGCGATAAAGCTCACCCAAATCAATCCAGCTCATCCTATCAATAGGGTCTATGTGGGTATACATTTTGAAAATGACTCATGAAATAGTTTTTGAGTTATGTATAGAAAACAATGTAGTGATTGTATGTTTTCCATTCAAAAAAAAAGCTGAGTGAGTGAGTTAAATATAAATAACTAGAGTAACATTTTAGATTTTCAAGATAGACATCCTCAAGACTAAATTGGACGAGCGGTTTAGAAATTATTGCCGATAACTTTTGGAGATGAAACTCCCCCGAGTGTTGGAAACTTACAACCAACCTTTCCAGCCTTTAAAATTGATGAAAATGATCCATGAATTAATTTCTTATATGTTATTGCCATAACAAGAAGGAACTGCGGCGGAGGCAGCGTTTTTTTCGGGAAAATAATGATATCTACATCTCCATGGAAACAAAAAAAGAAGGTTGCAGAGATATATTTATTCATATATTGTGTTTAAAGCTTGGTAAAGCCGGTATAGTTTACATGCTTCATAAAAAAAAAGACATATAATAATTAAATGGACGGATATACCAATAACTATATTTCTTTTATTATTTTTATGTCGAGTATATAATTAAAGCTAGCCACCCCCATCTATGCCAGGTTTGTCTACTCAACTATAGACAAGCATAGACAACTATAGACGCTGGAGAAAGGTCTGACTGAATACACAATTGTCTTAGGCAGCATTGAGTCCAGGATGATGTTAACAAGCAGATCACAGAAATTAAGGAACAGAATTCTGATGACTGGCAGGTTGGCTTTCACTTCCTGTGAGTCACAGCAATCAAGCATTGGATTTCTCAGCATGATGAGGGGTGTACATTTGGCTGCATAGGGTCTGAATATATTCTGAAATTATGCATAGTCGGAAGTTACATTTATTTGAGGTGAGTAGTAGCTCTACTCCTTTCTTGAGCTGTTCATGAAACACACTCCACACTTTCAAACACATTCAGTGCTTGGACAATTACACTGACCTAATGTGTACACACTCACTACGCCATTGGTAGCAACTTGGGGTTGTGGATCTTGCTCAAGGACTGTGGACTGCAGTGGCCAGGGATTGAACCATCAACCTTCAGATAATTGGACAAACACTCTACCAACTGAGCTGCAGTGGCCTGGTGATGAACTGAACAATGTTTTCATTATATTACTGAAAAGTTGGGGCTATTATAGAGGAATCGTCATCACTGCCAACAGCAGCTCCTTCATGTTAACGTGATGATTCATGGATGATTTTCAAATGTTATACCCACATAGACCTTAAAGGAAGAATGAATTTGATTGATTTTAGGAACGGTTGGTTGTGTATATCCAGCACTAGCTTTATTTTCCAAAATTTCTCAAATGATTTAATCCATTCATGACGCATCTTTGGTGCTTTTCGGATATAACCTTTGATTTGATGAATTCAAGCTTTGGGATTAACTCGTACAACACAGTGGATTGGTGGCTTTTCGGTGATATATCCATAGGCCAAGTTTATTGTAAAGAAAGAGGACAAGGACTTTAAGAAGAACAAATTATTCGTTCAGTTTTCTAAATCTAAGCCAGATGCTGTTTATGGGCAACTTTGTTGGTGAAACATGAATTTATCTCCCTAGAACATCAACTTATGTTGCCGCTTAAAATATGTCCTGATCACTCATTTCAGATCCTTAAATGATAAAGTCGTATAAAACACTTTAACTGAGCATGAATAGTAGAAATTAATTATAGGGTATTTACTCTTGTCTGCTAGTGCAGATATTGCACCAATGAAATGCCAGCGCAATGACGCCCATAACTTTTTGCACCTGAGTGCAGTTTGCCCCCACATTTGCTTCTGATGCATTTATCAAGGTGGCAATAAATATTGTATTTGCTCCTGCAACACAGAATGCGGGACAATTGCATAATGCAATGTAAAAATGAAATTTTCTGACCGCGAGCTGGAAGTCTTGACAGAAGAGGTTCAAATGCATTCTGCAAAACTCCAGTTACAAAACCTAGCTGGGACAACAATAAACCACTTTTGGGATTAAGTATCCTAGTCTGTAAGCTCAGTTGGTGTGTGAAAACACACTCCTTAAGACTGCAAAGGAAATTGCATTATCTTAAGCGCAGAACAAAAGAAAAAGTATTATTCATGGCCTTTCAAGCTTTAAAAACTAGTGGAGGTCCACCCAAGGAATGGAATTTGAACTTTATTGAGGAACTTGTCCAACAAACTCTCCAGAGACAACAGGTCCTTGGCTTGGAGGGTGTGATCAACTCAGGTGAGTGTCTCTTAAAGGTCTCTGAAGGAATTACTTATTCATTCATTCATTGTCTCTAACCGCTTACCTTGTTCAGGCTCGCGTGGGCTGGAGCCTATCACAGCTGAGCGAGAGGCCCAGGACAAGCTGCCACTTCAACACAGGGCTGACTCATTGAGGGAGACAACCACTCTCCCTCATATTCACGCCTACGGGTAATTTAGTATCACCAATGCACCTATATTGCATATTTTTTGACTGTGGGAGGAAGCCTAAGACTAAGGGAGAGCATGCAGACTCCTCACAGTATTATAATAATAATTATTATTCTTATTATAGGTATTATTATTATTATTATTATTATTATTATTATTGTCACCATCCTTATAATTATTAGATTATATGTTAGGCATTTCTACATAGACCCTGAAGATCCTTTTTTTTTACCTTCTGTTTAGGTACATATATATAATGTATATAATATATACATTATATATATATTGTATATATAAATTTTTATTTCTCTAAAATGGCATGTACAAAAAGGGCCAACACATAGAGACAGACAACCACTCACACTCACATTCACTCTTATGGGAAATTTAGAGTTTCCAGTTCAACTATGTTGCATGTTTTTGGACTGTGGGGGAAAGCCTGAGTACCCTGAGTTTTGTAACACAGTTGCATTCTGCCTAGACATCCTTTGTTTGTCACTGCATTCCAAAATCAAAGGTTTTGAAGTTTGGGTGCAGCTATCCATGGTGCTGAATCTTTAGGCCAGCTGTGGTCCACTGTGTTGACCAATGAGAGTGTCAAGACTGAAAAAGTCTTGCTTTGTCCACTCAATTTCCTGTCTGGTTTTGGGAAATCTTAAGTGTATTGCTGCTCTTCGAGCAATGGCTGGAAAAACATCCCACATGGCTCAGCTGAGCCATGGATGTGACAGCTCAGAGGCATCTGCAATAGGTCTTTAGAAGGAGCCAGACACAAGAACCTGGAGTGTTCCAGCAATTTTTCACAATACCAAGTATTGCATTGCATCTCTGGTTGGCAGGCTCAATCTCTTCCTTGATCTCATTGACAATATCAAGAATCAGGTGAAACTGGCAACCTGTATCTTTGAATAATTTGAGTTTCAGTTGAATAAAAAAGGATAGTCTCGCTCAAATTCGCTGAAGAGCAAGCCTGGCATTAAGATGGTTTTGTCTTATCTCAATCACTTCTGCAATGACCACTGGGATGTCTGGGTGTCACAGTCCTTAAAAATGATCTTCAATTACCAACAACTCTCTTAAAAGGCAAATAATTTCATGGTAATTAAATCTGGCAAATTGTGCTCAGCGCTGTCAATACAAACATTTTTTCATAATAAGGATGATTTGCATATAAAGGGGACAATCTTGCACCACATTTATGGTATTTAAAATAGCTTATTTAAATTCAAGCAAATAGCCCAGGAGCACCGAGATGCAATCCGCATGGCAGCACCTTCATGACACAAGAACCTGTGTCATGGCAAGCGCTACAATATAGCGTTTGCCACTGCTCTGTGAATAAAACACATTCAATTGTACCGGTTTTGCGTCCGCAAAAGCTGCACAATCCAGTTGACAGTATGTAAAACCGGACAGTATGACAGTATGCATGTTATGAAAGCAAACTTTCATGTATAAAAGTCTTGGGGCTTTGGGTTCTGTACAAGAATACAACAACTGAAAACATGAAAATTATTAGAGACTACAATTATTTACATAGATATAAGATATAAGAAATACAAAGTAAAAGTTACATCACACCTGTTCCTGTGTGTGTAACAACTGTGCAGCCCATCCATGTTGCCCATGTAAAACATCTCTGTTTTGAATCATTGATCATTGATTCTGCTGTTATTTATATAGAAATCTTCTAAACTATGTAGTTATAGCATCATCATTTTCGTTCGATTTTCATTTTTATCTTTTTTAATTTTTTTAAACCAAGAAAAAATAGGATGGTGGTATACTCTGTAGTCATCAATATGACGGTCTCCCCATCAAAAATATTTTTTTTTTACATTTTGAAATTTCCATGGAGCTATAATTGTACGGTGATGTTGATCTTGCAAACTATATGTTGTGTCTTCACCAAACTTCACACAAAAATTAATCATGACAAGTAGTTGAACTTTTGGATATTTAGATTTTTCTGTGTGTACTTTTTAGATTTTTGGATTGAAAATTGATTCATTAATTTATTATATGATTTATTATAAGTATATTATTTTCTCCATAGCAAATCCAAAACAATATTAATAACCTCACCACAGGTTATTAATATTTGGTGAACCTTTCTTCCTGAGGCTCACCACAGGAATAAAGGATATGCCATTTATCGAGGCACTTATAGTAGAATCTATGGAGGGAGGTCAGGGAGGATACGTCGTCTCCAGATGACTCAGTCTTGGAGTATATTTTATACTTTGTAACACAATTAATTTATCAAATAAAATTGCACAAATCAGTAGTTTTTCATAAAAATCTAACATTGTAGTACTTTTCCATCCTTGACAATAAGAATGAGCAGTTGAATTATGCAAGCAGAGAAATGTTGTGTGTTGTTACCGAGCTAGCAGGCAAAAACATTTGAAAATGATCTGAGCGGAGCTGGTGCCTTGTGTGTAAGATCTCAGGGTATCTCATGGACCTGAGGGCAAACAGTATTGTGCATGGTGCAGAGCTCAATATAACATTCCCAGAGACAGGGCTATTTCTTAGTTATTGCAGTATGTCTATAATTATGCTCCTCTGTCAAAATGAATAAAGAACTTACACGAAATACGGGTTCACACCCCAGACATTTTCTGCCAATTACATCATTCATTTCACCCATATCTGAGTCTTAAAGGGATTTGCCATTCTGACATTCCCTGATGGCTGTCAGACTGTGCATTGAGTTTCTGCCAAAAACCTTCCAGTTGAGAGCTGAAATATACATAACAGCTTTGTTTAGTATTTTGTTTTACCTCCATGGCAATTACATGATGTGCCAAACCACAATGTTTCATGGATACATTCTGGATAAGCAGCAAAATTGGAGTTGAAAAAATGAAAAATACTGTCTGATGTGCAGCTAACGAGATATAGGTAGGATTGGAGGTAGTCACTCCATGGAAATGCAAAAATCATGAGATGTATATAAAATAAAATGGCTTTTGGATATCTTTGTTGCCTTAACAGATGGAATAATTTGTTAGAAGTCAGAGTGTTGCTGAAAACTTTGGGGACCTTTAGTTGCTTTGACTGTATATACGTGCACACCAGTATCCTTGTTATTATCCAGCTTTTGTAGTATCCCGCCTTTGTATTTGAACAATTAAACACTATACCTCGATTTCAATAACCAGTTCAAGAACCTATCCTGATTTTGATTAATCTTAAAATTCGGGCTGATATACTACCAAACAAATTGGGAAACTGTTACATGTATACATGTATACCTATATCCATATTCAACAGTTGCAGATTACTGTTCTGGTGGTTCGCGACGTAGCAGAAATACACAGAATGTCAGAAGTGGCCCATTGCTTTGTCCTGCAACTCGATATACACAAATCCTCTGACTCTTCACTTGGGAACCTCAAACTTGTTTGAAACAAAGCGATATTCCTCACAACTATCCAGTTATATTGCTGGATATTCCTGGATAAATAGACAATCTCTCATGGGATAATTGAACTAGTGCTCATTCCGTCGTTTCCTCTAGCATCACAAGCCCTTTCAGTGTTGGTAAAAGAACACTTTGTATTCCTGAGCTCCATAATGAAGACCCTCTCCCATCCCAACATTCACACGTGTGCATCATCTTCCAGCGCTCCCTTGCTGTACAATCGCAGTGATGCACTGACAGTGGTGAACGTGAAGGCCATGTTTAATATTTCTTGTTGCGACACAAAGATATTGGCTTTATATAGTCTTAAGCATGATACATACAAACGTTGCCTGCCCTTCTATAGCCACAGTCAAATTAATTTAAAGTGGGGTTAAAAGTTACAGAAATATCAAATTAAATTGTTGTGTTGTAAATATCACAAACACCTATACAAATAGCATTTAGAAATCAGGACTTGGATACTAATAAATATATCATGTGTACAAGGTTATGAATAAGCAGATTTCTCCTTGTTCTATTTAAACACCATTTTCCCAAATGCCATCAAGGACTATCAAATGACAAAGTCATAGAAATATTAATGCTTTTTCCAATAATTTGCCAAAATACATCACTATTTGTTTTTCTCAACCAAGAGTTTGTCTCCTCAAAGGGAATTCTCTATTCCTCAGTGAGCTGCCTTTTTCTACAAAAGTATGATCGAAATTGTCTGTGACAACCGCCACTCAAACTGAACAGGCCATAATGACAAGAGACCCAAGAACAGGCTTAATACTATTTATAAATCTCTGATATGGCAGGGTTTGCAGTAAAGTGTGAAGGAATAAGGGGTGGAGGATAGGAGGTGGGATGGTTGTGAGAAAAAAAGCTTCTTATGACCTAACTGTTCCTTCAGTCTAAACATAACCCCATGCCAAATGCAATGAGCCGTCGAATATTGTCCAGTCCCTAAAAAAGCCTTACATTTTAATCAGTCACACTGCAATTGGTATTCAATGGGATTCAGATTAAACAGACAGTTACATTTTTCTGTTTCATTTTGTGTTTATCATCTATATGCAAACATACATGTCTCCTTCATTTCTGCATTATATGTTTATAATGTTTCAAAGGAAATATTCCTAATCCCCAAAATAGCTTTATTCTCCACTATACGATTTCACTCTTGACTCTAAGGATCCTTACTTTTCCAAGAGCACAGCAAGTATTGAGTCCTACATCATCCAGTTCTAGGAAGTCCCAAATGATGAGCCAGATTATTGAATCACAGTTTTAGATAATACCATCAGTTACAGTTTACTTCTGAGAACAGATGCAAGCAGGGGCAATATGGCAATGTCGTGAATTTGCTAATGATAGCAGCAGACTTTTCCTCCAAATAAGCAGATGCGTTGAGGTTTGAACAGCTGTCAAACGTGATGAGCATGACACAAACGCCTGCAGTGAAAATGTGGGACTTTTCCTGTGATATATAGCGGCCTTAAAACCACCAGAACATACCATATGACAAATCGTTCTATCTAAGAAACAACCCGAAAAGCAAAACCAATAGCAGCATGGAAGCATGCAAAATATATATAAATGAGATTTAAAAATGAGTGGTGATGAAAAACAATCAATTAAATACAATGTTTTATGTATAATTATACTCTAAGTAGAAAATGGTGTAAATGTATACAATACAACAACAATACTATCTATTCATTCTGCCTGGCAACCTCAAATTTTACATCATTGCCATCGGTAGTAGGCTTACTAACTGAAAAAAAAAGAGAGAAAACTGTCAAAATGGATTATTTATATCATGAATAAATCATGAATGACACATTAAATGGCATTGTCCACTGACAAAAAAGTAAAATAAAATAAACAAACACGAATCACTGACCAGAATATTTTACTGTATGTGAACAAATTACGTCACACAGGACAAGACTGCCGTGTTTGGCTGTCCGCAAATTATCTTGTTACAGACCCTGTTGAGTGAGACAACTTGTTCCACAATAAACTCTCTTAAACAAATTAATTCTCAATTGTGGGGTTTTTCAGGGAGTTTGTGGCTCTATGCACATTTATGCTTAGTTGCAGGATGGACAGGTACTTTGATGATGTGTCATGATAAAACCATCTCATTAAATTGTCAATCTGATGCTTTAACTGTTGGGTTCTCTGATCGGTTCTAATTGGAAAATAATTGTCTAGATTCATTTGTACATCCTGCTCTTGATTTGATGACTCTAAAAGAAACATTTTGAAATGAAGAGAGCTGGAAAAAAGAAAACATAGAACAGCTATACATTATTGTTCCACGTGGAGGAGAGGTCAGTGTTCACATTGAGTTTGTACTCCATATCCACCATAAAGAACCCAAACATGTAGACCTAAAGAAAGAGATCGCATGAACCTTTTGGACCAAAGAGACAGACTTTTACCATTCCCCATAATAGAGGAGAGGAATTAATCATCACTGTTGTGATATCTGTTTATCAAGTTTGCAGTTGACAGAGACAAACAATTGGCAGCATGGTGCAGTGATAATAAATATTTGACATAATGAATTTGACCTTAACATCCAGAAGACTGAAGGGATCATAATGGACTTGAGAGTTACCTTAAATATGGGGCACACACAAACCCATCCAGCTCAATGGGCATGCTTCCATCTTCAATTCCAGGGTGTCCACATCTGTCTGTCTGTAAGTATGGTACAGTATGACAACTGTTCTGTGTGGGAAGGGAAAACACTGCAGACAGTAGTGATCACTGCCCAATACATGAGTTCTCCACTGATCATTACAAGGACATTGGCTGAGGAGGGCCCACGGAATCTTCAAGGACTCGTCTCACCTTCACCTGTCTACCCTCGTCCCCTCTGGTAACATGGCTCTCCTTCAACCGCAGCCCTACCCTCTGTACTGCTGTGACATACCGTACTTATCATACATACAATATATGTATATTGCTCCTTTGTAATATCCGACAGAATTCTACCTGCAAAGCTAGTAAATTAATTTCACCCTTCTGATTCTATATACTAATCTCAATATTGTTATAGTGTTAATACCCTTCGCTGTTATTCATACATTTTATTATTTTATACCACCGTCCTATAACTTCACATTTTGCACAGCACGCTGCGCACTACTTTTTCTTCGATCATCTGGTTGGACGCAGAAGACTGCGTGCGGTGTTGCAGATACTCAAAGAAGTATCCTTTTTTGTTTGTTTTTTCCCAAATATGTGAAACTGTTGTGCTGATCCCAAATTATTAAAAAATGTATTCTGAGCAGCATGTTTACAGTACTTGTCACATAAACCAAAATTCTAGTGTAATATAGAACTGTGACACTACTATTGTTTGCCATTAAAATAGGTGATCCGGGCACATTTCTAATCTTTATTTACCTTTGTAATCATATCAGCTCTATCTAAATAGTGATTAAACCATTGGTTAATTAATCATTAAGTGTTTAATCAGTTAGACATAATTCCAACCCCCTCATTTAGCATTTAAGCAGTTATTAAATTCAAGATAAATTATTCACGACACATTATAATTCTTAACAACATTCTTAAGGTATTTATTAATTTTTTAGTTTCATTTTGGAATCTGAACATAGTGCACACATAGATAATATATGCTTGCCTGCAATAGTTATACATTATATTTTAATACCTATACTTCAGGGTCTTTTCTCTCCCTCGCAGCAGAAAAATTTCAGCAGCACGCAGCTAATAGCCCATGAAATAATTTAATGAGAGAGCCTTAACTTCTTTTGTCTTATTTTATTCTATTTTATTTTATCATATTTTTTAGAGGTAGATTACTTTATAAACTAGACTGAACCATGCAGATCAACAAGAAACTAGACTGAACCATGCAGATCAACACGTCTTTGTGAGTTTTGATTAGATTTAAATGCACATTTAAACCTGCCAATGATCACTTTATGGGTATAGATAGTATAGTTAATAAACTTTATGCAGTGCATAAGCAACAATGCTTTCCTTGCACTGCTTAAAAATTAGAACTAATACATGATATCATAGTAGTCTTTAAAACAGCATTCACGGTCAATCTGCAGGACGGCTGGATCTCTTTCACCTCAAATTCCCTGCCAACGCTGCCTCTTCGGCTATGTACATGACAATTACAAGATTAATGAACAGGGTGGATTTTTGTTCAAAGGAATTAATTGTTTCTCATTTTACTCCAATGCCCCGACAGATGAGACAATCAGGGCAGTAAACCTAGTGGCGATTCATGTCAACACAGATGCAAATGCAATTTAATAGGTGCTCAACAGGCCATAACTTCCTGTAGCCGTCTGGCCAGGCTCAGGATATAGTGGATATGCCAAAGCCCTCTTAGAGTTATGGGAGTAAAACATTATTTTGTTGGCTTTCTCCTTCACTTGTTCTTACAGTTAGGTTGAAAGTTTTATGTACAGCACATGCATCAATTTAATGTCTCTACATAAAGTATAACCTCTAAACTCTGTTCATTCTTGGGCTGTTCTCAGAAGAATGGTAGCCTGTATTATATTCTACCCTTGATAGTTAATAAAGACAGAAATGCTTACTCCACTGGATGTGATTTCTCAAAAGGAGAATGAGATAGTTTGATATAGTGCTAATGAAGCCTACTAACAACTAATCATAGCAGAGAATTAGAGTGTTTCTAAACAGCCATATGGCAAATTGGGAACAGACAGCCCCCTTCCAGCCTTTATTTTCATAACAGCAGTCACATAGACAGGCAGAACTTCCCAACAGAGACCTACAACTGTATCCTTACAATGACTTTAAGTGTTAAGACTGTTGTAAATATATGAGTTGCAGACATCACATAAGGATTTAAATCCTCATTCTGTCTGTCCTGAGGAGAACAGGCCTACTTAAATCTGTAAAATCCATAACCTTATGTTAATAATGACCCAAATTACTGTGTTTGTAAAGGAGTTGGTAGTGACAAATCTAAAAATAATTTTGGTGTCGTTTAATGTTAACTAATTGAGGGTTTATGGCCTCGACTGTTCTGGTTCCCCTTAAAGGACTAAACTCCACCATACACTACGTAGACTGCCTAAACTTACAATATTCTGACAGAGAATCTGCTGATGAGTTGCTAAGAACAAGGTATTTGTTTCAAATGTTAGTGGAGAAACCCCCCCCGTAAATGTAACTAAATGAATAACTTTATTATTATGTGTATTGAACAGCACATGTATACAACGTTGTGAAATGCACCTACTGTGCTACTGCCTATGGGTATATCATATATCAGTGGTGTTTTGCTCCTGTTACCCCCGAATGGGTACCTTTGTTATCCATACTGATTAACTTTTTTATCATAAGTGAAATACACACTTAAATACTTTTCAGAATGAACCACAACAGTTCAATCAGGAGAGACAACCGCAGGAAATAAAGAATCAATTTGGGACTTAAGGTCCCCAGTGAAGTTGTGATCTGAGGTTATTTGATCTAAGTGGTGAGTCTCAGTTCAGATTCTGGTGGTGGTGGCTGATGACAAAATCACTTGAAATCCGTTCTCTCAGCTGTGAAATCTGTGAACTCTCAGCAGTGATGAGGAGCTTGATGTTGCACATTACTGCAAAATGAATGAACTAAAGTATAGTTAAAATAAAAAGAGACACAAATATAATAATATTATATATATATATATATATATATATATATATATATACATATATATATATATACACATATATACATATATATATATACATATGTATATACATATATATATATAAATATACATATATACACATATATACATATACACACATATACATATACACACATATATATATATATATATATATATATATATATATATATATAATACAGAAAAAACTGAGGGCAACAAGTAAAAACAAAAAACAAAATTATGATTGAACAACCCTCCCAACATATCTTATTTTTCCACATATGACAACTGATAAAAATGGAAACGTATGTAATGTATTAAAGAAATATAGTGCGGCAACATTCCGACTGTTTAAACAGCCATCACATTAGCAGGATCCAGATTTGATTTTGATTTAGAACAAAAGAGGCCAAACAGGATGAAAAAAGGAATGCTGAGTTAATCTACCTGAGAGTTATTATCATAATGTATCTATTGTATCATTATTTTAGCCAACTCTCGTAGAGATGGAAAAAGAGATATTAATGTTGATAAATATGTTTGTATGTGGCTTTAGATCAAATAATATAGTATATCTTCGGACAGGAAGTAATTAAATGTCCTTTACCTTGTCCTGGTTTTACTTTTTTGTTGTACACCCTGTATCATTGCATTCAATGTGAAATCCATAACAATCCCTCACACAGAGAATCTTCTGAAATGTCTAGCCCGTGCCTCTACAGTGTAGGGGAATGTCAACAGCTTTCCTGTTTGAATAAGGATATCCTTCCTTTTGATCAATCTTGAACCCGTGTCTAAGACTATACCCTCCAATAAATCAATAGCCCAGATGTGTTTGTCCTGGTTCATTCCACTCTTTTGAAGCGCTTTCCATGCGCTCCTGCCCTGAAGTGCCTTTCTTTCCCTTTACACATATAAGTTCAGTTATTACAATTTTGTTACGTTTTTTTTTTCTTTAAGACAAAATCTAAAAACTGATGCATACAGTGTCGCCCGCTAATTTGTAATGATATATTTCACAGTATTTCTCAGTGTTTCTCGTAAGACAGTAATTCACACTACACTGTGTGTTTTGGCTTATCTAATAGGGAACAAAGGAACATTTCTGTACGCAGCACCAAGGGCTTGTTTACTGGGAATGCTACAAATTATGGTAAACCAAACACAAAGGGAATCTGATTGAGTTGGGACAAGAATGAATTAAGTCACTGAAAACAGCAGGACTTAAGAAGTTATCATTAATTTTTTTCCATTAAGATTATTCACGCTCAGAGAAAAAACAAAAGAACAGTAATTTATTTTTTTTGGTAATATGCACAGGAAAGACATTGTAAATGCCACAATTAAAATTCCTGTACAAAACACGTTTGTTGTGGCTTTGCAATCCCTCCAGGATTAGGGTCACCATTTTTCACTATATTTGAAAGAGGTTGTTGGCTGATGACATCATCCCACAGAGAAACAAGCACCTCTACCAATTATGACTTTCAAACTTGAAATCCCTCTGAGATCTCGGTTTGGTACTGGAATAAAGTATTAAATTACTCCCATAGTTGCCCAACTGTAATCCATTTCAAGTCACTCATCAAATGTAACTTGTATTGCCAAGCATCCCTAAGAGATGTATAGATGTATAAATCAGAACAGCTCTGCTCAGATTTTAATGTGCACAGTGGTAGAGCTGTACAAGCTCTTATTTCTGAGTTGTAGTTACACATTAATCTGCTTTTTTACTGAATAGATGTAATGAAATTATTAAATGTTCATTTTTAATTGAAAATTTGATAAAACAAATTAAACCAATTGTTATTGATATATCTTTATCTTATATTTATATGACAACTTTTAACATCAACAATATTTGATTGCCTCTGGGGGGCAACAGAGACCCAACTTTGAACACATTAATTCATTTATTCATTCATTAGTTCATTGTCTGTAACTGGGGGCGATAGTGGCTCAGTTGGTAGAGCGATGGTCCACTAATCTGAAGGTTGGTGGTTTGAACCCCGGCCACTGCAGTCCAGATGTCAAAGTGTCCTTGAGTGAGATACTGAACCCCAAGTTGCTCCCAATGGCTGTTCCATTGGTGTGTGAATGATGGCATGAGTGGTTACTGCTCCTGATGAGCATGTGGTGCCTTGCATGGCAGCCTCTATCATCACTGTATGAATGTTTTTGTGAATGGGTAAATGCTGACTTTGTTGTAAAAGCGCTTTGGGTGGTTGAGAAGACTAGAAAAGCGCTGTATATGTAAAGTTAATTTAACTGCTTATCCTGTTCAGGGTCGCCAGAAGGCTGTAGCCTATCTAGCTGACACTGGGCAAGAGGCAGGTGCCAACAAAAAAACAACCATTCATTCCTTGGTGCAATTTAAAGTTATCAACTCACCTATGTTACATGTTTAGGGACTGTGTTAGGAAGCCGCAGTTTGGAATGAATGGAAAGTCCCCAAGGTGGCATAGGTGGATTGGAACCCAGAACCTTCCTGCAGTGAGACAACTGTGCAACTCACTGCTGCCCTGAACCATCTTAAATTTGAGATGTTAGTCAGTTACCTATTTATACATCCAGCAGATCTGAAAGACCGTTAGCATTTATCCAGAGTTGGGTCTTGAACCTGGCAAGTTCAAATCTCATAATGGCTCACTTTTGGCTCTAGTTTTGGTCCCTATCCACTTCAGAAGGAAGTATCTGGCATTTTAGCTGATACACGCTCCAGTATATTCCCTTGTAAGTCCCCAGCTGTACCTGGCCACTGTTTGCTGTCCAGTAGTACTGTACAGTTCAGTATATTACTGAACACAGCTGCCTGTTAATGATGCCAAGAGAGTTGTGAAAATGAACTAAAACAGTAAAAATGCACGAAAAAATTTATTTATAGAGCACCATGAACTCATAGGTAGCTGAATATTTTGGTGGCAATTGTTTCTAGTTTTAGGAAAAGTGAGTCTGCAGCCATGATCACACACTTTTCACTATTTCAATTGACACAGTATGGTGTTACTTAGACAATACTGGTTATTGAAGCTTTCAATTAACAATACATTCTTACATTTGTTGTTTATTAAAACGTATACATTGCTGATATATTGCAGCAGTGAAGGATTGAGAAGAAGAATTGGTTGATATTTACACTTCATTTAGAGGGTTCAGACAGAGAGCTGTTTGCATACCTTTCATGCACAAATCACACAGCAAGAGTAACTTCATTAAATGTGTCTATCAACCAGAGTGACAACAAGTGAGAAAGACACGGAGTTAAAAGCAAATCCTACATCATTAAGAGTAATAGGTTGACAGTGTCAAATATGTTAAATCATGTTTTTTATTTGTGTTACGCACTCCTGTGGGGTTTCGCTCGGACCCAAATGCAGACGCATACGACGTAGAGCAGGTGCAAAATATATTTATTTTCACTACAAGACATGAGAAAAAAAGGAACTGAAACACTGCAGGTTACACACAACACACTGGTAGGGGTTGGGACGCATGACGATACAAGGACATCATGCAACGAACTGGCACAGAAGGGAAGGTAAGGACAGACTTTATACACAGACATAACGAGACAATGAGACACAGCTGGAGGGGAAACACAGGTGAGCATGATGACCAATCACAAGACAGACACAGAGGGAGAAAGGAACACAGAGGCGTGACAATTTGTGCTGTAAGGACATTTATGATTTAAGTAAACTTCAAAAATAAACATTCCGTCTGTTTGTGAACATGATAGGCCGTTCTTAAAAACCTTTTGATGAATTTCAAAATAATTTATAGGAAATAAGACAAAGGAAAAATAAGAGTTTATTACAGTTTAGGGTTTATGTAATTAAGATACATTTTGTGAAAAATAAAAATAAATGACGTTATTTTGAAGAAGCAAGCTATTTAGATTTTTCAAAAATTCCTCAAAACATTTTTTTTCACCACTTATATATCACTGAATACCACAGGACCTAAACATTTATCCTTAATATTTTTCATTAAGATATATGAAGTTGTTTGTTAACTTTTAATTTGTATTTTCCAAATGTTGATTCAGGTAACTCTGAAGATTGGTGATACTTCCAAAAACAATACGAACTAAAGTACCATCAATGACTGTGATTAATCATTCATATTTGTGATGCATTTGGGGGGGAGTAGTTATTATTCCGGAATTTGAGGAAATTTTCCAGTGTGCAGACCTGGTGAGTAATGGAATACATGGAACAGTACAAAAAACAGTTAACCATGTTCTTTTATCATATTATGTTGTCAATATAATTTTGAAAAAAAAGAAATAAAAAAATGTTATCAACACAACTTTGAACAGCCCTCATGCCTTAACAATATGAGTTACATAATGTACACTTTTCAAACAGTGAGACGCCATATATTAACTTTCTCTCTACAAAAATAACATATTTATAATTGTATGGAAAGAGAGCACTGAGAGATCAAAGAGAAAGAACAGCATCTCATCTTCTCCTCTGCACCACAGGGCAGGCCGTCAGAAAATATCTGTAAATTAATATGGTTATGGCTAAGATGGTAAAATGTTGCACTGAAAGTTACTAGCTTTTCACAATAAGAGGAGAGGGTCGATCATAATTCTCACAAATTCTAAACCACAATTCCTGAGGCACTTATCTACCGTGGCTCTGAAAAGCACCTGTATGGAAAAAATACTTTGGTTCCTTTGGCATGCTATTTACAATTGCATTATAAAGTAACCCTTCCATCACATATTATGGGGTCATGTTGACAGTTGTGATCAAACTTTTGGCGGGAATTCATTTCAGAAACTTTTAAAGTTGATCGTAATAGCTATGATTAATTGCAATAAATCGAAACGGTAATCACCCTCATCTTACTTATCAACAATCACAATGTAAAGGTGATTGTAATTGTATTGTAGAGCTATGACTGCAGCAGTTTTTCTATATTTGCCAGCCTGTCGCTTTAAACTGAGGTTTCGAGTGGCTATGTTGCACTGTTGCTGTGCCAGCGTTGTCTTCAATAGTGAGTGACTCGTTCTATTGAGTTGAAATGTGCACTTGTTTAAGTCAGCAGCAAAACAGGTGTCGCTGATTATGGTCTTTATTAAGTGCACTACAGAGGGCCTCAGCTGCAATGTTAGACTCCTTGTCATATTGTGAGCACTGACCCAAATCAAATTCAGACATAAAGTGCTTTGGTAGAAAAGGTTTCTTTTCTACAGTATGTACAAGTCTTCAGATTTATCAAACCAAATGGAATAATTTTAATGATGAATGTATCATTCAAGGAACTGAAGCATTATTCCTCTATCATTGTCGTATTTATTATTGATATGTCAGTTTAAACATGTGTACTGAAATTTATGGGAAGAAATTGGACCTAGTGATTTTGATTAATCTATTTAAAAAAACAAAAATAGATTGAACTCAAAAATCATAAAATATTTTAAAAATCAGTATAATTCTGACACTGATGATGAATGAGTTAAGTAGGAAACATTTCAGCTGGTTCGTGTGACTTGGCCTGCAAAGTGTATCTTAATTTTGGATGTTTTTTCTGGCAATGGTATAAATCTGTTCTGTCCTACAGTTTTACTGTTAAGACAAGTTGGAAACACATATAGGTCTACTTGGGTTTTCCTTCGGTTGTAGGCGTTGCAGAGTTGGCAGGCATCCTCAGAGCCATTCAAGAGATACATATTTTGGAGACTGGGAAGGGTGTCATACGTGGCCCTGATCAGGAAGCTTAGCCTACCTTTGAAGATCCTCCAAATATCTGACCAAGTAACTGTCCTGTTGATCACTGCCTCCCAGGTTGTCCTTCTCATATGCTGGTGGTAACCTACGGCTCGGATTTTAAAGCGCTCCACTTCCATTGTCGTTACTTACGAGATCAAAAGGTCTTTCCTTTCCTTCATTTGGCTGTATTTATCCAATAAGCCAGATGCAACTAATCAAATAGTCAAACTTCAAACATGCATTAAAGATATGAAGACCTGGATGACAATTTACTTTTAACGTTAAATTCATGCCCCATAAATCTACCACTGACTCTATTCCCTCCCCGGAGTCCTTGTGACCGGGAGTCTCTGTGTTTCATAGCCCCGCAGGCTCCCAGGAATGGTGGTTGTTCTGGGTCCTGGTTCCTTGCTGTACCGAGCCCAGGATCGTGGCCAGGTCTGCTGCCAAGGCCCTGCTGGACGCCATCTTGTACTGCTATCACTAATAATCATATATTCCATACTTAGTACCACTACTACTATTGTATATGTATATTGTGGTACCACTACCACTGTATGTACAGTAATTACATCACCACATATCATCATCATGCTAGAACTGTATACAATGTGTTTAGTTTTGTTGATCTGCTCTGTACGCACAACATCTATTGCACGTCTGTCTGTCGTGGAAGGGGGATCCCTCCTCTGTGTCTCTTTCTGAGGTTTCTTTCCCTCTTTTCCCGCTAAAATGTTTTTTTCAGGAGAAGTCCCTTACCCGGAATTAGGGTCTAAGGACAGAAAAAGTTGCATCATGTACGGATTGTAAAGAAAATTATTTTCTTTTTTTTTTTAAAGCCCATCAAGGCAAATTAAGATTTGTGATTTTGGGCTATAAAAATAAAATTTACTTAACTTGACATGACTTGAAACCCTCAGTTTGAACACGGGCCACATCTTCTCCTGTTTTGAGCCAAAGCTAATGAATGATGGCACATTGGAAAGACACCAAGTTAGGCTCAGCCATTTACACAATGTGTAATCACAGCCATGGTAAAGGAGCATTGCATATTTGTGAATGATGTGCAAGGCATTAGGGCATTTTCAAACTGAATGACTAACTCAGTGTAGCCGTTGTTACCAATTATGTGATGAATAAATATTTCATTAAACAGCAATACTTGTGGAGCTGTTGCCTACTTGCATTGATGTTAGTTAAGCCTCTAAAAAGATAGATGTTTTTCAGAAGCAAAAAGCATTCATCTAATTAATAACCTGACACTGATGGAATATCTATAAACTCAGCTGATTATCATATCCCCAAAAAGTCAGGATATTATGTTTGACAAGTTTTTGGACACCTTTCAATCGGAACCAACATACAAATTACAGCAATTGTTGATACAGTAGCTTTTCTTTGGGATCAGACGACATTGGCTAGGCTTCCCTCCCCATGTACATGAATGACTCTTTGGTGCCAATGATCATTACGCTGGTTCACGGGTTTTCCTTACTTAAACCACTTTGGGTCTATTCACCAGGAACATTCAACGAAGCCTGCATTTCTGAACAATCATCACAATTTGGCCCCTGTCAAAGATGCTCAGATTTTGACAATCGTCCATTTTCCCTGCTTCCAACTCATCCACCTTCAACGGAAATAATCAATGTTATTGTGATCCATTATTTGAGGGTTAGAGATCCTCATCCTCCTTGTTATAGCTCTTTTATCTTACCCAATTGCATTGTATTTGTACAATTACAATAAAGGTCCATCTATCTAGATACATTTTTTTTCCATTTAGAATATTCATTTCATTATGCACAGTGTTGCCTAAACTATATGAACATAAAGTATTAACATAAAATACTGAAGCGGATTTTAGTTTGTTCCTCACTTCTTAGCCTAGGTTCACTTTTAAAAATTTTCACGACACCCTGGTTCATCACTGACAATAAGAGTCTGTCTTCTACCTTCTATCTCTTTTTCTAACCAATTGTATAAATAATCTTCTAATCATTAAGACCCCTCTTTTGTCTATATGCACGACGACAAATACCATTGATCATTCCTCGTCCTTGTTAACCAAGTGGCTAGCCTTCTTAATGAGCACCATTAAAGGTAAAGTGTCATTACCACGGCACTCTATCTATTCATTACAACCATCAATGTCTATCGATGTCTGTCTTCATCTGATCATGGAACTCTTCTGCTAGCACTTGTCTTCATCTATAACATCCCTCTCACATTACACTAGATTGATGTCAGTTTGCTTCCTTTTGGCCTTGTTCAGCTATGCTATTATATCCCGATGCTAATAAACCATCAGGGGTGTCAGGGAGACTGATAGAGATTTTAGAATTACTATGATGTAACCTTCTTAGATGTTGGTTTAGTTTTCACAGAAAGCTGTTTAAAAAACTCAAGGAACTTCAAGGAAAACCGCTCACCTTTAGCTAATCAATTTACACTAATGAGTTTGTCCATTTCAACTTCAAGATTCTGCCTGGCACCCAAAATTCACTGTAACAAATTTGAATTTTAGGACACTGTGATGTGCAGGCTTGGGAAATAATGGAATACCTGGAAAAGAGTTGCATAGCCAGGGAGCAAAAAACAGGTGCCTATGTTCTGTTGTCATATTTAGTAATCATTCAAGATTCAAGAAGCTTAATTGTCAATTCTGCAGTCGTGTACCAGGCATGCAGAGAATACAAAAAGTGTTTCTCTCTGATTGACCCACGGTGCAGGGAGTATAAAAATGTATCAGAGTAAAAGAACTAAACGCACCATGCCAAGAACAGAAGCCGGCTCGAAGCAGTTAAATATTTCTGATACTGGCTTTAATCCAAAAGGTTTTTGGGCAATAATTTCTCAACTGTTGCTCCGATTAAGTCCAAATTTGGTAAGTGTGAATCGACACAAGGAGATCTGTCTTGTTCATATCATATTTACTCGAATAATTCATTCACTTTGTTGATCTTTTTGGAGTTCCATCAGAGGGATTAAGAAATCCTTTAGTGATCACATACAGCCATACAACATAGTACAATATAGTGAAATTATTTCTCTGCATTTGAACCACCTCTGAGGGAGCAGTGGGCAGCCCCTTTTGAAGTGCCTGTAGAGCTAGGGTTTCAGGGTCTTGCTCTAGGACCCTATAACATGTAGACCCTGATGGTACTTGAACTGGCTACCTCCCGATCTTCCGATTGTCTACCGACTGAGCTACAGCCACCCACTTGTGCAACGTAGGGGGTAGGGAACTTTTGGGGCCATACCCTTGCCCATGGGTATGAAAACATAGGCTTGTTTTACAAAAAGCACTTTTACCTGGTTTGGACTTTTGTACCAATTACAGTTAGAGCAGATCACCTCTTCTGGTGAACTTATGAGCTTATGAAAAAAAACCCAAAAATAGTTAAGAAGAGCTGTGGTAGGTAATACTTGCATCTGGTTTTTGAAAATGCACCTTGACTATCACTGTATCCTGAAGGAAAGGATGTTGAATGTTAATATAGGCTGTTATTATGCACTGACTTCCTTGGTAGAATCACAATAACTGACAGCATCACTGTGGTCTTAAGATAATCTAAGGTTTTCCAATTAATATAATGTCCATGAGTGAAAACATATTTTCATTGGATGAAATTTTGGCCATTACTGTGCTTTTTTAGCAGAATATATCAAAACCTCACATTACCTTGTCTTGGTATCCTTTCTTTTGAATACGTAGTTATTAATTAGTAAAACTGGTAATTTTCCAGAACAATAAAGGAGATGCAGAATGAAAGTTTGGCATTCACTGTATTAAACTTTCTCAATTTGTTGCAAACATAATTTATTAGCACATTTTGGGCTCTTAATTTGACTTTGGTAGGTTGTTCTAACCTTTTTAAAACATTATTTTAACATGACTAGA
The DNA here is from genome assembly GCA_037951165.1 of Lophius americanus. Classification (NCBI taxonomy): domain Eukaryota; kingdom Metazoa; phylum Chordata; class Actinopteri; order Lophiiformes; family Lophiidae; genus Lophius; species Lophius americanus. Next base: position 3,439,958 of record JBBDHG010000014.1, read on the forward strand.
CAATTGCCACACTGACAGGTGTGGAAAGATAGTTGAGTTAGTCAAAAGAGGAAATGTCTGAATAACTATTACATTTCTCAGACATTTTGTTCAAAGATATAGTTTGGTGATCTTCTGAGTTTTCTTTTACAGCCACTTAAGTCTGCTCTGTGCTTTGTGTCATTTATGCATAATTGGGACTGTATGTTGCCGTCAGGGTGTGATGTGCAAGGAATCCTCGGTCCAAATACTGATGCAGGGCTGTGGAGGTTAATACCACTTTGCAACAAGATCGCTCAAGATAGTACCTCTGAGAGTTTGTGATGTCAGGAACTGATCTAGGATGAGAAGGCCAGTATTTCCTACACATGAAAAATCATCAAGAAAGCCTTACGTGCATTTAAGGTCAGAGAATGCTGCAGGCCAAAACTGTCCTTCATACCAAACTCACCTTACACCTTGTAGACCTAGTTTGGTTCCACAGGTTCACAGCCAAGCCACAACATCAAGGGGCCTACCCCAGACTGTTGTAGACTGAACTCAGTTAGTTCAAATGTTTTTCTATTTAGGATATTAAGTATACCATACACAAGGATTCAACTCAACCTCTTAAAAAGACACAGATCCATAATGCCTTCGCTTCTATGAACATTTCCCACTTTGAATTCTTGGAGTGACCTTTTCTGTCAAATCCAAATTTTACCATCAATCTGCTGAAAAAAGGAGACATATTATAGCAGCGCAACTTCACCACTCTCTTTACAACTACAGGTATTCAAATTTGAGAAGACAAATTTAGTCACCACTGCCTGGGATATAATAATTCCACCATCTTAATTGGTTCATTTGTTTGACTTTCTGCAAGAATACATAAAATATGTCTGATTGACTTAAAATGGTAGTTGGGATCAAAGACCCCAATGGATCTGAATATGGCTTGTAAGATAGGGCTTTACGCACAATTTCCATTAAAATATGCATAAACTACCATTTTCATGAAACTTGAATGAAAAAAAGAATAAGTCCAAAAGAAAAAGACAGCCATTCAATAATGAAGATCCATCCCTATCCAGAAATGTCCCTATTTCCATTTCTCATTTTGTACATATTTGTGTATTTGTTCTGAGAACTTAAGGATTTGTAAGAAACGGAGACTGTACAAAGATGTAAGGATATGGAACAAAGATAAAGGTAACTGAAAGAGTAAAAACAAATCAAATCACATGTCACAATGATATTATTGGACTCACAGACCACTGTAAAATACATCCCACTTTTGCCACTTATTTTTTGTTTTGTACATTTTCATGAAACATTTATTTTTGTGGTCAAAACTTTAACTCCTCACTGTCATCTATTGGTTCTGTAAATGTCGCTATAAAGGATGCTTAGAAACGTGTGGGTGGTGACAGATCTAGAGTATGAATGATTGGACGAAAAACCAATATATTTTTTTATGAGAGGCATCGATGAACCTTTAGATTTGCTAGAAAATCCATAATTTGTTCCTAAAACCTGTAAAAGAATATTGTGATCTTAATGTTTGAAACCTAAAAGTATCAAAACAAAAATCCATTCAATGATTAAATACCAAACTGCCATAACACCTAGAGCAGAAAACATGTTTATCTGACTAAAATAAGCCTTCTCCAATCAAATTGAATTTCCATGATAATTTTGAAATTAGTGATTAATTTAACAAAAAGGGAGTATTATGCCAAAACAGAGGTATGTGCTCAAATAAGCTCCCTTCTATTGTTGAAATTGCCCATAGATTATATCAATGTATAAAGTTATTATATTAAGTATTCAGGTTATATAATTCAAAATCTGCTGATCAAAGTGATTATATTAAGATCAATAGTTATAATATTTCAAATAAAAGCTATTCACAACTTGAGTCAACTTGTAAGCCTAGAAAAGCAGAATAAACATCCATCCACTTTATATAAACTACTTATTTCATGCTGGGCTGGAGCCATTCCCAGCTGAGATCAGGCAAATGGCAGGCCGCACTCTTGTTCCCAGTTCATCACATGGCTAGACCTAGAGACGGAAACCATTCTCAATCAGGTTCCCACCCAGTGATTATTTAGAGTGCACCATTTCAGACATATTGCATGTTTTGCAATACGTCTGAATATATATGTATTTTTTTGTAGAAGGAGGCCAGAGCAACAGGAGGGAACTCACGGAGATGTAGGGAGAAAAGTAAAATCCTTCAGGGCTTCAGGTGGGTCTAATATGGGTTAAAGTGTGTCAAATTTAGGTTACTCGGTGCACCTTTTACCACACCTACAGTAAACTCAATCTATTTGAACATTTAGAAAGTTTGATAATGATTTCTGATGCTGTACATGCTGCTGGAGCTCTTCAACATGGATATTCATTAATCCCTTCCTCCTGTTATTGTATTATTACATGCATATCCTTTTGAAAAAGGAATGGTATTACTGTTTGTTAAATCAGCGGGGGTCTGAGGACTGTTCTGCATAATTGGGAAGTAAGCGGAACAGATATGTGAATGTGATTGTGAATGAATAAGCCCAATGTAATTAATGGAGACCAATGACTCGACCGGTGATAATTAAATATGCCTTGTTTTTCAATTTGCATGATTAAGATGTTAGTTAACATTGTGTTGTACCCACATGTTACAGGTTGTTCATTCTCAAAATGTCAACATATCAGAATTCTCAGCACTGTACTTAATTATCTTCGGGAGCTTTAAAACTATAAGCTAAATCAATTAACTTCAATCTGTAACCAATTTAAGTGTGACTTTTAGGAATGCTAATGTGCCACATGCTGTACGCACTGAAACACAGGCATCTCCCGAGTTTCCCAGCCAGGCATATAAAGTGTGTTTTACATATTTTCATCATACTTAACTCAAATGTAAGTTTATTTTTTGGCTGTATTTTATGATTCAAAAGAGGTCAGGAGTAATTTGAATATTTTGACATTTTTAACAGTAGCTTTTGAGAGGATTTAATAAACCTGCCTAAATTGCAATGAGGACAATTGTGAAGGAGCCAAATGGAAGGAATCAACCTATGTCCTGGTTTTATTATTATACTGTCAAAGTGTGGAGAGCTCCATTTGATAGTTCAGTACAATCAGGATTTTTAAGCCAGCTACATGCCTAATGAGTAAAACAGTGTTGTAACAACCAAGAAAAGGTGAAAAGCAGGAGGATAATCCACAATTCCATTACACCTAAGCTGCATTGTGACTCGCCAGTAAAACCATATCAACAATCTTTGCCCTGATGAATGGTGGTAGCACAAACATTAGTGAGACATGTTTACAACTTGAGGGAAATTACAGTTTCAATTTTGACATCAACTGGGAAATCCTGAAAGGAGCAACTGAATGTATATCTTTCTCAACGGCCCCAATTCCTATAAAGAGGCAGTTTGATGTTTTTTCAGCAGTAAAAATGGAACCGAATGGGTGAAATATATCACACAGGTGCTTCCTATGCCTTGCTTTGGATGTATGTGTATCAATATCTGCATCAAAAATATGTGTCAGTTAGCATTTTCTGATTTTCTGACACTTACTGATTACAGTAAGGGAGATCGTGGGTTGATGTTTAAAAATACACACTGACCCTGCTGGATGAGATAAACATCATGAATAGACACTCCTAACCTTTTTAGTACCATAGATTCATGCTACTATGATACTTTTTTGTGCAAAAAAACACCAACAACATGTTTAAAATATCAAAAACAAATCCCTTTCAAAAATTTCAAAAGAAAAGATTGTTACTATTCCTCGGGATACAACATTGGTCTTTTAAACCACATATCAGGAATCCTTCCGGGGCCTCCACACACAGTCACAGTGGTGCTCAGTTCATTGCAATGCATCCCTCTCATGGTGTCAGTAAAAAGCCTGGATGAATGGGTAGGACTGCTTGAGGAGGGCATCCTTTGTAAAAAATGTGCCACCTCACCAATGTGTAACGTGGTATTGTTGCTGTGAGTTTCTTTTAGCTGCAATATTACTGGAGAAATCTTATGAGTACAAATACAAGAGCATAAGCCCTGATACCAATAACAGTACTGGTATCAGTGCTTCCTAACTTGATGAGTGGGTCACTTTCATGATCTAGATGTCGGGGTGTTTATGCTCCTGTGCCTACTACCTTTTAGCAGCAGGCTTGCAGAGCAAAAAAATGTTGGAGCATCTATCTCTCTCTCTCTCTGACCTCACTATTTGTGTCATGGATGTGTGTGTTTGTTTGACAGAACCTAATCACCAACATCTGAATTCCACCAAAATGTAGTAGAGAGGCACTGTCCTGCTGGGTATTGTAGATGTATGTGCATGACTGTGTTTTAGAACAGAAACACTGTGAAACAATCAGAAAACAACTTTTTATTTCTCTTTTAGATGCTTTGGTGTGAATAATGACACTCTTTGCTTCAAACAGTGTTTATCTCGCAGTTATTAAATTACTAACGATGTATTTTTATCTGAGAATAAACAATGAATAATTGGTAGGATGGTGAGGCGTCATCAGTGTGAAAAACATAAACGTAACATTGTTTTTTAATTTTTTCTTTAATTACTGACGTTTTACCTTGCAGGTATGTTTCCAACGAGGAAAATACTTTGCAGAATGAGCTTTGGTGAGCTTGGCCTTCATAGCTGTGAAGATGAGGCTAGTGGTCACACAGTGGGGGGTTTACGAGCAGTGACAGCAATAAAGGAAAAGTAAATCAAAGCAATGAAGGAACATCAGACTAAAAGCATTGTGTACAGCTGATGGTTATCTCAACCTTAGGCTGGAAGTTGTTCCAAAGGACAACGCTCATCAAAATGAGTGATGGGTGCGGAGTTGGCTGAATTAGGGAGGGGGGCGGTATTGGTGAGGATACTTTCAAAAATGTGTCTTTAATGGCATTTACCTCTGCTTTAAGTGTATGGTATACTTGCATCTGGGAAAATCCTTGTTCGTTGAACAAATTACAGAGGTAAAAATCTGAATCAAGCACCAAAACCTCCATATGCTTAATAACTGTTCCTGTAACGGCTGTGAAGGTCTGGCACACACTGCAACATTTGTCTGATTTATACCTCTGACAAAGCAGTAACTACTGATCGATTGAGAATGGTTGGTTTCTAAAGACCATTTCCCCTTTACTTACTTTGCCTTTCACAAAGCCATCTGATATTTTGATCACTGGCAGGGACCATGCCTGTGGAATTAATCAAAGATTTATCGTTGGTGCCTTCTCTTTTATACCAACTCCAATGACAAAAAGGTAATTATATTATAAGTCACATTATTATATATTATTATACATAAATTGCCCTATATTAAAAAGGGTAATTTTTAAATGAAGTTTGATTGACCTGATGTCAATGATTCTTCGCTGTCATTACAATAGCATGTCGTATATAGAATTGTGACTCATTATACAGTATATTGATGAATTAAAGATAAATAAATGCTTTTGCTTGGCACAACGTCAACTATTAACAAGACAAGAAAGAAACTATTTCACAGATATAGTTATTTTGTTCAAATTAGATTTCTGTTTTTTTAGGTCTTTTGGGTTCACACTCATAATTACAGCAACCTGTATCTAGATGTATGATGAACACATCTGTCTTCCAAAATGACTTCCAAGCACATTTTAATTTGTTTTCACACATCTCATTTTATAACCAACAAGAAAGTAGTCATATTTACAAGATAAATGAAAGCAAAATGGACAGAAGGAAAGGTATGCGTGAACTTTTGCTCTGGAGGAGAGTTAACACGTCTTCAGCTGTGCACCAGGAGATTAGGAACAGCATATGATCTGCATTATTGTTGCCGGCTCTCAGCTGGCGTCATTTTGTTTTCCTTTGCTATCATTGCTGGCTTATCCTTACATTACTTTAAATAGAATATGCAGACAGCCACACAATTCTATTCTGTCTGCCTGCATCCAGTCCATGTAGCCATTGGTCTTGCGCATGATCTAGGATCATACGTGGTAGTGGCTCTGTAAAACAAAAAATATTTTTGCATCCACACAGTCTGGGAAATAACCACATTTTTGGTAACATTAAGGAAAAACAATCTGAGTCCTTATAGGTTGGCAAATGTCAACATAGTCCAAATTGCTGGGCAAAGGGCAAAGCTAGGGAAACAAACTGCAAAGGCACTCTTGACTGCAAAAGGGGCTAACTAACCTAGCTAGTGCTCAGTGCACTGTCGATTTGGAAAATATATGAAATGCATTACTTATACACACTTAACTGCATTTGAGAAATATAGGGATGGTTTGGCTAGTGATATAGTTGGCTAGTATCAACAGCTCTGTAGTAGCTAAAGTTAGCAATAGATATCCCTTAATCTGGTTGTTTACCATTATGGCTTGGTAGTTAACATTACTTCTGATAGCATAGCATCCTATTTGGTAAAGGAAAGCTGTGTGAATTTGCCAGTTAGCTGTTACCACCATTATTACAGGTTATATCGCTAGTTATCAAAACACTGAATTAAATTTTATATCTAGGTCAGAATGCAGAGGAAAATATTGTTGTACTTTATAAAAAAAGCATAAGTTTTAAGTCATGTCCCCAATCAGGAAGTGTTTTGTTCAAGAGGTAGGTTTTATCCAGAATAGTGATGGGCTCTTTCCTATAATATACATGTTTGTAGATTTAAAAAATGAAAGTCACAAAACTAATTTAGCATTTAGCATTATCTAAGGAATTTCCCATTATGTAACGAAGGTTTTTCTCAGAATTTAAGATTGTAATCCTACATTTGACTATTGTTGCTCGCTCCCTCTTCCACTGTCTGTAATTGCATCAGTGTATATAGGTGTTGTTATAGGTTGTGTGTACTTAGTGGTAAAGCTGAATTGTTCAAGGAGGTAAAGCATGTTGGAAAATATGTTACTACAGCTCAGTCTGAGCTTTTGTTGGCAATGGATCAAACATCACTTTGGTATTTAAACACAGTTTCATCTGCACTCACGCTGCTTCCTTGTATTTGAAAATATATCTATTATTATCATGTCGGCAGTTTGTTCTCATCTGTGGCTATATTATTTGTTCTCTAAATTAATTTGCATAGTGCATAAAGCCTTTTCTATGTTAATTTATTCCCCCTTAAAAATGTTGTATGAAGCAGACAAAAGTAGCTCTTTTTCAAAAAAGTGAACAATTTAGAAGGTTAGAAGTGAGTAAATAAGTTATTTTCAGTAGCCATAACAGCCCAAATAATTGACAGGAAAATCTCAAAATCCCTCAAGTGAGAGTTTACAAAGCTACAGAAACTGATTTTGTGAATCTGTAAAATTATCCCCCATAGTATGACCTCTGTGTCCCCTGCTCTTGTGCCCCTCCCCCAGAAATGTGGCTTGCATCATCCATCCATTGCATTGAACATCTCCAGTTTGAACATGTATGAGCTGTACTTGTACGGCATCTTTCTTGTCTGCTAGACCAATAAAAGCCCTTTACAACACAAATCAGCATGCACCCATTCACACACACATTCATACAGTGGTGACAAAAGCTACCATGAACAGTGCCACATTCTGAACAGGAGTGATAACAGTTCACACCTATATTCACATACCAATGAAACAGCCACCGTGAGCTAACTGGGGTTCAGTATCTGACCCCAGGCTCGGTAAGCACACTCCGGACAATTCATTACATCTAACGGGATCCCAATTCCTATGTGTGGACTGTGCCATGGAGCTAACGGGAGAAAGGAGAGAGGTAGGATTCTATTTCTACATAAATAAAGGATTATATGTTATTTGATGACAAAGTGTTAAGGAAATACTGCAGACCCCATTTAGATTCCTTTTTCACAGTGTGTTAACCTTTTATTTACCATTGGAGTGTTCCTCGTACTCTGGTTCAACTTCTCCAAACGTTTAGGCAGAAATTCAAATCTGCTAAGCCTTTGGTCAGATTTCTGAGGAGGTGGACCAGCCTGGCGAAGTTGGACGTGCAGGCCCGCTTTGACTGCAGTGATTGTCTTTGATGCTGCTGCTTCAGACCTGGACTTGCTTACTTACACTGTGACATCTTATATCAGCTTTTGTGAGGACTTTTGTGTGCCAACCAAAACCTTCTTTACATATAACAACAACAAATTCTGGTTCACCCCCAAAGTCAAGCAGCTTTGCCAGGACGAGGAGGAGGACTACAGAATGTGGGACTGTTTCCTGTACAATCAGGCTGGAAACAAACTTAGAAAGGAGATAAGTGTAGTTAAGCGGGTGTTCACTGAAAAAAGGAAGGACAGGTTTCAAGCCAATGATCCTGTATCAGGATCATTGGCGTTGGCGCCCCTCGTGTGCGGCCGCCTGTTACAGCAGCTCCCCCCCCCCCTTGAGCATATTTCTTTAGTAACTTGTTTTTTTGATATTGTATTTATATTTCTTTTTTTCTAAGTGCTTCTTTAAACATAACCCTTGAAACATGGAGAGAAGAACCGCTGTTTTTTTGCTGTTCTGCCTGCTATTCTCAGGTTTGTTTGTGTCCGTCTCCGGAGACTCCGTTCTCAGCCACGCGCCCATTGTTTACAGTAGGGATCAGCTGTTGGCGCTACGTAGCACCGCGGTGCTGCCCGAGGAGAGGCCCGAGGTTTCCCCCGAACTGAAGAGGAGTAGACGGGGGATACGCGCTGGATTACAGCGTCGCGCGAGGAGGAAACGCTATAGACCCGCCGTTCCATCGGTAATAATGGGGAACGTGAGATCTCTCCCCAATAAGATGGACGAGTTAGCGGCGCTCACGTGGCACCAGCATGCATATCGGGAGTGCAGCTTCATGGTGTTCACGGAAACATGGCTGACCACGATGACTCCGGACACGAACGCTACGCTGGACGGATTCAAGCTGCTGAGAGCGGACAGGACAGCAGGAAGCGGCAAGAGGAAAGGAGGAGGGCTGGCAGTGTTTGTGAATGATAGATGGTGTAAACCTGGGCACATCACTATTAAAGAGCAGCACTGCTGTAAAGACATCTAGCTGTTAGCCGTTAGCATGAGGCCGAACTGCCTACCGCGGGAGTTCTCGCATGTTATCGCGATAGCAGCGTACATTCCCCCCTCTGCCAACGGCGACGCTGCGTGTGACGTCATCAACTCGGCGACTAGCAGGCTGCAGACACAGCACCCACAGGCTCTCCTCCTGATCTCGGGTGACTTTAACCATGCCCCCCCATCCTCCACACTGCCCACTTTCACACAGTATGTCACATGCTGTACCAGGGAATCACGGACTACATCAACTTCTGTGAGGAGAACACCGTACCCACCAGGACTGTACGGTGTTTCTCAAACAACAAACCCTGGATTAGTCCGGACATAAAGGTCCTCCTAAAGGAGAAGAAGAGGACCTTTAGGTCAGGCAACAAGGAAGAGCTGAAGGTTGTGCAGAAGGAACTGAGGAGGAAGATCAGAGTGGGGAAGAACTCCTACAGGAAGAAGATGGAGGACCAGCTGCAGCAGAACAACATCAGCGGTGTTTGGAGAAGCCTGAAAACCATCTCAGGCTTCAAAGGGCCAAACTCCCAAGCTGCAGGGGACCAACAGTGGGCAGATAACCTGAACCAGTTTTTTAACCGGTTCGACCAGTCATCTGCCCTCAATCCTCCAGCCCGACTCCCACAGCAGGGACTCCTCTCACCCCCCTCAGTGCACTGCCCCTCCCCCACTTCATCTCCCACTACAAAGAACTCCCAGCCACATCCCCCTGCTCTACCTAACACCCTGCCCCCCCTCCTAGCTATCACCCCCCCACCATCCAACCCCCCAACACACAGCCCCCCTGCACCAGTCTGTCCCTCACAACACAACACTCCAGGTGAGGAATCAGCTAAGGTAGATCAAGGTGAGGAAGGCCACGGGCCCGGACGGCATCAGCTCCAGGCTCCTGAAGACCTGCGCAGACCAGCTGTGTGGGATTTTGGAGCACGTCTTCAATTTGAGCCTGAAGCTGGGGAAGGTACCACTCCTGTGGAAAACCTCCTGTGTGGTACATGTCCCCAAGACGCCACACCCGAAGGACTTCAACAGCTACAGGCCGGTGGCATTAACATCCCACCTGATGAAGACTCTAGAGCGACTGGTCCTTGGTCATCTCCGCCCGGTGGTCAGCCTTTCGATGGACCCCCTTCAGTTCGCCTACCAGTCGAACATCGGGGTGGACGACGCCATCATCTTCCTTCTTCACCGAGCTCTCTCTCACCTGGAGAAGCCTGGAAGCACCGTGAGGATCACATTCTTCGATTTCTCCAGTGCTTTCAACACCATCCAGCCCACGCTTCTGAGGGACAAACTGGAACTGACCGGAGTGGATGAGCACCTTGCATCCTGGATCCTGGACTACCTGACCAACCGTCCCCAGTATGTGAGGACTCGGGACTGTGTGTCGGACGTGGTTGTCTGCAGTACGGGGGCCCCACAGGGAACGGTCCTGGCACCGTTCCTCTTCACCCTCTACACTGCAGACTTCTCATACAACACACCCACGTGTCACCTGCAGAAGTTCTCTGATGACTCTGCAATTGTCGGTCTCATCACAGACGGGGACGACAAGGAGTACAGAGGACTGACGCAGGACTTCACGCACTGGTGCCAGTGGAACCGTCTCCAGATCAACGCGGGTAAGACCAAGGAACTGGTGGTGGACTTCCGAAGGCACACACACCCCCACACACCGGTGAACATCCAGGGAATGGACATTGAGATTGTCACGTCCTACAAGTACCTTGGTGTTCACCTGAACAACAAACTGGACTGGACTCACAACTCAACGGCACTGTATAAAAGGGGTCAGAGCCGACTGTATCTGCTGAGGAGACTGAGGTCTTTTGGAGTGCAAGGGGCGCTCCTGAAGACCTTCTTTGACTCTGCAGTCGCCTCAGCCATTTTTTATGGAGTGGTCTGCTGGGGCAGCAGCATCTCAGCTGCTGACAGGAGGAAACTGGACAAACTAATCAGGAAGGGCAGTTCGGTCCTGGGATGTCCTCTGGACTCGGTACAGGAGGTGGGAGACAGGAGAATGATGGCCAAGCTGTCATCTCTCCGGGACAACGTCTCCAACCCCATGCAGGAAACCATCTCTGCACTGGAGAGCTCCTTCAGCGATAGGCTCCTTCACCCCAAGTGTGTGAAGGAGCGATATCGCCGATCGTTCCTTCCTGCAGCAGTCAGACTCCACAACCAGCACTGTTAGCAACACACACACACCTACACAACTACACACACACTTAGACACACACCTACCTCACTTGCACTTTGTTTTTTGTACATTTAATTTAATTTATTTTAATTGCACATAATGCCTTCTTATTCTGTTATTCTTACTCTGTAACATGCTCTGCTGCTGTAACATTGCAATTTCCCCATTGTGGGACTAATAAAGGCTATCTTTATCTTTATCTTTATCTTTTACCCCTTTTCCAGCAAAAAATTAAGTCACCATATAAGGTAATCGGTTCTTAGCTGTAGACCAGCAAAGAGTTGGTTCCTGCCTGGCACCAGCTTCGAGAGCCAGGGGCTGATGCTTAGGTCTACCGAAAAGGAAATAACTGTTGTTCAGTCAGGCTGGCTCCGAACTAGCCCTGGAACCAGTTCGGTGCAAAAGGGGTTAGTGTGGAAGGGCCTGAATGATCCAACAAGCTACAGCATACCATCCCCCCGCGCTGCAGAACCATCAACTGGCAAAAGACCAAAATTTGCTTAACTGCTGTTTCAACAAGCCCATCCCTCTTCAAAAACCTGTACTGACCAATATGCCCCATTTTCACACAGATCTTCAACAGATCAATCGAGGTATGCAAAAAACCCATCCTACTTCAATTGCTCCACCATCATCCCTGTCCCCAAGAAACCCTCAATCACAGAACTGAATGACTACAGGCCTGTTGCCCTGACATCTGTGCCCCTATGAGGCAAACAGTGCAGTGGATGATGCAGTCAATATGGGACTGCACCACATCCTGCAGAACCTCTTCTCCCCAGGGACTTATGCAAAGATCCATTTTTGTGGACATCAACATGGCTTTCAAGACAATTATCCCTGAAATCCTACACTCCAAACTCTCCCAGCTCACTCTGCCCATCTCCACCTGTCAGTCGATCACATACTTCCTGACTGACAGGAGGCAGCAGGTGATGCTGAGAGACATTAGCTATAAGGACAGTCAGCACTGGGGCCCTCAGGTATATGTGCTCCCAGCACTACTCTTTTCCGTTTATACAAACAACTGCACCTCAAGTGACCTGAATATTAATTTCCTGAAAATTTGGAGATGACACAACAATTATCGACCTAAGGAAAGATGATGATGAGGTGAAACATCTTGCCCTCTGTTGCGGTCAGAACAATCTGCAGCTGAAGACGCTCTAAACTGTTGAGATGACATTGGTCTTCAGGAGAAGTCCCTCAACTGTGGCCCTCATATCCATCTATAACAACACGGTGTTAGCTGTGGAAACCTTCAGGTTTCTGGGATCCAGAAAAGACACAAATCTCCAAGGATCTAAAATTACCCTCAAACATCGATATTCTCATCCAGAATGCCCAGCAGGATATGCACTTCCAGCGTCAGCTCGAGAAAGTTCAACCTGCCCCAGGAGCTGCTGATCAAGTTCTATCCGGAGGATACATCCAGTCCATCCTCTGCACCCCTATAGCTGTCTTGTTTGGACCTGCCATCAAACTAGAAAGGAAGAGACTCCAGAGGACTGTCTGGACAGCAGAGAACATCATACCTACCATTCATCCAAGACCTTTACAGGTCCCAATGGACTAATGGTGAGAAATAATACTCCATCACTAACCCAAATCAACCAAATAAATACACCAAAAATACTATATCCTCGGGAATTAATAGTACGGAGAGACACTAGAACAAGACACTTAAAGAGTCCATGAAGAAGGTCACTTAATGGTTAAACAGGAAAAACCTGGAGGCTGGAACCAAAGCTTTTAAACGTGTCTTTCCTAGGCCAGGTGCCACTCAAGAGTGATCAATACAGATAACAGCTCACCAGCGCTAGAAATAAAGATGGAAACAGGGACAAACAGCCCAGGGAACACATACAACCCCTACAAGCAGTACATATGTATAAACCAGAGAGAAACTAGACTGATTACATATTCACAGCGATTCTAAATAAAATGCCTTCCAGCACCATTTGACCCCATAAACACATACATGATGTGCCCCGAGTGTTTTTCAATTACATCTTCATCTATTTTTAGAAAAAGCAACATGGATCAACATTTAGAGTCATGTTTTTTTGCAGCAAGTGCTTTTAAAGAAGATGATTGGAAGAGTTCCCATGTGAAATCCTGTTGCAACATCAAAGCATGAGTGGGAGGGAAATTAGACAAGGGATAAATAATGGCCGACATGATGGCTTTGCTAATTGGGATCCCTGACACATTGGGTCAAAAGGCCTCCTACTGGCAAAACCAAGAAGGAGCAGCTATTTTTATTTTTCAGATAGTATAGAAAAATTAAAAAACAAAACAGCTACAACCAAAAACCAAGCAAAGCGATCGACCTTAGATGGTGAGACATCATCAGTGGGTAGGGAGGGAAACTGAAATAACACTTTTAACTGAAAATGAGTTTCATTAACAGATTCTTACACTTGCAAAGTAAAAACATATGTATAATGCTGCTGTGGTTGCAAGAACTTCACCGATCCATCCATCCGTCCATCCACCCATCCAAGTTCAGTTACTGAACTCACCTATGGGCAATTTAGAGTCACCAGTTTACCTAATTTGCATAGTTTTTGCGCTCCGGGAGAATGCAGGAGCAGACCCTGGAAGAGAAAGCAATTTCTACATATAAAGATTATGGCTTGTGAGTGGATTACATTCCAAAACCTTCCTGCTGCAAGGAAACAATGATGTTGACCTATCAATGATAAAAAAAAAAGCCGTTTTGAAATGCTGCAGTTTTTAGTTGGTAAAGCTCTCTGTATACAGTATTCTGGTATTTTGGACCGTTTGGACCATTTGAGCACTGTCTGTGGTTCCAGGCAGACAAAAGGGTATTAGCTATGAAGTTATTTATGAGGGTGGAAAAAAATATTAAATAGATAAACAAATATATTACAGCTATCTAATTCAACTCATAATTTGGATTTGTTTTTTTGCTTCTTTTTTTTACAGTCCATTACTATAAATATAATGAAAATCTGTTCATGGTAATTTGCTTTAAATACCCTTGCATCTACTAACAAATCACTAGATTTTCCTACATAAAGGCATATTTGAAGTTACGTTTAAGTTTTATATTGCATATAACACAAATGTCCGATTTTACCTTACATAACAATAAGTTACAGGAAATGACTGAATATTTTAACATAAACTTTACACATTGAAATCAGTCCTATTTACTAAGTATATACCATATTGGTTTAAAGATTTTCTTTGTGGAGAAATCAATGCATACTTGTTGAAGTGTTAAATGTTTCATGATGTAAATTTACATTACTTAAATTACTTTTAGGGTAATTTAGGTAATTACTTATTGGTGACATTATTAATGTAAACAAATGTTTACCAAATAAGTGTTTTCCACACATACTGTTTCTTCGCTTGATGTAGTTGAGGGTTACTAGAATGTATTTTAAAAATCTCTCACTGCTGCCTTTTTACAGTTTTTTCTTATTGTTAATTCCACAAATACTTTTTACAGTTTGAAAGAAGCCGGGATAGTACCAGACTGTAACTTACTATCCTTTTTGCCAAGATAATAAAATATTCACAATGAACAAACACTAGAGGGCCCTCTCCTTGGACGTCAGTGCAGGCCTCTTCTGCTGTCACTCATCCAGACAAATGCTCACATTCAGCTATGCAATGATGAGCATGACCTTTTCACTAACCATCTTGATTAGACTCTTGTAACACTTCCCCAGCTCCTTGTCATTTAATAGTCTGGGCTTTGGTTCTTTCATTAATTGATTTATTTTACACAGACAATTTCTTCAGCTGCAATGATATGTCAATAATCCAAATAAAGTAAGCTATACAAATGTGATGCGTTAATAAACACTAAAACTAGTTGTAAGACTAGTTTAATTTTCCATAGAGACAACAGGGCTGCAGCGTCTGTGTCCATCTGTTCATTGCTTTCCCCTATCAAATGACGATGTAAATGAGCAGCCAAGGTTCCGTTTCAGTGATCTAATGGCCTATCATTTCACTAATAACAAAGAGAAGTAAGGGACAACTCATGCGTCCATGCCTCAACAGAGAAAATAGTTGGAATATGGGGCAAAATGAAGACAGTAATTTGAGAATTTTAGCTGCACGCGCCTGTGTAATATCGCCAGCAATTTGCGCGTTTGTCTGGAGGAGAGCAGAATGCATTCATTTGTGCGCCTGTTGACCCGGCTCCTCATCAACCCAATGAGCGTCGCGGAGGGGAGGCTCTCTTCGCCAGCGAGCATCTCTCCTCCATCTCTTCCTCACTTTTCCAATCAGCCAGCGAGCCTGTCGGAGCTCCCAACTACAAGCCCAACAAACTGCAGGAAGGATTTCGTTGCTCTCCCTCCGCGCGTCTGCCTCATTTCACCATCGAATCAAACGCCTCGGACTTTGTTTTTGCGCAGGCTATACTGAAGGAGGGGAAACACGGTGAAATGATGCAGCAGCGGGGAAGGACGCATGTCTCACTAGTAAGTAAAACGCGCCACCACACTAATAACCTAACAGGTAATAGTGATTTGCTCCGGTGGTCAGTGGACAGGTTCAAGAGGAGCCAAATCTGTCACGGATAAACCCTGCACATTTACAGTAACGAGATGACAAGTCTGCACAGAGATCTTAGAGTTAGTATTTATTCATATGTCACTTGCATATCACTGAGCAAGAGTCGCACGTATTTGGATGTTAAATTGAAGTGCTGATGTCCGCCTTCAAGCCCAGAGTAGGAAATATGAGAAACGATGTGTCCTCAAATCTCAAACTTCAGAGAGAAGGAGAATTTGAGTAATATGTGCTGCAGGTGCACAATAGACAAGCAGCAGTTGGAAACTTAATCCGTGTTTCATTCTTTCTTTTCAATTGATTCATCTTCTGTGCATGGACACCCTTGGACCGCTGCCGGCGCTCCGTCTCAGACTGAGCAGATGAAGCGGCTGCTCTCCGGCGCGAACCTGCCTGCTCTGTCACACACGACAGTGACTTAAAAAAGCACAAAAATTGGGGGAAATAAAACTTCTGTTCTCATATTTATTATGTTATTTGCAAATATTACACATTTCATTCATTAACCTCTTATTCATTAACCCACTGCTGCATCGTCTCGTCTTACAGTTGGACAATGTCAGAGAAACTCGTATGACTCCAGACTTGAGGATTTTGCAGCTTCGGGTTGAATAAGTTCAAGCGTATTGTCCTTGGACACCAGGCAGTATATGACCGCAGTGACACAATGTGTGTGATAAAAGTTAGCGGGACTTACACTGACACTGTGCTGGAAGCCAGACATTTGATGCTGTGATAGAAATTCCACCTGCATCACTTTGAGTTGGAGCAAAGCTCAGCCATTTCTGCTTTTACACTTTTTTTCTGTTAAATAATGCACAGTCGGATATCGGACAGTGAAAACCACAGTTTACAGAACGCTATGTCTTCATTTTATCTTATTTTACAGTTTGTACCACTGTTTAGTAGGCACAAACAGTGGTACAAACTGAGTGGTTGGTTATTTATCTATTTGATTGAGCGAGCCATTGGGTTAAGTAAAATAATCAAAGTGATTTGATTTAAGCCTTTATTTGTCGAAAAAATTAAATTTTATGTATACGGGAAATAAAAACACTTCTTGTTTAGCGCATCACATATTTTATTAAAGCGTGTTGGAATATTTTCAATATTTGGATCATTGAGCTCACTTGCAGCCACCCTCACTATCTAAAGGGGCCACTTTTGCATGCATGTGTCCACTGCTGTTTTTAGGAATTTGATTGTAGCTTACAATAATTTTGAATGCAATATGTTTTGTCAAAAACATTAATCATAAGCAACATGTAATAGCTGAAAATCTTTTCCGGATTATCCCCAGAACAACAGATTAAAGCACGGCACTCTGATGTTTTGGGCTGAATAGCCTCAGAGTACAGACATACTCATTTGTTTTCAGCTGTAACAGGATAATTTGACCGGAAAGACTGTAATAAAGAGTCATGGTCTCTACTGAGGGATCACTTGTAATGACAAATTGACATCTTAATTTACTTCCTTTTAAATAATACTTTCTCATATTGTTGCTTTCTTGAAATACATCTTTTATATGTATAGCTGTCTGGTCTGATTTAATTTAATTCTTTTTTATGATCGTACTTTTTATATTCTAACCTTCATATCTTCTTCCCTGCCTCACAACAACTCCTCACAAGACTAAAAGCTGTTATTGCTCCCTTATAGGTCTCCCCCTCAGAATAACACCCAATGGATGCTGATGCTGGGCGTCTCACCCCCTCGCCGACTACAATGGAGGCATGCCAAGCCATGCAAGTGACCTTTATCACACCATGAATACGAGCTCTGCTGTTCAAAGTCGACACAAGTCACCTTTTCTTCTTATCTGAGGAGTTGGAAACTACAGACTAAGAGAGAAGAGTCCAGTAAAAGAAATAAAAAAAACAAATACAAAACGACAGGATGCCAACACGGTCTGAGGAGATGCTCATGGATCTCTGGATGTCTTTGCTGCTGGTGTGGATTACTTGTGTTCCCTGCGTGTCTCTGACTCCTATCACAGGCCAGTCCAAAAGTACACAGACTGGTGGGTCTGCAGTGGTGACGAGCAGGCTTGGCGAAGGACAAAGATTACTGAGCCGCGCCAAGAGAGGATGGGTTTGGAATCAAATGTTTGTGCTGGAGGAATTTTCTGGACCCGATCCAATTCTGGTTGGCAGGGTGAGTGCTGTGATTGTCAGCATTATATTAAGCTCGCTTATCATGTGGAAACATTAATTCGTCCATTTGAATACTCCTTAAATTTTTTTCTTCCCATGGGCAGTGGGAGGGTTTTGCTTGTCAAGGGAAATAAGAGATATGGGGATAAGTGAGAGGGAGGCGAAGAGGGGGGGGTAATAACATTTTCCTTTTGTAAATAAGTAAAATCCCATCAAATAAAAACGGAAACATTTTTTTGATTTTTCTTTCTGTCTTTCTTTGCATGTTGAATGACCTTGAGAGATAAACTGTGTATCATTTACCCATTTTTTTTTCTACAGTTACTGTCCCCTTACGAAATGCATGGAACATTTTTTTTTTCCCATTTTCATGCTCATATCCACCATTTTTTCATGTGAATAAATACGATGTAAGGTGGAAAAAACATATAGCTATTTTGCTCATGGCTAGTTTTTCTTTGCAGCTCATGAACAGAACTTTGGGCTAATCCTCCAGCTAAAGGCCACCTGCTCTCTGTCCTGAATGCACTAGGTTTCAAGGGAGGGGAACGCTGCTGGCCACTGCGGCCAAAGCAGCTTTTTCAGAGCTCATTGCTGGGACTCACCTGGGGAGAGTCGGTCTGGCAGCCGCGTGTCTAACTCTCTCAGAATGCCGCTCTAGCATGGGCATGAATGCGGGCAATTAGGAATAATATTTGAGCATGCCCAAAAATATATTTTATATACAGTCTTTCATTCCTAGTACTTGATAATTGTTGATGTTAATGACATATTACAATTGTCATGTATGGACATATTTTCTTACCTGTGCAGACTATGCACAAGACATCTGCACACATTTTTTTATACATAGAAATACTTCTAGGAGTAAATGCCTTAGTCCCACATCCTCTTGTTGGTTCTTTTGTTCTTTTTTTCTTTCTTTCTTTCCAAGTATTTTCATATGACTGCATATGTTAAACATTTGCTACCAGGCGGGATTTGCACCTGTGATTGCTAAATACCATACAAACACAAAAAAGCTGTTAGGTGATGCATTAAATTTTCAAGTGAGTCAATTAGACAGCCTCTGCTGAATTCAACGTGGATGCTCATCAGAATGCTAAATCAAACAAACCCTCACCGGTGACCATACATCAAGTTGGACTTTAAAGGTTAGATCTCAGTTGTGGGACGTTGAGCATCAAAGATTTGATATATCACCTGGCAAAGTGTTTAATATTTATAAGACTTTAACCTGAAATGTTTTTCAGACTGCAAAAAAAATAGGTTAAAAAGCCATAGAATCATAAGATAAAATTTAAAGATGTAAAACATGAAAGACGGAATCATGATTTACACGTCTAAGCTCGAACACACTCTTCCTTGGAATGCCTCTGGCCAGAGTTTGCGATTTTGGACATTTGTGGCTCAGAATCAGGTTGTTCTGTGGATCATGAGTGATGATTTGTCTCAAGGCTTCGGTTAATTCTTTGCACAAACCTTAGTGAGAGATATGGTTCGCTATAGGGGGCATCTTCCTATTGAGGGACATGGAAGTATTGGTTGCGGGATAGGGGTGCAGATCTGAGTGAAGAAGGGCTCAACTTGCCTTGTGCGAGGTAATAATGATAATGAGTTGCGTTCACTGCAAGGTTAAGAGCTTATGAGTATGCCTGGAAGAGCTAAGATAAGTCCTGTGTTAAACCAAAATGGCACAATATCGGTTAAAGACAAGTCTGTCTCCCTCTCAGGCCCTGTGTCTCCTTTTCTTCTCTTTTGTCGTTGTTTCGCACGCTTTATCAAAAAAATAGTGAAATGGGAGGGAGGTGTGATTCAGATTGGTCATACGAATCTTTGTGTGTTTTGCACAATTTCTACTGATGTATGTGAAGTTGAGTTTGTGGGCCTCATTCAATGTTTTATAGCACTGGTACACTTAAATGTTTAATTATGCTTATTTATATCTGATAAGGTTCCCCGCGACATGCACCAAGAATGCGATCAAGGGACAGAAAGATATTGTCCCATTGATTTTTAACAGTGTGTCATCTTCTGTGTTTGGTTTCAGCGGAGACTATTTGCATAAATGCTGGAAAGCATGAGGGTGGGTGTAAGAGTGAGAAGGATAGCCACAAGGCGTGACAGCACCCTTCCTTTTTGCTGTTGTTCTCCAGCGCATCGTTTCTTGACATTATGATTCACTGAGCAGTGTGCTCGTCAGCCCCCGTCAGTCCTGTTGGCGTCGGTGAGGCAGACATGCAGTACCTGTTAAAGTGAAGCAGTGGAGACAGCTGTGAAAGCTTGTTGCTTGGTGGTAGCTTAACATGAGCACGGTGTTGGAAGGGATTTTAGGATTATGTATCTTGAGCCAGGGATTGCTCAGAAATAACCCATCATTAAGAACAGAAATAGTCAAATGGAATGGGAAGCTAGATAGGCTTGAATGTATCGCTCATATATGAGACGATTGCTCATTGTGAACAGTGAGTGGGAGATACCACTTCCATGCACAAATTCCCTCACGTAGATATTGGAAGGCAGGCAGGGGGTAATTTTAGAGTAGCCCTTGATTTACCATTACACAGCCATGATGGAAAGGAGCAGCCAGAATTTTGAAATAAAACAAGAGTTATGTGGTAAAAATGGTTGTTGCGATCTTGTTGTAGACCTCTCCCCATTTTGGCAAGAGCCATACATAAACCTTCAATGATCTAATTACTGCGGCTCCTCAATCAGAGCTATGTTAATTATTCAACAATAACAAGAAGCATCTCGTTTACATCCGGCCATTAGAGCAGAATATTTCGATGGGACAAAAGATGAAAATCTAACAAATTATTGTGTTCGAGCCAAAGAGAAGTCAGAATGTTTGGCGTTTATAGCTTGAGGCAGGAGAGGAGCCATTGATGGCAGTTTGCGCTTGAATATATCACAGCCTCAAAAATAAGATTTCTAGATTACTTTGCTTTCAAGCGATCATTTAGCATATAGTGTGTGGGGATTGATAATGATGGATTCCAGCCCACTGAATTGTTGTACTGATGTGGTAAATTGACTGATCCCTCATTCCATTGTCCAATACTTTTATCTGCTGCAGCATTGTATGTGTTGTTGAACAAAGAGAATTGGTAATGAAACATTAATATTCATCGAGTCATGCTGAACTGCAACATTGCAAGGATTGACAGCGATACAGAAAGGAAATAGAAAAAAAGGCTTTGATTAACGATCCACCAATGAAATCTGATATGTCCAGAAGAAAAAGAAACACACTTTGTCTTTGTGTGTGTATGCTGGGAGAAAAAGAAACACAAGCTTCCTTCTTCCAAACAAGCTGTTTGACAGGACTCACAACAAAGAGGGCCACAGTAGTATCAGACTGCTGCTGTAATCTGCAGGCTGTGTTACAGAAGACAAAGGTGATATTCTGTCACATGAGTGACGTTTGCTGCGTTCCACTCAAAATTTAGGAACCATGTCTCGTACTCACAGAAATGGTTCAATCCATTTCATTTTTTGTATTCCCTCTGAAGATACTCCCAGGTGAAACTGATGAGGGTTCACATCAAGGATCCATTGGTTCAAAGTGTACCTTGGGTTTAAGATTAGAGTTACTGTTTCTGTCTATTTACCAACTGAGCAAAGCATCTTTAACTGTGACAGTTTTTTGAATTCAATTCTGACCCTTTTGTAGCTTTTTGCAGTTTTCTGCACCTTGTACTTCCAGTACAAGACGCGGGACAAAAATCTATAAATACTGATGCAAGCGACTTCTGCTTGGCTGGATTGGTTCTCTCCTACCACCCGCCTCCACCCCCGCCCCTTCTCTTTCACTTTGTCTCTGTATCTGTGACAGTGTGATTATGGAGAGAAGGACTCTTGAGCCCAAGTAAGCTTGCCTCCATGGCAGATGGGTTGTGGTTCAACGAAGTGTTAAAATATCTTCAAGTGTCTGAATTTGGTGATGCAAAAAGGTGAGGCAAAGCTTCCATGGTTCCTAGTACTGCCAGTAACGCTCGGAGCAAAGGTTGATCATTCTTCTTGACATGCCGATGTTGCCTTTGAACAGTGAGTTTCCCCCACAAGCTGCATTTACTCTGGCTCCCACTATATCTGCCTCTGCCATTGATCGATGGATTCAGAGTGGGTCGAATTATTGCCAGAGATTGGCGGCAAACTTGACACATAAATTATAAAAATTTGGCACGTATATAATACATTCTGAAATATAGCCAAAATTAGACACAGGTTTCAGTGCCATAGTGAGAGGTGGACTTGAAATGCTGTCATTAAATCCAGACAAATAAATCCCATCAGTGTTAGTTGGACCTCATTCCAATTGGTTTCTCACACCCACAACAGCTCCTGGAATACAGCTCTGTAATCTCTCTTCAGGCAGCACCACAAAGATCTGTATTGAGCCACAGTCTAACAGCTGCTCTGTCTCCAGACCTTGGAACTCCATTCCCGCCTGTTGTGCAGTTTAGAAAAAAAAGCATGCTATCCTACCTCTAGTCGCTGCTTTACCTACTCTGCCTTGCTCGGTTACCACACTTCTCTCTCTCCCAGAGGCTCACCTGTGCAGTATATCACTAATGCAGACAGGGCCATTATATCAATGGACCATGGTCACAGTCTCACTCTCCCTTTCCCTCCGTGTGTCTGTCCCTCCCAGTCTGTAATAAAACACTGGGCCCAGCGGTGGCTCAGGTATAGCTGTGGGATCACATTAGTGCTGCCCTGGAAGAGCTTGACAAGTTTTCTACGGCTTTGTGTTGTCACCCTAGTTCCCATTAACAAGCTGTGTTTGGGTACATGTATGGGTGTGCTGGACAGGAGTCCATTTGGGAGAGTTAGTGACAAAAATGAGCTGAGGGGGCACATGGTTGGATGGAATACATTTAGACATGAGGGTTATGTGTGCATCAGTAAATACAGCATGTCCAAGAAGCTTTATAGCTGCTGTGTCTTTGAAAACATATGGTCTGGCTGTCGGCACAGGAATATTTATAAAAGATGTCTCCCTAAACTACTCCTTGTTGGTTTTGAGCAAGCAGAAATTGCAGTCGGAATGTGTGACATTTGAAATTTACAGGTGACCTCATCCTGACTGGCATTATTACCTCTCATGTAACAATGTCATTTTTTGTATCTTAAATGTTATAGCCAAGTTAATTTGTTTTCACCAGCCCGTCAGTGGTCATATTATAGAGCTGAACTATATGTCACTCCTACTATCTCCCTCTATGTCTCACTAAACACGTCCTCACATATAAACACGGAGAACACATAGCTAACAACATCCGATTTCCTCTCGCATGTACATGGCGACCACTATGTACTGAATCCTGTGCTGAACGTTCTCCCAACGTATTTTCATAATGGGTTTTCAGCTCAGTGTATCATAAGAGAGCACATGACGTGCGCTGTCTCCAGAAGCTCTCATGGGTACATGCATCAGCTGCAATTATAATTTAACAGGAAAGCACATCTATTCACACAGCTTCAGAGTCCCTGAGCAAAATAACTAGCTTGCTGCTATCACTCACATCTGTGTCTCAGCGTGATTAAATCCATGTTGTACAGTGAGTAGCACACATGGGGGCCACTTTCTTTAGCTTCTACATAACTGCTAATTCATAACAAATGGCCCCTTTATGGTTTCAACTTGGACTGCATTGGTGGGATTTGCTCCCATGTCAGTGTTTTTCAGTGAATGGTGTCAAACCCTTCCAGTGGAAATCTAGGAAAGCCCCACTCATCTCATTAAATCCAACGCTCCTCCACCCCAAGCCACCTTTTAACTGCTCTCCTTTCCCTCTTTTCTCATCTCCAACCCACCTCCCTCACACTTCCTGGCTCGCTGGGCTTGGCCTGGGTTTGCTGTGCGGAGGTGGAGCGCTTAGCAGGCCAAATCATCTGGCACTCTCCTTCGAACTTTGCTCTAACTAATTTATAGGTATTATAGCAGTGCACCTCAAACTCTTGACTTGTGTGCAGCTTTGGTTAAATAATTCTGGTTTCTGGATGAAATTAGGCCTTTTTGGGTTGTCCCACACTCATAGCCTCAAGAGATACATATGTTATGAGAGATTTAAGCATTATGACTTTTAATCAATATTAATCAAATCTTGAAAAGGCAAAACAGACAATTAAATTTAGGCATCCATGAATAGCCTGATGTTGGATATTGTGCTTACTTATAAACTGGGATTCACAGGCAAAGCACTGGCTAAGCATTAGTAGCAGTAAATTAGTTTATAATTATTCTAATCTGATTATTTTGAATCAAAAGATTATGATTATCTGAAACCTGCTAATTCGCCTTTGACTCTGATCTAGCAGTTGTGGGCATAAGCAGCAGATTCCTGCTCCTTGTGCCAGTGTGCTCTTGTGGGCTCGATGTTTTGGCTCAACTCTCCAGGCTGCTCCTCTCCTATGGATAAACTCCAGCGTATGTAAAATGCTGCAGGCGGCTGCAGGCGGCTTATCCCCATGCCTCTGCTCCCATACACCTCCCATCAGCCAAACTGGGACTGCTGGAGTAATCTTGTTAAGAAAGGATGTTGTTATTGTGGGACTGGATGTGCATTTGGCTTCATTTTTAGCTGGGAGCACACGTGGGCTGGAGCAGTTGAGACAATGGGGAGGAACTTATGGGGATTGGGGGGTGTACCGCCTATTTCTGGCACTTAAAAGATGACAGTCCTTAACCTTCGTCCTCCGCCTCCTTACTTTCCTCTCTTCATGCTTTCTCTGGTGTCTCTCTGTAATCCTGAACTGTCTCATGCATTAAAATATGTAAGTGGCCACAGCAGTGGATGTGACATTTACTTAAAGATTGGTGTCTTTACCCATAACAGGTATTAAAGATTGTGATTATCATCACTGCTTAGCAGAAGGCACAGGGTTGCTCACCTCAATCACTGAGTTGACAGTGAAAAAACACAAGAAAAGGATCAATGGTTCTGCCCTTGCGCTCTTCTTCTCTCTCAGTGCAAGCACTCCAGATTCTGATATCTAGGTAACAACAGACTGCGGCGTTGACCTTTCTCACGAATGAATTATTTTGGTTTAATAATCCATTCTGCAGAAATAGCAAAAGGGTAGCTAAAATAATAATCAAGGAGGAGAGGCAGAATAAAAGGGCACACACACATTTTTTTTTTCTACCTCACTCTACCTGTGAAGACCCCTGTATGTATCTCATAATGCATCTTCCATTTGTTGGTGTTTCTAAGGGGATACATTCAGCCTATGACTTGTAAATTAACAAACTTCAAGGAAAAGACTCTGGATATTACAAGCCGGTAGCAACTATTGGAAAACACGTTTTATTTGCATGTGTGAAAGTCACACATAGATTTTTTTTCCTTTCCTCCTGCAATGTTTGATTAAATCTTCTCTACTTTTCTCTAGTGGGTACCAGGAAAGGGGTGTGTATGCATGTGTGTGTGTGTGTGTGTGTGTTTGTGTGTATGTATTGGGGAGTTGATGCATGAAAAATTAAAAACGTTATAATATTAAATCCGGATGAATCATGAATGCTTGATGTGAATCACGATGGAGTGTGCGGGATGTTGAGATTTTTCTCAGAGACTCCTGGAGTGTGCGTCATGTTCAAGTACTGCGTGCATAACAAAAGACATGGCATGTTATGTAGCCTCTCTCGGTTTCTCTCTCATCTGTTGATGGCAACAAAATGAGGTGTTGAGGGACACTGAATAGAGGATGCCAGAAACATGTGAAAAGCTTTTAGCGAGTAAAGGCCTTCTGTTATAGAAGTCTGGCTAATTGTCTTTATCTGAGCCACTACCGCCTGCTGTTGTGCTTGGACATGCACTGATGGCCTAGCTGATGAAATATGAACAAATCTTTGCTAATACCCAGTTTTCTCTATTGTGTTTTACTGAAAGGCAGACTTCCAAGAAAAACTTCTGCTCTTATGAATAATAGAACATCTAATTAGTGTAACGTCATCGCAGATGAGTTTGATCAAACCCCCGACTTTTAATAATAGTAATATTAGAGAAGATTTAACATTTAGTTATCAAAGTATTTGAATATGGGAGGTAATTGTTGGTTATTGCTCAAGATTTCATGACGCCAAGATAAAAGACAAATAAAAGGTTTTTATTCAACATTATGCATAATGATATTATTCTTAACAGAATTTAAAGTCAGTTCATATGCTGGTTATACTGCAGCTCCAATCTCTTCCACCGATTTGGCCATGATAGCAGGACCATCAGGCTATTCCAGTTGTCGCCCCTCTGTGCCATGATCTCCAGCTCATTCCGGTCCTACGACTGATGGTATCCATTTTGAGGCTGACTTTGGGAAGTACTGTGCCTTCAGATGCTGCTTGATTTTGTCCGAATGGGTTTATGTCGAAGGGTCTCTGAACCCCAGTCTGCTCCTCAGGTGCTGCAGACAGCTGCCCACTGCTTCCTCAGGGATGGGTAAATGCAGAGGACCTATGTCAAACTTCTTGTATGATCGTATATGACAATTAAAGAGTTGTTCTTTGCTTCTTTTTTGGTGTAAGGTGCCAATGTTTTAGGGTGATACATCACAACAATGAATATCATATATATCACCTTTAAAAACTCTTGACTATTTGCTCAGTTTAGAATGTATTCTCTTCAGGAAAGTTGAAGTTACAATGCTTAGGCTAATTTGCTTGCTTTCATTTAGTGGAAACTTAGATTGCCAAAATTAGTATTAGTTTCCATCGTTTTCACACCATTTCGTTAGCTACTAGCTGCTAACTACTGTTAGACACTTTTAAATCTTCTGGGTGTGGGCAACACAAATAATAATGTCACCTTTATTTTATTTCATGCATTTGATCCATCCCTGAGGAGAAGTAGGCAGCACCTGCGAAGCCTGAGGACCATATTGGTGGTCAGGGTCTAGTTCAAGGACATGTAGACTCCTTGACCTAAACCGCCAAAATCACTGTCCATGTGATATGGATAAGATGGCTCTACCCACAGACCCACAGCCACTCAGTGGATTGTCAAATTGTCTATCAAGAAATCACAGTCCTGTCTTTCCTTTCTGTCTGTGTTTATTAAGATGTTTTGATTTGCCTGTTATTACCACCGCTGTTTCGGTTACGTAGTCTGACCAACACAGACACCCCATTACACCCTCATTTTTTTACACAGAATAGTGGGACTAAACACACACCATTACCACTTCATACAGGCTGTGTAAAAGGGGCCACTGCTTCATGTACTGACAAAACAAAAAAAGGAAAGCATTTCAACAATTGCAGTTAACTGCATCAAGTCTGACATATAAAAAGAGCCCATTCTTTTTAAGCTTATGCTAATGCTATTGCAGGGTCAGAGGGAGCTGGTACCTATCGCAGTATGCACTGGCCAAGAGGCATTATACCCCTTCACAATGGTCCATGATATCACAGGGGTGACACAGATTCACACTCACATTCACACATGCAGGCGATTCGGTGCATCAGTTAAACTGCATGTCAGTGGCAGGCGCTGGAACATTATCCAGGGAGATCATCAAGCCCACATACAGTAGCACCACTGTAAAGAATCTTTAAATGAATGGTATTTCTGGGATACCTTCTTTGTGGTCAACGTAATAAAAAGCTGAAGAATGACAGCTTCTGCCAGAAATGTAATGCAATGAAAAGAGGAACTCGAAAATGAACCACTGTCAACAACATTGTGCATTGAGGGAATTCTCTTTGGATTCAAAGAAGTGAAAACAAGAAATGCAAAGATACTTTATATCTTAAAAAATGAGGAGCAGTCCTTTTTGGAGGGAAACACCCTCTGAGTCTCTAGAGATAACTCCTCGCCTTTAAGAAGTGGAACAATCTGCCAAATGGCACAGTGCCCTCTTATGCTGCTTTCTATGCTTTAACTGTGTTATAAAGCTGCGTTGATTCTGTTAGCAGATGAAGACGAGGAGCAGCTGTGTTGAGGCAGCATTATTATAATGACTCCACAGATCCTTGAATGGTTTTTCATCGAGGGAAATGACCTGGGCCAACCTCAAAACAACTGTACCCTCTATCTGGACTGGAGCAGACAAACAGGTTCTAATTTGCGTCCACCTCAATATGTGGAGCACCCCTAGTGTTTGCACACGCCAGGGCCGGATTAGATGCCAATTGCAAAGATGTGGCATATTTATCAGTGTCTTGCTGTGCACATAGTAACACAAAACCACATACCACATAAACACAGATTAAAAAGCAAACACACATTGTCTGTGTCTCAGTGAATAGCCAGATAAGAAAACATGACATTATCTTTTTAGCTTGTCTGTGTACTGTATCTGTGCATGCCCCCCCCCCCCTCCCCCCACACACACACACACAGGCTTGCACGTGCACCCATTTTTCCGCACTTTGTTTGTCGAGTAAAATTATGTATCTTGCTTGATAAATTTGTCTTCCTTATGGATGCCCAATGCTTTTAGAAATACAAAGAGGATATCATGATGTGTGTAATCACTCCACCGCAGCAAAACACTGCTTCTTAATTAGTTTTTCCAACAATGGCCTTCCTCGTCGCTGCTTAGCGCTCTGTGTTTGTGTGTTTTGGTTTGTTTGAGGCTCGTCTGTTGACCTGCTCAAATATATGAATCAAAAAGTATATCTGCAGTCATTGTAGCGCATGCTCAGACATCGAATAAAGCCAAGGATCTAGTGTGTGATTTTGCTGCCACTCAAACGCCAGTTTAGCTCCGAAGTCATAATATCCATAATATTCCATTTACTTAAATTGAGTCAGGGAAATGATCTTGAGGGATACATAGAGTGATCATATGTAGATGAAATGGGAAAGATGGAATTTTAATGAGCAGATATTGAAGCGTGTTCAACATCAGATCAAGGTTCAGATCCCATTTCTCAAGCGCTATCTTTGCTTGCAATATGTGTGCTAACATTCACAAAATAGAGGCAGGATTCCTGCCTTTGTTGCATCACTGGTGTGGAGGGAAAATGCATGTCAAAAAGGTCTCTGTGCATGTGTAATGGGGTCTTATTCAGAAGCAGCTCACCATTTGTCGATAAGGATCACACTCCCCAGGTTTGACTCAAGGGATTAGGGCAGAGCCGTTTGATCTTGGTGGTTTTGCATAAAAATATCCTGATTCCTTCAGCAAGTCTCCTGAATCCTTCAGCAAAGGAGCTGAGTTAGCTAATTGGGAGGTGGTTCTGCATTCCAGGGTGGACACACTGTAGCTTTACGTGGTGTCCTCAAGATGCCTTTGACAACGGTGCAATTACAGAAAAGGAAGTTAATGATGCTTTCAGAGTGGAGGAGTGCGAAAAGGTTGTTTGAGTCATATATCAATGGATACAACATGCTTTCAGATACTGTGAGCTAGTGTGTACACTTTAAGCCGTCCCAATGGCAGTGGACAATCATACAGGAAACTAAGCTTATCATCAATTATGAACCATGGTCAGCCCCAGCCGCTAAAAGTGTATCATAAGACACTCTTTAGATGCATTCAGGGTCCCACATCGGATCCAAATGTGTCTAAGCAGCCAACGCAGTAAAAGCAGAAAGGGGTGTGCCAGTTACGGAATGTAATTGCTACTAATGACCATTACGAGTTTGGTTTTCATCCTCCAGGGGCTTTAGAAAAGGCCTTTCGTCTTATCAGTTGATTAGAAGCAAATAGACGGAGCCGGATCCTGCATATTAAGTAAACAGGGGGCTAAAATGCTGGTACTCTATCGGGGAATGCATAATGGGTTGGCGGAGCGCTCATTCTCAGCTAATGCCCGAGCTCCAACAAATGGACCAATCCCCACCAAACCCTGCTCCACTTGTCAAATATTGGAAGCTTTTTTCTCTTGCCAGTTAAAATTGTACTTGTGAAAAACAAAAACAACACGAAACAATTCCTTCCATTAGCTTGGGGTTTTGGATTCGGTTTGCTTTTCTTCCGCTAACAGCAAAATGCTTTCAACCTTTGTGCTGCTCTGTAGGAGAGGCATTTGTTCATTTCCAGCAGTAGCGCTGAAATCCAACTGTCAGCCATGGCAGCAAAGTTGTTTTTTCCTCTCTGTGGATTCATTTTGCATTATTCAAATGAACAATTGATATGGATCTTTTCCCCTCCAAACATTTCGCATAGCAAATTGCCAAGCAAATAATTACTTATTGATAAAACAATGTGAAATTTCGGTAGCCTATAAATGTCAAACCCATCGCCTTGAAATGGTGCCAAAAATATTAACAATAGTATAAATAAAATAATTCAATATGTGTTATTTTAGTTGTGTAGGGTCACACTCATGATGGTCATTTATTAAACGTTCACCTGTGGTTGCATTCTGGGTTTGTAGGTTTCACCAATGAGCCACACAATGCAGTTAGGCCACACGTAAAATATCTATATAGAAATATATATTTATATTGCTTTATTTACGTTAAATTCAATTGGACACATTGCCAGGGCAAAAACCCTCCTGAAATTAACCATTTAACAATATCCTGTCAAAGGATCTTTAAAAAATGGAACAAAACACGGAAAATTTCAAATTGTTTTTGTGTAGTGCTGGTGTATTTTGCTTTGAAATGACATTTCAATGCCAACCACTGGCCCGCTTATATTACATCAATGGGAGTATTGATGCCTGAGCACACAGAAAAAAGCATGTTGAAGGAACTAACTCCCCAAAACAATTAGGTCCACAAACACCTCTGGCAGTTTGACCAGTGACCAAGCTGCTGTATTTCATGTGCTGTAACGTGTTGTTGATTTAGATGGACATGACATTTTAAGTTATACCCATTCTGGTTCAACACAAGAATCCCCCTGATGAATAATGAATGAAAGACTGGGTACAGAAACTGTGAGAATGTATTTAATGTCCACAATAAAACAACCAAAAATTTTCAAAAATATGAACACTGTAACCTCTTGTATCCTTGACAAAAGAATGAACAGGCATCCAAATAGAAACGCAAATTAATATCATACCAGGATGTTAAGTGGACAGTCTCATGGATTCCATCACGTAATTCCTAATGACCAATCTGACAGTTACATTTCCTTTTGTCTGAGACCTTAATTGCAGAAAAAAATTAATTCCCAATGTACTGATGCCGTTGTTGTTTCCTCTTCAGTGCCATTTGAGCTCTAATATTGAGCATCCACAGAGATTGACACCTGGAGGAAAACAGAGAGGAAAAAAAAGGACCAGTGTGCAGCTGCATTTTCTTCCTCAGTAATCGAATCCCTCAAAAGGAGTCCATTTTTCTTCATCTCCCCAGGTCCACAGGACCTTCAAACAGAGCAAAGCACCAAAAGAAGGCACCATAGAACACAATTATAATTCCAATATAGTCTTGTAAAGAAAATGTAAACAGATAGCCAGGCTGCAGTGCTGCCCCAATTTTCCCAGAGGACTGGTAATAAAATAGAAGAGATGTAATACTGGAAGAGGCTTTTTACCCCCTGTCCTTTTTCTATAGAAATTGAAAAGTGTTGCTTTCTGCCCTGACGCTGCTGGAGGAGGAGATGCTCTGCGATTTATGAGAGATCTAAAAAAGAGACAGAGGAGGGGTGGATTTTAGCAGAGGCTTTAATGCGCATTTGCAAATGAACTTTAATGCGCCTGTATTGATAAGAATAAATGGTGTTCTGCTGTGCTGTTGAAGCTTCACTTCTCAGTAGCGTAACTGTTCTTGTTTTGTGATATATGAGAACCCTCCAGCCTGTGATGAGACAAACTAACAAACCCTTGTCCCCTCTAAATGTCAGATCAAGAGCAAATTTTGGGCAAATTTGGCACTCCTGTTTGAGGGGTGCTGCTTTCATACGGTCAAATCTTTGTTCTGCACGACATTTCTGTCCATATTTTTCTCCCCTCCTGTAAATTCAATCTGTTTTTTTTTTTGGATTGAATATTTATTTTTTTCTTGAATTTATTCTAATATTCTCTTTAAAAAGGCAGAGGAAACAGCAATAGGCTTCTCATGATAATTCCCTGGCAGTGTTTAAAGCCTTCCTTACAATAATTACTGGTTGTGGGAGATACTTGGGCCAACAGCTCAAGGGTATGTGTGCATACGGGATGGCATGACTTTTTGTTCCTCTTCTTAACATCAGTTATCGTTCCTCACATTTCCATCATCAATCTTTTAAACTTCAGAAACTATTATAACACTAATGCAAGGAAAATGTTGCAGTTTTTGTAAGGAATCTGGATGTTGGAGAAGTGTTTTTGGATTTTATAGCAATTTATGAGAAGTAGTCTCTTATTATGCCAAAAGGTTTACAGAATGAGTGATAACCAAAGTCTGCTACTAATGTTTAGGCCATAAGAGCCGGGAGTTGAGATTGAGTGATTTGACCTTTAGCATTACTAAGTCCGGCTTCTGCAGCTATTGATTTCAAATATTGTGACTGTCCTTACAGTTTCCAACTGAGTTTAAATCAAAGAAACAAATAAAGTAATGAATATTACTCCTTGTGTCTCTTTGTGTGTGTATATGTGTTTTTGTTTGTGTACTGCCTGTATGTGCGCTCCTTGTTGTACAATAAGAATGTGAATTTTAGTACTGGCCAACAAGCAGTAAGGCCCGGCAGGCTGGAAAGGCATGGAGGAGGGGTGTGACAGTATTGTGAAAGAAGACGATAAGCATGGCACTGTTGAAACCCGTCATCCGTCTGCTGTGACACCAAACGTGTATGGAAGATGTCCTCGGGTCTCTGCAAAGCAGAGAGGAGGTGTGATCATGCAGAGGAGTGGGCAGTAGAATGGAAGTGTCACCCTCTCTGTATATGTCACTCTGGTTCTTTGTCCGTCAATCGCACATGGATGACACATCTTTGCTTCACACCTTCTGTCGCTTTCCAAATTTCAACCAAAACTATGCACAAACATTTCTCTAACCTACTGAACTCTGTAGTGCTCCTAGACTCCCAGACTGTGACATGGAGTGACTCGGCCACAGGCGGCTACTCTTATAATTGTCACCATTAAAGTTTAACACCTATTGATGAAAATGTGAAAGCAATATTAATGCAAAGAAAATCACAGTGGATTTCATCAAGTAATCCTCTCACTCCCACAAGAGAATAGTAAAAAATAGTGAAACATGGAAAGATTCCACACTGGGGCGCTCTCACATCTGAAAGTGTGAACCATGGTCTGTATCATGGTATGATTCTGTTCATGTGTGAATCATATAGCAATTATCAAGCTTACTGACATTTACAAACATTTAATGACCTACCTGCATCCTGTCATCATTGCCTATATGAGCTGTGTCTCCCTATATTTGATTAGTGATCGGCTTGTAGACCAGTGTGTATAGCGTCAGTGTTGTTCATCTGTGCGGAAAATATATTGGTGAATTTTCACAAATTTTCGTTTATCCAGCTTATTTCTTCATCAAACCAAATCACTAATTCATTCCTCTCTTCATGATCTACTGCCACTCCTTTTTAAATTCTTCCTTCTTCATTTTGCATTTCTTCCAAAAAAGTGCTATTCAGGTTTCATACAATACTTTGGTCTGGATCAAACTGAAAAACCTCAACCATGTTGCCAGTTCCCCAGATCTTTCAAGAATTCGTCAAATCTTTCCACATCAGCTTACTGACCCACCCATCTTCACAGCTGGTCCCACTTGCACACTCTTGTTCAGCAGCCTGGCCTTACCCCTGGCTACTCACTTACATTGTTTGATCTCGCTAACTCACTCTTGCTGCAGCTCGTGCTACAATGCTTCTTGGTCAAAACAAGAATCTTAAGCTCAGGGTCACACATAAGCAAATTCAGCGTTTGGCCATTGCCTGGTGGGACAGTGTGCCAACCATCCAAAAAAGTGCTTTCACATAGCACATATTATATTCAGCATATATATATATATATATATATATATATATAAATGTATATATATGTATATAAAATATTATATAAAATATAAAATGATTCGGGCTGGGCAAGTTAACATGTTACTATCGTGTTAATGCATTAATTAAGTAACCACAACAATTATTTTATCGTGCTTTATTTTGAAAGTCCGTTGCTCACTAGCTATGAATACACATTCGGACAAACCGTGGGTCACAGGAGGGGTGGGATGTTGATCAGTACTGGCTTGGGATGGCGTCATCAAGCGTCTTAACCAATGAAAGCATTTGGGGTGGGCCTAAGACTGCTGCAGCACTCACATGAAGCGGAACAGATCAAGGTACCAAGCTCTTCCATGGACATTTTCATTTTAAATTTCTTCCAGACGGCGGAGTTGATAGACCCAAAGTTATATGTAACCACTGCTAAGTTGAATTTTCTTATCACCGGAATACTTCGAGTCTGAAGTATCTCTTAAATGCAATACACACCGCTGATGCCAGCAAATCACCCACCCACACAAACAGTGGAAGGAGGCTTCGGCAGACTACGTTGGATGCAGCGTGTGGGAGATATATAGATTAACAAAATCAAGACAAGCTAACCAATGCCATAGCAAAGTGGATAGCTGCAACTGCTGGCCGATTAGAATTGTGGAAGTTGTTGGTCTGAGGAACATTCTTAGGATTGCAACGAAGGACGACACAAATGAGCCTCTCTCACGTCCAACCGTAACAAGAAGAATACACGAATTGTATGAAAATGTGTGGACTACAAAAGCGAGTACAAACATGGATTTCACAGACCAAAAGTCCCGATTAAAAACTGTAATCGTTGCCCAGCACTAGAAATTATATATAATAAATATATTATGAATGATATATTATAAATTATATATTATAGAATGTATAAAAAATGTCTTATTTAAGCATTTATTTAAATAAATAATAAAATGATACAATAAGACAGTAATTATATTTAAAATACGATTTTTGAACCTTAAAATCAGCAAAATATTATATAATATTACATAATATTAATATATATATATAAGGTCGTAACTTGAGATTCATGCTTACAGGATGAATGCAGAAATACATATGAAGTACTTCATTCAATATTACTAAAAACTCAATTTCACTCTGATAAACATAACCTTTCGTTGATTAAAGGTGATGAGTTAATACCAATGTATGACTTTTTGTCATGAAATTATGAATCGAGGAGAACCCTCTACACAAATGTTAGGCTTCCCCTTATGTGCATCACATAGTAAAATATATATTATGTTATTTTAATCATTTCATCTAAATCAAGTTTTTATGTGGAATTCGAAAGAGAGATGATTAAGTGGCATGAATTAGAAAAAAACGAAATACTACAAGCAGTAGATATTAATGGCGTTACATTCAGTGTCAGAACTCTCACAGTGTGTGACTCAGTTGGGGGAAAGAGACAAAGGGGGCAGCCAGAGTTGTTGCGATTTTAATGGCTCCTGCCTGCCAACTGTGGTCATGAGCCTCCAGTGAACAGACAAGGCCTAATCAAAAGTCACACACAGTGTGAGTGACGGCATCAAAGAGCATCTGCATACCGGGGGGAATTCTCTCAAGTTTCTGATTTCTTCACAATTAAAATGGGTGCACATGCTGTGATGATTTCTTTCTCCTCTTTTTCCCTCTCTCTTTTTCCTCAGTCCTTCCGTAAACGACATGAGTGCCTATCTCGTTGGCCTGTGATGTTTGTGTACATTATTTCCCTACCCTCAGGAGGCTCAAAGGAGAAGAGGGAGAATTAAAAGGGTGGGTGGGGGTGTTGCTGAGGAGTAAAACATGTAGAAAAGACAACAAGGGAAATGCCAGCGAAAAGCAGAGAAGTTGATATCACTTCTCTGCATATCAACAGAGAAGTGATATTACTGCATGTAAACATATTTCTGGGATATGACCCACAACACTAGCAGTTGACCAACACAGCATAAACACAACTTGAGTGATTCCCATGCTTTGATTTTACAATAGCTTGTGTTTGCTCATCGACATAAACTTCCATCTGTGCTGAGTTGCACAAAGTATATAATTGTATGTGGCAACATTAAAGGTCCTTATAATTCAACTATTAAACATTTTTTACGGTGGCGCAGTGATTAGCGCTGCTGCCTCACAGCAAGAAGGTAACGGTTTCAAATCCACGTCCGTCGTCCTTGCTGTGCAGAGTTTGCGTGTTCTCCCTGTGTCTACGTGGGGTGTCCCTGGCTTCCTCCCACAGTCCAAAAGCATGTGTGATATAGGTTAAAAACCTTATTTGTGATACTGGCAACTTGTCCAGGGGTTTACCCTGCTTCTCACCTGATGTCAGCTGGGATAGGCTCCAGCCCCCCGCCACCCCTGCGACCCTGAACAAGATAAGCGTTAGATAATGAATGAATATTGTTTCCATAAACATTTCATGAATCAGACAACATGGCAAGAAAAAAATAGAACGGTTTTGTCCTATTTATTTCCATTTCCATTCTTGGATCAGTCTATTTGCTTCTCTACCAAAGCTGTACAAAACTCTGCATGATCCAGAAAGATGGTTATTACTTTCCTGGCTTCTCTGTGCGGCACTAGTCAGAGTTTGTCAAATGTAATTCAGTTTGGTCCCTTCACAAAGCCCAAACATGCATTTTTGGGACTAAAACAATGCACATTATTTCACTTTTAAATATGTAACCAAACTTTATGTGCAACTTTCACTGCCTTCTAAATTCTCTTGGAGCTGAGTTGAGTTGGTTTTTATTACAGTTCCAATATTTTTGGACCCCCCCAGTTCCCTGTTCCCTCGCTGTGACTCCCTCCACTTGGCATTGATGTTATTAAATGAAAAGTCTCCAGGTTGCAGGGAGTATACTGGCACTTGTTCACAGCATCGCACTTGACAACGGTACTTTGGGGACACGCCAAATTCAATCTCTCTTACTGCAGGCCTTATGACAACCTCCCAGAGGAGACAAAAAGTTAAAGTTTTATTTATCACAAACCCATAAAGATAATTCCTAATCCTGTGACATGCTTTGTTTTTTCATCCACCCACACCTTCCCTACTTGTCATTAGGTTTTGCCATTCCCCCTTTTTGTACATGTAAGCATTTTTGGCCAGCATCTGGCACTACATGGATATTGGACACTGTTGCCAAAGCCGAAAGAATGTTGGACAATGGTTGAGATTGATGAGTGTTTGGGCACGGTGACCTCTCTGCATAGGGCAGGAACAAAGCCAGGCAGGTGTGACAGGCCGCATCCATCTACCAGTCAGTAATATCGGAGGATGTACACAACACAAACACACACTATACTCTCTTGTCCAGACATTTTAGCAAGCAAGGATGCATGCACTTATCTGTTACACACCCACACCAGCAAGCGAGGGAGCGAAGTATGCACCCTAACTGGCGCACTGACTAAGACAAAAAAAGCCTTCCTGGCAAGCTCCACTGTTTATCTTTCCAGGAAGGAGTAATTTTTTGATGCTGACTTCCTTCAAATTCTTGCAAGCTCTCATGTCTTGTTATGGGAGACAAATGGGATATCGTTCTCAGGTTGTGTCCCCACTCGTTAGCTCCAGACATTACAACCATCAAAAGGCATTTCACTTAACCGTGTCCACCTCTGTTGGTGACGCTGTCAAACAGTTGGACAATGAACAAGATGGCAATCAAAATGTAATCATACATATATCAGACCAATATCATGAAAATGATTAGCCTGTCAGTGTCATTGCTGATGTGGGGGAGGTTCCTTTCTGACCGAAACTTAGTCAGAAAATTCCTACATGTCATTTTGATGGGAAGAGGAGGTTGTTGATTTTACAGATTAAAAAAATCTCACCAAAATAGAGACAATAATGTACGAATGAAAACATTCAACTGTGTCTAATTTATATTACAATGAATAAATGTGACATTACCTTCCTAATCATACAAGAGCTGTAATTTAATAGGCTTATTGTGCATTCACACCAAAAGCACTATCAATCCTTTACTTACAAAGTCAAAGTCAAGTATCAGGGCCAACTTGAAAAATAAAAAATAAAAATTTACGAAGGAAGTTTGTAATTTTTTGAGAAAAAAAGCATAATTTTACAAGAACTTTTAAAATAACCTATAAACTTTTAATTAACATTGCTTCTTTTTAGCCATATTCTTATATTACTATTATTATATTTTTTCTATTTATGCTTATATCTGCTTTTACCTTGTAGCACCTTGAGATTTGATCCAAATGTAAAGTGCTTCATAAATGAAGTGTTTCATTATTTATTATCACAAGAACAAATTTGTAATTTTACGAGAATAA
This sequence comes from Lophius americanus, assembly GCA_037951165.1. Classification (NCBI taxonomy): domain Eukaryota; kingdom Metazoa; phylum Chordata; class Actinopteri; order Lophiiformes; family Lophiidae; genus Lophius; species Lophius americanus. Next base: position 3,478,066 of record JBBDHG010000014.1, read on the forward strand.
AGTCGTAATTTCATGAAAAAAATTACATAATTTTAGACTGCCTGGAAGGAAGTTTTGCAATGTGGGCTTTTTCATCTACTGTCTTAGGTGTTGTGCTGTGCTACATGAACGCAAGCACATCCACACATCCACGCACACACGCGCAGACGGATACAGTTTCAGATTACTTTAGATCACTATTTATGGTAAAAGCCACCATTTAGATTATGTGACAACAAAATCAGTCTTTGCAGAATCCCCTGCTCCAAAAAAGAGAGATTTCCAAAAAAATTAGATATTTATTGATTTGTAAAATTTATATTATCATTAAAATATTGCTTGACCAATTGTTTCACGTTTCTCATTTCCCCTTCAATGTTTAGCCTAAAATTATGGCTATTCTCGTATAATTATGACTTTTATTTCTTGTTAAAGTAAGCTCAAAAAAAACTACGACTTTAATCTTAAAAATTTAATCTCATAGAATTATGAACTCATCCTGTAATCTCTTTTTATATAATTTATTTTGTAAATGTGGCCCTGGTAACCCCCTGTATCGACCAGACTCAAGTAAACATAAATTCACTCTGGGCTGAGCGAATGACAATATAATTTGGACATTTTCAATTTTCAATCAAAAATTGAAAAAAAAAAGTCATTGTAGACTTGAAACCCCTCAAGTGTGGGTCTTATCAATTAAGAAATGCAAATCAGAAATCCAACCCATTTTGGAGGAAATTATTTTTCATGTGGCAATTTCCCTTGATTTTATCAAATACACCACATTTCACAACCTGCATGTTAAACATCCATGTAAAAGGGCATTCAATCACAAATGCATGCCCTCCTATTTCAGAATATGTTCAAAATAATAAATAGTTTGCCGTCTCTGTCTTGGAGGACGGTGACATTTAAGGAATATGGACTAAGTGCAGTCATGCAGCTTCTCTTTTCAGTAAAAGCATCCCTCAACTTTGTTGTCTAAACCACCATAGTTAGAGTTCCTTACTGCGTCGGGCCCCAGGACACTCACTGCCCCCACCCACGACATACCCACCACTACCTCCACCATCACCATCACTGCTCCCCTCCCTCTGCTGACATAGAAAATCCCCCATGAGCCTCTTCTCTGATGTAAATCACAGGTAGGAGAAATGTGAGCCCGCTGATGCACCGGCACTGTGCCGTGAAATCTCTGTTGACATTACCGATGGGCAATTCCAATAAAAGACACAGAGCAGAAGAAGAGGAAGAGAGTGGTAAAGAGGGAAAGAGAGGGAAAGAGAGAGAGATGTGAGGATACGTGAGCATTTGAGGGAGTCACTTTTGACTTTCTTACTCGCTGTCTTTTCCTCGTCTCAAGGATGATAGATCATTGAGATGTGGCTTTTTCAATGATTCCTACCCCTCCTTTAATGGCTGACATTGAAAAAAAAAGAAAAAACGTTTTTATTAATAGTGGCTTTTTATTAATTAAAAAAGCGCCTTAAATTCTGTTGGTGGATCTCAAATATGTAATACCCCATAGGCCTAACCTGCTTTCTTACTTTTACATCAGTAACCTTTTAAAGAGAAACGTTAATTTTTTTTTCTACCTCTGGCAGTTTAGTCATGTGATGTTGAAAAGTGGAAAGGTGAACATAACTTGGAAATGAAGTGAAAGGTAACAAATAAATGAGGGAAATTAATTATGGGAGGTAATTTTCATGCCCACTCTCTCTTAGAAAGCACAGATGGGAAGAGTAAATTCATTTCACTTTTGTGAAATTTGTAGTTGAGCTTCATTTTGAGCATTTCAGGAGGGCTTTGGTAGAATTTATTTAGCTTATTCTAGATAACATGCTATTGGAGCAATAATGAAAATGTTTGCCCTATTTTAGCTTAATATATCGGGATCTAAGCAAGTGAGGCTGCAAATATTTGTATGATGTGGAAGGAAGGCTGTGCAATGTTTTAATGAACTTGATAGTCATCATCATGGGGTGAAGGTAAGGATTAAAGGATTGAATCATCACTCAAATATACGACCAGGCCTCAAAAAGCAACTTATATTGGTATATTTTACAGGGACGACTTTGAGTCTCTGAAAGGCATCATAGAGTAGATGGCCATAGACACCAAACCCCACAGTGCATGTTCCAGCTGGTATCATATGTGGAGTTCTTCTGTATCGAACACTAAACTGTAAAAGATCTTCAAACTAATTTTAACATAAACAGAAACCAACTCTGTATAAAAGACGTTTTGTCCAACTAAAACAAAAACTACAGTAGTAATTTTTCTCAGCTCGGCTAGACACACCTGGACTGATAGTTATCGGGCCTGGTTACTTCCGGCAGTGTTTAATCAAGATCGAGATGAGGAGGAAGTTGATTGAAAGGCATCAGTCTCGGAAGGATTGCAAGGCTATTTAAAAGGCTCTGAGACTTTACAGATCAAACGAGAGAAACATTATCTACAAGTGGAGAAAACGTGGAACAATGGCAAAGCTATTCAGAAGTGGTTAACCTTCCAAAATCCTCAAACTCAATGTTTGTTATTTTTTCTCTGTGCGTCTATTTATTGATTGGTAGATTGGTAAAAAAAAACAAAAAAACATTTCTCACGCAGTTTGATTTATGTGTGTGCTTGTGACCTTCACCAACTCTCTTTGAGAACTAGCCTTTTATGTTTTATTTAGAACTAATACCTATTTCTCATCAAAGAGGGCGTGATCCACCTTGTATGAAGCACAGAGACAAGGCAAGACAAACAAGGATTAAGGGATGGCAGTAAGATCCTGAGCCTAAAGAGTCCTGAAAACTAAACAGAAAGCGGTGATGTTGGCAGCAAACACTGGCTCAGCACCCACTGGTGGCCCCAATCAAGACCGAAGCCCGCCCCGGACTAATTCCGGCCATGCTCAGACAATAGCATGGTTGCAGTTGTTGCAGCTGAAGATGGCACAACTAATTCATTCCACTTTGGACATTTAGGTATGGGACCATCTTTTGGCCTTATTAGACAAAATAATCATTTGAAACTTGTATTTTTTGCTCACTCAGGTTGCCTTTGTTTGTGTTGAATTTCATTTGAAGATCCGATACAATTTAGTTTGAGATAGATCAAGAGGGGCAAATATTATATCCTTTAGTCTATCCCAACTCCCTTTTAGGGCCGTTGTTCCAGAGTGTGAAATACACACATTGGCATCGTGACATGTTGAAGGAGTCCTTGTAGCTGCCGTCCACTTCAAGGTGATCTGACATACTAAAGTGATGCGCTGCACAATTGCACATTCACTCGAACAAGCATGTTAGACGTCGGTGCCAAGCCAAAAGAACCCTCATGCAACCCCCCCCGCCCCCCGCCCCTACTACTCTGAAGCCAGCTGCCAAGTGCCTCCATGAACAGGATAGCTTAATTGTTTCTGCCACAGCCATGCTTCTTCTTCATTTATCTCTTTTTTCCTTCTTAATCCCAGCGACACAAAATTGGAGTTGTTATTTGCATGTCTAATGATACTCAATATCACAGACCTCTCAAAGGAGAAGACACAGATGATTATTAATATAGCCAATAAAGCCCTCATTTATATTGCCTTTTGTTTTAAGGCCTACGCAGATATTGCTTTCCAATACGTGTCTATTAAAAGCTGTATTCCATAGAGAATTGTGTTTTGTGTGAGGAAAATCTACATAAGATAGCTGCAAAGACTTTGTGTGTCTTTTTCAGTTTAAATGCAGTCATAATATACTCATAGACATTGTCAAAATAATCTTTTATGGATCATGGTGGGGATGGACTGAGAAATACTATTCATAAATGTTTTATACATATCCCGTCAGGATCTTGGTCCAACTCCATAATTCATTCCTCAATCCTTGCAGCTTTCCTTGTGATGGAGTGGAGTAAGGCTTTGACACTGTTCACATGCATGTATTACACATCAATAATATAAATAAAATAACAATAGCCTGCCGTTCTATCAGGACAAAGGAAAGTGCTTGGAAAAAGCTTCAATTGCCTTTTAGTCAAGCCCCTATATAGATATTCTACTTGGTACCCACAAGAATTTTCACCACCAGCAGTGCATGGCCTTCCAGCAGTGGCAGTTGGTGTTAAAACTGGCTAATTTGCAAGGCTGCTCAGGCTGAGAACAATGACTTTGACAGCTAGAACAGCCACTGTCGACTCATCTGCATTTCTCCACAGGAAGAAGCCCCAATGAATGGCTTCAGCACTGTATTTCTTAAATTATTCCCATTATGGAAATGTTAACATAAATGAAATATAGAGTTACATGAAACACCTCTTCAAACAAGCTCATTGGAATGCAACGGCTATAAGAAATATAATTTTGTCCTTTGCACAGTTGTTTTTTTTTGTTTTATTCTAGCAGTGATTTTTATTTATTATTTATTTATTATTTATTTATTAATTAGTTATTTAAATCCCAATTCCATGGTCTCCATAGTACAATTCAATGGTACAGTGTGTTTGTGTTCTGGTCTGATAGTTTGCCATGGCGAGTTTTTGTAAATCTCCAACACAAATTAATGAATAGCAAATTATACCTAAGTAATAGTAAGTTGTACGTTATTAGATCACTAATGTTAATTTGATAAACTAAATACAGTTTTTTTTTCCAGCTCCAACAGCTTACTGTTGCTTCCTGACTTGTTTAAAGTCTGGAAGCAAAGGCAGCTGATTAGAATTTACAGTGTGTGTACATTTTTCTCAAATATTTAGCTAAAAAAAGTATACTCATTTTTTTCATTTTTTTGTTTCTTTTTTTTCTTAAATCTGTCGGCATGTATTTTCATGGTTTATTTATTCATGTATTTATCCATTTACTTATTTATTTCCACATACTCAGTTCAATCAAACATTGAGAATTCAATGTGCATTTTAACTTTTTTACTATGTAGTAAATGCTACAAGTTTTAAATACACATTCTCAATGAATATACCTTCACCTTATAAATTAAAATAAAGTCTATACTTGTTCATACCTAAATCTTAATGAAACTTATTCAATATGGTTTTTAGTGTGAATAACACTGTAATTTCTAACAAGTTTACTTCTAATTAGTTCTAATTTTCAATTAGATGAGAACTTGCAAAATGTTAATTATTTACAATGAAATCCATACTTGAATAGATATTGAGAAATTAAGGTTAATTAAGACTGGCATACGGACACGTTTTGTTGTACTGATTTAACAGTTATGAGGTTTTAAATTACAGGAATAATATTTTAAACAAAGATGCACTGTGTTACTCTTAATTATTCTTGAGTGAAATGTAGAAATAAGATATAGCTGTTCTTAAGTACTTCTAACATTTGAATAGATTTACATTTGACTTTTAGAAGTTAAAAAATGTCAGGCCTTAAAATTGCTGTTGATATGATTTGTTTTTAACAACTTAAAGATTGATGAACCAGGTAATGTTGATGCCTCATTTTGTATAACCAAATTATTGTCCTCGCTTCACATTTCACATAAAATGCAAATGTATGAGAAAAGGCACCGCCACTCGCTAAAAGTGTCAGATGTTCCCTTTCATCAAAATGATTTCGAGAAATCTCTTGACGTCGGAGAATGCATTTTCAATTCAGCATCTCCTTTGCTATAACACCACCATGAGGCCTGCTGGCGTGTGGGGTTTGTGACATCTAACACTATCACAGCTTCGTGTGTTTGACAGCTGAGTTTGTGATAGTTTCCCAAATCAACACACATTCATTCACTTGTTAAAGCAGAAGAAAACAGAAACACAAACGTGTGAAAGAGGGAAAGAAAAACGTGGGGGGAAGGACTTTGGGGGTAAAATGCTGAAATATGAATTACAAACTAGAGCTGCACCATCTGGGCCGAGAAAGCACACATCTGAGTGGAGAGCCGGCACATTGAATTAGACTTGCTAGGGGATCCATCTGCACCTCGTGAAATCAATCTCATTGCTTGATTTGATTAGGTCAGCCGCAGCGAACAAAGAGAAAATTGTTGTGCTCCTTGATTAAGCTTGTTTTGTTTTGCACTCCTCTACACCCGCCCTCCCTCAGCATGCTGTGTATACACATGAGTTTCGGGCCCACAGGTAGGGTAATGACAGTAGTCGAGGTTAATGCTAAAAAAGCTCCCCCTATTTAACACTCGGCATGTGTTCCACTGCTCGGTAGCCAAGCTCATTTACACTTTTTCAAGGCTCTGTGTTTTTATTGTTTGGGATATTTCTTATGTACTGTAGTTACTTTTTTTTATCAAATCCTAATTTTTTTCTCAAAGGCCTATTATGTCTGAAGAATCTCCTCTGAGGACAAATGTTGAAAGAGGACAAATTCTTCATACCAAGGGTGTTTTATTTAACTCGTTTTTGTCATGTTACTTTTGCATGGTGCACACACCGGTGAACAGACTGATTGTCTCTATCTTTCTTCTTATAACAACAGGATGTAATGAGCAAGCTGTAAAAATCTATACTGCGCTTTGCTTGCATACGATAGGTCATTCTTGAAGCGAGAGCTGGTAGAGCCAGCAGTCAGGCGCTGTTATGCAAAATTGTTTTTATTTTCGCACCCTCTCTCTTTCTCTCTCAGCGGTGACACTGTACCCGCCAATGATTAAAATGCAGCCTCCCATGCATCCAGACAAACAAAGGGTTTTTCATGGCTTGCTAAATATAATTGTGCTGCCCTCATGTACTAAAGGTAGCAGCTTTGATTTTGACTTATTATCCAAAAGCAATAATGTGCCGGTGGCAGGGAGCACTACACATGTGCCATTGCTCAAAGTGTAGGGATGGACACAGAACACTTTATCTCTGATTGACCTTGGTACAGATTGCACATAAATCCTGTGCAAATAGTATTTTTTGTTTGTCTCATTAAGTCAAGATTATACAAGAGGAAAATAAAACAACTAGAAAGCATCCAGAGGGGGATTGCATCTACCCAAGCCATTGTCACCAATCAGTTATTGTAACAGTGCTTGCAGAAGCTTGCATGTGGTGATATCAACATGATGACATCGTTTAATGCCAAATTAAGCAATACCACCTAATATTTTTATCCTGTGAGCTTACTCCTAGCATTTAAACTTTTTGAGAAGGGGTTTAAGAGCCTTTTTTGATTTTTTGTGAGATTTTGATCTGATTAAACTTTTCATAATGTTTATTTTGCAATGGCTCTTATCCTTTAGGTACATGTATTTGTTTGTTTTGTTGGCCTCATGAAGCAAACAGATAACAGATAATAACATCAAATACAGCAGTAATATTAATAACTATAATAATAATATTAATTATTATTATAATTTTGAATATTATCATTATTAATAATATATTATATATTTTGGCATCGTACTTGAATACCTACTTCCTCCTATGATTTCTGATGGTACTGCTCAGTCTCATCCATCTTTATGTGTAAAGTGCGCATAAATATGCACGAAATCCACACAGACACCAGATGAAACACTATGTCTGTGTCTGTGTTAATATTTAATGTTGGGCCATTTCTGTACTTCACCCAAACATCAGCCAATATGTATTATTATTGTTTTGATCTTTCACAGCTACGCATCAATCTATATTGATCCACTTTCTGAATCTTGATTTAATTATGCATAGTGGAGGAAGATCACGAGTTGTCCATGGTTAGATCTTTTTATTTTAGAAGTATTTATTATATTCACATTTCTCATGATATTTTCTCATGATATTTTGAACGTTGCAAAATATCTTATCTCACAGTATGGAAATCTGTCATACTGAGATCAAAATTTAATCAGCTGTCTCTCCCAACCCCACACAAAATTGTATCCAAATGGATTATGATGTCTTTCAGCTAAAAAAAAAAATTAGTGACTTCCTGAAATTGGATGGTGAACGCTGTTAATGAAGCTGCCTTCAATAACAAACCGTCACCTTTGCTCTTATGTAGGTCTGGGCACCATTTCTTTTCCATTGTCTCAATAAAGGGAGATTGTCTGCGGGAATAATAAATGAAGAGGGAAACAAGGAAGGTGCAAGGTGTCTCTCCCCTCTCCGGCCTTCGAAGACTACGATTGACCTCTCAGAGAAGCAGTATTGATTACTTTCCGTTTGCAATAGATATCCCCATGGATTTAATCCCTTTGTGGCCACTACCAGAGTCGCACCAGATAAACCAGCATTAAAATATTTTTTTCAGCAAAACTCTATACCTATTTCCAGCAGTAGTAAACATTAATGAGTATCACAGCTATGCAGGCTTTGATTTAACAAATGTGTCTGAGGTGCCTGCTACATTTTATACAACATTTCTCAATGAGACTTTCAATGTTCCCCACTGATGTTGGCGATATGGTTTCCTCCAATAACGTCTGTTGTGGTTCACACCAGAAGGGAACTTTTCTGTCCAATTTGATAAAATGCTATGTGCCATGAGACAGACTGGAGGGAAAATGTTCCCGAGAATAGCTAAGTGTATCATATATCATGCAATGCACCATATGTTCGTTACATTCAAAATGTTATTGCAATATTTAGAAATACAGATTATTCAGGTAGGTGTAATTAACATATTCAAAATCCAACAAATGGGAAGAAGATACAATTAGTTTCCAGATATGTTTGAGCAGAGTCTATCTGGAGTAACTATTTAAGCTACAGTTGCCTTAGGCTGTACAGATGGGGGGGAAAAGTATTTCTAATTTTACCAGATTTGGCAATTAATAATCCTCTGTTAAATACTTCCTTGCTGTATGAAGCTCTCTTAAATGGATTTGGATTCATTGTGTAAGACTGAATTGCCTTGATTAGATGAGATCTGGGCCATGTTAATTGGTCAAACTGGATAGAAAAAGGTTAACATCTGGCTGTTTCAAATGCTGCTATGTAAACTAGTCCACAAGGCGCATGGCCTTGGGTTGTCCATACATTTTACATAACAACATGCGATCCACTACATATTTAATGTCGGGGAATAGATTCCATCTATCTAACACAGTATGGCCTTTCAGCCTTGGTTGAATAGGCACAGAAGCCTTACCGCGTCAGGATTCAACAAACATGACATTTATATTTAACAGTAAGGCTGCACCATATTTTAAAGCAGCGCTTTTACAATCTCCTTACACAGAGGTGGTAAAAGTAAAGGATTTTTTTTAACATGCAGAATAATTGTAGCTGCCTGTGCAAGAATTGATTCTTTGTGTAAAAGTGAAAAAATACAGGCAAAAAAAACAGAGCCTTTAAGGACATTTGTAGAATCTTCTTTTTGTGATGAAACAGAACAACTTGCCAGTTCATCACGGAGAGATAAACATACATTCTCATACAACATACATTGTCACATTCATACGTAATTCAAAGGTAATTTAGAGTCCCAAATTCACCTATACGGCATATTTTGGGACTGTGGGAGGAAGCGGCAGTACCAGAAGAGAACTGGCACACATACAGTATGTTCACAAAGGCAGGGAGAACGTGCAAACTCCACATAGAAAGGCGTCGAGGCCAGAGGTTGATTTGAACGCGAAACCTCCTGCTACCTGCTGTACGGCAACTATGCTACCCACTAGTCATTGATATAATGTTGATTTAAGGGATTTGGCACTTTATTTTATCTTCTGGTACTGCCACTCACAAGGGAATAATGTTTTCATTGTGAATAATATTCAACAGAACACAAGTACAGGAAAAAACAGACGTCACACCTGTTCTTCAAGGCTGAGTTTCTTTCAAATGTTTCATGTCGGCTTTGAATTTTTCTTCTTGCATTCATGTCTGTCATACGTGATCTACACTGGTCGATACATCAATGTGTTATTGTCCATTTAGGTAGGGAAAGGGCGAAATACTACAAAACTTTTTTTGCCGGTTTTGCAAAGTTCAGTTTTTTCTCTTAAAAGGTAAGGAGTGAAGATTAAAAGTGGTCAGAAAAATAAATACAAGTACAAGTACAGTTACATGAAAACTCTTAAACAAAATAAAATATTTGAACTTACTTTCTTGATAATAATAATAATAAATGTTATTTTATTTATTATTTAGTCATCCACAGAACATACATACAGAAAAACATGTAAAATGATTTCTCTTCATTTGACCCATCCCCGAGGGAGCAGTGGACAGCTTCTGTGGAATGCCCGGTGAGCATACTAGGTTCAGGGTCTTGCTGAAGCACCCAACGACATTTAGACAGCTTGGCTCAAACCACCGACCTGCCAGTTTTTTGCAATGGGGATACAGCTGCTCTCAATTGGTAGACACATATACCAAACTGAGGGCAGATTACAGGCTATTTCAGTCAGTCAACTCCAGCTGCACTGCTGTGTATATACACACATACACACATACACACCCACCCACACCCACACACAAACACCACATGATGTTCACATTGATCAGTGAACACCCACCCATTTTGGTGGTTTATTTAAGCTGACACCATTTCCCATCCCTCCGTCTGTTTGCCAATGCTGCTGCTACTAGTAAGTATTACTACGTGCTTTTTCGGCCCCGCCCACACTGCACCATCCAGTTGGCTCAGGTTAGAGGCTCAAGATGTTTGCTACTTGTTTCCCAATATGTCACTTCAAACATATCTGAGGAGGTCAGAGGCACAAGGCTGCCATCATGTACCACTGCTGCAATACATATTTTGGGGTCATTCATTCATTATCTGTTACCGATAATTATGTCCCAGCTGATATTGAGCAAGAGGCGGGACACACGCTGGACAAGTAACCAGCTTAGCGTTAACACATAGAAACAAATAACCTTTTTCTCACAGGGATGGGCAATTTAGTCAACACTTCAGGGAGGAAGCCAGCAAAACCAGAGAGACACCATGCAAACACAGTGTGAACAAAGCAACCTCTACACAGAAAAGCCAGACAAAGGTGAATTTGAACCCTGAAACCGTCTTGCTTGTGTGAGGCAACTGCACTACCCACTGCACCAATCTGCTACCTATAAATATAGACCGTTAGAAAGAAATTAAAAGCTTGAGTAAAATGAGAGGCTCTCTGATAAAAACATTTCTTTAAGAGGAATTTGAAAGGGATAATTTCTTGGCCTGGTTTCCTTGGGAAGATCATTCCAGCGCTGTGGGGTCCGGACTGCAAGTGTTCTGTCCCCTTTAGTCTTCAGCTGGAATGCATTAAAGACCTCTGCCTGAGGGACTCAAAGTCAGTGTGGTAGCATTTGGTTTCTCCAACCATATGATTCAGAGAGGGAGGGAGGCCAGGAGAGCAATCTTAAAATCTTAAAATGTATCCAAAAACTGATAGCCTGTTCAAAAAGAGTAAAACAGGAGTTTACGTCTCTTTGTTCTAGTTCAAATTCTTGCAGCTCCGTTCTGGATGCTCTGAGTCCATAAATGGATCTTTTGCTTAGGCCAGTGAAGTGGGTGTTAAATATCTGGCACGTGAGGATTTAAAGCATATAAAATAGCCTATATGTCTTTAAACATTAAAATGGTAAATATTAAAAGATTGTCAAAAAAAAGTAAATGTTTGTATGCTGCTCAAACCAGATTTTACTTTCAAACCAGATACCTAGATTCTTTGCAGCAGGCCCAATATTATCTGGTAGGCAGATGGTGAACTGCTGCACACAGATAGATCTGAATCCCTCATGTAATATTTCAAACACAAGTCCAGTAAAAATACTTGTTTCATTTCATTTCACTTTAGATCAATTTTAATGCAGAATTGTTTGCGTTGTTGCAACTTCACTTCATCATTCGATAATGAATAGTCTACTGTACACACTCTACAATATATGAGGCTATAAGTGTGTTTTCACAGATCAAATTCAGCAAATGAAGTCTATGACCTTTACTAAGTACTATGAAGACAAATCTGGAGAGGCTAGTCTGAGGTTCTGTGTATAGTCTATTCTAGCAGGCAGTATCTGACAAACTGCATCAGAGTGACAGAATCTCCTCCCTCCAGCTCACTTCATGGGTCTCCCTCTTCTCCATCAGCCCTACTGGTTACATACAGAGGAGGAGCACATGTCCTATCGAGCACTTGCCCTGACAACGAGCAACATCATTAGTTCCCCCAGTAGGGCTACACTTAAGTATGTGAAACCCATACCTTAGAGGTGGGGGCAGGGTGCTTGGGAAGAAGAAAAATCTGTAAAATCGTCCTCATCAGGATTCAGTGATTGTTCAAGTGATTGCCGTAAAACTTCATCTTGAGCAGGGACTGACATATTCCGTCCTCTGCTGTCAGGATAAGCAGCACAGACTCTGATTGGAAACTGTGGTTGGGCAAATGGAGGTGTGCATGCAAAAACGTGTTCATGGCGGTATTTTTTCAGTCAGCCAAGGCTTTCTTTATTTTTCTAAACTGCATCTAAAATATATATAAATGTCTTTCTGTGGCTGAAGCAGGAATCACATTAAATTCCCCAAATCTGCATACACAAGCTGCATTATTTCCTGTTCATTATGGATTCCGCTTTCATTCACACGAAACTACAATCGTGCACGATGATTGCAGTAAACTTAAGGAGCCAAATCACTTTGCAATCACAGAATTGAAGCTGCTAAATCCTTAAACTTAGACAGTATATATAGGCAGGAAAATGATCCATTACTAAACAACGCACACTTATTCAGAATGCTGTATTTATTTCTCCGTAGTAATCATGGCTAGCACATGTTTTAAGCTATTATTAGCCTGCTCCCTGAATGCCACTGATTGTTGTACTCTTTTAGTTGCCCAGGCAACTTGGTTAATGACAGACCTTTGCCAGACCCCCATTCTCTATGTTATTGTGTTCTTTGATGACCATTTGTGCTTCAATATGAAGGCTGTCTAAGACGAGCTGTCAAAGAGGAGACATCAGTGTTGAGAAATGCAGCTTCTAAGAGACAGCAGGGCCTATCTTTCTGGGAATGAAGAGTAAAATGTAAGTGCGTAATCAGTCCCTGAAAAATAAAGCCAGAAAGCCAGTTGTTTTTTGGATATGCATTGGTGTCAATCATTCCATTATGTTTATAATCTGTGCTAGGTGCTTGGCTTGCCCAATGGTTTGATTGCAGTTAAAGACACTTCCTTGACTTCACCAATTTACAAGGTCTTCTTCCACTTTTAATGTGTGAACCCAAAACCTTTAGTTCATCTGAGTTCAGTTAAAAAGTGGTTGAGTTGCTCCAAAGTGCACGACAAAAACTGGTGGTTTGTGGTGAGTGGATTAACTTTTCTTTTTATCTTTTTGGTACTATTACTTCCCTTTTTTCACATTTAAAAAAAATATATAACTTTCTGGAGTCTGACATGATGCAAGCATGATTCGTAACCCTGATCCCAATCTGGCATGATTTGGGTCTAAGTATCTTATTACAGTAATAAAATAAAGAGATGATTGGCATCAGATGCCGAAAATCTCTGTCTATATTCATATTTGTATGGTGTTTATTTAATACAATTAATGAACACATTTTAATTGATTTCAGTTCATGAAATTTGTAAATTTAGATGTTTTGCAACAAGTCTAATTTGTAACATAAGGAAAATTAGTAGTTTTTCTGCTGGGATATTATGCAATACATTGTTTTATCTTGGTTCTGGTAAAATTCAGCTTAATATTCACTGGATTAATTTGAAATTTATTTTTTGCAGTGTATGTGAGGTGAGCTTCCCCTCTTTGATCTTCAGCTTTTATGACTAGTCTTTTTCTGTAAATCCTCCATTGAACTGTGGATATGGAAAAAATTTTGAATTTGATATTGGCCTTGAAGTCAAAAATGAACACATTAATACAATTTGTACATTATTTGCATCTTACATGGGTGACCTTTCCTGATAGTATTAAAACCAAGAGTTGGAATGTTGATGTTAAGCAGACAGGAATTACTTTGTTATGCTAATATATTGCTAATATTTATTAGAATTATATATAATAACAATAATAATAATACATTTAATTCATAACGCACTTTACATTTAAATCAAATCTCAAAGTTCTAAATGACAAAACCAAAACCAATATGCCACTGAAAGATTTGATTTTCACTCCTGACACTGAAACACAGCCACTCTCGGTCATTTATGTCAGGCTGCGGGCATACCACTGCACACACGGTATCACACATAGAATATAAAAGCTGTGACAGATCATCATTAATTTTAGCTCATTTAAAAGGTTTCTCAGTATGCAGGATGTTGCGAGGCATTTGTGGTAATGAGCTACATCATTCATGTGAAATGATGCCACAATGAGGAAAACAAAAGTGCAAGGTGTGGCAATTTAAGTGAGAGTGCTTTGTCAGTGTCTGTAAAAAACACCTTAGAGACAATGAATGAATAAAAGCTTGAAGACATTGAGGGGGCCTTATATGTTGGCATTTTCTTACACAGATTTTTACCTTGCTAATCTGCACCCTATCCACATTTTCAGAGGAATCTCTGGTGAAATTCGGTCAGATAATGAATGTAATGAATGTCATCTGCTGAATATGGATGCTTTGTTTTATGTTTGGCTGTGCATTTTTGACAGACATATACATTAATAAAAGAAGAAGACCTCTATTCAAGTTACAGAAACATTGAACATTGCTGGATTTGTAAATGTTTTACCCAGTGCATTGCTCGTCCCCTCTGAAAGTCACACACCTTGGGGATCAAGAGGCTTATGTTAAAGGTGACTTACAGTTAGAGAAGTTCTCTTTCTATTTATAGACATAAAAGAAAATTTCAATGCAGCCCTCTTGTCAAAGCGCCGGTGTTTTTCTTCTTCTTTGACCTCTTTCTTTCCAATGCCGTTGTCTCTCTGCGGCCCAACCAATTTACCTTCCAACTTGAAGCAGCTAGGTTTTGCCTGCTTTAATGTCGACAGATTTTTCAACAGCCTAATGTTGCGCTGTCAAACTCATTAGTTATACTCAGCCCGTGTGCCGAGTCAAATCCAGCCGCTCAGCCTACCATGTAAGGCGGCTTTAGTGAACTAATGAAAGCATAATCGCAAAAATAATGAGGATCCTATTGTCCAGTAACTCTGGGGCTAGTTATTTGTGAGCATGAATCATCATGTGCAGAATTTTCTCTTTAATTTCTTATATGGAAGTTGAAACTTTTTCTGCCTCTTAATGTCTAACAGATACAGTTTTTTACAGTGTGAATCTTAGACTTTAGGGAGCAATACTGTGTATGATAAATTTGCAATGTATTACAAGGACCAATGTAGGCTGACGTCCATTTCCTATGCTACTCCTGAAGTTATTGTCCCCTGTGGACCTCATTTAGCAAAGTGTGGTCTATGTTGAGTATTCTTTTGTATCGCTGCTGCAATGTTACCTCAAAGTACAGCAAGAACAGCAACACATAACAGGCTTGCTGTACACTAATCTACAGTAACATGTTGAGAAAATCTCAAATCTGTTGATCATTTCTACTTACCTTAATTGAGAGCCCCTTTGCCTCTGTTTACACAGTACAATCACAAGAACTCTGCTGCATCTCTTCACATTCCTTTTCTTTTGATTGCAGTTACACACGGATTTGGATGTGGGCGGCAAAAACATCAAGTATGTCCTAGCAGGTGAGGGGGCAGGCACCATCTTTGCCATCAACGAGCTAACAGGCGACATCCACGCTATGAAGAGGCTTGACCGCGAGGAGAAGGCCGAGTACACTCTAACAGCCCAGGTCGTTAACGCCGACACAGACGAGCCCTTGGAGCCGCCATCCGAGTTCATCATCAAAGTCCAGGACATTAATGACAATCCACCGCAGTTCATTGAAGGCCCGTACCGAGCCTCTGTTCCTGAAATGTCTGCTGTTGGTGAGTCATGATAGACAGCATTCTTTTCTGTTCTCTGCCTCCCACAGTATCCTAATCAATGTGTTAGATTTTCGAGACCACTGATCTCTGATGGGCTGCTGCATGAAAATAATGAGCAAATATGAGCAAGAAGATATCAGTGGGCCTATATACATGCTTTCTTGCAATGGGTATGTTGGCAAATGAAAAAAAACAAGCAAAATAATCAAATCACTAGAACTTCGTCCGTAGCTCGGTGCTGCAACTAGACAGCTGGCGTCAGTGTCAACACACTCTTAAAAGGGCTGTGTAATGCTAATGTTCGCATCCTCTCCAAAACAACCCACTCACACAGAAGTAAAACAAATGCAAAATGCAAAACATAATCCAAACAACCTTACAATGAACTCATCACATCAGAAGAACAGTAGGGTCCGTACTAAAGGGCTTTTACACAAATCTTTAAGCATCATTAGCACATTTCAGACTCGCTTCAGCAACATCAGCGTATGTAGATATACCACTCGCCATTCTGGCATGCATTAAATAAATGCTATTCCTGCAATGTATAGGTCAAGGACCACACTATTATATGATATGGAGCATTTAAAAATATGTGAATTTTTTTAATGCATTTTCAACATATCCATGTGTGCTGTCAGTTATTTGATGAGAGGCAATCCCACATGGAAGCATTAGGAAGCTTACAAATGAGTAATACGACTGGAAACAACTGTAGAGGTCTCTATTTTCTTATAAAAATACTGCAAAATATTTGGTCATAGACTTCTCTCACTTCTCTATTAAAACCTATGTGCATGCATAGTTTTTAATTAAAGCAGTTTTGTGTTTCTGTAGAAGGAAGCAGAACAAAAGCATATACAGTTTTCATTTACACTAAGAAGCTGTCAGCACCTCACGGTCACTACGCTTAACAGCGACTGATAATAACAGCCACGGGCTACCATTTTTCAAATCCCCCACAAACTGGCAGAGAGACTACGGGAAACACTTTCCATTTCACTGTATGCTAAAATATTCATATATTCACATTCTTATTCTATCCATGCATTTAAATGACCGCTGCATGATGATCACATAATTCAAATGTGTTCCTCAAGAGGGATAGGCAGAGGCTTCTATGTGGATCAGGACACTGTTTCTTTATTCAGGGGAGCCTCACCATTGACCCCAGATCAGTAGGAGTGTTATAGAAAATGTGTCGGTCGGTGGGAGAAATCCCATCATAGGGTGTTTTTATGCCATTTTGATATTCGAGGAGTTCAGTGAGACTGCTGAGGTCTGTTGTTGGACGGCGTACTCTTGTTATCGTGTTTCCTCATTGAGCTTCCTCTTGTTACCTGTCAAAAAGCTGACATAACATGCTAGGGCAGATGGTGTTAGCCATGTAAGGGAATCCGTTTGGTGTATCCCATCTGTAGGTTGCTGTTTTTCTGAGGTAATGGTGAATCCGCTTTAGATTCTCAGGATCACACAGCATATCCATATTTACTACTGCTGCGATAGAAACAAAATGGAACAAAACACAATGCAAATGAATCTGTGTAAACACAAAATAACAGTGAATTCTTGTTGTCTGAACTCTGTTGCTTGATCCCTGCTGCTCATTCTTTTGGAATCTCAGTTGAAAGGTACTGTTGCTCTCAAATAGTTTTTTCAGTGCAGTGCAGGGAAAGCCATAGTGGTGCAAGTATGGTAGAAAGTGGTGGTTGACAGCACTCTGTGATTTACCGGTGGGAATAATGCATAAAAAATGGAAATCAGCATCTCTTTGTTGATTGTTTGTTTCCTTTGTCACTACTGATTAATTAAGCATTCATGAATGCTCAGTTGTTTGCTTGAAAGGAATTTCTTTCAGTGACTAGTTTTCCTCGCGTTAAGTTTTCATGGGCTGCAGCATTATGGGAAGGGGAAGTGCCGGACAAATAAATAATAAGTAATTCATCTCCTTTACCTTATCTTCTTAAATCATCAGTTTCTTTACAGTAGTGTTTAATTTTTGTTCCACTGAATATTTATACAAAACTCAGTGGATCACTGTGAGTGTGTTGTGCAGTGGATATAATCAAAAAGCACAGATGACGTCTGAGCCATTGTATATTTCATATATTTATCTATTACATCGTTTTCCTTTTGAACTTGAAATAAGAAGACTTATATGGATGGATTTTCTTTTGGTGGTTATATTTCATTTTGTCTATACTATGTTGTAAACAAAGTGTCGCAATTGAACAAATGTTGGTTTCTTCTTACTCCTTCCCTGATGAAATCTGCAGGAGAGATGGTTGAGATGTTGGGAAGTCTCTGGCACATGAACACATCTCCATCCTGTCATGAAAGTGGGGAGCATATAAATGTAATTATGGCTCATGCTAAGAGATGCTCTATTATTTGGAATTGAGTTCAGACAATGCTGAGTGTGCTGATGGATTTCTGCTTAGCGAGAAGACACCTGCATCAAATAATCAAAAATCTAATCCAGAGCATAGCAGGCTGCTTCTCTTGATGATGTTATCCACTCACAGACATTGTCAGCTCCACTCCAGACTTCATCAATGTCCTAGCAGCCCCTCGCTTATCAAGAGTGTATCCATGATACATCAGCAAGAGCGGGGACAAATATCAACACCCACCCTTTATCTGTCAAGGACTACGGTGAGATAGAAAACCCCCTCATTGTGTGTCACCATCCCCCATTGGAATCAGTGCCCACAGCCGGATGAGATATGTGACATGGGCCACTGAGGTCGCCATGTTTCCTGTGTGCCGAGGAGCATAGAGGTTAATGGGAAATGAAGGAGGAAGACCTTTTGTTCTGTCTTTAAAAGGGACAAACGGATAAGATGTATATGTTTCTTTGACTTTTTTCTGACTTTCATTTTCCCGAATACCTAAGAATGGAGGTAGCTAACATTTGAATGTGTATTGGGTTGCTTTCTTAAAGTATAGGTTAACAATGAGAGGGAATGGGGAGCAAAGGTGGTAGCTGTGGTGCAGTAGGAAGTCAGAATAGAGTTTGATCCCACTGCGGAGGCAGAAGTCCTTCGGTAGACATTTTGTGACTGCTGTTTGTAAAGAAGTAAAATAATATAAAATTTAGAAAATAGTTTGTAATGGTGCAATACTTTAGCTTTTTGGCTATTTTCATGGGCAAATTGGAACAACATTGACATATTTCATTTTGAAGCTATTATGCTGAATGTGTTAGCATATTAAATTAATTTCTATATCAGCACATGTGGAATTACACTAATGTCAATTGTAATTTGACAATGTGCTTGGTGTCAATGTTACCCTATTATGATTATTCAGGCACCATTTTCATTTTCATGCACAATTGCCAGTAAAATATAATTTACTACAAAACAATCTTTGTTTCTTATTTAGGGTAACAGATTTTGCACAGATAATAGTGTTTTGTTGACAAAATATTTGAGAAAAAATAAAAAAGACATGAAGAAAAAAAAAAAAAGTTAAGACTTTGACCAAAATTGTTGACCAAATATTGTGAAATCTGTTCAAGATATTTGACAAGAGACATAAGGGGCAATAACTGACAAACTTAAAATACCTTGCTAAGAAAAACACCTAAATGGTATGAACTGATAGAACACTTCCCAAAAAAACTATTATTTATACGTTCGGGACTATTGCGACTAGGCATTGCGTTACACAAGGCAAGAGTTAGCTTTGTTACTACCTCCATGACGCAGAACAGAAATCCATCACCTTATTCCCCGTTTGTACCTTTACTGTAGAATGGCCGATGGTCGAATAAGAAACAAAAGATATGCAAAACATCACATAAAATAAAATCTAGTGAATGCAGAAATGTGTCAGGTAAATGCAATGGAGGTATAAACTGAGGATAACCCTACCTCTCCATTGTTTCGATTTATTTCCATTAGAAATCGAGCTTTACTTTCACATCAATTAATAGTTACTTTGTTACGTTCCTGGCCATGACGGTGCTTGTAATTAATTTCCACGGCTTGCATATATCTCACCAGATTAGTTGCTCCTGGAGACCTGTTAATGGGGTCTTCGACTTTAAGGCCAGTACAAGCTAACAAATTCCCCAGAATGTATGTCCAACAGATGCTGAAAAATGCTCTGGTTCCCTTCGGCACCGAACAAGAGCTCTTGCGATGTAGCTGAAAATGGCAAAGTCTGCTTGAAGTAATAGTTCAAGTAATTAGAGGAAGGTTGCTGGACCAACATCTCTGCACTAAGTGGATGTGAATTACAATAATTAATACCAAACAAACTTGCTAAAAGTTGTTTTGCCGGATGGAGCTTGTGTGAGACGTGCCTCTAGAGTGTTACGCCATGAATGTGCTTCATAATCAGGGCGATTAATGAACAGGCGTGTAGGCAGATGGCCCGTCTCCTCTTCGTATGGGCCGTGCTCTTTGAAACTGCAGCATAATGAATACCTGTGCGGAAGCACGGATCCTTGCCAAATGTGACAAGATCTGCTAAATTGAAGCGCAAACATAAAGTTGAAGTGACATTAATAGATTACCTGGAGTTGATTTGCATTTTCAGAGTTACTATGGGTGTGGGTAACAGGACTAAGAGGCACAGCCGTGTATGTGGCACCGTAATAATGTTTCTGATTACGCTTTCATCTCCACTGGCAGCTGGAAAAATACGTAAAGGATTGTCATCACACATTTGGGAGATAAATGAGTAGACTTGATCAGGTAAAGATGTATGGAAATTTGTAAGAAGCAGACCTTTTGGAAGGACGATTTTGAGGTATGTATTTCCAGCTCATGAAAGCTTTCTGTGATCACAGACGATTTAATACACACGCAGGTTTCTAAGTGTAACATGATCAGCATGAAGGATAACATTGTTAAAACTGCCTGTCTCTGACTGGTTTCACATTAATCACTCATTTTTCTAAATTTTGCTATCGTTGGAATCAATAGAGAGAAAAATTTGTAATTTTGTGAGTATTTCAAGCTCCAATGAGAACATATGTCCATCAAAAATTTGCTTCCTTGATACATATTTGGAATTATTATTATACCATGTTGATCATACTGTAATGCGCAAACATATCTTTGCCTTAGAATGCCTGTGTATGACTGCATGAAATGTGGTTTAAATCCAATGTATTTTAGGGTCAGTGCAACCCACATAAGTAAAAAAATGCACATTTAAAGTGCATCTTTTATCTGGCATTTCTCTGTTGAAGTTTGAGCAGAGAGCTTAAAGCAAGGGTATCTGGTGTTTGTGTCTCTCATCTCTGATCCTAGACTCTGGTTTGCAACTTGGCAGATGGGCTGAGTGGCAGGGGGCCCTTGGCCCTCCAACATAGCGGGCAGCTGGGCTAGGACTGGGTTGAAACACATCTGACGAACACTCTCCTATGGGCTGGGCAGGGATGGGGCTATATTGATGATGGTGGGCGGCTCACAGGCTAGGCTAGGGTGAAAGAGGGTCAGTGCAGTGAACTTGGCCAAGGCTCTGACTCTCTTAGGCCTGTCGAACTGCCAGGTGGCATGCATGTCAGTCTGCCCTTTTCTGTAGCCGTGCTAAATGGGGATAGGACAGGCCTCTGAGGCAGAAACGATTTAACTGACATACTGGAGTTTCGCTGTAAATACCCTGCTTCTCCTATTTATCTCACCTCATTTGGCACCAGCATCTTACACTTGTGCATCGGTGTGTTCATGCATTTTCCTGTGATTGCAGCATCCTTGTTTTAAACGTGTCGGATATTTGTCAGCTGTCAATAATACACCACCTTTTTTTTCTTGTCTAAGTAATTTCTCCTTAACTGGTCTTGCATCTCCCCAGAACCAATGGATGACAGAGGAGTTTAATTTTTTCATTCCATAGCCTGTATGAAATAAGAGAAGTAAGATATTGCCATGATAACATATGTTGTTAGGATTTATGAGGGGGAAAAAAACCCCATCATATTAAAAACATGCAGACACGCACAGTCAGAGCTGCTCAATAAGACGACCAAACATATATTACTAATTCATCAGATGTTATTTATTTCCTAATGTTACCCTGAATAATTCAACATCATCAGTCTTTGGTCAATATTCTGTAGTATACCCTAAGTCTTTTGGAACCTCCTGTGGCATCAAGTACGAACATGTACACATAATTGCTCATGTATTTAATGCACAGATGCATAAGGGCCTATGAGTTCACATGTGAACTAAAACACATGCCTTATCTGTGGTAGCATTAAGTTGTCCTGCAGTAAAAACAAAAACTCTGCTGAGGTGTAATCTTTCCCTTTCCCCTGTGTTGCCCGAGAGATGCACTCTCTTTGTAACTCACTCATTCTCTCATCTACACACTTTTTCCTCTTTCCCTTTGCTTCTCTCCCTCCTCGCTCTTGCTTGCCATCACTCTCTTTTTCAAAGCTAATGCGCTCTCTCACTCTTCCCTTGAGGGGGAATAAAAAGTAGCCGGCTTCTAGGTAATGAAGCCCTTCAATGTGATCTGCATAATATTGCCTCCCTTGCTGGCCGGGCTGCTTTGCCCCGATGAATAGCAAAAGACTCTCAATGAGACTTAGGACAAAAAGCAGCTTTTTTTTCTCAGCCAGTGACGTGTCAGATTCATCTCTTTTTGCTACCCATGAGCTATAAAATAAATAAAAGTGGACAACATAAATCAGAAGTTAAATTCATAGAAGAATGTAAATGACAGAAATGCGAAAGCTGTTGTCTTGACTGCATTTGAAAGGATGAGGGAAAGATTCTAATTGCCAACACTGTTACGAATGCCACACTCTATGGAGTGGGTGTGATTAAGTACATGACATACAACACAGCCAAGTGGTTCAATCGGGCATGAGGGTTACATATGAAATATATTTGGCTGACTGTATCTCTTTAAAGAATGTCTGCAAGGCTATCATGAGGATTAAGACACAACAATATAGTTTGTCAGAAAAACATCCTAGTTACTGTCCTGTTCAAGTAAGTAATGAAATATTTTGTAGCCGTGGAATGCTCTCAAGCAAATATTTTGCTATTACTCTGTCACACACTGCTGATCATTGTATCAATGTCAGTTTATCAATCTGAGGCCGAACACAAGCAGATGGCATCCTCAAAAGACAATTTCAAACATTGAGCTGAAGTCAAATATAAATGTATGTATCGCCATTTTCTGACCTTTTACTGACCAAATTAAGAATCAATGAATGCATTATTTTGGAGAATAAGCAGCATTTCATTTAATAATGAAAAGATCATCTCTTGTTAATGTAATTTGCTCTCGCCATCATGTGTGGAAAAGCCTGTACTATCTATTGGCTTTAATTTCAATGTGTGTTTTTTAAGGCAGTAAAAGCCACAGTGAAATAATCATTTTCAAACCACATTCATTAGACTTTGGTTTAGTTTTTGCAAGAGACAGATTTATAAAAATGTTGAAAATCAATGAAGGGACCAAGACACCATAATCTTTGTATCCAATTTGGTTCTGGTTCCAAAAAACACAATTCCATTAATGCAACTTAATAGGATGTTTTAACAGGATCCAGTTGCCTGATGACATTTTTGATGCTCATTTCCAAGCCCATTAGCATTTTCTTAATAAACCCTCTCAGAGCCACAGAAGGCTCGTCCAACTGTCAGCGCTGGAGTCTCTCTTCAATGAAATTTTCAATACAGCTTTATATTTAATGGCAATTTAATTGAGCTTTTGATAGTTTAGTTAATGTTGAAAATTACCTTAATATTTCACCACGAGCTGTCCAAAGCTCTTCCAGATATTACACTGAACAAAACTTCTACATCCTCTTCCTCTGGAAGTTCTTCTACTAAAAGAGTGGGGACGACTGCAAACATTAATGCTGCATTCAGGGCAGAATGTGTGCCCTGCATTCAGGGCACAGTTAACTTGGTAAATCCTTTTCTCAACTTTTGAAAAACAAGCGTTCAATGCTTGATCACATCAATAGTCAATCAGGCGCTTATCAACAAAGGCAGCAACAGACTGGTGGCTGTTATCACAGATTTCTTGGCAAACGTATCACAAACGATGGTGAGTGACTTATGAGAATGAAACAGATAGCATCAATGTTATCACCAGTCAAAATCGAGAACCCCATGCTTATGGCATTGCATTGGCTGAACCTCGAGACTGAATGAGCTGCAGAGAAAAATAAATGATTAAAAAAAAAAAACAAGTCCAGACAGTAAAACTATTTCGTCTCAGTTGTAGCTTCCATTTTCACAATTCATTCAATGTAGAACAACGTCCAACTGCATTCACACAATTAAACGCAGCTTAATTATGTTGATCTGGTGAAGCTCATTTAAAACATTTTCTACCGAGGAAGCATTGACCTGAGAAGCTGTTATATTTTTTCTGTATGCTCTGTTTTACATTCTGCTGCAATGAAAAACTATTACAATGATAGATGGGAGATTAAAACAGACATTTTGTTATTGATATTATGATGATATTCATTCTGAAATATTTGAGCTTTATTACTCCTGGAGTTTTGTTTTTTGTCTTGGTCCAGGAAAAACTTATGTTATGGACTTTTTGCAATTTGATATGTGAATCTTTAGATCTAAAACTGACTAATAGACTTGTAGAAGTAATTTAATTTTCCTGTGTGTCTGTGCTTATCTGACATGTGATATATCAGCCAGGAGTGACAATGTTCTGCCTGAAGTGATGCTGGTGAGTGGGCGGTCTTCTCCACATCACTGAGAATACTACTATTACTGAGAATAAAGAAGAGATCCAGTTTGCACCTCTGACGTTGAAAAAGCTTACTTATATCTCCTGCGATGTCAGGATGCTTGCTTGTGTACATTCTTTATTAAACAGCCACAGCTCCACAATTAATTATTCAATAGGGGAGTTAATGTTGTTTTGTAGGGCCTTTTTCTCTCTGCACATTCCGCGCTGCATTCATTCCTCTCTGTTCCTTTGTGCCTTTCTCCTGCTGTATCTTGCACTATGGGGCACATCGTTCCCATTTACACTTTGCTTCTAAACAAGCAAGAACTGTTTGGCTCTGCAGACGAAAGTCAACAATCTGTGTGCATGATGGAGACTCTGCTCGCTTTTCATGCTTCAGGTGATTTTACAGTGTTCGGCAGCAAGCACAGGATAACTGAATTTTCTGTACTCTTATCCCTCCCTGTCTGCATTATTAATTGTCTGAGGTGCCAACTTTAGCTTAAACCCTGAAGGCACCAAAAACTCAGTGCCTAAAATTAAAGCAGGAATGGAATCCCATTGAAAGACTCAATAAGACTCTTTAAAGTTACATTTTGTTTTCACAGAGGACCGTGTTAACTTAATTTCACTGCAAGAAAAAAACAAGTATTACCACAAAAAGGAGCCCAGCAAATGCCTTCATGAGATTTGTGATTATGCGAGCACCGAGTTGTGAAAAACTACTGGATCCATCGGGTTTCTTCTGAATCAGTGCGTATCTAATACAAACTGTATTGGGTCATCAAACATTTAACAAAGGCAATCAGAGTTTGAAAAAAAAAAATATTTTAAAATTACTTTAGCATTTATTGAATCAAAAAGGTTCTGCCTGAATAAGACAAAAATCCTGATTTATTTTTTCTATTTCTCATATTGCCCTTTTTCTATGTTCAATTTTATTTGAAAATGTAGCACAGTTTAGTATGAGATGCACAAAAACAGCGGAAATCCGGAGGGGATCCAACACCTTTTTAATAGCACTGTGCTCAAGTGGCCACAGCCAAGATTCATCTGCCATACTGTAGCTGCTGGTGGAGAGGGATTGGACATCGCAACATAAATGGGGTTGGAACACATACATCAAGGTGGCAGAGATTTGAGTCAATAGAGGCCCATCCAATTATTGGCAGAGAATAAAGGGGAGAGGCATAAAAGTCTGTACAACAAGGTCATTTGAAAAAGAAGCAGTTAAGACGTAAGGATCAAATATCCAGTGCAGGCTAGGCCTCCCTTCTTGATGTCGGCCCCCATTAAGGAAAGCCCTCGCCTGGCTCTTACAGTTACTACCAGTGTCTGATACAATGAACGGAAAGTTGAGGAAAATAAATCTGGAAAGCTTTTAAACTGATGGCCCAACTTGTAACTTTCCTGTATCTCTTATTTATTCTTCATGTAATTCTTTAAAATTTCTGTTTTTGATTGTAATTCCAAGAATGATGCCAAATTCTAAAACTGATTACAGTGTGTGTTTGACCTCTGACTGAATAGTGGTACCACACAGTCTTCTTTTGCTCTTGCTGTTTGTCTACTGCAGTGTGGATTCAGACAGTTCCACAGGTTTTTCCAAAGCCACATTGCGGTGTCCACACACACGCACACACAGACACACATAAAGCAATACACACAAACACACACACAGTCAATCCTACAGCAGGTTTACTATGTCACACTGGGGGCTGCTGGGTAATTGGGTGAATC
The DNA here is from genome assembly GCA_037951165.1 of Lophius americanus. NCBI lineage: Eukaryota > Metazoa > Chordata > Actinopteri > Lophiiformes > Lophiidae > Lophius > Lophius americanus. Next base: position 3,504,235 of record JBBDHG010000014.1, read on the forward strand.
TGCTCTCCAGCACGCTTCAGAGATAGCCCTTTAAATTTTCACTTCGCTTCTGGGAGTGTAAACAAACCTTGGGATTACTAGGGGTGTAAATCCGCATTCCACCATTTCTGTCCCAACCTTCCCCTGGCTTTCTCTGTTGGCCGACTACTTTGAGAATTTCGGTTTAGGTTAGGTTAGCTCAGTTTCATCTTTCTGTCTTCCTGTGTTGTGTGCCAGTCAGCTAGGTAACAGGGTATGATTGTGTGTTTCCTCGACACAGCCGTGCTGTTGGAGAGTATTTTAGCATGTCTGTCGTACGGACGCTTTGCTTGGGAACACGCGTGTTTCAGTGTGTGTTTTCTCTTTGATGGATTGCTTGTCAGACAGTAGCATAGCACTGCTCTCACCGGCTGGCAAAGACATTAAGTCACCAGTCACGTTTTCCGTTTTGACATTCCTCAGGGAGAACGTTTTAACCCTTTTCACTCCGAGACAGCTGTCAGATGTGAATTACTTAGAGGATACTCCATGCTAAAAAAAACAATGTGGCCACATTCAGTGGAACTGAGCATCTTAATGGAGCTGTGTGGGAGGTGGAGGACCTCTGTCATATGTACTGTTTAAATGAGCCAAATGCTGGGGTTATGGGCATCAGAATGAATGAAACTACTGTCATTAAGAGGCTTCAGATTGTTATTTTATTAGATTTTACCTCGCCAGTCTGTAAGAATGTAAAATGACAGATATTGCACTGCAGCAGCCTTAGGGAGTCATTTCTGAGGGAGAGATGGCAAACCTCTCCTCCAACTGTCTTTTAGTTTAATGGAACGTCATTCTTAGTTCTGGTGCTGCTCCAAGAGTATGAAGACACATTCTGAGATAATATAAATGCTCGAACTGCAAGAACAAATAAAATAAAATACTTGCTCTGTTATGGCTAAAAGAAAATCACTTGTAGACTTTGTCTATCCATTTTGAAGGAATGGAATTGAAGCTCATTATTTGATGCACTAGATAGTAATAATTTCACAAAATAATGGTTATTTCTTAAACTACTTTAAACTAAACCCATTTGTCATATACATCCATATGATATATACAACACCTTTAATCTTAGGCACATTTGATAGACATACTTGGGTAATGTCCCTTTATCCTTTTCATGAAAGGTTTCTCGGTAAAATGAAATACTAATGTTCCAATAAGCAACGATTAGGGCACATATGAAAAAAAAAAAAGTACTGGCTAGGTGAGTTCAGGTCATCTAACAAGAACTAATCTTAGAGGGGTGTCCATATTACAAAGTTATTAATGATTTATAAAAATATTGCATTTGAGTGCCCTCCCCCCACTTAACAACCAGGTAAAAAAAACTAAACTAAATTAAAACAAAAAAATAAATTGGTTTGAGTATTGGAGTGAAATTTTTGTATTGCTATATATTGTCATATTTTATGTCTCATTGTAATATCTTAACAATAGATTGAAAAATCCCTATTTTTAAATAAAAGGAAGTAATTCATCATTCATTTTTAATTTAAAATGTTTTTTGTCAAACCTTTGCTTTATGATTAACTTGTCAATAGTAACAACTACTATGAGGGTTTTTAAGATTTTCTTTTTCAGTTTTCATTTCAGGTTTTTTTAATCAATATTCAGTGGTTGCGTAAGGCTTAAGATTATATTGGGCAAGTTCTGCACTCCAAGATCTCCCAGATGTCTTGTTTAATCTACTTACTTGTTACTTTTTTACAGTGTTTTTAATCACAGTTGACTGAGAGCCGGTAAATGACATCTTTCAAATATTGAAAACTTTTTTAAAGCAAAAAGCTGCACACACTTCGGTGAAATTCTTTTTCGCCATTTTGAGGCACAAATGTATAATATGAAGCCCAAATGTAGGTCACAGAGGTAAGACTTCTTGGGCAAATACAGGATTGTTAACAGAGTTTTCCAAATGTAATGTTTCTTATTCAACGTCAACAGTACACATTCAGTCCTGAGTATTAGTCAACCTCTATTGATGAAGGGTTACTTGTTTCCTGCTATTCAACAATTGAGAGCATCATTTGGAACAAATAATCTAAAGAGTCAATATTTCCCACAGTCTAGGTGGATGAGGAAGAAAAGCGAAAAGATTACAGAACACTTTGAAGTGACCCCAGTGTTGTGATCCACATTGCGCAGTGTCTTCTTTTAGCTTTCCTTAGCCCTGTTATTTGTGTTCTATTTCCAAAATAATGGGTCGGTTCAGGACTGTGTGTTGATAGGGAAAGTTTCCTCCTACAATGGGTAAGATGGCTGTGTGTGTATAATGAAGCGGTAGACCGAGCATCACTAAGTAAGCAGATGGTGCCTTGCATGGTAGGTTCTCATACTAATGGGTGAATGATTGCAGTTAGGGACATATGCAATGTTAAATAACTCTAATCAGGTTCATCGGAAGATTTGAATGTGGTTTAATGAGACTGAATTGATTGTGGCCTGGTAATTCAATTAAATTACATTTGTTTGAACATGTTTAAACTATACCTATGCTGCTGTCCCCGACAGCAAGGGTATATTACCGAAAGTCCCCAATTCCCTTTGTTGTACAAGAAATCTCCCTGATTGAATTCCTCAAATTAAATATGAAGTTTTTTCATTAGGTAAAAAGTAAACTTATAAGGTGAGTAAAATATGAACTGTTAGATTAAAATATGGGTAAACTATGATATAAACAAGATAGAGATCCTCGGGTTGATTCCTGTGCACTAAATCGGACCAACATTTGAGAAATTATGTCCCAAAGACTTTTGGTGATAAAACTCCACCTAGTAACAGAAATATACAACAGAACTTTCCCAAAGTCAATTCAGTTCTTCCTTGCACTGAAATCTATGGTGGTATGAAGTTTAAAAATTATCCATGAAAGTTTTTGAGGTTTGTCTAAAAAAACAGAGTTTTCTAAAAAGTGCTCCCCCATATTGAGTTAAATATGAAATTTTATATTTGACTATGATATATCAGTCTCCTCAAGTTCATTCATATGCACCAAATTTGGAAAAGAATCTCACTAAAACCTTGGTGATAAATTTCCCCCTAATAATAATATCCCTGACTTTTTGGTGATATGAACAAAATATTGAAGTGGATGTATGTCAAATGTCCAACTTCATTAGCTGGACATTTTACATACATTGACCTTATGATGGAGCCTTGACTACTGTTTCTACACAGCCAAAACAATATTCACCAGCTGACGTAACTGAAACTGCATGCATTGTGATAAAAACATGTCTTTGTCATGTTCTCATATGTCGCTCTATTGATCCCTGTCGTGAAGTGGCAAAGATTTTTCTTTCTGTGTTTTTAAGTCTGGGCTTAAAGTGAAGTCTCCAGACACATCTTTTGTTCTCCCCACTGAGGGGGGTGAGGAGGCTTGCAGGAGGATTTGATACTCAGGAAGTTTGCTAAAAACATGTGGTGTTTTTATAAAAATAAATCCTCATAAAGCAGCATGTAAACTGCACTTTGTTAAATTTGAACAATGAAGAGGAGGTTTAAGTGGGCAGAACATGTTTGTTTTTTAATCGGACCATTACTCCTTTTCCCCCTCCTGTTATATATCTATGTCATTGGACATTTGATTGCTTTTGTCTCCTTAATCCGTTGTGTCCAGTTGCTCTGCATTTGCACTAATATAAACATATTGGGAGCTGGCCATTAAGCAGCTCTAATGTAACAAGATTTGACTACTTCCCTCATTAAGGGTATAACACTTTATGCATTAGTAATTTATTTTTGGTATGAACTAATAACTTTGATCTCCAGTTTAGCACTCTCAAGACCTAGTGTTGATTTGGAGCGGCAAAAAATTAAACACTTGTTCATTTCCCACCACAGTTTTTGGATTTTGCTGAAACTTGTTTTTTCTTCTTCTTTTTCAATTTTTTTTTTTTTATAGAAAGGGGATAATACATATTCACATACTAAATAACCCAGCACGGGTGGCAAAGTTCTTAAATTAAGCAAGATTGTGTTCATTTACCCACAATAACGTACTTCATTAGACAATTTACTTCACCTTATTCTTGTTATTACCATGCCATTGTAAATGCCTTGGGAGCAATTAAACATGTGAAGTGGCCAATTTTCCGTCCTCCACTTCTAGTCCTGAACTCTATCTGAATGTTGCACACATTTACTATGAACTAATTAAAGTGAATCAATGGCACAACCCTTTAAAATGGCGGCATATGTCATGGACATCAGTGGGGAACAAAGGACCCTCTTAATTATTTTGTTCCTGCCGCTCCCGTAAAAGGCTTGTCAAGGTGGCAGACGCCAGTAACTGACTCCTTGAAATAGGGTTGTCATATACACACACACGCACACACATACACACACACTCACACAAATACTGTCCCTAGTTTCTCCAGGATGGCTGTCTCTCTGTCTTATAGAAGACTAGTAATTGTTCTACACCAATGACACTGTAAGTACTTAAGTGTGACGGTCCCCTTACTCTTCAAAAGTGCAGCCTCTCTAATCCATCATTGGCTCTTGGGAGCAATTTCTAGCATGCTGACAACCGTATCTATTTCTCACAATATTTCTTTTCCTGTAGGAAGTCTGCCTCTGTTCAATTTAGTATTCGGCAGACTCTAATTTTGAAAGTACCGCCGGACCTAAATTAAACAAATATCCTAATCATTTTGGCCTCAACAGGGTGTTCCTCTTTCCATATTCAATTGAATTGCTCCTCCGCTGCATGCTGCAGTACAGCTGAAACATGCATACTAGCACAAGTATGCGTCAGTCCTGTTATGAAGAATGATGGGCTGAGGAAAGTTGCACTCTTTCCTGGCTTGCAATTATTTACTGTGTGTCATTGCAATCTGGAATACTCATCTTCCTGATACAAATATAAAACATCATAGAAGGCGAGAGCCAGGGCGCTGGATCAAATGACTGTTTGCTGGAAGTACTTACAAATGAGGAGATGGGGGAATTGCAAAATGACAGAAAATCCGCAAATGCCAGTTTTTTGTGAGCATGCTTATTTGTTTACAGTTTCCCTTCATGCCCTTCTGTAGTGTTGCCATTCATGCCCATATGCAGACCAGGAGTCTAAAACTAGCTTTGACTGCTGTAGGGAAATCAACTGGCAGTGCTCCAAGTATGTCATCTTTTCCTCTGAGAGAATAGAAGGATGGGGATGGATGGATGGATGAAAGGATGCCTCGACACGCTTGTTTTCTCCACCTCGTTACAACTGTTTCTGTGTTATCAAGGCCTACTTGGGCTGCCACACTGCAGCACAATGCCACACTTTGTATTTGACAATAGTCTGCCTCAGAGCACTAATCGCCCCTGAATTCTTTTGCTATTCCCCGGCCGTGCAAATGCATTTCAATCAAATAGGTGGCACTGTCCAAAGATAGTGCTGGTGGCACTGACTGCATAGATGGACTGTCAGTGTCTCTGTCTGATCATGAGCTACTATCCTCTCTGCGTAGAGACTACAGAGAGAACCAAACCAGTGTCTATGCAATCATGATCAATACATAATCACTTTTCTGTCACCGCAGTGGTGCTATCAGGGGAAAGTCCCGCCCCACAGACCCGCCATTTTAGAAAATGGGTTTGGCTTTCCAGTGTTCTGACCTAGAAAAGCTAGCGGTGATGGACAGTGGCTAATGAAAGCTGGACTCTTTTAAACCGTCTTTATATTACTATGCTTATGTTAATTACATTACATTTTGGAAGAAAAGAGAGAACATTGACACCAGAAAAAAATATTCTTCCCCATCTCAATTACTATATTATATATATCATACATACACACAACATATTCATTGTACTACTCAACTCATTGAAAACCAATTAATATGATACAAGCAGAGCAACTGTTATGGCTTATGTTTTTAGAAAGCAACAAGAGCAGTGGAGGTCAGAACTGATTCAATCACACACACACAGCTTTCAGACAGGAGTCTGAGGGTTGATGTCTGCCGTACAACCAAATATAAACCATTTTTCCTAAAATTAAAGCAGTAGGTTTTTACCGTTATTGGCTGTATCTTTTTATGGATTGTTATTTTCTCTTGGGAAGCACGTTTTGAAAAGAATTCTGTAAAAGTGCTATATTAAATACATTTATTGTCATAATTATAAACTTAATACAACTGACTTTGTGGCTGGAAGGCTTTGTACCTTGTAGGTTGGACACAATATTAATGACTACTGTGCATGGGAAAGTGGAATGTATTGTTTGTGATCTTGGATTGAAAGATGTTGGAATCGTTTTTCTCAACAGACTGGACAACTATTATCTACTTTTAAATGTCAGGGGGTCGTTTATTATGCCGTGAATCCCAATTGTACAATTGCCCTTTCAATGGTTTGAAATCTCTGAAGAAGATCTTTTTTCCCATTTACATTATGAAAGTTGCTTTTTTCTTGATAGTAATAAACAAATCAAAAGTGACTGTAATATTGTAGATTTAAAATGTATCGTGGTTCAAAAAAAGCATTAAATTAGGTCATGGGAAAAAATAGGGCAAAATTAGCCTGAAACTCACATTGGGCACAGGTGTGCATCATGATTGTATGGTTTGTCAGCACTTCCTTATTTAACAGGCACATGAAAATGAGCTGCTTGTTTGGCGATCCGTCTGATATCATTGCAATACCTGAACCATGACATGACTATTATAGGAGCACAATGAACAACAACAACAAAAAAATTTGTAATATTGTTCTCTGTAAAATTCATCATCCAAACTGATCTTAAAGATTCAGAAGTATGATTCAGTAAAGGCTCATTTACACTCCTCAAACAAAACGAGCAAGTGTATATCCCCAAAAGTCTCTGTCCCCTGCGTTTTACAAGAAATACCCTTGATTGAACTTCTCAAAGTGTTGGACAAATATTTCTGGAAAACAGTGTTATTCATTAAAAAAGAAGTTTCCCCTATTGAGTAAAATATGAACTATTAGAGTAAAACACGATGTATACAAGATAAATCCCCTCGAGTTGATTCATATGTACAAATTTTGGACTAGAACGGATCAACGGTTATGATGGTGAGTAAAATATGAAATATTAGAGTAAAATGTAATGTATACAAGATATATTCCCTCAAGTTGATTTGTATGCACCGATTTTTGACCAAATTTGATCGATCAATGGTTGAGAACAGTCCAAAAACATTCTGAGATAAAGTTCCGCATAGGGTCAGAAATATACAACCAACCTTTCCCAAAATGAACCCAGTTCTTCCTCACACTGATTTCTATTTGGATATAAGATCAAAAAATTACCCATGAAACAGTTTTTGAGTCAAGTTTGGAAAACATGTTTTCCGTAAAGATGTTTTTCGGCAAAAAAAAACACAAGAAAAATAAAAATGTGTTTTGGAAAACACATTTTTCAACACATATCTCATGGGCCCATGCAACATTCTATAATATTTTAGTCACGTGGGTAAATTTGTTATTTAATTACTACTGTTTTCCTACTACACAGAGAAAAACCTCCTGGAGAGTAAAATATATACTATACAAGATAGAACTCCTCAATTCCATTTATATGCACTGAATTGTTCGAGGTATGTCCGAAAAAGTGTATTTTGAATAAATGTGTCCGTAATGAGTAAAATATGAACTGTTTACGTTAAACACAGCATATTCAAGAAAGATATCCTCGAGTTGATCCATGTGTGCCAATTTTTGTCCAAAGTAGATGGTTGAGAAGTTATTGTCCCAAAACTTTAGATAGAACTTTAAGATAAAGTGCCCCATATTATTGGAAATATATAACCAATCTGAAAATCAATCAAGTTTTTCACCGCACTAATGTATATGGGGGAATAAGATTTTAAAATGATCCATAGAATAATTTTTGAGGTATTGTATCAACAAAAAAGATCCGCGGACGCAATGATGATTCCATAATATCCCCAACCTCTTAGGGATATAAATAGATTTGAATGCCCATATACTTTCAAACATACTGCCCGTTGAAATGCATACACAAGAGCACAATGATGAATACAAAGTTTTGCTAAAAATAAATTAGCCAATGAAAAGGATAATGTGTGGAACATTTAATTATTCGCTACAGTAGGTCAGAAAGATTTTTCACTTTTTACCTTATTTTTTTCTTCTTCATCGTGTCCGTGGATATTTGCCCCTTCTTGCTGGAATCATGTCTGCACACATCATTATGATTACTGGTGGTATTGCTAAGTCTAGTCCGAATCTGTACAATTTCAGAAAACATGCATATATAGGTTAGAAATGAGGGGAGAGTATGGAGGATAAGGCTCTGTCCATATCTTCTGAGATAAATGTTTAGCCTTAAGAGCAAAAGACCTTCACAGTGTTTACCTGAAGGGTGGGTTGATGCTTGTCTTCAAAGAAATTTTTTAATATCTAATATTTGACTTATGGAACCTTAGAAAATAAACCAACAAGATTTCGGAATTTTCTACACACAGCTTCCATTCTACCCTTGTTTCTGTTTCTTTGCCTCTGTTACTTTCTTTCAACCCTGGAGCGTAAAGCCAGTCAGACATAAACAGTATTGTTTTATCCAGGTAGGGCTCACAGCAAGGCACTGTTAGCCCAGCGTCTCATGCAGTCCAACCCTAACCCACAGGTCTCCCCATGCCTCAGTGATATCCTTACTGCATGGCTCAGTGCCTCCATACATATGTTTGCCCCCTGTCTTCTACCCTTCATGCCTCTGAGCTGGTCCAAACCAAGCAGAGCTGAGATATTACACAGCCGCCATGCTTGTTGGATTGAATGATATTGAGAAGAGAATCATTCCAACATTAGTAAATGAAATGTAAAGACATTTTTTTTAGTTATTGTAGGTATGATGGTACTTGAGCTGAGAGTACTTCCCTGTGGTGTGGTTTCCACCATTACCAAGAATGGAAATGGTGGAAGCAAGCAGCTCATTTTCTTGTTTGATCAACTGGAAAATAAAAGTCTGTCCAAAAAATATATATAATGAACAATATACTGTATAATAGCTCTGCTAAATTCAATGTTGCTGTGCAGAAACTTAATGCTAGCCACGTCACATGCAGTATATTATTCACAAAAATCTTGTACTGTATTACATCCTGAGATCATGGAAAAACATCATGCATCAACTCTCACTGCTTTCTCTACACCATCCTGACTGATTTTTACACACTTTTTATAATACAACATCCACTTAATGCTGCCCTAGTGTACAGAGAAAACATGATGTGAAAGAGCACTATCTGAACAATGACATGCAATGGAAAAGCCATTATTTACAGTCTTTTTTTTCATATAGTGGCACAGGTTTTGCCCTGCTTGATGGTAAAGAAGCTTTCAGACTTTGTGTTCTCTTACCAATTTGAAGATAGTTTTGTTTGATACCTGTACCTACGTTTCAGCTCTCGAAATTATGGGCTGTGCATATAAAACGTTGAAAAATGTCCATGCCTATGTCCTGTTCTGCCAGTTCTTTATATGCACATTGATTGGTCAATTTGATCCATTAGAACGGTCATCAGTAAGAGCAACAACCACAACAAAACAAATATATGTATTATACAGAAAGATGGGGCAGCATTTAATTTAATAATGAGCAATTTTGATTCTTCTTTCTGTGTGAAAGAATTAACTGTTGCCAAGTGTAACGTTTATTTGAATCTCTTTCCTTTCCTGATTAACAGCAGTGTACAATGGGAGTCTGCAGTATCCTCTGACGGCTCAAAGGTTCATATAAATGACCTTCCACTGTTTGGTGATCTTTGCAATACTTCCAAGGAAATAAGCAGGTTATACAGATGAAGCTGTGTTGTGTGATAATGTGTTTGAGAAATAAGCTGCGGGGTCCTTCTGCAGCCATTGTGTGTCACATTGGCCTGCATTCCCCAATTTATCCCCTCTCTGGTTCAAGGAAGATTCCTATTGATTTCCTATCACTGGGGCAGTGTGCAGAGTAAATAGGAAGTGTGGGCCGTATTATTTTTGTTGCTTGATAAAACAGGAGGCTAGACCCCCATGTTTTTATTCTATAAATGTAGGTTCTCAACCAAAACAAAAACTAAATGTTGACGAAAATACAATAGTGGTATCTTTGGAAATTATGTATTGTTAAATTACTGTGAAATATGTGAACTTCAGGACGTGATTAATTAATAAATAAAATTATTACACAATAGCATGGGAAAACATTTATGCATGCATACTTAAAATGTGCCACTGGTGGATATTGTACAAACCAAAACAAAAAGGTTTGCTTTCCCATGACAAGGTTATATGCAATCGTTCACTATCTGGGTATCTGTTAACCAGCAGGAGACAGTGAGACTAATCAATTTATATAGGAAAAAGCTTGATTTCACATATATGCACATCTCCGAAAGCTCTGAGTAAAAACAGTGAGTAAGTTATACTTTTAAAGTTAAAAAAAAAGAAATTCAAAACATTCAATTGTACAGAACACTGTATTTTCGACGAACACTTTCCATTCTCCATTGAATGCATTTTACATGTCTTATTCCGCCATTTACAGTTTTTGTTTTTAGCAACTATCCCTCGAAGTTAGTAGGTTATATGTTCCTATTATTGTAATTGCCACAATGCTACAGGCTTCAACTACAAGCCAGAAAACAATATCCTTCCAACAATTGGGTTGCTGTGCCTATACAGACTACAGCTGGATTCATTTCTGCAGCGTCCCTGAAATTTCTGTACAAGGAAAGGAAGAGCTAATCTGCACTGATTTGAAACAGGACCAAAACAGTGGCTTTTCTAATCCTTCCTTTTTTATCAGGGGAGGTGGGGGTATTTTCCCCCTGTGGGAGGGAGAGAAAGATGGAGCTATTTCATGCATCACCGGTTCCACTGTTTTTATGAAGATTTTTTTCTACCCTCTTTTTCCCCCACTTCAACAGAATTACAAAAAAAAAGCCTGTTTGCAATAGTCAGACACCGTTGAGAAATACAAAGGCACTTTCCATAATTAGGTATATGTAGATGACTGCTTTCTCCTTCTGTTGTACTAGTAATTTAACTTTAAGGCGCATAAGGCTTTTGTATCGGAGAAAAATGAAGTGATATTTCCTCAGTTGTCTTTCAATTTATTCATTTGACAATTGGCAAACATCTATGGCATACAGGATAATGCATTTCCCTACTTTACTGCAAAATGCTTTATTTGATTATTAGACATATCCCAGGGAAATTTGTTTTATAAATTTGTTTTCCTACCCCAGCCTAACAATTTAAATATATATATTTTCATCAATTATCTTACATGTTTCTGCAGAATTTTCAAAGAAAATGCCAGATTGTTAAGCTTAACTATACACAGCACAAATGGAAAACATAATACTGCTGTATTGCCGAATATGGCTTGTAGACAGATCACAGAGTAATGTGATATTTTCAGCCATGCACAGTCACTCCAGTGATATACGGTTTTAATAGCTAGAGAAATGCAGTAACTGTAATATCACGCTCACTATTTATTTCATTTAAATTGAGATTACGTGACCCAGAAGGCAGTGAAGTGTATTCGAGTAGAGTCATCAGCAGCTAACACCAAGTTATAACATGCTTTTCTTTTGCTGAAATTTGCTAAGCAAGCAGAAGCACAGAAAGAGGGTTCATTGATCCACTTTGATTTAAACACTGCGAAAAAGCATGGGACGTAACTAGCTGCATAAAATTTACAAGGTAAGCTTTGGCAGCACAATAGCATGGGCCATCATAAGACTAGAATTACTAGAACACAAATGTCTCAGAGGACCACTCGCAGCTACCTTAAAGTGAAATATTTGGGTTGCACAAGTGAAACTACTCCAGCAGGTATACAGTAAAGGTGGCTTTTGCTTTGTTTTGTTGTAACAAGACCACATACATGGCAGTGATTATAAATCAGTAGTTGACATGTCAAACTGACATCAAAAATATGAAGATAATTTCAAATTTTGTATCAAATCGATATGAAAAAAAGGTCCTTTCTGTTTTTGTTTCCTAGGGACACAGGAGTGCTTTGGTTATGAGATAAAATGTGAACTCCCAGAGCTCCTTATGAATGTCTCACAGGCTAGACGCCAAGTGTTCTATACTGGTCCAGTGGCATGCTAGAGTGTTTGAAGAATAAGGTAAAACATTACATGGTTATCAACTCCACAAAATCTAGGCTTGAGGGGGACCATCGATGGTACTTCACCGTTTTTCATACAGTGGTCTTTGTGAAGACTTGATTCTGTTTGATAAGTTATATTGAACACCCACCAACTACCCTCACATAAACTGTTTTTTCCACGTTGAGAAAATGAACAATTCTCAAATGCCTACCCCTATGGTGTACTTTGGGTACTGCGGGGTATATGTAAGATTTTTTTATCTGTAAAATTTTTAACAAATATATTACTAATGTCAATGCCATAACTGCCACCTATAAACCCAACTGAGTTGACTGTGGTGACTTTAGGGATTGAATGTTGAATGACAAAAATTAGCTGAATTTTGTGCTTATGAAGCAACAATTCATTCAGGTGCAAACAAAGAAAACATGCCGCTGATAAGAAGGGCTACGTGGCTTAAATAATTATTCAAAATGGAGGCATTATTGGAAAAAAGTTTAAGAAGCATTCTTCTGAACTAATTCACTAGCTGCAGAAATGTATATAGAGTGAAACAATGAAAATAAATCTGAATGTGTAGTGCTTCAGTGTCTCATCCTCATACATAAGCTGAAAGCAGACTAAACTTTACCCTGAATTTACCCAGACTCTGTAGGCTGTCAGGCTTCTGTCAACTTTTCGTCAAAGTTTCAACAGATTTGGATGAATTAGTTTGTGTGGTGTACCCAATACAAATGTTGTATGATTTTGATCCCTTTCTTCCACTTTGTGAGATAGGGATTTTTTTTATGTTACATATTTGTAATATGATGAAAAATCATTTGCCAGTTAAAATAAAATTGAACTACATTTACATAGTTCCAACACTATGTAAAACTGGCTCAAGATATCGATGAGAGGATCTTAGAATGGTCAGAGGATTATAATGTGGATTAAGGAGATTACAATATCCATGTATGGTGGGTCAGGGGTCGGAATACAATAGGAAGGGAGAGGGACAAAGACATGATGTTGCCAACCAATATGTGGCTGATAATGTAGATTGAGATTTGTTCAAATGGGCATAATTTATGAAAAATGATCCATTATATATAAACAAAAAACTGATTAAGATGTTTTATTATTAAAAAAATCATACGTTTTGCTGATCACTGATAAGCACATGATTCACCATGTTTGGTTCCTTCAGGGTCACGGAATTAAGTGAAATAATTCGGCACGAGGTTGTTTCAGGTAGAGGAGCATCAGGATGGTGACAATGGCATTGGCGAGGTAGGCTCTCTTTGAGTGCTTCCTAGTTGCAATTTGTCGACCATACAAGGCGTTAATGACTTTTAATCTTGCTAGGCATAACATTAGCTGTCTGGCTGATAGCTGAGCCAAATGGTTCTATTAGCTGAGTGGTCTAAAATTATTTCCTGTTGCCAAGTCATATCTAAGGTTCGTCCTCTGAAGTGGAGGACTGAACTACATTTGCATAGAAACATTATGCGAGTGTAATGATTGTTTCAGGTATTAGAAAAACTCTCATATTTTGCTATGGAAATGGAATCTTCCCTATTGTGCAACTTTAAATTTTGTTCTGAAAAAATATGAATAAAACGTCCCCACCTTTTTCTTTGGTGGGTAACCATGGCATAAGCAGGATAATGCCCTTCGAGGTGTACATAATCAGAAATTAATGGACTCTGCAAAGGCAACCGTCCTGCACACAGTGGAGGACAGTTGCCTCCGCATCGTCCATTAATTCCTGGTAATGGACACCTTGTCGGTCATTATGCCTTACTTATCTTTCATAGGAGCATCCAAGAGGTATTTTTTTTTCCTCAGTCAGTCCAGGGTTATCTGAGTCCTTGTAAGGGGAAAAGGGATTAAATGTCAATTGTATACAGATGTCTGATTTGCTGATTGGACACCAAACACTTTGCAAGGATTGTATTTCCCTAACACATCTGGCATTTGTTATTTTGACATTTTAATTCAGGACTGAAAAATGTAAATCACAAAGCCGAACAAAAACCTGTCACTCTGTGTCTGCAGTTGATAGACTTGGGTTTCCAGTGGCAGGACCTGTGTCGTCTGTGACAAGGAACCTCTCTCTCTTAGTTGTCAGAACACCTCTAGACGTCTTTCACAGAAACAATTACCATACCATCTGTAGCTTCCTGCCAGCATGGTGCTCACAGTCAGGATGTCATCTCCTTTTCTCTTGCTCTTTTCTCTCCCTCCATCTAGCACACAATCCCTCACTTAAAAGTTGATGAACAACCAGCTCACTGTGAATTAAAATGAATGAGTTTAATTATTTTAATAATGTATTTGTGTTAGGGGCCTTTCCTTCTGATAATTTATAAAACATGGTCGAGTGAATTGACACTAATTTCTTTCCGGATTAGCCTCGAGTATTTAACAGAGTGGATGAAGGTCTTCACATGTTAAAGTAAAGGTTAATTGCGAACTGTTTTTGATATCATCTTAATTTTTAGAACACTTGTGTCAGCGGATGCAGTAATCCAGCCCAATGCTCATTTGGGAAAACTTTTCGAAGAAACTGATTTTTTTTTTTGTGGCTTAGGTTTAACATTTGCTTTATAGCTCAAATCATAAAGTTGTTCAGACATCATATTGTGGTTTTTAGTGATTTGCATTAAAGGTCTACTTTTCTTGGGGAACAATACACTTCATTAAAATAATTCTAAGTTAAATGAAGTGTTTCTTATTTCTGATTTCAATGAATTTGTCAAGCACTTTTTGCAATAGTAACATAATCTCAAGAAAATAGAAAATTTGACCGGTAACAAGGGACACTTGAATTAAGGTGCATTTTCTTACTGTCAGCTTAATCAGGAAACTGAAAAACGTTTTGTAAGTGAGTCTGATTTTTTTTTTCCTTATTATGGACACAGCTTGTTTGAATGTTGCCGTGGGATAGTCATTAATAATCTATTTTGTCTATTTTTTAATGACCGTCCCAGTCTTCAAATGGCTAGACTTTTAATTAATTCATTAATTCATTATCTACCGCTTATCCTGTTCAGGGTCACGGGGGTCTGGAGCCTATCCCAGCGAACATCGGGTGAGAGGCAGCGTACACCCTGGACAAATCGCCAGTTCATCGCAGGGCAGACACTTTTAATATATAGTAGACTTTTAATATATAATCAAAATCTAGCCAAACAAAATTGTCCGACCCCAATTATAGTTTTCTTTGCTGAATACAAGACAACTTGATTAGGTTTAAGAGTATTTGTTTACTTTCTAGTATTGCTCTTCTAGTATTGCAATCCAGACAGCAACAAGGATTATTTTCCCTGCTGTGTCATAATAAGCATGTGGCACATCCATCACTGTCATTTTGATTTGCACACCAGCTAACATGTCCAGCAGAACTTAGCATCACGGGAGGCTAAATGACTAATCAACACTGACATAACTGGTTTGCTCAGTTAGGCCAAACACTCATTATACCATATTTCATCTGAAGTCATGTCACATTTGCCTCGAGTAATTGACACTCTGACACCGGAATTATACACACAAGATTAAAAAATGGATTAGGGGCATGTGGTGGCACAATATGACATGCTTTATTTGTGCTTCTGCTTGTTCAAATATCATGTAGTTTTTTTTTATTCAGACTACAGAACACTCAAACATCAGTTTGTTATATTAAAACTGTTGTTCTTTCTTAAATTATTTCAATCGGTTTATTGACTGTACATAAATTATTGTAGGAGTTGAAAAAAGCATGAGGGGTTTGTTTTGTTGTATTTTTGCCAGTGAGGGGAGGGTTGTGATAAATCTTGATGAAGTTGACAATTGTCTCCATTGAACTTTCTGTTGATTCTGCCATCCATCGTTCCATCCATCCCTACAACCACCTATTTTGACCGCTGTAGGCAAGGTTATCAAAACTCTGTCCATTCATCCATCTGTCTGTGAAAGACAACTACCAGTTGTCTTTATCTATCCATTCATCCAATTGATAGAACCTTCCATCTGTCCAATCATCCATACAGCCACTCATCATTCATCCATCCATTCATCTGTTAATTTCAAAGTTTCCCATTTTTAATTTACTCATGCATCTTATCTTTATATCTACCCTTAACCTTTTATTATTATCTTTATTATTATTAAGTGCCTTGTACCATCTTTTTTACATCATTTTGGGAAATAGGAAGAAAGGGTGCGGCCTTTTGATTGGACATTAATAATGATACATAAAATAAGTCTGCTTGCACTTACGTTCTAAGATTATAATAATAATAATAATAATAATAATAATAATAATAATAATAATAATAATAACAATAATGCATTTAATTTATAATGCACTTTACATTTGGATCAAATCTCAAAGTGCTACAAGGTAAAAGCAGATAAATCAATAAAAAATATAATAATGACTATATAAAAACATAACCGAAAAGCAGCAATGTTAATTAAAGTTATAGGTTCTGCTAAAAAGGAAAGTTTTAAGTCCTTTTTTAAATGTGTCAGTCGTCTGTGGAGCCCTCAGATGTTCAGGGAGGGCATTCCACAGACGAGGGGCAGCAGAACAGAAGGCCCGAACACCCATGGTGCTGAGCTTAGTCCGGGGAAGGAGGAGGCGGTATGAGTGGGTAGAACGGAGGGATCGTGTTGAGGTCAGTGGGGTGAGTAGTTCTTTTAGGTAGTGGGGTGCATTGCCATGGATGCACTAATGAGTGAGGAGAGAGATCTTATAATCAATCCTGGCGGAGATGGGAACCCAATGAAGGGAATGAAGAACGGGGTGATGTGTTCGTGTTTACGAACTCTCATCAGGATCCTTGCAGCAATGTTTTGAACATACTGTAGTCTTTTAAGACTTTCATCGGGGATCCTGATCAGAAGTGCGTTACAGTAATCATGATATAATATAATATATTAATAATAATAATAATTATACTAATAATAATAATAATAATAATAATAATGATACTGATAATAAAAATAATAAAAATACAATTTTATTAAAATTATTATTATTGTTATTATTGATAATTTTAAATTATTATTAAAATTATTAGTAGTAGTAATAATATAACATCATCGTCTTATATTCATATATTCTTATAATATATTCTCACATATATGTATATATATATATATATATATATATATATATATGTATTGTTTTACTCATTGGTTGTTTTTTTTTCTTATTCAACTTTTGCTTCCATTCTAACAGTTTTTTAATGAGAATCTGTAGTGAACAAATTTCCCTCTAGGGATCAATAAAAGTATTTTTGATTCTGATAAATATTTGATGTTCATATTACATTATGGGTTACAACTATAAACTATGGCACATACAGTATCTTGCACAGATTTTTGATCAAATCAACCCTACAGACGCTTGAATAGCAGCATTCTGATTGGCTCAGTGCCAACTGTCATCTCACAGCTATGGAGTAATGATTGCTTATAGAGTTATGGCTTTTAAATCTGTCTTTCTGCCCCACAGGTACCCCTGTTACCCGGGTAACAGCTACAGATGCTGATGATCCTGTGTATGGGAACAGCGCTAAACTAGTATACAGCATTCTGGAGGGACAACCATATTTCTCCATAGATCCCAACTCTGGTAAGAGCAGTTCTGTACAGTGTTTTATAATGTCATGCTTAGTTTATGAGGGTTCTGCAATTTGACTGAGTGAAAGCTTTTCTAGAGCATGGATCCGTTGACTGAAGTTTCTCATTCAAATGTTACACCGTAAAAAAAGTTGTCGATAACATATGTGCCACAATACTTATTTTCCAGTGTGGGAAGACACGTGCTCACCTTGGTTTTAAAAAAGCCAATTCAGAGGACACCTCTGTGGGGTTAATTGTGCTGTTATTCATTGTTTGTCTGACAAAGGCCGACAAAGGTTTCTGTGAGATTGAAACGTTGCTTCATTAAATTTAATGGGAACTATTAATACAGTGTGCAAATTCTATGGTCTCTACCTCATGGCGAGTGTAATGTATTACAAAATGTAATGAATAACTGCCACTCCCATAATGGGGCTAAAAAGGAAGAAATGGGCTTTAGAGTGAGACTATGGTGGTTACACCAGAGGATTATTTCAAAAGGCCTTTTCTTCTAGACAGGGCCACGTTCACTTGCCCAGACCCTTTTAATATTGAAACAGATGTTTTTTTTCACTGCCTGCTTTAAATTGGATAAATTAGATGTCAGGTCATCGTAGGTAAAATGTAGGTTCCCTCCATGTAAGTGTGTCCATTACAGAACTGATTTAAGTTATTTAAGCATTGCCTCCCCATCAGACTCAATGTTCAATCTGCAGCCACTTTGATGTAAGTGGTTCTCAGTGGAAATTATAAGGCAAATCTAAAGTATAACAACATCCCACCATTTTCTGTTATGGTGCTCCTTTATTTCCGCTGGCGAAAGTTTGGGGAGGTCATGTAACTGCTAGTGTATGTGTGTGAGTGTATGTGTGTTTGTGTTAGCGAGCGTGGCAACTATAAAACTCTAAATTGATTTAGTAACAGTTTTTTGAATTGTTGGTTGTTATGAATACAACACATTAAAACATTATTTTTTTATGAATCTTACGGCGACATCAGATGCAGAGTTTTGCAGGTCATGGTGCCACCATAGCAGGAATTTTACAAACGCCTGTCAGGCCCTCTGCTACAATAAATGTTGACAGGTGGTAGTCATTTTCAAACTATTGATGGTGACCTGACAGAGTCAAATTTTTCAAAAGGTCTTTATTAACTGGTTTCCCTTTAATTTGTGACAATGTGAACAATAACATTTTTCTTTATTGAGGAAATAAAAATAAAAAAATCAGTGGAGTTCCTTAAAAATGGGTTTTCAAAAAGACACATCTTTTTTATTTTCCTTGTTAATGATAAGTTAGTTTGAAGAATACATTTTTGTCACACAACAGCTTGGATTTATTTAGTATTGTTCCATGGGACAATAATCACAGGAAAAGCATGAAGAAAGAAAGAAAATAAAAAAGTAAACTAAAGTAAAGTTGATCATGCAGAATTATATTAATTCCAATTATATTTTCACTGAATATCAGAAATATTTAAATAAATATTTGCTTTTTGGCATGGAAGTTTAAGATACTTAGTAAACTGATCCTGATGATATGAATATGCCTGCGCATTTTGCTTATAACAACTCTCAGCTGCCATTTAGGCAGGAGGGTCATCCTTCTTGAAGTCTGTCTTCTAAGGTGGACAGCCAACACATTTCTACTAATTCATTAATATTCATAGTTTTATATCAGATTGAACACGTTATTGTTGTCTCCATTTAGGTTATGCGGCATTCAGGGACTAATGATTTAAGGACAGGAAAAATGACAGCAGTGCTTGAGATGGGAGCTTTTAAATGCAGCTGACAGGTGTTACAGCTTTCAGCAAGTGGAGATGCAGAAATCTTTATAGAAAAATCACTTACGAAAGACCACATAAGCATGAGTTTGTTTTTCGCTGCTATGTTAATTTCTGCATTATTATGTAAATATCTCTTTTCAGCTAAAACGTAAGGGATAGCATTTGCAAATGTGCGCTTAAGGGAAGTTGACATTGTTGGTTTTTGCTCAAAAAGTTGTGTAACAACAACAGGGCTGCAGGTAACGCAGCCCATCTGCTTTTTGAAATGCCTGTAGATTGTCACTGCATGAGGCTCCTTTTAACTTCGAAACCCCAGGCTCGCTCCCTTTCTCCCCCCTCCTGTCGGCAGCTGCACACTCTTGTACACTTATATGAAAACAGCAACGATTTACCATGCCGAAAACGTGTATTACCTAGGGTGTAACAACAAAAATAAGGGTAAATGGCTTTAATTAAGCACAAAATCATGTGCAGCAACATGCAGAAATAATGAATGGTTGAAAAAAAGAGGCATACACAGGATGAGTCAAACAGAAGTAAGACATCACCACTCCTGATACATTTATGTTGTCCGTACCATTTTTTTGAGTTGTGGTAATTATTTTTTGACTGCTGGGTCAAAATTTACCATTGCAGAATTTGTTACCATGATGGTTTTACCTTAGGAAAAAGTCCTCATATTTCAACCTAAACAAAGATAATGTATTCAAAGCTTGAGAAGCTTTTTCACGAAAAATTCCTGTTGACATCTCTTCACCTTTAATCTGAGTAGTAGAACATACAATGTAAGGAGATAGGGGACTTTTCGGTGATATACCCTTATTGTCAGGGATGACATCATAGGAATGGTTCTAGATTTATATCTGCATTAAATTCCTAACTCTTCCATGATATTGGAGGCCAGGTCAGGTAGGCTATGCCTTGCTCAGAACACCTTCACTACAAGATACACCTGACTGGAACGCAACACCTAAGATTAGGCCAACGAGTCAGTCAAGGTAAAGCATATAAAAGGTCTACAAGCTTAATTGTTTTGACAAAAGCCATGACCATCAAACACCCATCAAGCTCTACAGATTATTTCTTGACTTATTTTTATTGTTGTATTACTCAGTTTAAATGCACTTCATTTCTCACATAAAAATGTAAATGTCTTTCAATGATTGACTGTTTTCTGGATTGACTCCATTCTTCCACTCAATTAATTAGCAGCCTTTTTAGAATTTTTATGTTTTGATGAGAAGAGATAAGATCATGCAATACAACACAGCCCAATGCACTTAGTTGTTCATTGATAGGAATTATTTAATATATATATTGTACATTTTTTTCAATTTTCAATAAGCGTACAATGTTGTTTTAATTTAAGTAATAGCTTCACTTTGTAAAGGCTGGTTTGCTTATTCACGGTGATCAGGTGATGGACATATAGAAATTCTTAAAATGTATAGTTAAGGTCTATTGTGATTTTGGTTACAGTGAACAATGTGTGTCCCCAGAAAAAAAAAAGTTGTGGGAACAGCTGAGCCTGGTCATTTCATCATCTGTAATATGCAGCATTATTCATAAATAAGGCTGTATTAAATACATTATTAATCTGCAGAATTATAAAATTCATATGAGCCAAGCCTGGTCATACCGAGTTTCATCGTTAACTGATAGATCATGGTCATAATTACTTCCTCCTTCATTTCACAAGTCAAACTCTTAAATAGTGTCATCATGCATACAGTTATCTCAAAACAGATTCAAGATTGGATATTTAATTGCTTTTTTCAGCTGACTTTTTAACATGTGTCTGTAAGCTATATTACCAAATAATGCTAAAATGACATTAATAAAAAATTAGATGGAAATCAACTTCTCATAATTTGGAAAATGCCGCAGAATAAACAAGCTTCAAAAAACAGAGTTTTTAAATTTATGTACATAATTTTGGACCAAGACTCAGTTCAACCCCGTACAAACCGGGATTGTCTTCGCTGCTAAAGGCGTCTCAATCTTGCAGCATCTTCAGCCAGAGCCTGGATTTAGAAAACGCATTGAAAGAACAATTTAGGGATTGGCATTCATGCTTTGTGTGATTTCAGAGCACATCCAGATGGCTCTTTCAAGTGAACCAGATGTTTTAATGAATGTTAATGAAAACTAAAAGGTAAGAGGAAAACAACCATTAGAATGCGCTTGACGCAACGACACATTGGAAATTAAAAGCATTTGATAAATAAATAAACATCATGCTCCAATTCATCACTTGGTTAATGGTCGGTAGAAAAAAAAAGTTAAGGCAAATATCTATGGAAATGAGTGTTTGTCTATCCTCCCTTTCCAGTGATTAGGAATTAATTTGAATAATTAACAATGATCAACAGAGATGAGAGTGTTTCTCCGCATGCAGTAGTTGGAGTATGCTGATGTGTGTGGTAGAGGGAGCAACGATGATTTGTCTGATTGCTGTTTTTTTAGTGAAAGATTCATTTGTATGCAACACCCGAAAAGAGGTGGAACTACCTTGTTACTTTCAATCAGAATACACACAAAAGTCAGGCTCTTTGTTAAACTATGCTGCTTAGATCAGTGACATCATGACACTTGCAGATTATCATTGTCGTCCACATGCAGACATGCATGTACGATTGATTATCAGCAAATCAACTTCATAAAAAGTAAATAGTAATTCTATAAACCATTGACACAACTGAGGGATTTCTGGTTGTAGTGTCCACAACCTCGAAAACTACTTGTAGTAAAGCTACTAAATAAGGCTTTTAATATTATATTTATCTGTGTCAAATTTAAGATAATCACAAATTTGTATATGACCAGCTCTATTTTATTCTTAGAGAGTACCTTAAGCCTTTCTTGATCAGCAGCATGTGAAATAAAATGGTTATTTAGTACGCCTTGTTCTATTACATTAAAAGACCATCACTGTCATTATTTCGTCAACACTCTATTCAAGGACTGTTTACATAATCCTCAATAATAAAATGGGTCAGTGTTATCTCTTAGCTCTTTGGTCACCGTATAAATATGTAACATCCGAAGGAGACTTATAATGAAAAACTCTTTACTGCTCAATTTTAAAGTAAAGTTATTCTAAATTTACAGTAAACCCTGAAAACTGTTTGCTGTATTCATATCTCACAAGGATATTTTCTTAATTTTAATTTATTTCCTTAACTTAAAGTAAGGTTACAGAGAATGAAACAATAAAATTAAAATGAATGTATATGAAAATAAATACAATAAAATACAATACAATGAAAATTAATACAGAAGACCCAAACTGCTCAGCCATTTAATGCACATATCCAGATTTCTCCTGAGTAACATATCACAATTGTTTGTAAGCCCTTGCCAAAGTGACCACATGAGATACACCGTCTCACTGTGAGTGAATGACTGTCTGTGTTCATTGTTTCTGATTAGCATATTTTGAATAGAATAATAACATCTGCGTAGTATGTATTGAGTGCTCAGTTAGATAAGGAAAGTGACATTCCGTCATCATGTACCATTTTGGGTATTATCATTCAATACACTGTAGATTTGAATGAATGTAAGAAACTCTAAATATGCAGTATCTTACTGACAAACTATATGTTGTTGAAAAAGCATAAATTGTTGAACTGTATATTATACTGTAGTAATATGTTTTAATCCTGAAACAGAGAAAGAAAATACATTACCTTGTTAGCAAAGCTGTTGCCAGTCGAATTCTGTATATTTTCTTTGTAAAAACATTCCCATTATATGTTTACTCTTCACAACTTTTCTGAAATGTTTTGCTTCTGTGTGAAACATGATTTTATGTATGATGATAATATGTTTCAGATGTCCATGACGTGAATAATTTGCTGAGTTTAGGGGGTAATTAAAAGAATAACATGGCAGACTGAGGGAATGAAAATACTCCTAAGACACCATTTTAACAAGGCCCATCCTCTCATCCCTATCAGCAAGGTTATGTCCCCGAAAAGTCTCCAATCTCCTCTGTTTTACAGGATTAAACGTGAATGTGAGGTTATGTCCACAGTATTTTGGCCCAAATAAAAAAGTTCTACAAAATGAGTAAAATTACATCACATTATAGATCTCCTTGAGTCGATTCATATGCACCAGATTTGGACTTAATAGGACCAATGGTTGAGAAATTATGGCATGGAAACTTTGGAGGTAAAGCTCCCCCTAGCCTCGGAATAATACAGTCAACCATTCCCAAAATCAATACAGTTCTTCCTCTTATTAAGGTCTATGTTGGTATAAAATTTGAAAATGATCCATTATATGGTGTTTGAGTCATTACATTTACACAAAGTCATCTGTGGGGGACGTACACTGAAAAAAATAACTTGTTGGATTTACTTTATTCAATAGTGGACATTGGTTGCACACAAAGCGTTTGCTTTGGTACCAACTAACAAAATTGTGTTGAGCTAACACAAACTATTTAGGTTCAATCAACATGAATCATATGTGTTCATTTGACACATGTACTTAGTGTTGATTAAAAGTTATTGAATTTTGATTGAAATAGTAAATTAAATATTCTGATCATATTACTTCAACCCAATTCAATAACTTTATTCTAACACTATTTACTCAGTTAACTAAAGCAATATTTATTTTGATATTCATGTCAATTACGTAATGGTAATTGGAAAATTATTTTCTAAATTGATCTTAAATTAATTAAAGTAACTTAAAATTTTAAATTACAATTACAGCATTAAATGCCATTTTTTTTAATATTAAATTGTCAAAATAAACATTATAAGCATCTCCCACACGTTCCCCCACTTATGACAACAAGAGTGGTTTATTTCCAAACTTTTATTCCAGAGTCTGGATAAACAATAAGTGTTCCAAATTTAAATGTGTATCTTTTATAACTTTTGTTGTATCTTTTAAAAGTCCTTCATTTTAACTACTCCCTCTTCTAATATGCCTTCCATTTCCTTCAGCTCTCTGGAACAGTAACAGTTCACACACCCCTTAAAAGAGAAAATGTTTTTAAGTAACATTGCATTACACATTATAAAATTGAATATCAAAAATTCAAAGACCTGCATTAATTACACAGTAAATAAGAAAATGTGACATAAGAAGTGCAAAAGTCTGCATTCATTGCACCTTTTAACAACCAATGGAATATCAAATGTGCAAATAACTTTGAATTCATCTCTTTGGAACCAGCCACACCAGTCTAGAAATATAGCTAGAAATATGTTTTACATAATACAGGAAAAAAGTGAGCCAGGAACTGGAATGACACTCTTCTCACTGGAATATTTTAGTTTTCAAGCTTTTCAAGCCTTGGGCCTTTCTTGACGGTTCAGCTGCATCTATCTCCAGTATTACCTTTTGAATAACTTCAAAGGTGTGGCGGAGTTTCGATGAGTACCTCATATTTATGGTATAAAAAAGTCCAAACGGCATGGCAGATGCGAATGCCAAATTCTCCAGATCTTTAAGCACCACCACCTCCCCGAGAATGACGCCCATATCCGAATAGTGACTGCTGGGGGTCTCTCTGACGACATAGATCCCCTCTGTTGTTCCTCAGTCATCTCCTGGTGCAAGGAAAAATGTGAAAGATAGATAGATGCTTCTTTTTTTTTTTTTACTCACACCTTCAATATGGCATTTTTGTGGACTTTTTTTAGAACCTCTATGGCATTTACACAAACCTCAGAACATCCTCCTTTCCGTAAATGCTTGCGATAGTTGGACAACTTGTATTTGAGACTGGTCTTCCATCCCCAATAGCCAGTGGCCGAAACCTTTTCTTGAAAACATGGATGCCTCATGATGAGTGCCTCTGCGACTTGGTCAAACTCCCTGTCTGTTACATAGACTTTGAACTGCACTATCTCCTGAGTCAACCCCTTTTATATGTCTGACTTCAGTTTTGGATAAAGGATAAACTGCATCCCTTTTTCTTTTAAATCTTTGTTGGCCTTTATCAAGTTTCACTCTGCATCGTATGGAAAACCTCAAAGGACCGTGAAGAAACGAACTCTGGAGAGGAGAGAATCACAGTGCTGTCACCAGAATAACATGCTTTGTCATCAGGAGGACTGGTCAGTGAAAAGGAGACACTGCCTTGAGTCTCATCAGGATCAAGCGGTTTTCCTGATGTGTATAAGACCTTGACTGTATCTTTGTCTTGTATTTCTTCCATGGATCATGAATTCCTTGCCATGAATTACAGCGGGAAGCTATCCTTTGCTTTACATTGAGTCTTAATGTCAGACTCCAGTTCAGTCATTCCAGTGACATCTGTCCGGCTCCAGGATTACTCTTAGAATCGCTGAGGTTTTCATAGTTTCTTGCTAGGATAAGAGTAAATTAAAAAAATGTCTCAAATCAATTCAAATAAAAATGAAACATGTAATTTTATCATCATGTAGCAAATTACACAGAAATTGAATTACAGTATTAAGAGATAAGCTGGAGTGGATGACAGCACTAGTACCAGCAAATAATAACAGAAGCACAACCAATCATGGCAGCAAAATTAAAATCAAACACATAAACTTTTTCCTCAATATGACATGACTGTATTGTCCTGTACATATGCATTATCTTACCACAGACAGATTGATCTTATCAAGGTCACCAACCCTACACAGCCAGCCAGATAAGCGGCTAAGAGATATTCATCCATCATTTCACAGACTTCCAAAAGATTAAGTTCTCTTGTTGGAGATTGAGTCAGCACAAATGCTCCATAGCGCCCGTTGTACCATCCACACAGCAGCTGCAAAACAAAAAACAGTCTCTGATGCAAAATGCATATTTGATTGATTTCCCCAAATTCAGGCAAGCCCCTTTATTACCCAAGGACAACTATCATACCTTTCCTGTAATTGATTCCCTTGCTCAAGACAATTTTTTCGCAAGCTGTATTTCAGACAGATTAGGATCCCTCTGTTTAAAAGCTTCAGCTAGGTCCGGCTACTAGGTCCGGCTGGTACGGCTGATACATCTGAGACCTCCAACATCGGTTTGTCAATACTAGGAGAGGACAAGTTGTATCCAATCATAAACTGATGTTTTGCAGCCAATGTGACGGGCACATTTTTTAAAGCAACTGGTGTGTTTAATTACTTTTTTGAAGAAACTGTGCTTTTCCTCAAACCTGATGGTCCCAAGTTCAACCAGAGGCCCAAAAAAACTTATTAGCTGTGGATATTGTTCAATGTAGTGTTGTTTTGGCAGCAGTTTCTTGTTAGAAATCAGCACTGGATACTTACGTCTGTGGTCTCAAATTTTTATCTCAAGGAAGACAATGGAGTGATCATTGTGGACCGGAGCAACCACTAGCTCAACAATTTGTTTAAGGTCCAACAAAACCAGCCATGCTCAGGAATCTTTGGCTCAATTAGAAGTGGGAGCAATCTCAACAAGCTCAGGTTTTCATGGGCATCACCACATATGGTTTTCTTGCTTGCAAGATTTTGGCGCAAAATATGAGGCTTGTTTGTTTTGTATGCCCACTTGTATGGAAAATAAAGGATTTAATTTTTAATGTCATTCAATGTGATATACCTCTTTACTATAAGTAATGTGGCACAGTATGCAATCTCAAAAGGCGCAATGCCTTCAAACAGATCATGGGCAATATCACGAGGGTAGCCACTGACGACATGAAAATAAGAAATAACTTTTGTTAAAGGACAAGCTTTTCTTTATAATTATTTATTTACTCCTTATTAATGTCAGCCCAGTAAGCCCTTCCGAAACAAGATCCTTACAAGGACAGATTTGACACCTGAATATACAGCTCACTGATTTATATTGACAGTTTTTAGTCACGTGCAATTTATAAAAATGAAGTAAAAGTGCATACCACGTTTTAAACGTGCATGGGCAGTTCACATACACACAAGGAAAAAAACTATTATTCCCATAATGTCTATGTTTCAGACGATAATGTTTGAATACTTGAGACCTACTTGGTAAAATTGCTGGGCACACCTTACAAGGCCACATTCACAGCCACATTTACACCCACACTGTAAAGGAGTAATACAATAAAAAATATTGATTAATTGTGAGAATAAAATGAGAAAAATATTAAATATGCAAGTGTGTCAGATTAAAAAAAGTTTCAGGTAAACAGACCAAAATATATGGAATATTAAACATCCATCAATACTAAATAGGTAGCAATATTGAATAAATACAATTTTAAGTCCAATGAGGTTCCTTACAACTGTTTAAAACAAATTTCAAAAGATGGCAACACCAGGATTACTAAACTGGTAAAGTAGAATAAACTTTTACAGAGCACCACTACCATGATCAGATGAAATAAAAAAAAATCATTTTCACCACAAAAACCTGATCTCACAACGAAAGAGCTGACTCCAGGTCATCACACAGTTTACATCTAAATCTGGAGCAACAAAGGACAACAAAAAAAAAAAAGAAAGTCAACAATGCCCCATAATACATAAAGTGTACACTGACTCTCATGACATTACATATTTGATGGTTGTAAAAACAGAAAATTACTAAAATTTACTGCATTTTATAATTTAAATAACACCATAACCTTATACAACATACAATTTAAAAGTTATACTCACCAGAAAAACATTCGAGATTTAGGCTGGCGGTTCAGTACGGACTGACACAAAGCAAACATAAAATTCACAGCATTAATTTGTCGTCTATTTTCCATCCTTCTGAGTGGAGACCTTTGCTTATTTTGAGAAAATAGCCATGGTACTCACCACTTAATCGAAGCAACAACAGAAGATCTCCGAGCGACAGAAATCTGTAGCAGTCATGAGAGCAACAACAAAGTTATCATTAACCCTCCTGTTGTCCTCGGGTCAAAATGACCCGCCACTGTGTTAAAAACCAAAAAAAAATCCCCTAAACGATATTTTTTTAACTTGAAATTTTATGACTTTTCCTAGATTGGCACCAACAGTAGAAAAAGTGAAATGTTGCTTTTATTCACATTTCCATGTAAGCTGTACAAAAAAAGGTACAAAGGTGGTCTTCGGGTCAAAATGACCCGTGAGGCAAAAAGAGTTGAAATCAAGGTCCCAGAGTTATTTTCACAACACAGAATGTTACAATGTTTTAGTTGTGTCTCAGATCAATCAGTAGCAGAAGTGAACAAGACAAATCAGAGGCTCTAGAGCAGATATTTTCAGATGTCCAGCAAGACAACTCTGATTCAGAAGAGGAAGTGGAGGATGTATCAGAAGAAGAAGATGGGGAGGAATACAACCCAGAGCATGATGAATCATCTTCAGAAGAAGAAGAAAACCCTGAAGCTGAAAGAGAAACTTTCCTTTCACAAAATGGCAAAATAACATGGTCCTCAGCAGCATATGACCAACACGGCAGGCATGCAGAACACAACGTCATAAAGATGACCCCAGGACCCACAAGGTGTGCCGTTTCTCATGCCCACGACATTGTCTCTAAATTCTACCTGTTTATCACACCAGCGATAGAAAAAATAATCCTGGCGATGACAAATCTGGAGGGTTTTCGCAAACATGGAGACAGCTGGAAAAAGATGGATGAGACTGACCTGCAGGCCTACTTAGGGCTGCTAATCTTAGCCGGTGTATACAGGTCCCGAGATGAGGCTGCAGCTAGTCTATGGGATGCAGAGAGTGGAAGGCCAATTTTCCGAGCCACAATGCCACTCAAACTCTTTCACACCTACTCGAGACTGCTACGATTTGATGACCATGAGTCAAGACCAGCAAGACGTGTGACAGACAAACTTGCAGCCATAAGAGAGGTCTGGGACAAGTGGGTGGAGCGGCTGCCCTACCTCTACAATCCAGGGCCTGACGTTACAGTAGATGAGCAACTGGTCTTTTCTTAAGCTATAGAAATACAAGTGAAGAGGGAAAACTCAGGTATTCACACATTTTGTGGTGAATGACAAGTTGTTTCTTCAAGCAAGATGAAATTTGGTGTTTAAATTCAATTAAGCTGCTTGTATTGGGGGTTTAGTGAAGACGGGTCATTTTGACCCGGAGGACAAAGGGTGTATACAGAAAATGAGGACAACAGGAGGGTTAAAGTACATCCAACAGAAGAATACCTTTTTTATTTTAACCGGAGCTACAGACAGCAATCTAAGTTTCGTCTTACTTCACCGGTACACAAGACGTTACGTTGTGTTGCTGTGTAAAGCGCCCACACACTGATGATTGAACTTCCGATGACGTAGTTACCTGAGCAAGCTAAGTCAATGAGCCAAGAGGCTGATTAACCTGCTGTTAGCATATTTGATATTATGCACCAACCCAACAATATGCTTGACCTTAACCACATAAAATAACCCAATAACAACACAAGCCTGATAAAGTAACCAGCGGACTGTAACGGGACCGCAGCAAAGAACCACTTCTCCACTTTGACCAAAGCTAATGCTAGTTCCACTGGTTTACAGGTAACTTCACTGATACCAATTTTCTTTAGTATTCCATTACTACTTTATCTAAACTTACTGCAGACCTGGAATGGGTGACATTGTTCCAACAGTAATGGCACCTGCTGACAAGTGGCAGAAATGCATATCCGGTAAATATTGTCATAAGAAATCAAATCATTACAGATAATTGACTTATGTTTGATTTGAGTCATAAATGTTATATTACATAATGTATATGGCTAAGAATAGGCAATATTGGAATTCATCCCAGTCATACTATACTTACCGAGTAGAGCAAGTAATTGCGTTGCAGATCTTACTCCTCCTCCTTCAAATGTGCAAATCCCGCACAAAGCACGAGCTCCAATCAAAAAAAATGGTATTGCTTTTTCATTGGATCACTTTAGCCCAACATGAACTGAGCATGTTCATGCTTACCCTCTGCATATAATGTAGATTCAACATAATAAAATAAAAACTAAACACAATATAATAGAGTTTGGCTTCAGACCATGAAACAATCATGTAGGGAGTACATAAGAAGTTTAGATAATGTCAACAGATGGCCATTCTCCTTTTTTTCAGTGTAGTGAGAAAATCCATAGTATTTCCAACTCCTAAGGAATATAAAAAGGTTACTATATTTAAAATGATCCATATACCAAGCTCATTCATTCCACTACAATCACACTTTTGTTTTGAATATCCATCACCTCGCTGTCATATCCTCAGGTTGTTTAGATTGGTGACCTCAAGAAGCAAAGCCTGATCTTGGATTGTTCTGCACCTCTAAGTAAAATCTAAAATCTCAAGAATACGAAGCACAGTAACAGACAACATCCTAACCCCACCTTCATTTTTCACCGTAAACAAACATACTTTCTTTGTCTGCAGCTCAGGACCAAGGCAGGGTGTCATGCCAAAGCTTGTCTTTATGAGAGGTTTTATATTCATTTGATGATCCTGCAGGCCTGTGTTTCCTGAGTGGATTATCCGCATACGCTGGTGCTGAGCCCTTTTCATATTCAGCGTCATGGCGGAGTCAATAAGGTCCATTCTGCATACAATATTCAAGATTACACAAGACAGACAGCATATTTCACACTCAATCAGAATACAAATGACTGCAGACAGTAGAACAGCACATTCGCAAACAAAGACGGATGATTTTCAGTGCTGGGATTGGCTCAATCGTGACCACATTACCTCTCTCACAGTGCCTATACAGTTTTTTTTAAGATTCTCTACATCTGTTGAGAGACCTGGCTTTGTAAAATCATGGTCTAAATTAGAGGGAGCAAGGTTTGCATGAAGGTTACATTATGCTTGACTGGTTTGCCTTTGCATACGTGCATCATTAAAATTATGTGCAGAGTGTATCAGTCATGATCATAATTGCATTAATGTGTTATGAACTGTTTCCACCTCCAGCGACCATAAAAGTTGCTCTCCATGGGATGGATCGGGAAATGAGAGAGGAGTACCTAGTAGTTATTCAGGCAAAGGACATGGGAGGTCACATGGGTGGCTTGTCTGGCACAACGACTGTGACTGTCATGCTAACAGACATCAACGACAATCCACCAAAATTTACTAAAAGTGAGTAACTTCCTGATCTTCATCATGCCCAAATCAAAGTAGAAGAGAATTTATTTAATTTTTTTCCCGTGATTGCTCTGAAATAAATGTTATTCATGAAATTCCAAAAGACGGCTGAGAAATGAATTTGTCTAACTGCTGTAATGTCTAATGATGATTCATCACTGTAATGTGCTCTCGTGTTTTATAAGCAATCAATAAGTCTAGAGCTCAAAGAGGTTTGTCTACTCCCCCTCAGGTTTGTATGAGTTTGTGTTCCCCGAGGACCTGCCTATTGGGAAAATGGGAGGAAAGGTGAAAGCAAATGATAGAGACATCGGTGAGAATTCCAAGTCAACATATGGTATTGTGGAGGGAGACGATCAAGGCGTGTTTGAAATCGTTACGGATGCACAGACACAAGAAGGGATCATCCGGCTGAAAAAGGTAAGACCTAGAAATTTGCAGGAAACCGCTTTGCTCTTCATGCTTCATCTGTCACAAGCAACTTTTAGAATATAGTACTGTGATCTAAAAGTATAATACATTGTGTAGTACAATGTGCAGGCTCTAATGTTAGCCAACAAGTATTAAGTTAGCAACATCAACTAGATCAGCGGTACATATAGTAGGGTACGCTATATAGTCGTTCAACTATATAACATACTTTAATGTAGTTTTAAATCCATTTACATGAATTAAAATAACAAATGTACACATATTGACTGAATGTCAACATGAATGATGTGTTCAAATATAAAAAAAGTGCTGGACATTGTACAAGGAGCAGATCTTTTATTGTCACTGAGAGGATGAAAAGGAAGATTCCGATAGATGCTCATGACCCCATGAAATGTTATCTGCAATGGCTTGAATCAAAACCGCTGATATTCCAATTGAGGAGCCTCACTACCTACTGAGCTACAGCTGCCCCATGTATATAGTATTCCAGTATTTACTGTAACTTCAATATTTTGCCCATGATGTCCACACAGTATCAACTGATACAGCTTACTTAAAACCAAAGCTGAAACTGTGATAGATGTTTTAAATCAAATTTCTAACAATGTGCTAACATGTAGCCAGGTCGCTGTGCTTCTCCTGTACTAACTAGAGTGAAATGTTGTGTCTTCAGAAAGAACGCTTCACTCAAAGATGAAACATTGTATATTAAGACACTGGGGTCTTCCCCCTTCATGTTTTAGAGGCTAAATGAGTCTTTTTTTCTTTATAAAGCAAGAACCTGGATTTTCAGATTTTGAAGATTCTGATTTTCCATTAGCGTGCATTCAGCTGTGTCTCTCCTAGCTCAAGGCAAATTGGTGCATATTGTGTATAGCTTATTTTTTCTGGATTTACCTGTTTTCTTGCACTGCTAAAATATATATATGTGAGCGCTGCAGACTTTCAGTCCATGCCTAAAAGTAACTACTTTGAAGCAGTGGAAGAAAAGACCATGCTCATTAAACTCATTTGTCAAAAAATTCCCAGGTGTATTATCTTGAGGAAAGCAAGTTAGCAACATTCCCATTACAAAAACAGAATCTCTAACCTTGAGGCAAACACATTAACCATGTAATGGCATGTTTTCACATCAATACAATCGTGTTCATCAGCTAATTTGAAAGTACAGCAGATGCTAAGAAATGTGCTTTTCTGCTTGAATTTTTCCATAACCTTAATTTTCAGATAATATAATATTTCCGAACAAATGCATAACAAATATTTCCTCCGGTCATCATTCTCTGCCCATAGATTGTAGTTGAAGTGGTTACCAGTTTCACAGTTTCACAGTGTCACAAATAGAAAATCCTATTATCTCACCATCTGCATTTGCTTATTACCCATGTTATTAAAAAAAAGGGCAAATCCCACACGCTCTTCTGCACGACTGTCTGCCAGACTCTCCGATGGCTGCCACACTTGCTACCTACAAATAAAAGGCAGAAATAAGCGAGACAGATATAAATGATCTCTTCCTCTCTTTTTCACAAACAAGTGGTTTAGGTCTACCCACATTTTTCCCGACATTGTTTTGTCATCCGTAAAGAGTTGCACAAAAGGACCGCAGCAGATCCACATTTTCTGTCATTTTCCAGATCTAGATCAAGATTAACTATTATCATTCTTGTCCCAGGGGATTGGACAATTGTCTTGTTTCGTGTCACTTTCCACAATCATGATTATGCAAAGCATACGCATGTACAAAGGATAAGAAGAACACTAGAAGTTTATATTCCCTCCAGTATCACACATTACATTTCGTTCAGTCGGAAATCTTCTCTGACCATACGTACCACTGTTTTAAAGCTTTATTGACACAGGGATAAAAGAACAGGATATCTATGTAATTTAGCATAGGGGACCCTGAACCTCCTATCCAAGTTTGTATACAGAGTCTAGGACATAAGCGGGGTCAGTACCTATTCCTTCAGCCTGTTTCAATGTGGTGGAACTTTTTGTTAATATAAGTAATCTTATAAGTAATCTTATAATCTTATAATCTTCCGAGCAGTCTGCATCAGTCGGACCACTTTGGACTTCAGTTGGACACAAAGGTTATCAAACCTACTCTAAAAAAATGTACTCTTTTTTTCTTTTCATCATCATGCAGTCTGTCAAAACAGAGACACAGCAACACTTCAGGTTGAATCTGGATCAGAAAACTCTTGATTGCCAAAGACAGTCACACTTACAAGAAAGTTTACCTTGTATCGTTGTGCAAAGCATGCACTCACAGAAATATAAGCATGAATAAAAAAGTGAAAAATAAATTAAAAATAGACATCTACTATTAATATAGACTATGTCACAGAGTCTATATGTAATAATGTTTGGATATAATTTCTGCATCACTGGCGCTACAATGCTTCAGTTATGTAACTTGTTATAGTAACACAACAGTTCTATCAGGTTAATCTTTCTGTTTATTATTATAAAATCTCCCTAAAGAGAAGTCAAGATATACATAGTGCTACAATCTTATGATCTTGGGAAACGGAAAAAATACTTTTCTACATTTCACTTTATTTTCCCATTCATGTTCAGAGTTTTGAGTTTGATGTACTGTTTTTCTAAGGAGAGATCACCATTTCTAATGATCATGTTCTTTTAAGAGCTTTTTTATTTATTTAATTTATTTCCAAAACTAGTCTAAAGAATTAACACAATAATACCATGATATTCTTTGAGATGGTTATGATATCGTGAATATATCTTAGTATTGCAACCTTATAGGAGAAATTTAGACTTCCCAATTCCATGTGTTCCTCAAAATTGACTTTTAAACCACGGTGCATGCTAAAAACACAATGACCTAGGAGCATATTTAAATACAGCTATATATCCAGAACATCTGTAATAAATAAAACTGAGATTTCAACACATGGTATACACAAGCACATGATTTACATGCATGTATTCTAGACAATATTTCTTAAGTATGAATACTACTTTGCAAGGACTGTTTGCATCTATTAAATCATGCATAATGCACCTGACTGATGGATTGGTGTTCTTAAGCCAAAGACATGAATCATGGTTGGTACAGTGTTAGCAGAGAAACACTATGCATCAGTCAAATGTAAAGTGGCATTGTGATATAAGGGAAATTGACATTACCTGAAGGACAAATGTAAGTATTAGCTAAGCCGGGCAATCTGCCGGTACTACAATTCACAGCCACCAAAGAAAACATCAGAGTTGCAGAACACACTTTGCACAAAAGATAAAAATGTCTAACTGTTGACACAGTAAATGTCAAATTTGTTAGTCTTTTAGACTATCTCCACTTCCATGTCTCTCACTTCCCATGTTTCCTCAGCTCTCTCTCTCTGGCCTGGGTCTATTGCCTACATCTCTATACAAGATTTGTTGGAAAAGCAGCAACACATCTGCACACTTACTGTTTCTGGATCATCCTCCAGCTGTGGTGACTGGAGAAAAGATCCAGTGTAACTTCTTCTTCAACAAACTATGTCCCAGTCAACATCTGTATAGGTCTAAAAACGACCATCTAACAAATTTTTAAACATACTTTGCGGCAAGGTTAAAACACATTGATCTAACAAAGGCTGGAGAGGCACAAACCAGGGGAGAGATTCTTCGCTGTTTGAATTGTAAGCTTTTTATCTGCCAGCCCCCAGGCCTGTCGAGGGATGTTAGTGGGATGCTAAGCTCTCACCCCTGCAGCCAAAGCTGAACTTTGAAGTCTCTAAATGGCCTCTGTGTACATACTGATTTGATGCTAACGCTTGAAAGAGAATGTTTCTTTGTTGTTGAGCATAGGTTTGCTGACCCCCATTTAGAAATTTCCCTTCATTCAGCCAGTCTTGTTCAAGGCAACATGTAATAATGCAAACCAGATCTGAAACCTTGACTCTAAAAGATCTCCTCCGTTTTCCATTTGCACAATGTCATCATGGTTGACCATAGCAGTACAAGTGTTTCATCATGCGAATTAATCAAAGTTGTTCTCCCCAGATTACTCAGTCAAATCACTATTTGCATTTATTGAAATAACAGTTTTAACAGGTCAAGATATTACTTGTTTTCTAATGCCATGGGTATAATATAGTAGACAGTTCAAATAAATGCTTTTCTTTATTTGGTGATAGATGAACTTTAAAATAGTTAGAATTAATAAACTTTAAGCAAGCTGTTAAGATAAGCTGTTTACCTCTATGCTCTACTCCTACCATTTCAGTAGATTTAGGGTAAAAAAAAAGGGGTCAGCAACACAGAGATTCCCCCTCTCCACCTATCCCTCTGTTGGGCCACAAATATACTAAATTTTCATTCATTATCTACCGCTTATCCTGTTCAGGGTCACGGGGGGCTGGAGCCTATCCAAGCTAACATCGTGGGCGAGAGGTAGGATACACCCTGGACAGGTCGCCAGTTCATCGCAGGGCCAACACATACAACCACACATGCTCACACCTAAGGGCAATTTTGGTGCCACCAATTCACCTATATTTTGTGTTTTTGGACTGTGGGAGGAAGCTGGAGTTCCTGGAGAGAATCCACGCAGACACAGGGAAAACAAGCAAACTCCGCACAGAAAAGGCCGGCAGACGTGGATTTGATCCCAGTACCTTCTTCTGTGAGGGAGTAGCGATAACCATTGTGCCACCGTGCACAATGAATCATCTAAAGGAACATGCCAAGTTTCAAAAACCTAACGTTGCCAGAGCAGCTAAAGCTAACCAGAGCGCAGAGCTAGCCACAAGTCTGCTGTACAGATGTATGTATGATGTAAATTTTGCTTTAAAACTTTGAAGAAAGAAATCAGAATTGGCCAAAATCTGTATCGGCCAGTCAGACTTTACAAAAATCTGCGATCGGTGATTGGCCAAGAGAACTACAATCGGTGCACCTCTAGAAATAATATCTACAGTCAGCCAGTGTCTCTGCTGGCCAGTCATATATGGTCCATTCCCTCGACAAAAAATATGGTACAATCCATTATGATGCATACTGTTGCTCATATCCTTTAAACTTTAAACTTTATTTTTGATCTCTTAATTTGCTTCAATGCCTTGATTGGGCTTGATGTGGTCTGCATGTGCACGTGTTCTTGGTCATTTTCATTTCCAGAAACTTATCTGATGTATCTTGAGCTTTTTTTTTTTTTTTTTTTTCTTCAGTCGTAAGTAATCTCTGTTCATATTAACCAAATGTTGACTAAAGAGAACCAATTCTCAGGAAGTTATATCTGAAAAACTGTGTTTTTCCGAAAAAAAAAGCTCCCCTAGTGATTAAAATATGAACTTTTAAAGTAAAACACAATATATACAAACAGTTATCCCCCAAGTTCATTCATATGTACCAAATTTGAACTAAGTTGAACTGTTGCTTGAGAGATAATGGACTGTCAAGTCTGGAAATAAAGCTTCCCCTCTTGTCGGACGTACACAACTGACCTTTCTCAAAATAACTCCAGTTCCTCTTCCTACGAAGGTGTCTGTGGTTGTACAATTTGAAAATCATCCATGTAATAGGTTTTGAGTTATCATGATAAAACGAATGATCTGTGGTGGCGGTGATGATCGTCATTGTGCAGACGGGAGCTTAGGCATTCCAAAGGTAAAACAAGAAAATGCATTAATACAAATTCAAAAAACATTAAACATGTAGATGAATTAAACAACCATCAATGATAAAACAGGTCATGATAAATTGCTTCAACAGATACACGTGCAACCGTCCCCATGTACACGCACAAATACACTCATAATTTTAAAATACCTTACATGGTCAAAGTAACTTATCTTGGGGTAACTCTGAATTACTTTTATATCAATCTTAAATTAAGCAGCTAAAGAAGCAGACATTTTTTCTCATGGGTTGCTCTGTTTGCTTGATGCATATGCAACTCCATGCCATCACATTCGTCGTAACAACAAAATGTATTTCAATTATTCTGCAGCCTTAAATGGCCAGAAAAATGACCCCCTCATTATCTATTTTCCTGAGATAATGAGGCTCTTTTGTTCAGCCTGCTTGAGGCGGGGAGTTTGTACAAACGTCAGCTCGTCTTATTGTCGGTTCATATTATTACAATGTAAGCAAAGTCGCTAATTTGAAAGTTCAGTTAAATTCGTATGCTTGAAAAGATAATTACTTTTTAGTGAAGTGCCAGCTT
This sequence comes from Lophius americanus, assembly GCA_037951165.1. NCBI lineage: Eukaryota > Metazoa > Chordata > Actinopteri > Lophiiformes > Lophiidae > Lophius > Lophius americanus. The sequence continues at coordinate 3,542,384 of JBBDHG010000014.1, forward strand.
CATATATGCTGGATCGCAACCAGTCAAACCAGTGTTCGAATGTACCAATAAACATGGACTTTATTTTAAAGTACATATTTCTACTTTCTGCTTCCCTCTCATTGTATCTATATAATCTTAAACTAGTCTCATGCTATTTCTTTGCACCATCTCCTGAGTTTGTTGTAATACACCGGCTGCTGATCCAGCCACATTATCCAGCACAGATGGCAGGATCAGAGAGAGAGAGGGAAGGCATGGGTTGGGATTTGGTGTCAGACTGAAAAGAAGGAGGAGAAGAAAGGGAGGTTAATAATGAAAGAGTTCCAAATCGCCTCTCAGTGAGGAGTCGGTCTCGGAGAGGCTTCAGGGGCTTCGGTCTGTCTACCAGTGCCCTGATGCTGGGAATGTAGGAGTTTAGAAGTCAAACCCTGGGTCTCCTCCCATGTCCCCTAGGCTACAGTGACAAAGCTGGACCCACTCCCTCCACTGCTTCTGTCCCCTCTGTTCCCACAGCTCTGTGCTCCAGCCCCTCGTGATCTCAGGGGCTACACCTTCTCTCTCTCTCTCTTCCTTTAACTGAATACATTTCTGGTTTTGTTATTATCCCTCTTCTTACTCCTTCTCTCTCCCCAACTAGCTCCTATCCCCTCAAGCGGCAAGGCCCAGTTTTGATTTCCCTATAAATCCTGGTTATGAAGCGTGGAAGTGACTTGATCCCATTATTCTAGTAGTATGAGAGCAACCAGAGGTGATTCAGAGAGGAAGTGTGACAGTCTTGAATGTCCTCCGAGATGCAGACAGAGTAAAATTGTGACTCCTCTCTTTCTATTAAATATTAATGACAGGCCATCTGTAAAGAAAACACTGTGTTACTGGTTGAAAATAATGGTTTTACAGCTAAGTTCATTAGAGAATGATTCTGTTTGTTCTGCACAAACTTATTTTACTTCTATCTGACAAATATTGTTAAAATTTAAAAAGATGAGTTCTCATTTGTTTATGTGAGGTGTTTGTGAGAGCATTAGCATGCAGATTTGTATGATTTCAGGCTTATAAATGTTGGAAAATGTTTTTCAGATTCAAAACTAAAGAACATTTCTTTCAATAACAAAATTTGCTGTCAAAGACAAATACCATAGACGTGTCTATATCAAACACATGTTGTGCAAAAATGATTTTCATTCACCTCAACCTTCTGACAAATGTGCCCAAAATCAAACCCCTTTATATACCACATGCAATAGAATTAAAAGTGCTATTGTAAGGATTGTTTTGTTTCACCATAAGATCACCTGTATATCCTACCATACTGAACCCCAGAACATGACTGGTTCCGGCAGGTAACAGCTCTGGGATGGATCTTGGATACTGTCAAAGAGAGGCGGATGTGGCTATTTTATTCAAGGTTCAAGTTAGCGTATAAATCTTTTAAATTTCAAACTCTTACCTTGATTACAAAAAAACAAAGCAAAAACAATAGTTTTTTGGGAAATAATTTCATGCTTTTTCGTACTTTTGCAAAGTTCTCTGATGGGTCTGTACATGTTAATTTTTATGAACAATTAAACCTGTGATGTTTTTGTTGCTGTAAGAGATCATGTCTTTGATGTTCTCTTGTATGATGCCCTGGCATAGAAAACATAATACTCAGGATCTGTGTACTAATTTTAGAAGTTTGATCATCAGGAAAATATTCTATTTCAAGGCATCTGTTGTGCAAGTTCCATTCATTATTGATACATTACAGTGCTCAATTGTCCTACCTGACCAGATATCAGAAGTAAGTGCAAAGTAGAATATAAAATGGATTCCAGTTTAGCAGCTACAGTTTTCTCACCGCATGCCTTGTCAGTACGTGCATGGTAGTTTGCAAATTATCATTATTATATAAATATTATTTGCAAAAATGTAGCAGAAACTTCTTGACCAATGCAATCTTCATATTCGGCAGTGTGATTATATTGCTGTGTTATCTTCACTGCAAACGGAATACATTCAAACCCATTTATCAGTTTAGTGGTACTTGTGGCATCCATGTTGCTTTTAATTCATCTTAAGCAACATTGGACAGGATAGAGCTACATAGCTGAATATTAATTGTTCAGGGAAGGTTCATGAGCACAAGCATTGGTGAAGGTACTAATCCAATTAATTGGCATAGGTTAGATCATTCAAATATCATTAATTCATTATTTGATGATTCAAACAATCATTTCAATTTTTTTCCATTGAATATTAAGCTGTAGTTCAAGGTAAGCTTCAGTATAAGATTGGAGAGTCATTGATAATTACAAACCAGGCACCAGCACATGCCAAACATTTCACCAAACCAAGTCCAGAAGCAGTACGCGCAGATTGGTTCAGTATAAATTCATTATCATACAGATAACAACTTGTAAAGACTTGCTCCTACATGCTTATGAACTGCTCACCGAAGACAGTAACGTGTTCAAGTATGATAATGAGTTGTCCGCAAAAGATGAAAAATGTCCCATATTGGACTTTAAGTGTTCTGTATAAACTGAAGATAATCTCTCGATAAATTCACCTTTATGTGAATCATACTATTTCACAGGGAAAATACACTGTTGACGGCTCTAGCTCAGGAGGTACAGTGTTCTGACACTTTTCCGAAGGTAGTGGTTCTTACCCCAGACCCTCCAGATTGCTCCACTGGTGTATGAATGACTGCTGGAATGGTTATCGCTTCCGATCAGCAGTTGGCAGATTGTATGGTAGACTCTACCACCACTATATGAATGTTATTGTGAGTGAGTGAATGCTGACTTGCATTGTAAAGCCATTTAGTATCCAAACACACTGGAAAGGTGGTATACACTCTATTTACTATTCATATGAATCTCAGCACAGTATGGCCATAGTGTAAAAAATTAACCGAATCTGAGAGCAAAGTAACCTGGAAAAGAAGTAATACCATAAACAGTAAATTTGCAAGGAAGAATTGCCTGCCCTCAACTGTTTTAAATATCTTTTTTCATTTTAAGAAGAATTTTCAGTAACATTAACATACATAACCCGATCTCTAACATCAACTTTTAGATTTTTCTATTGATTGTAATAACTGTTTAGGCCAAGTATTGAATTTTTTCACATAAGTGTCAGACTCAAAAGAAGCTCATACAAAATAAAATAATCATCCAAGTTAAAATTTCTCCTTTTGGTCTAGAGTATGGGTCAGGCATGGATTCTACATTTATCTTATATCCCACCCTCTCTGCCTAGTGAACACCCACATAGTTTGTAACACAGACTTTCATCTCTCTCACTTTGTAGTTTCCTGTGAGTCAAGGTGACCCTCTTTCTCTTTGTCCCCTTGAACAGCTTTTAGACCATGAGAGCAAGAGAGCCTACACCCTGAAGGTTGAAGCTACCAATATCCCCTCTGAGCACAGTGGTGGCGGGCCCTTCAAGGACAAAGCTACGGTGAAGATAGTGGTTGATGATTCTGATGAGCCTCCTATTTTCTCTAAGCCCATGTACTTACTGGAGGTCAATGAGAATGCCCCCATCAACACGGCCATAGGGACGGTCACTGCCAGGGATCCGGACTCTTCAGGGAGCCTTGTCAGGTAAAAACTTCATCACCTAATCACTTCCTTTTGACTGACCAGAGCAATGCTGTGATAAGAGTTGAAAAAGACATTTAGTGTATCTTCAAGAAGCAGGGACCAGGTTAAACAAATGAGCCATTCCAGGCTATAATGAGTTGCTTTAATATAAAGGTTGACATTGGGGCATGCAATTAAATCTCTTCATGCCTGTGACCTTTGGAAACTCTGTCGCTGTAGTCGGCACTGAGAAAGCGATTCAATGATTGCTCTCATTTCCACAGACGTGCAAAAGAAAAGAGGATTATGAGTTGGAGGATGCACAACTTCCTCTTAGATTGTGTGACCGGTCTTCCTATACTCTCCTCTTGTGTGACTTTTTCTTGGAAATACCACAAGGACACCTTGAGGATAGGTTATACAAGCAATTTCTCTCCCTCCATTCTGGCATTTCATTAATTCTCCTGTGACTTGCTGACCGCATTGCTGGGACAACACTCAACAGGTTGTGTGTAATTGCATGGCAATCGGAGAGCAGGCTGGATTTCATAGATTGGCTGAGGCTATGGAGCATGGCCGCTTCATTTTTTATTTTCTTCATTTTTCCATTTCTGGTTGCATCCTCATGCTTGTTGATGAGATTGCCAAGAGGAATTGACCCCTGAGGTTTTGTGATGTCCCTCCTCAGGTAAAAAGAAAAGTATATTTCATGTATAATGGCCTATTTAGATTCTCTTTGTCCTAATTTAGAATCACAGTTCTCATTTGTTTGACAAGCATGCACTTTATGTGTGTCAGTGGGACACAATTAGACACTTAGAAAGATTCATTCATTCACTCATTCATTATCAACCAATCATTTTGCAGTTTTGATAGCTAGTTTCGTTTTCCCCTGTTATTTTGCTTTTTCATTGATCATGAATGAAAGAAGATGTAGCTTAATTATGAATACGTTTTCAAAACCCCTCCCGACAGTGTCTCGGCACTTCTTAAATGTTTTGAGCTTACACACAACGTTGCTGTCTTTTTGCTTTCTATTTTTTCTTATTTTATTTACTCATCCATTACATTTCCCATGTTCATTATGCTCTTAATTAACAGATTTTTTACAATTTTGTGGGAAAGCTGTTATTTTGAGAATTGATTGTGGTTCAAGGGTTAGTTGGAATGTCAGGCCGAGAAAGAGGAAAGCACTGTGGTCTGAGAAGCCTAATCTTTTTAAAATCCTTTCAAGAGCTGTTAGATTTTTTAATGAAACTCATTCTCCAACTTTCAATTTTGTTCTTCTAGAGACAGAAGGAAAGGATGTCTCATACAATATTTTATTTATCAACTCTGAGAGCCATTGATCATTGGAAACGGTACCAAGTGCAATGAAAATTCTTAATAACCAGAGATTTTCCTGCCAGTTTGTCTTTTGTCACAACATGTCATTTTCTTTGAACTTCAAATGTACATTTTTATCCACCTCCCATAAATCTGGGCGATGAGTGTAATCTATCACAGATGTCAAGTGTTTTCTTTGGGGGGGATGAAATGAAACAAACTATTGTCATGGAGGGCTAAATATGATGCATCACCCTCAACAAAGAGCATTTGATTTTACTTGCAGCCAGCCTTTCCATTAGTGTCTTACTCTGAGCTCTGGGCTGATAAAATAATTACAGTGTGGAAGATTTTAATCCTTTCAGATAGGATTTCTGACAGAAGGCTGAAGCTTCAATAATGCCTTTTACAAGATCACAAGTATGTTCCAAAAATCTGCTATTCTGATAATCAGCCTATTATCTTTAAAGATCAGGCAATTAATATTTAGTTTTATAACACATCAGAAAACTATGCCCATCAATATGTGCTCTTCCATTGTGGGATATTTAAGGCTTTGACTGCTGTCCAAATTAAGTGCAACCAACAGTTCACACTTTTAAAAAATTTCGTTTTTAATGATATATCAGTAAAATCTTTATTTTTATTTTTATTAAGTGCCGTGGTCCATATGGTTCTCAGTTAATGAATTACCCATTTTTATATTACTTAAATGATAATGAATTATTTTTAATGAACTCATTGTTGCAGCACTAAATGGATCGTCTGATAAAACATATTTGGTCTTTATTGAGTGGTGATTGTTGCACGGGGGACAAAAAAAGCATGCCATCGTTCAACGAAAATTACAGCTACAATCGCTGGAACAAAAAAAGAAAATTTGATGTGTTCTGTAGTAAGAGATATACTCATCACCTAAACACACAAAAGCACTTAGCAGTGGGGCTGGAGGTCAAAGCTAACATAACAAAACTCGACCAGACTTTCAAGGTAAGTAAATCTATCTGTGGCAGATTAATCAACTCAATGGATGCAAGACAATATCAGGTGGCAGAGGACAGAAGGTTAACATAGGTTTTAAACATTGTGTCCTCTCGCACACGTTAAAAACAACCATCAAGAAATACAATCGTGTAAAAAATCCAACAGCTTTTTGACAGAAAAGCGGACAAAAAATAATGCAAAGGCTAAAGTCGAATACGCCGCCCTGACTGGAAAACTTTGGACCTCGATAAGCAATCCAATTATCTTCATCTAAAGGCACATATCATTAACAGGGAATGGAAACGTTGGTCTTTTACAGTAGCCCTGTTGAAGACGTTCATCATGCACTCAACTGTTTCCATTAGGAGAGCTTTTTCTTTCCTCCTTTTTTTTTTTACTGGTCAAGTGCAGAAGTCCTCATGAACAGTAAAAAAAATAAAATAAAATATTTAAAATATTCCCAATATACTGGTCTAGCGATTTATCTACGTTTTTAATTATTAAAAACGTAGATATTTACAAATAATTACAAAATAATTGAATTGGGGCACCACCCAAAGTTAATTTTGAAAATTATTAAACTTAGAATTAATCAATTCTTAATTTCATTAAACTTAAACTTCTCACATCTGAAACTTTTTTACAAAGTACTCTCATTTCTCTTCAACAAGGAAAGACCGGAAACCTGTTATGCTTAAATATGAATAAGTTTATTCAACTACACACTAAATTAAACAGTGTAAATATGGATAACGGATAATGAAGTAAATAAACAGGTTAATGCATATACGTGTCTGTGTGTGTGTGTGCATGTGTGTGTGTTTGTGTGTGTGTGTGTGTGTGTGTGTGTGTGTGTGTTTTTGTGTGTGTGGACTGATGGTTCAACAGCTGAAAGTTTGAGAAATAGGTAATGGTGATTTTACCATTTTTAGGAATTATTGACGGTTTTGAATTCTCTGGAACTTAATCATTGGTAAAGGGCTTGATAAATTAAAAGGGACTTAGATTTTGTACATCAACCCCGGATCATGAGATCGTGACAGAATTATCTTACTTTGTGCTGGTCACAATTACGCCCGTGGATCGGGCTTTGCAGTAAATCAGCAGTTCTCCTCTTGCTGGAGAAGGGCAGAGTTCTAGAAATCAACTTTAGACTTCTCTGCAGGTGACTCTATCGTCGCTGCCGTATGGGGACTAGTTGGACCGGCTGGGCAAGAGATGGACCTGGCACCGATCATCGTTGTTGCAGGATGCAAAAATGGGAACAGGAACTTGGTCACTTTAGTCTACCGTGCAAACCAATTTACAAGAAGTCGTAGGCCTCACAAAACTTCTAAAGGAGAATTGACCATGGCAGGGCTGACAGTCTTGGAACGAAGAGGGATTAAAAATTGACTCTTAAAAGCAGGTTCAAAGAAAAGAGAAAAGGTTTGCGTGCCGTTGTTGAGCAGGGTTGTGATTCTTAATAAACAATCAGTTCAGAATACAAAGTATAACTGAAAGGCGAAAAATCAACGAAAGTCGAAAAGCAAAATTGGAGAGAGCTACACCGGTTAAGAGCTCTAGAGGGTTAAGTATTAAGATTAACGAACTAGAATATAACGGGACAAAAAGCAGAATAAAAAGCAGAATAAAAAGCAGGAAAAGCAGAAAAAGGGAGCCAAAAAGGCAAAAGTCAAGAAAAAGCGAAGGGCAAGAAGAAGAGGCAGGGCGTCATCCCCTTTTTATACCCTTCCGGATGTCTCAATAACTTATTTGCATGAAGGGATGAGCAGAGGGTCTGGTTTCTCTTTGTATAATGCAAATTGGGTGGACAAATTGGTAGAGATAAAAATACAGGCCTGATAGTAACACGTTACAATAGTAAAATTATTTTATTTCACCATGACCAAAGAGTGATCAAACTCATGAATGGTATATATATATATAAATACCATGTATTCTATATAATGTGTTTATGCAAAGAAGTAACCAAGATATTAACAAATATATCTTAACTACAATGATATCTGCATTAATAAGGCATATCTATCAGATTTGTAACAGACAGGATCAGTACATGTGAAACAATCAAAGATTAGCAACATTTCTAAGTATAAAGCTGTTACCAGCACTATTCCTTCATCTTATTTAAACTAGATGAGGTAAGAAAAACATTTTCAAATATTTGACAGTAGTAAAATTAAAAACATATTTTAGAAGAGATGTTTCTATTAATGACCGCTAGATAGTAATGTGTTACTGCAGAACCAAGACGGATAAGCTAAAAAAAAACTCAAGTTGCTTATTTGAACAGATTACGATAACATGTTTTATTTCGTTGGACAGACAATTTTGAGTAGCTACTAACTGTGTATGTTGTGAAATGAAATAAGGAACGCTTTTCATAGAAACAGTCCTTTTGTTGATGAGGTTCAGATTACCCCTGTTTTTCTTGAGTGTTAATCTTTAACATTCTAATGAGGTCTGGCAGGTCATAAAACAGCAAAGGAGTTGGGCTGAGACGTCGGGCATCAATGTTTTATTACACCTCAGATTCTAACACTGGGGTCTTCCCGTCAAAAAGCAAGTCTCCCTAGTGGATTGTTTAGACGAGAACAGAATCGCTTATGTCCCTTTAACCCTGGAGAGCAAATGGTGAGATAAGCCTGTCCTTCTCTTGCTGTGAAGAACCAGATGTGGAGATGTCTCGCTACAATAAAATATATTTAACTTTAAAGTTCATAATGAGTGTCTAGTTATTCAGATGCCATAGATTCCATAACCAAAACTCCAAAACCCCCTAGTTGCATATTTACATGAGTATCTCATCTAATATGAGTACTAAAAGTATCTCAAATGCCCTGTAGCCGCTTGTCTCCGGAGCGTACCACTTCAGTCTCTGTTCGTTCAGCCCACCGGGCCCCCAGCTCCACCCCTAAAGGAACGTGAAAAGAAGCAAAGGAACAAAGGCAGCAATAGCCACATTGACATCACTACTCCGAACAGCTTATTATTTTATTTTATTCAATAAATGTATCACATATTGTAATGATTGTAAGTGGAATATCTTTAGGATGCTTCTTAGCTTAATCTCCCTATTAGTGTATTTTTCTCTACACTCTGTGAACGTTGGTGATATGCGGAGGTCTCTGAAATTAAGCTGTGATGCTGAGTGGATCTCACGCAGAAGTAATAGCAGCTCTAGTGCAGAATTTTTCCTTAGCACCAGCTGAACAATCTCTTCAGGTGAACCCTTTGATTGGAATCGCTCTCGGTCTCAATCCCCCCTCCACTTGGACTGGTCGGACTGAACCAGTAAGAGTCCAAACCACTCAGAGCTTCAGTCTGGTGGCGCTGCCATGTCCTCTGCACTCAAGAGACAAATAACCCTGTAGCTGTACTTAATGCATCCAACCAACAACATCTCAGGTGCAGTTGGTGAAACACTCCCTCAGTATTGTTTCTCTGCGGAGCCTGTGCTCTGTTGTTTTCTACCTGGCTGATCACAAATAAAAAGCAATGTGACATCTGGCAGTCGTCAAGGTGAAGGGACACAAAAAGGCTGGATACTTTATATGGCTGGATAGTGACATTGCTAAAAACTGACTTGGATTTTAGATAATCTTTGATTGTCTTTATTCTCCTTTTCTTCTGTTATTGATGATGTAATCTGCAGTGATATAATAGATTTCTGTAAAGCTTGTCTGTATCAACGGGCTTCCATATGTTGTTTTAGCACACCTCACAGCTGGCATGTTGTTTAATGGTTATACAGACAGTCATGGAAAGGAGATTTTTTCAGTTTGCCCTGATTCACCTGCACCACTGTAGGACAGTACATGAAGAGAATTCATTCAAAACCATATTTAGGTAAAAATTATTAATAAAAATAACCACATAAATAACAATAAACCCTTCAGAAATTATTTAAACATTTTTTACAGGTGAGGTTATGAAAACTAGACTTGATACGTGGTTCTCAAATGACAACAGTGATATAAACAGACTTTGATGAATTTATAGATAAAACTGTAAAGTAAAAAAAGTAAAGCATCTAAAGTAGCTAATATTAGCGTACCTAAACTATATCTAACATCTACAGAAACAACATAGAACTACACATTAATACAGCAGTTATATTTGGCCAAAAATATATTTTATAATACTACTGAGAGTGACAACATCATAATGTTGTCACTCTCTCTGTAATAATTTTACATCATAATGAGTACATTAATTATGGAATTGCTTTGCAGCCACGTCTCCTGCCGACACAGATCCTTTTTGTTAACTTTATTACTCAAAAACTTTTACATTGATCAGATCCAAATTTTATACCCACATTGACCATTGTGCGAGGAAGCACTGGATGATTTAGGCAAAGATTGGTTGCATGTTTCTGATACTTAAGGGAAACACTTTTCAACTGCTGGTCCATTTATTGGTCCAAATTTGGTGCATATGAATCGACTCAAGGTGATCTATAATGTATAAATCGTAATTACTCGAATAGTTCTTATTTTACTCACCAGGGGGAGCTTCTTGCGAAGCATAGGCTTTTCAAAGATAACCTCGTAAGCGTCGATTATGTTTTACCGTCGGTCGTGCATGTAAATCGACTCACGGAGATCCATGATATCATATTTTACTCTAATAGATCATTTTACTTGCAAGGGGGACCTATTCTTCCTCTGAAAAAACATCTGACATTTCTAATTTAATTCACAATCCCATCTGCTGCCTTGACAACAAAGGGGTTTATGGACTTTCCCGGGATATACCCCTGCTGTCGCAACATCAGCATAATTTTCTCTATATAATTATGTGTATTTACAATGTACGTGTAAATTTTAGTATAATAAAAGGAGGCTGGGTTTTTGTTCTTAGAATAAGTTTAAATTTTCAGTGAAAAATCTCCATGTAGTGAAAACTCTTGTAATATTATCGCCAAACTGGTCAGCTTCGAAGGCCAAAAAATTTGTTATACATATATGATTCTCCTAGAGGAAATACAGACTTAATATCAAGCGGTGTCGAAAAAAAAAAGAAAGATTTGTTGTTGTTCTTGGTCTTTTTACCTTCTCTCCCTCAAAGCTACTGTATATGCATATGATCGGGCACTGTGTACACGCAGCACGCACAACCAGACACACTAAGTGTATGTCTTTCCGTAGCTGCCATTGGTATAACGTTGATAAGTAAGCTGCAAATTAATAATATGAAGTAGTAACAAAAATGCTTTTGAGCTCATTCAGACACGGACACATTATATTATTCCATTATTCATCCATATACAATATGTAATGCTCATTATACCTCCATATAAAGATTAAAGGGAAACTATTATACACTTATAGGAATATTTTTATATTAAAAGTATACACCAGAATTAAAGTTTCATCAAATTTGAGCACTCACAAATGATTTGATGTTAGTAGTAAGCAAATGCACAATATTTAGTGTTGATTGTTTATGATTAGGGCTCAAAGAAGATTTATGATTTAATTTTTTTAGATAGATAAAGATAAATAGTTGTCAGTTAGCACCATTCCTTTTCTATAAAATGTATCAACAGGATCAGAGCTCAATGTTAGATGAAGATCGTCAAGGGGAGTGAGCTTACAACATGTTTCTTAATGTGCGTCCGCTGATATCAGAAAATCAGTAAAATAAATAATTTAATAAACTCAACTGGCAACTCAAAATCAATATTTTTGCTTTTAGTTTTACAGTTAAATTCAAAATTCAGTAAGTGTGCCTTACGAAGAGTCTCTTTTGGATCTTTCCTGGAAAAAATATCTAAACAAAATGTTCTGATCAAAAAGAGGTAGCAATAGGCTATAAGGATTCATTTGGATAACGAATGATAACATGGCTAGAGAGACACAAGATTGCCACCCACTGAAACCTAAAGACTAATTTTCACTCAATATACATAGGAAAATAGATATGTCTTTCAACGCCACATATGTCCATAAGCCCCATGTCCATAAATCCTTTTATGTCAAAATTGATATGTCCACAACATGACGATCATGGATGATGAGGTTCTGAAATGTGTAAAAAAGAAATACATACAGTTAAAACCAGAGGCAATGTAATCAACTTTTGGAAAGACAGGTTTCATTTGCCTTTTGTCTTCATTTGTTTCATCTTCCACCTGTGTGTACACATTTGGGGTGTTCTGCTTGAATTATGGCTACAATGACCCAAATAAATTAAAGTGTTTCTGCTCATTTTCATCCGCATTTCTAAGGCCTTTAAACACACTACACCTATGCTCTCATCCCCAACAGGTATATCCCGAAAGTCCCCATGCCCTTAGTTGTACAAACAATCCCCCACAATGAACTCCTCAAATTAAATGTTATTTTGACAGTATTTTTAGTAAAAGAACAGCCAAATTGGGTGAAATATGAACTATTATATAAAGATATCGGTAAAATATGATATAAAATCTCCTCCATCGATTTATATAATAATAATAATAATAATACATTTAATTTATAATGCACTTTACATTTGATCAAATCTCAAAGTGCTACAAAGCAAAATCAGATAAAAGCATCAATAAAAAAATAAAATAATAACTATAAAAAAGCCTGACCAAAAAGCAGCAATGTTAATTAAAGTTATAGGTTCTGCTAAAAAGGAAAGTTTTAAGTCCTTTTTTAAATGTGTCAGTCATCTGTGGAGGCCTGAGATGGTCAGGGAGTGCTTTCCACAGACGAGGGGCAGCAGAACAGAAGGCCTGATCACCCATGGTGCTGAGCTTAGTCCGGGGAAGGAGGAGGCAGTATGACTGGGTAGAACGAAGGGATCGTGTCGAGGTCAGTGGGGTGAGTAGTTCTTTCAGGTAGGGGGGTGCGTTACCATGGATGCACTGGTAAGTGAGGAGAGAGATCTTATAATCAATCCTGGTGGAGATGGGAAGCCAATGAAGGGAATAAAGAACAGGGGTGATGTGTTGGTGTTTACGAACTCTCATCAAGATCCCTGCAGCACTGTTTTGAACATACTGAAGTCTTTGAAGACTTTTATCAGGGATCCCGATGAGAAGTGAGTTACAGTAATCCAGTCGTGAGGAGACGAACGCGTGGACCAGCTTTTCAGCATCACTCAAGGTTAGTGAAGAACGGAGTTTCGAAATATTTCGAAGATGGTGAAAGGACATCTTGCAGATGTGTTTGATGTGGGATTCAAAAGTGAGTTGAGGGTCAAATCTTACACCGAGGTTGGTGACTGATGAAGAGAGGGGAATGTCATGACCAGAGAAGGTAATACTGGTTATGGAGGAAGACTGGGTCTGACGAGGGGTGCCAATTAAAATAGCTTCAGTTTTGGAGCTGTTCAACTGGAGAAAGTTGTTTTTCATCCACACCTTTATCTCCTCAAGACAAGCGCGGAGAGTTGACAGGGCAGATGATGATGACGATGAGGATGGAGAGGCTGAGGAGGAACATGTGTCAGTTTTTATGTAGATTTGCGTGTCATCAGCGTAACAATGGAATGAGAGTCCATATCGACCGATGACAGGGCCAAGGGGGAGCATGTATAGTATGAAGAGTATGAGGCCAAGGACTGATCCCTGGGGGACTCCACAGGTGACGGTGTGTGTCCGGGACTTTGAACTTCCAAGGGAAACGTATTCTGTTCTGTCAGTGAAGTAGGACTGAAACCAATTTAGGGCGGTGGCAGTGAGTCCGGTGGTGTGATTTAGGCGGTGTAGGAGTATTCCATGGTTAACTGTGTCGAAGGCAGCAGACAAATCAAGGAGAATCAGGAGGGAAGGTGAACCAGCATCTGCTGCCATCCGTAGGTCATTTGTGACTCTAAGCAGAGCTGTTTCTGTGCTGTGGGCGGAGCGGAAACCAGACTGAAAGGTTTCAAAGAGGTTGTTGTATTTGAGGTGGTCCTGGAGGTGGGCAGCAACTACTTTTTCCAGAACTTTGGAGAGGAATGGGAGTTTGGAAATGGGCCTGTAATTAGCAAAAAGTTCTGGATCGAGAGTAGGTTTTTTGAGGAGTGGTCTGATTATGGCGGCTTTTAGGGCAGATGGAACAAAGCCAGCCTGGAGGGATTTATTTATAACAGCGGTGATCAGGGGACTGATGGAAGAGATGTTAGTTTTCACTAGGGCCGTAGGAAAGGGGTCGAGGGCACAGGTGGAGGATTTCATTGTCCTGATGATAACCTCAACCTCCTGCTGTGAGATTTCTGGGAAACACCTTAGAGGCTGGGAGATCTCAAACTGTGAGTAAGCAGACTGGATAGGTAGAGAGGAGGAACCAGAAAGGACAGAACGGATTGAGTCAATTTTTGATTTGAAGAAAGCCATGAAATTATTACAGTGCTCTTCTGTAATTTCTGTAAGTGGGAGAGTTTGTGGTTTAAGAAGATGATTGATAGTGGAAAACAGCTGCTTAGAATTTCCAGGACTGGTTTTGATGATGTTGGAGTAGAACAGTGACCGAGCCTCTCTAAGGGACTTTGAGTAGGCCTTTTGGTGTTCCCGAAAGGCTAGCTTGTGGACAGTAAGACCTGAAGCCTTGTAACGCCGCTCAAGGACACGCCCAGCTGCCTTCATTTCCCATAGCTCGCTGGTGAACCAGGGGGCTGAGCGGGAGAAGGTGACTGTTCTAGTTTTTACAGGGGCGTGATGATCCAGGATGCTACTCAGGGATTTATTGTAGAAATCTACTGAGGCATTTGCTGATACAAAGTTGGCAGAAAGAAGATGCTGGAGGTCGACTCTCATGGTTTCTGGGTTGATGTTTTTCAAATTCCTGAAGTAGATTTGACGTTTGGGCTTAGTGAGGGATGACAAAAGCGACAATTCCATGGAGACGGCCTTGTGGTTGGACAAACCCAGATCGTACACAAGAAGATTGCTGAGAGGAGCAGAGTCAGTGATGACTAGATCCAGAGTGTGTCCCTTGATGTGGGTGGGGACATCGACAAGTTGCCTGAGATTAAAACAATCCAGTATTTGGAGAAATTCGGAAGCAAAACGACATGCAGGGGAGTCGACATGAATGTTCATATCTCCAAGAACTAAAATATTGGCAGAGGTTGTGTAAAATGTCGACAAGAGGTTGTACATCTCAGAGATGAAGGCTGGGTTTTGTTTGGGTGGTCGGTAGATTAGAAGTATGGTCATGGAGAAAGGGGGTTTACAATTAAATGCCAGGCATTCAAAAGAAGACATCTCTGGCAACGGCAGGGGAGACAAGTCCAAATCACTGCAGTAGATGATAGACAGACCAACACCACGACCAGTGCTGCAGGCTTTCTCGAGGTCACAGTAACCGGCGGAACGGGTCTCATTCAGGACAGAAAAATCATCTGGTTGTTGCCAGGTTTCTGTAAGGCACATAACGTCCAGACATTTCTCCAGGATGTGGTCATGTATGAGGCATGATTTGTTTGTGAGAGATTGTGAATTAAAGAGTTTTAATACTAGATGGAGCAGGGAGTCTCTCTATTGGCCGAAGAAGACTGAAATCCACTCCACGTTTTCTAACCCGCACAGTGGATGATTTTAACTAGGAAAGTCCATTGACAGTATTTGGAAAAGCTGCAGCATTCTGATGACGCGTCTGAGACGCGATAGTGCGCACGTCAGAGCAAAAGGACGGAATGGAGATATCTGAGCGGGAGCGGGAGTAAACAAACTTAGAACGGCAACTTCTGTGAATGTAACAGGGCCGGCGAAGGAGTCCAGGTTGTTTAATAACCGATATGCACAACGGAGTGTTGAAGTTGTTGAATTTCATCAGTTGGGTGACGGAATAATTCATCATCATGCCAGTCGTGGAGACTAGCCCGTTATTAGCCGTTAGCTTTGGACGAGACGCACAGAGGACGTTAGTAGCCGTTATTTTAATGGAAATGATGCCGAGAAAAAAGCTATCAAACACATTGGTGAAAGTGTCACGGGGGAAGTGATGAACAAGACGGATAAACAAACTGATATCAACGATGAGCAAACAGAAACGGACATAAACGATGAAACAAACAGATACAGAAGTCTCCGGGTGATGCTACACTTGCAGCAACAGGTAGGCGGACCGTCACCGGACTCGGTAGAATTGTTACAAAAACAAATACAAACACAGAATAACAGATACAAATACGGATATATATCCAAAAGGTTTGCCGGTGATCAACAATAAAAGGTATACTTGTTGGTTTATAGTATTGCAGGCTGTAGAACTCGGATGGAAAAGCGGCGAACAGACAACGCCAGCGTCCTCTCCCTTCAGCGTCCAGACTGCATCTGAGATATGCACCAAATTAAACTAAATTGATTGAACGATTAGGATGTAATTTTCAAAAATAGTTTTTACTGTAAAAAGCTCCCCTTAGTGAGTAAAATATGAACTATTAAATTAAAATACAATGTGTACAAATTTATCTCCTCAAATCAATTCATATGCACCAAATTTGGACTACATTGGACCGAAGGGTTATGGAAAGGTTACAGTTACAGAAATTATGGCTGAAACTTTTTTGAGATAAAGCTCCCCCTAGTGTTGGAAATAAACAACGAACCTTTCCCAAAATCACTTAAGTTTTTCTTTGTTCTAAGATTTACTTGAATATTATATTTCTAAATTATAGATGAGATAGTTTTTGAGTTATTGTGTTAATGGTCGCACTCATCGCCGCATGATTATGCGATGACAATTCCAAAATATCCCTGAATTTTTAGGGAATATAACAAATGCACGGTACCTGTAAAACGCTCAGTTAATTTTGACCATAACATATAACGTCTTAGGCCAACAGTTGTTTTGACAGGTGACCTTTGAGAGATGCTGTGTGAGATGCCACATCATTGCAGGAAAAAAAAAAAAAAAAGTTCACAGCATCAGGAGATGCAGGCAAGGAGACTGTTTTGGCAAGGGGGGCCGCAAAAGCTATACATATTGAAAGATTTTGAAATGACTACCACTGCAGCCATTGCAAAAAAAATCAAAACATAGGACCCACATTAAGATTTCTTTGGTTCCTGCAACTTTTCTGTTTTGACTTTAGAAAAAAGAGCCATTGATTTTTACTTACTTTATTGACAATTGTCAAAAATCACAAACCATACCATGAAAGACAATTTTAATACAGATTTACACACAGCATTCAGCAGCATCTTGCTTTATCGGTTAGTGAGTTCTTGCCCATTATTTTGGGCGGTGTCCATGGACTTTCTTTTACTGGAATTGGCGTTTCTTTCCTACAAAAGGATGTCATAAATATATGCATCACGGCAATTCATGTTTAGAATTACAAATGGAACACTTCAAAAACAATCTTACCTTATCAACAAATATGTTTTACTTCCATTCACCTGCCTGTGAAAGAAAAAAGCCAAACCCTGAATCAGGCACTTGGATGCTTTCAGTTGAAAAACGTGACTCTAGATGTCAATAGTAAAGATGGTGAATTAGAATTGATCGAACGATGCATTTAGGATTAGCCATGTGCCAGGCAAACTGTGAAACGAGCTCTTTGATAAATCTTTTATTTTGTTTATCAGTGGAAGGCAAGAACTCATGCAGGAAATCAAAGGCTTATTTGAAAATTCCAATTAAAGGGAAAAAAAAGGATCTCTTTATTAAACCAGTGGTATCGGGGAGTATATAAGTTCCCTTGAGTTCCAATGGGAGATACACTTCCCATGAAGGGACCATACAGTGCATCACCAACCCCCTGACCCCACCCCTTACACACATATTAACATGTTGTCTCCCCTTGTTTTAAATACGGGTGTGTGAGTATGTTTGTGTATGTGTGCACAGTGTTATGTATTGTTTTTTTTTGTTTTTTTTCATAAATAGCAATGATTGATCAATTCGGCTTTTTCGTCTTCGGCCACCCAATGAGTTTGGGGTCGTCTCTGTTCGCAATCATTATTACATGATCTTTGGCCACACTATTGCAATCTAATTAGCATAATTATTGCACATTGATGCGGAATATATATGGATGTCTGCTGCTTAAGTTGTAAAACTACTTAACCGCTGTAAAATATTTTGGCACAGCCTCAATGTGATGTTTAACTACCCATTGCCATTTAAAGGCCTGTGACAAGAGCACCAAAGCTGAAACCAGACGACACACACCCACACACACATTCATCTCACACTCAGGAAAACCGTGCACGTATAACACTGGATATCATTTTTATTTGCTTTTAATTCTTTTCACATCACGTTGTCAGTTTGAGTGACAGGTGGCAGAACATTTCAGGGTCTGTCTCCTCGCTTCCACGTGAGGCTGTCAGAGTTTGACTGGGATCCACTCAGTCTGCAGGAGAGAGACTGCTCCCAGGTGGCTCTCTGCTGTCTGCCTGTCTTGAAAGAGCTCTGCGTCTGCAGGGCAACATAGAAAGAGGGAGGGGGATGGGGGTCCTCATGGACCTTTCCCAGCCCATCGTCTGGAGGATTTTACACCATTTCATCTCAAAAATGGAAATGTCATGGCTCGCTACATCTCCCCAACAATTGGAATCTGGGCCAGTGCTTTATTTATTTCATTTTCTACCAGTCTTGTATAAGCTGCTTTCTACTTCATCAATATTATTGTTGTTTTGACTTTGTACATCTTTTTGTGCTCTTTCTATATTTTTCCTTCCATCCGTTTGCATGCCTCTCATCTCCCTCTCTCTTTACTCTTTCTCATAAGAGCTGTCGGGCTCCTGCCAACAGGTTAGTCTGATAGGGATGAGCGGGCCCACTGTGGGATATAACAAGGCCTAGGGTTAAGGAGGATAGTAGAAAGGGTTTGCTGGAGGTTTAGGCATGTCTATTTGGGGAAGGGGTCTATAAAGAATCGAAAAGGGAAATTGGTTTCTGAAGATCTTGTGATCAAGATAGTTGCAAAAGAATAATAAAATTATTCCTTGACTCTGTTGAGGGAAGATATGATAGAAAGAATTTAAAAGGGATATTTTGTCCAAGATGTATGGAAACACTTGTGCAACAGTGTTTCCATGATGCAATTAGCTCATGTGAATCTGAGCAGTTTTGTGCTTTGGGCGAGTGGGGATGTTTAGGACAGTCACACTTAATGGCAAACGAAATATGTGAAACCAAAGATGACCCATGATGACAGATTGTTTTTAGCCCATTTCATGTGAGTTTTCCCTTGAATTGGCCCTCTGCATGCCGCAACACGAAGGAGTGATTTCACGGCTGCATTTGGAATTAAAGAAATTCTCTTTAATGTGCGTGTTTTTTTCTTTCTTTATTCTCAAGAGTCTTATATCTTGCCACTGTATTTTTTAAACTTTTAGTCTCAAACAGTCACAAGGAGGGTAAACCTGAACCTGAAAAGATTGACAGGTTCAAGTTTCATTGACAAGGATCTAAATGTGGCTAGTAGTTTAAAAACATTTTGCATAGGATCGGATAAGCCATCATCTCATATTACATTCATCCCAAACAACCACCCTCTCTTATGTTGTTTGAACTCACTGGAGACACGATGCTTTGCTAACTCATTAATGCAAAGGCTCTGGGAGCCATTGAGTTTGAGACACTAAACAGAGTGAGCAAAGCCCCATCTCTTAGGGGCTGTTCACAATAACCTTTTTATGCAATTAGGCATTTGTTCATATGACAACAGGGTTTTCAGAAACCTTGGAAACCTGGTTGCAGAGTGTAATCTTAGGAAAACCATTACAATGGCTTTGTAAACTGGCGAAACATAATTCTCCAATATAATGGACCACTTTGCACATGGCTTTTATGTTAAAACAATTGTATCCAGGCACGTGGTATTATTCTGGTGCGATGATTTGGAAAACTATAGGCAGCCCCCGTTCCCCTGAGTTTTACAAGCAATCCCCCTGATTGAACTCCTCAAATTAATGTTTGGAATTTATGTGAAGTAAGGTCTGAAAACAGTGTTTTTCTTACATAAAAAAGCAACCTATTGTGAGTAAAACATGAACTATAAAAAACAATCAGGGCTTGAGCACATACAGGAAAAACATTTAACTTGTTGGAGTTTGATCAGTGCTGGTGCCTTAGACCAGGCCGCCCAAACACCTGCGAACAATAACACGGGGAGGAAAAGGGAACTGCAGTGGCAAGGACAAAAACAGTCCTCATAAATATTTTCAGTTCATTAGAGGCTGTTATATCCAAGAAACAGTATTTTTGTAAAAAGCCCCCCCTAGCGAGCAAAATACAAAATATTAGAGTAAAATATAACGTATACAAGATAGAGCACCTCAAAGTTGTTTCATATGTACCACATTTGGACTAAATCAGAGGAAATTATGGCCTGAAGAATTATGGCAGGGAAAGCTCCCCCTAGTGTCCACAATATAGGACCAATATTTCCCTAAATCAATCCAGTAATTCCTCACACTAACATCTATGTCGGTATTAAAGTTGAAAGTGATCAATGACACGCTTTTTATGTTATCATGTTTAAATGAATGATCCGCGGCGGAGGACTGATGTAATGATGATTCCGTAATATCCCAGAGATTTTGAGATATTATAATTATTTCCCACATATTATGTTTCTTATTATGTTTGTGGCACCCTGAGTGTTTCCAGCATGATAAGGTCTGCTGCTCCCGTAAATGGTTTAGTTAATAATTGGATCTTCAACCGTTTAAATTTTTAGTCTTGTGTCTACAAGCATCTTTCTATGATAAGGCCTTGTTAGCCTCGAAACCTGAGGGACCGAGAAAGAGTCAAATTGCTGATGATCTAATTTCTTAACAGGTACTTTATCGATCGGCACACAGACTTGGAGAGGCAGTTCAACATCAACGTGGATGATGGGAAGATCACACTGGCCAAAGCACTGGACCGGGAGACAGACATGTGGCACAACATTACAGTAACCGCCACAGAAGTCCGTAAGTAACCTCTCCTGATTCTGTTCACAAACCGTTTGACAATCGGTGAACTGCTGGAAAGCGTAAACAATTGCTTCTTCTTGTGATTACATCATGGGTTTTCCCTTGTCAAGGGAACCACTGACCTGCTACACATAATCCTCTGTTCAACAGTGCTTTGGTTTGTATAGCAGAGCTTTTGATCGCTGTGGAGAATATGGCACAAACAATTAGCATTTGACTGCACCTAGGCATTTAATACGCTGATTTGCTGAGTTTTGACTGAATGAAACAGCTCAGTAGTCAATTTGTGGAAGTTCAAGAACATTAAGACGAATCAAATAAACAGTTTTAAAGACATGCTCCAGATTGGATGGCTCCAACACCAGCATCCATTACAGATTAAAGAACATCTGCAAACTGCAAAACTCACTGACTGCATATAAAATCTTGCCAGCAGAGCTACAAACAGCTCAAACCATATGTACAGCTGTATTTGCATACAGATTGTTTCGGGAAGGCTGTATGGTGTGATAAAGTTTAATGTACCCTTTAAAGCTATTAGAATAGAAACTGACAACACTTGTGAGTCTCTTCCGCTCTATCGCTATCCTTCCCATCATATATCCATCTCTTTCTTTTCCTAATCAAAGGAAACATGCATTAATTATCATATTAAATGACAACCCAAGTCCTGTCCTGATGTTTTAGCAGCAACATGACGCTGCAACATCACATGGCAACATCACATGGTATCATGTACAGCCGTTTGGTTCTGATGCTTGTATATTTATTTATTTCATTGTCCATTTAATTTAAAATTATTTATATGATGCCACGAAAAAAGCATCTCACCTTTATAGGAGTAAATTGGATGAATTGAATGTGTCTCATTTATTAAGTCGGCTTCCTTGACATTTTTTTAACTCATACATTTAAAGCTGGTTTTCATGCCTCTTGGTGGCTTGAGATAGTGGCATCCCTTAGACCAGCTAATAGAAATTTGCCAAAATAAATATGGCAGTTTTGCTATTATTCATGGATAGGGCAAGTGAAGCTGGTGTCTTCTCTGGCGTGAAAAGGAATAGATGTGTTCCCAGTGCTATCCTGATGCCATTTGCCACCCAATCGGAGGTGCATTCTGCCGCCTCGCACCAGTTGACATCTAACTAATCAGATTCTATTCCCTGTGTGCCGCTCGGAGAAAGTCACTCTTGTAGGACGGGTAGGGGGGCTGTCTCTCTCTGCCCTAATCCATCTATCACTATCTATCATACTGCCAATGTCCATTCCTCCATGACTTACCTCTTTTTCAACTTACCTCCTGAACAATATCTTTGGCCCGTCCCCTCTTACCCTCTGTTAAGGTCCACTTATTTATATTAAAATAAAGGGTAGGAACATTTGTTTGTAACAGTAATTCCTTGACATTTTTATTCGAAGGCATCACTTATGCATTCTTTACAATAGGTGTAATTGATTAATTGGTTAGAAGTCCCGGGTCAATTTATCTAAAAAAAAAAAAGAAAGAGATACAAACCTAATTTTTTTAGATGTTTTGGATAATTGATTGAGAATGTTGATTTAAAAAAAAATCTTATTCATATTGAAGCGGGTGCTGGAGGGGATTTCATACAGTGGTGTTCAGTGGAAATGGCCTCATATTGCAACAATGAACTTCCCATGGTATAAGGTTCAACCATTCTTATTCTGCTTGAATGCTACGGTGAAAATTTGTTGTTGACTCACCGGGGTAGAGTTGCTTCACATTTACGGCCATGCCCGCTCCTTTCACATAGTCATATGAAGTTCTGGTGGCACAATGTCCGAATATCAGAAAGATTATCCATCAACCTTCTTATGTCATCATTAGATTTTACTTGGAAGCTGAAGTGCTTCCATACCTCTAACTTAATGTGACCACACAACTGCTTTGTGTCTTTTTGCAGTGATTCTGCACCAAGATTTTGGCAATTATTTATTTAGCAAGTAAAATCAGCAGTAAAACTGTGTTTTATACTATTGTAAAATATAAATGCCATTTTTCATATGGATCTATTATGGTCTGTTACATCACAATCCTTTTCAATTTAGTTTTATCTTGTAATTGCCAGGTCAAGTCCCTCAGGTTGCCATGTGCACCGCTCAGTGGACATGGCAACCGTTGTTTAACTCGGCTGTGTAATGGCATACATTGTTTGATAAGATATGGATCACAGTACAAGGATTTAAAATTTACATATAATGTGATACTGTAACCCATGTGATAAACGGTTTAATTAGCCTGTGCTTGCTGTGTTTATTCTAGCAATGTATATGTAACTTCTCCTTATCTTCGTTGAAGTGGAAAAGTAAATTGTCTGAAGATATATTACAGATACTGCTATCCAGCAGTCAAAAAATTACCACAGCCACAAGTATTTTCATGTAAACTACTCTGAAATAAATGCAGTGGTTTTGAGTTTTGATGCATTATCACAAAAAACAAAATTTTAGGATACTCAAGCTGATTGATATTTCATTAAATGCCTTCTTAAATTTCATTATTAATCCAGATGTTTTAACAAAGTCCAAATTAATAATAGTAAAGTCTCTGCTTGCCTTTTACTAATATTAGGGATAAATTCTCGGGAATATCAAAACTTTTTTTATTCTTAATAATTGATTGTAGAGGTGGGCTGAATTACCCCAAATAAATAAATAAAAAGATACCGTACTACAAAGAAAAACACTCACTGGGCAAAATCACACTGCCATCTTCCATTCACATGAGGAGATAATTGCTTTAAAAGTTGGCATTTGCACGACTGATTAATAAATACAGCAGTTTAGGGACATGCTTGAAAGGGATGGTCAATTACCAACAATGAATAATTCCAATCAAAATCTAATCTAATTAAACTGCCTTTTATTGTCTTTTAGACTTCAGTTAACAATGACTCATTAATTTGCATGTTTTAATCCTCATGTTTTAAACATTATGGTGTACAGGGGATTTTCAAAAGCACTCTGAATGGGACACTATTTTATTTATTTTCTGTCGCCTAGAATCCTGCTCTGCATTGCTAATACCCACTGAAATGTTGATTGATGTGGCTTATCATCAGTCTATCATCAGCTCCGGAAATGAAGGGAGAAATAAAAATGTAAAACAAGGAAATTAAATCTAGGTCATACAGTTTACCTGGAATTTCATGTGTTGATTTTTTTTTCCATTTTGTCATTCTTATTTATCTTCTCTTGTCTCTCTCCTTATTTGGTTTCCCTCCTCTATATTAGGAAACCACAGTCAAATATCAAGGGCAATCGTGGCCATCAGAGTAATGGACATTAATGACAATGCCCCTGAATTTGCCACAGAATATGAGGCTTTTCTTTGTGAAAATGGAAAACCAGGACAGGTAAGGAAAGAAATGGTTCATTCATCAAACCTGTGATCTATCTTCTTCTCTCTCCTTTCCTTTCTCGTCCCCCCCCCCCCCCCACCCCCCCCCCCCCCCCCCCACCCCACCACCCCCACACCGTCCGTAATGATTGGTCACAGTGACTTATAGCCTATTTATTTCACTTTGAAACTATAGAGGTGGGAGTGTGGTCCTTCTTTTCCTGCACCAGCCCCTCACTTGACTCAGTGTGCATGGAGTGAGGAGGAAATGAGAGCAGTCAGGATTGATAAGGGTGGATCATAATTCAAGACCGTCGTTCATGTCCTCTTCCAGATGGCATAATGGTTCCCCGAGCCAAACATTCTAGACTTGCATTTAGCATTCTCTTTCTCATCAATCGACCTCATTCAGGGGACTTGCATGCATACAATGGGAAGCTTTATTGAAACAAGTGGAGAAAAACAGGGGGACTGACAAAAACTGTCCTGCAGGGCCTGAATTCTAATTTCCAATCAATCATAAAGACATACAGTGGGATAAGGCCCATTATGACGGATAAACATATACAGCCAGGAGCCTGAAAGTGTGCCAGTGTAGACAGGACCTCATTGATAATCATCTCAACATCTAGGAATGAATAGGGCATATATTTCATTAGGTGCGATCCAGCCAGTATCAGAATGAGGCAATCTGCTGTGGAAAACTGAGTAATGAATAGGCTGCCTTCACTGATGACTCTGAGCTCTACTCCACATCTTCTCATCTCTCTACTTTCAACACAGGTAGTCCAGACTATCAGTGCGGTGGACAAGGACGACCCAATCCAGGGCCACTACTTTGACTATAGTCTTGTGCCAGAGATGCTCAACAACCCAAATTTTACCATTAAAAACAACCAAGGTGGGTTCCAAAGAAATCACACAGGATTCAATCTGTTGCAACAGAATGACTGAAGTGTCTGCAAATGTTTAAGATAGCTTTCCTGTCAAATCTCTAGCCCATTGCAATTTAGCCACTCTTGAGATGAAATCTGGTGGATCAGTGTAGCACACAGTTAGCAGATGTGAATTAGCCTGGACACCAGCTTTCCTTTTACTCCCCAGTGCATTTTGAGGGAAATGAAATGAATGGGATACAAATGACTTCTCCTGGTAGTCTTGCAGCTCAATGTTGGGTGACATCCTGGGAGCGTGATACCACATGGCAGATGGTTCAAAATTTATTTGCTAAATACTCTGATTGGTTTATTTGCCAGTTTACTTCATTTTTTTCAAGTTTTTTTTCTCCTCCACATCTCGGTACACTCCATGTTCATGATGACATTGTGTAATGTTTTCAGCTGGAGGCAAGAAAAGAAAATAATTGTCATATGGTACGAGCCTTCTGTTGCTATGCCGAGGCTGCAGGCTAATTTAGTGCAACCTCTCAATAAAAATCATGTCATCACGTGGACTAGATATCCTTTGACAAGAGAATATTTTTTGGGATTAGCAGAAATAAAAATGAGATGCCTGTGTAATGTTGCAAACAAACCGTTCGACACAATAGAGCAAAATATAAAAAAATTGTATGAGAAAATCCTTTCAAAAATATAAAATGGAAAAAGGACATGGCTCCTGAACCTGGACAGTTTATGAAGAGATGTTTTAATTTTAACAGTTTATTAAGTTGAAGTAAAACCCACTAATAGTATTTCAACACTATAACCACAGCTCTGGTTGGTCTGTATTTTCCCATTTCCCTGAAACAAAAGTAAAATATGCATAATGGTTCAGGTCTATATGTTATATACCACACCAGCCACTCTGCTGTGCTGATTCCAAACAGAGACTAAAATCCCATCGTGGCACATCCCCCAGCACTTGAGTGACTATTTCTATCTGAATCGGTGGCTTTGAGAGACACTTCAGTGAGGAGCGTTGGCCTCCTCTTAGCTTCTGTGCGCTGCTTTTGTTTGTGATGATGGGTGTAATTGTAGGTATGAAGAGTGAAGAGGTTAGGATGTGTCCACAGTGTGGAAAATGGCTATGGCTCGGACCACCTGTGTACCAGATACAACATCTGTGTAAAGGAGAAGGGGCTTCTGCAGAAAGAATCTCATTTCAATTATTGTGACATATATAATTCATCATACTGTCAAAACTCTTTTGAGTCCTAGCTCATCTTTTTAACTATTTTATCATTCTACTTTCCTTTTACAAATGTAAAATTCAAATCGTTAGCTATAAAGTTACTCTTGGCTTAACACTATAAAGTTCCATTCTAATTTAGTCAGGTGTGGCCAGAAAAGTATTGCTACTGAATGTTAACATACAGTAGTTATTCTAGCTAAAATATATACATTACTGAAAACAGGCCACTGACTATGACTATTCTCTCTTTATGCAAATGCTTCACCATATTTTAATGGCATTATGCCATGATCATCACTTGTGACCACAATACCTGCTGGTATTTTTTTTTTCTGTTACAGTCTGTGGACTTTGATTTGTGGCCAAAAGGACAAAATACATTTTTAATATATTATATTTGGTTTAATCCCAGCCCCAATCTACCTGCAAAAAACCTTAAAGGAACCATTCAGATGCCTGCTTGAGAAAAAATCATGTATTTTTAATGTATTAGGGCACTAAGATTTAACCTAAATGTATTTGAAGGAGGGAAAAACTAGAAGAAACATGTATATAAGAAGGGAGATTGCGTGTAAGCTCCACACAGAAAGAGAGAACGGCTAGTTTACGATCTTGATCTTGAAGTGGAAAGGGGTGATATGTTTTAGGAGTTATTTTAATGTCCATACCGTGATAGAGAAAGTTGAAGAAGGCAGATGACTGATGCAGGGTTTTCAGGGGAGCTTTTATGTCCTGCAGTAGCTTCAATGCTCCACAGGCTGAGGCAGATGGAGTGTGCATGACGAAGACTAGATGTGATTGCCGACGAAGATAATGATGAATGAATAGCAAAAAAGAGCTTCTAGGTAACACACAAATAACTTTACATAAGACCATGTTATTAGGTTGTTGAGATTATCTTGAGAAATGTGTTCTAATGGAGTATTGCTACTCATAATAATTAAAGTTAATATTGAATGACGATGTGCTACTCTGAATCTGTTTTAAAATTATGCAATAAGTCCTTTGAGACAAGGGAATTGCGGTCGTCTTAAATTGAAAACTGCAGTTATTGTTGTTCCCAGTATGAAGACTAAACGTCCCAGGAGTCCATCCACTTTTATAGATTGTCAATTAGCCATCTGCAATCTTGTCATCTCAAGTAAAATCGCTATGCCTTGTAAAATAAATACAGAACACCCTTTTTGTCAAACAAAATCGTCCTTTCAGTTTCAGCAAAAGGTCCGGATCCGATCTGATGACCTTTTAGCTGTTAGATGACAGTACAAACAACTAAGGAGCTTTCAGAAAAACATTTGCAAGTCCTTGTAGCATCTGAGTCTGGTGTATCTTTGAATCTTTTTTTCCCCTTTTAGTAATCTATCATTGTATCAACATAGTATAATCTTTTTATCCTTCTAAATAATTTAATTCAGACTTCGGATAACTCTGGGATTGTAAATCTATGGCAAGTGGAATAATTTACAATTAAATAAGTAGTGAGTATTCCAGTGTTGTTTTTCCATATTGTCTACATGTATATGCAGCTTATTTACTCCATCAACATAAGAAAATTGATTTGTCAGTTTCACAAAATACATCCAATAAGATGCTCATACTTCTGTTTCCTTTATATTGTTATCAGTACTCCAACAAGATAGTGACAGCGCTTTGGCAACAACAAAAGCAGCAGAAGTGAAGACTACTATGTACTCAGCAGTGATCGGCGAGGCCATTCAATACATAACAACATGAGCACAGAGTTTATCTTACTTTCCGACTGACTCTTTCCTTCTTCATTGAGTCCATAGACATGTGTGCTGTCCTGGGTAAATTAGGACCCCCAACAGTTTCCTACGATACGTGCACAAACATGTGCATACGAAGGTGGTGAAAGGTTCTGTCCATATCCAAATTCCTCTATAACCTTGAGCCCTTAATGTGGTGACAAACAAGAGTGACGGAAATAGAGATTATTTCATTGTAGAATGAATTTGATGACTATTCAATTTCTTGATAAATAAAAAAGATAAATGCCTTTCTGTTATAAGGCATATACCTTATGATGATATGTCAGTCAGGAATGTTCACACAATTTAACCAAACTTTGATTTGTTTACCTCATAAAGTTTTCAGACAAACTAAAGATTTACTAAAATTATGATAATAATTTAATGTTCTCAACTGTTAATCAGAATTCAGCAGTAGCTAGATGAAGAATGTTCAATATGCCTGATGAGAGAATAAAAAGAGTATTCATTTAACAGCAGCAAACACATTTTTTTGAAGGTTAATTGCACAGCTTAATTTCTCTGTTAAACATTTTTACTCATGATGGACTGATGAGTAGAATATTTTATGTATTTATACATTTTTACCATCAGTAGCTGACTATAAAGTGACCTGTATATGATGATAAAAACTGATGCTTCACCACTGTTAGACATGCTTACTCTCTATACACTGGTGAATGATATAAATGAAATAGAATATATTGGTGCTCACACAGCAAGGCATACTGCTTTACAGCAGCACTCATTAGAAAATATATCTGAGAATATCTTCATATCAAATACAGATCATGCAAAGCAAATAATTCTATCATGAAGAATTCAATGTTTTGATTAAATTTGGTCTGTCACTACGAATGTTTCAGCACTGCTCGTCTCTCTATAAATTATATCAGTAGCTTGGTTCTCTCTCTCTCTTCAGCGGTATGCAAGCAGAGGGGGAAAGGTTAGACTATCAGAAATTGTTTTCCATAAGATCAAAAAAGTTTTCCATAAGATCAGCAAGAGTATATTCTTATGGGAATGCAAGTGTTTGATAATGTGAGGAGGGTAAGGAGAACCAGCTAATGAGCAGACAGCTTCACTGAAGTGTCATCAATGAGCAGCTGGCACCTTTCTGGGTCGAGATGTGCCATCCTCTAAGTCCGTGTTGCCTGATGTGGTCCCTTCATTTACGACAGCAGCTTTCAAAGGGGGACAGCAAGCTCAGGCTCTCCTTTCAGAATCCCCGAAGTTGGTCTGTTGAGAAATAGGCGGGTGGTTGAAATTTATCAACAGCATTGAAATATGAGAGCGCAGGGTGACGATTGATGTGGAATTATTTTACCATCATGCTGCAGTCATATTCACAGGTTTTAATGATACATCTTCAATTTGGTGCCAATATGAATAATATTTTATTTTCAATTATCCTTGCAAAAATTTACATCCAGCGTTTCTTCTCCCTGACAGACAACTCAATCAGTGTTCTAGCCAAGCATGACACCTTCCGACGACAGAAACAGGAGATGTACTTCCTGCCAATAATTGTGACAGATAATGGAAATCCACCAATGAGCAGTACCAACACCTTGACTATCAGAGTCTGCGGGTGCAGCAAGGATGGCATTGTCCAGTCCTGCAACGTGGAGGCCTACGTCTTACCGATCGGCCTCAGTATGGGAGCTCTCATTGCCATTCTGGCATGCATCATTCTGTTGTTAGGTGAGATGTTTGTTTTTTGAATTGTATTATTGTGATCATGATGATATCATGATGATATCACGATGAAATCATTCATCATCAGACCCAGAATTTGGCCATTATCTGCTGGTACTGACAGAAAATCCCTTTATCAAAGCTTGACCTAGACTTCTCTGTCCTTTTCTTTCCCTCTCTCTTTCTGACAGTAATAGTAGTACTATTTGTGACCCTGAGGAGACACAAGAACGAGCCCTTGATCATAAAAGATGATGAAGATGTAAGGGAGAATATTATTCGTTACGATGATGAAGGAGGTGGCGAGGAGGACACAGAGGCATTCGACATTGCAACGCTCCAGAACCCAGATGGCATCAATGGTTACCTGCCACGCAAGGACATCAAGCCTGATCTGCAGTTTATGCCCCGAGCGGGTCAGCACTCTGGTCCAAATGGTGTGGACGTGGACGAATTCATCAACGTACGGCTCCATGAGGCAGACAATGATCCAACAGCACCGCCTTACGACTCCATCCAGATCTATGGATACGAGGGGCGTGGATCCATTGCCGGCTCCCTCAGCTCACTGGAGACGGCATCATCAGACTCAGACCAGAACTATGACTATCTCAGAGAGTGGGGTCCACGCTTCAGAAGACTTGGGGACCTCTACTCCGTGGGCGAGAGCGACCGCGAGACCTGACCTTTGATTTAGTAGAAAATAGTCCCTCAAAGGTTTTTTTTTCTTCTTTTTTCTGTCGACATACTTGTGTATTAAATGCTAGGAGTGTGCTGGCTTTTAGAAACAGAAAAAGAAAAAAACAAGGGAGTCTACCATTTTGTATTCTTCTTAGACTGAGATATAGCAGTATTTCATCCACTACGTCAAACGCATTGTAATTGTTGAGCCAAACAATGTCTTTATTAGGAGATCTTTGATTCTTGTGGAGTGTTTCTTAGATTTCGTTGTGGAGTGTCTAGCAGTATTTTGGGTGTTAGTCTTTGCTGTGACTGCCAGTAACAGAAAAACCCTGGAATTGCTGGAAGATACCAGATGAAAGGAAATGATGAATATCATTGGGTTATCTGATGCCTGAGCGGACACCATACTCTATGCTCCATGGACAGCAAGCTGGACCTCAGATGCTGCAGAGGGACTTTTGTTTTGTCTCCTCAAGCCACCTGATCGGTGATCTGAAACAAAATGTGAAAAAGCAATATACATTACAATGATGAATGTATGTATGGTTTGAGAAAAAAGCAAAAGACAAACCAGTATTGGCTTTAAGGTGAATTTGTTATCATTTGATATCTTCTCTAGTGGCCACATTTATAAACTATCAAAAGCCCAGAACGGCTTGCTTTATACAAATATTTGTATTTACACGCTACAGGTGTGAGTCGCAAGTGTTACTAGCCTATAAAAGAGTGAAGTGAAGACAAAAAAGAGAAATGTAGGAACTTTGAGGCCTTCTTTTTACAGAAGCAACATTAAATACAATTGTAATCTACTATTCTTTTGACAAGAGAGGTGTTGACTCTCTATTATTGTTCAATGAGCTTTGTATTTCTGTTCTTAAATATTCATTTCTGTGTTGACAATTTGAAGTGAATGTGGTAATATTATTTCACATTAAGCAGTTTTTTTAACCACTTGAACACAATTGAATAACAGTCAATACATATCATGAATTTAATGCAGTTGATAATATAGATTATGATGTAAACCGGCAAACAGAAACTCGATTACTAGTCTGGGTTAATCAGGTTAATCTGATAAAGGGCGCTTTCACACCTGAAAGTACAAACTGTTGTACAACCAAGAGTTGGGTTTTTGCTCGATCCAGCTGAATTTTTGCTTCACATTGCAAACCCGAAAGCTCATTTACGAACTGTTCGAAACCACCTCCATCCTTTTCATGACATACCAACATGAACTGTGTCTTCCTGTATGGGACGATTTATTGGCTATCACGGTACGTCTGACACTGGTGAGTTTCCCTGCCAACATTTGATTTCTTCATGGGACCATATCACATTCATTAAAGATGTTACCCTGATGGAAAGTGTGAATAATCTACCAAAGTGCTTTCATGCTGTACAAAAATTGAACCAAGGTTTGGTTTGATCTGGAACAATACCACCTCTTAATATCTAAATTCTCCCCTTGGTCCCAGGAAGGCCTCAATCCCGTTTGTTTGGTCCAGCTCAAACTGAAAACTATGAAAGTCCGGACCAGACAAGGAAGGTGTGAACGCGCCCCCATTACGACAGCAAGAGTGGGACTCTTCTGACACATGCTAATTATGTTTAAAATATCCCATAATATATCCTGAGTCACAGCCAGTATGTGTCTGAGCACAAGAGTCCAAATTATACCAGTATGTGGCTTCCTCAAAGGTAATATCTCAAAGAAAGATTGCATAAGCTGAAAACAATACAAATTCAGACCATCTGCAAATTCTGCTTACCCTGTAAGATATGATTAAAAAAAGACATGTACTGTACATAGAGTAACTGCTAACATCATTAGCTTTCAATGAGGTGGTAGGTTTTGTCTCTGCACGTTAGCTCTTGCACATAATGAGAATTTCAGTGGCACTGCAGCTGTGTTCAAACCCAGTTTGTACTGATGAAGTATCATGGCAGTTTTTGGTAGACTAAACAATATATATGGAATAGTCCAACATGCAGATCATATTTTTTATTGTGCTTTAATGCTTATAAATGTGTATGTTCAATTATTTACTCACTGTACTGTAATCTAAGATACCCTGTATTGTTTCCTACTTTGTGAAATATATTTTTATAAATATTGCTGAATAGGTGTAATTTTTTTTACCAGTTGGGAATTAAAATGCAATCAAAAGTCATAAATTGAGGACAGATAGTTAAAGCAGCTGGCGATTTTGCATATGGTATTCACTTTAAGACTAGTCCACTGAAGATGTGAAAATTATTTCATAATGTTCTTTGCAGCTTTGAGGGGAAGTCTACTTGACAAAATAGCCCCAATTATGTCTTTCCAAATTAGTAAAGGATTATTTTTGTTTAGGACCAATTCATTTTGTTATTGTTTACATGCTAGTTTGCTAGATTCTAACTGTTTAACTCTGAAAAAGGGTGTCAACTGAGCTGTTTATCATCGATCAGATAATTTTTTGGTTCATTCCTGAAAAAACACAGCAATTTCACATGTTTTAAATGAAAATAGCATTCAATACAGTAAATGTTTAAATAAATTGTGAAATAAAAAAATAATCAATTCTAAAATGATAATTTAAAATTTATTAGAGTCAGTTTTTTTTTTTACGATTTGGTCATTTGTTTCGTCTCATCTGAATTATGTTTCATCTTGGTAAATTCTGCTCTCTTGCTAAGTAGTTATGCTGCAGGTTTATGTTATGTGCTGCTAAATTGTCATCACAGCTTATTTGATGTTTGTTGAAAGATGTTCTGCCTACGTCCACTTTACCAGCTCTTAAGAATTATTTCCCGTAACGCTGAACGTCAGAATGATATCCAACATCAGGATCTAAGAGCAGGATGAAAAACGGGACCCAACCAAAGCTCAACAGAAAATCTGTGCTGAATCTCAAAAATCACCTATGTCAGGTTTGTGTATCGTCAGTGTGATAGAGACCAAAGCAGCTCTGTAGCATGATGTTTCCATCACTGTTCCCTACTTAGTTACCCAGAATAATGGCCTTGCTCTCCTTGAATACTATAAAAGCCTGTATCACTCTCTTTTCAAAAGACTCGGAAAGCAAAACTGGATTTAACCCTCTTGACTCAACATTCTATTATTACAGCTTTAGACTGAACTTGCAACCCCAATACAGCAACAAGACAGGAAAACACATCAACAGAGAAAAAAAAAAGTCTTATCACTCTCCAGCAGATTTTTAGTGGCTTTAATCTGTCTGTTGAAAGCAACCTTTCATCCCTAAATGTTACTGTTTCTAAGCTGTCTCAAGCATCTGCTTTATCAGATTGACATTATGAAGTTGGGGCAATTAAACTTAAAGGAATACAGAAGATAGTGATGGTTTAATAAATTGCAGGGTTGGATGTTGCTTTGACTGCTCTAAAACACTGAAATGAAAATAAACAGTCCGTTAGAATATGACCACAATGGAAGAAGTGAGGACAGACTCATCAAGCATTAGATGTGGTTTGTTTTACAACCAAAGGAGTATTACTATAAACCTTCTTTCAACATGGTATATAATTAGATTAATAAAACATCATTATCTACATCTAATTAAAGGGAATAATAAGACTCGAAGACCATTATGTGTTAATCCTGATTTGTTATTCTCATCTCAGAGCATACTTATCCAGGGAGATAAAAGTTTTGAACGTGAAAGGCCTTTGTTACATTAATTAAATAGTGATGTATATTGCGCTGTTGTGTAATAAAAATTCTCATCAAGCCCTGATTTTTATTTATTTTTTAGACAGAGGAGATTAGATGCAATTTCCCATTTTATTTCCTTTTTCCTTTTTTCTTTAAATTTATTTTTGAACATTGTCTGCTCTTTGTTAATCTTGTCTTGAAAGATTAGACTTTTGTTCGGCGTTATCTGATATTGAGGTTTCTCCAAATAACAAGAGCTTTTGATCTTATCATTAAGCAGCTGTGCCTCACTGAACTCAAAAGGACAAAATCACACAAACCCTCATACTTAAAGGATTGTGGGGCAACAACCCCCCCCCCCCCCCCCCCCCCCCCCCCCCCGCCCCCGCCCCCACATACACATGCACAACGCACACAGCGATGATGCGATAACAGCTCTACTTATGTTTTTGTAATTATAACCATACGGTTCAGCAGCAGGAGGAGGGTTCTAAGGAGCTCTGCCTGGCAATAGTAATAGTAATAGTTGTATAAAATAGTAAAAAAAAAAAGTGGAAAGCTTCACCGTGGAGTGCCCACTACTAGTGCAATGTTCTATCCTGGCAGGTAGGTGGCTTGTCAATGGTTGGATGACGACGTCATAGCAGCTCGGCGACCACAATAGCAAATCTCTTAAACTTACAATATTGATTGAGCATGCTTTAAGGCTTTAGCTCTTTGATTTTTGCAAAGACTCTCATGAGCATTTTATATCTGTGCTATTTAAAATGTCTTTACCTAGGGTTTATAAGATTTAATTTATGGCTCAATTTGTGATTGTGATATTGACCTAAATACTTATTTGATCAATAATAACAACCTCAAAGGTTGTATGAAGGCTGGTTATATATAGAACCTTAAAAAGTGTTCAATAACACTACTATTATTGGACCATCACCTCCATTACATTAGGAGTCAGAAAAATGACATGAAAAGCAATGAGCAAAAATATTATAATTATCAGACATCTTACGACATGAGTCCAAATTGCACAACACCCCTATCAATTCCTGTTACCAAAATAGTGTTGGCATTACAGATGACTTTGGCCTTTTCCCAGTGATGATCAAAATGGAAGCTGCTATCTTCATGCACCTGATCCATTAGTAAAAAATCAGCTGTGGGACACATTTTATCAGGTGATAGCCCCTGCTAAAAGATAGCACAAATTGTTTTCTGGAAGGTGCGACCCCAGCAGGTCAGCATACTCATTTGTAGTCAATCTTCATGCACCCCTGCTGCTATGTATGGCTGCAGGTCTGACAGAGGTTGCCTAACTAAACAGTAAATCAAATTATCTTCTCACTTTTGTCACGTAATGGAAATGTCCCTCAGGTGACAACCTTGCACTTGTTGTTTCTCACTGATATGTGCCAGATATTATAAGGCAGGCCTGTGGCTCCAGCTGCCGTGGCATAGAAATTGTAATTACTGCTGCCTGCCCTCAATTACAAACAGTCCTTGCTGCATACAAATTAAGAAATCTGCTTTCTGGTCTGAATTCTTGAGATATGGATACTAGGTTTTCTCCACATTTTCATTTCAATATGTTCATTTGGTCCCTTGGGCAAAAATGGGGGGGGGGTTGCATTTTATCCAGACTCCTTGAAGAACACATGAAATACATAGAAGACACATGCTGGTTTTGTTGGTTAGTATGTATAAAGCATCAAACATGCCCAACTCTTACTTTGTATTGAATTAAATTGGGGAGTTGATCTTTGTTTACTGTACAATTGGATTTTCTCAACATCCATCTATTTAATTATGAACATTTATAATCTTAACACCATGGTAAATTAGATTTATTATTACAATGTATGTATATGAAGAGAACCTTTGTTGTATCAAATCAGAAGTCAGGTTGGGTTGGAAGTAATAAGCGAAGAATATGACTGCATATTCTTCAAGATTGTTTTTGGTTTGTTCAGAGCATTTACTCTGAACAAACCATACTTTGAAATAATACATACATTTTGGGAAATGTATTTAAAACACATAAGGTTCATCAAAACTATTACACAAATATCAATTTTACTTAATTAATTCATGTTTTTAATGACAAATATGCACTGCATTGAGTTTATAATTATGTTCATGTTAAAATTATGTCAGCCAAATGCAGACATTTTACATGTAATTGAGCGTTTTTAACATACAGCTGGGAAAGCCACCATCCCAAGATGCTCGCCCAGTCTCCAGCCGCTTAATAAATAAAGTCATTCATCGCTGCTCCTACTTTTATTTAGATTCAAAACCACCCCTCAACACCGTTTTTTTTAAATCATTTTAATTAGATTATGTATTCAGTCTTAGTTAAACAACATATTTTTTTCTTCTTCCTTTAACGTATAATTTTACATGCAATTGCAATTAAATGATACATTAAATTAACTCTCACCATGTACAGCACTATTTGTGTCCTTTTGCCTTTTTTCCTCATTCCAGCATATTGCATATTGTTTACGATGTAATGACTTTTAATAATAATATATTTGTAATCAAATGCACTTCTCTTTTCCAAATGGCAAAAAGTACTTCATTATAATATACAAGCACATATATAAGTGCATTGAAAAGAAGCACAGTGATTTTTATGTGAGATAAATACTTTTATTACCTTTCTTCTCGATAACAAATTCCCAGCCGGTTTCATAAATAAACCCAATTCTTTGTTATATGAATTTATTCCCTCATTATGATTGAACTTATGCAGGCAGAATAACCTTAACTTTTTAATTAAGTTCCATCAAACACTTTTTGTCTAATTTAGTCCACTTTCATCTTCTCAGGTTGCTGCAAGAAATTTCCCACAACATCACTACAAAAGAAAATCAAACTAAATAGGTGAAGCTATATGTATTGGACAAAGGATAATGGAATTCATCATGAATAAAGGCAGGCTCAATGTTTGTTTCCACTGTGGACAAATAATATTTGGGCCTATTAAATGTTCTGTTCTGGAGAAGAATCCCTTTCATGGTCTAACCAATCTAGCATTTTCAGCACTGGTCACTGATCCGTTAAACCACGTAAGGACCATATGCTCACAGCTGCTGGTCTAATTTATTCTGCGAGCAGTTCTCAAAGTTTGGCTGACATGAAGGACGATGTGGACAAATCCACTTCATCAAACTTGAACATTCAGTTTATCTCAAGTTTCCATCACTTTATATCCCTTGCTTAACTTATGCCGTATTTTAACTAAAACTTCATTGAGCTGTGTTTTAATATGTTATGTCTCTAAAGGAAGCATCTGGAAGGAAGACAACAAATTTGTATGTGGAATGTTAGTCAGTGAAACCTCAGCTGCTGAACAGGTGGCATGGAGGTGGAAGGAACATCACTATCGTGGTATTGTTGAAGCAGTAAAGACAAGTTTCGGAAGCCAGAATCTGTACACATTATTGTTTTTGAGTTATGACTGAGCACTTCCCCTTGAGAAATATTATGTTGAGAGAGGTAGAGAAAAATCTCACTTATGCATCTTTAATTCACTGCCACAAGTTTTTATTTTTTCTTATGGTTCAAGCTGAGGATAGGATGCTGTTATCTTTATTCATTGGTCAGTAACACAGTGGTCCTAATCATTCATCTTGGAGTGTATAATTGACCCCCAGTTGCATTTAGCATTAATTAGCACCTCTGTTGGTAGATAGCACAGCCGGTAGAATTGCACCATATCATGTCCTGCAGTTTCTATTGTGCACTGCTGTCTCATCTGCAGCCAAATAATTGTTGGGACCTTTTACAGCGTGTGAGTCCGCTGGTTCCCTGCCAGCTGCTCATGGGATAAGAACGCTAGGCCCTGCCGGACTGCACAGGAATTCTCTAGAGCAGATGCACGTGGTTACGTTCGGATTATCTTAATTTAACATGATTACTATGCATTTTAACGATGCAATCTATTGATACACACAGAAATGCCAGTACTATATTTAGGGCATAGTGTCACAGACATAAACAACCACACGTTCTAATTATAGGTTGATGGGAGGCAATAATTGTGTTCTACATGGACACGGTGTTAGCATTTTTTGGAGTGAGGACATCCACATCAGCCTTACTGACGTCATAGCAATTATTATTATTTTTAATAATGTTTGAATATTTACAGTTATATATTAAACGTTCTACACCGTTAAATATCTCCTAAACTTGTTTATCCATTTAAACAAATGACAGTAAGGATCCATTATATTCTAACATATTAACATAATTAGAGGGAAATAGGATATTTACGTAAAAAAAACAACAATACGCTGCAGACATAACTACTTACAAACTCATGGCACCAATTCTAATAAAATTTAAAAAGTTCTCAACATCTGTTGTGAAAAAATATTGGCAACATTTTTGAAGTGCGAGCATTCAAAAAAAATGTTTTTCAAATCTTAATTTGGATTTAATCAAAGACCTTTTTCACTCAAACTGGGGTTAAAAAAAAAAAGTAATTCTGTATTGTTTTTTTCTAAATATCTTGAAGGCAAACAAGGTTAATCTGCACACGTCCCTCATGATGAGTGTGAATAACTGTCAAACGCAAATTTTCCACTCAATCAGTTTTTGTTTTTGTCTTCATTTTGAGACTTCCTTTATCAACAAACCAAAAACTTTATCTCCAAAACTAATTTTTCACGTTATTCATTTTGCTCACCCCAGCCTATCACTGCGGATTGTGCTTCTTTGCATTTGTCTTAACGACTTCACTCAAGGTTCTCTGGCTTCCTCCCACAGTTAAAAAATATCTGATATATTTCAATTGGCATTCATAAAAGTGTTCATTGATGTGATTGTGTGCTTGTATGTGTGGGTTGGCCCTGTCATCACCTGGCGACTTATCCAGGATGAAAAGCCTATTGCCCAATGTTAGCAGTTAAAGAGCCCCACTGTGACCCTAAAGAGGATAAGTAATTATAGAAAATCGATAAATGGACTGAAGTTAACAAGGAACAACTACTACTTGAGGGGAAGCACACATGGGAAGTAATGGTGATGTAATATTGAAGTAATAATTCTATTCCAGCACAACCATTGCATGCTCATCTCAGGTCAACAAATATTGCGACTTGTGCATCTCGGTGAGACACATTACCCTTCCTGTCTCATCCAAATACACAAGGTAACCGTAGGATCTGAGGGCAACAGACAGCTTTCTTACCATATTGACTGTTTAGCGGGTAGCAAACATGAAAGAACAATTACATGAAGTTTAGACACTAAAACAACAGGGAAAAAAGCAACAATAAATCCAGACTATCACTGAGCACTTATCTGCACCCCATTGGAATTTTTTCGCATTATTGTCTACGGTATGTATGTTATTATAATATCATAGCACTTGATATGATGAAATGAGATTGGACATATTTTAAGCAAATAATGAAAGATTTTTGAATGACATGTTAGATTTGGATGGGAGATTCACATGGGAGAACCATACACTGGTTTGTAGGGTTCTCCGATCTGAATCTAAATCATACTGTAACCCTTGGTCAGATATTTACATGCTTTACTTCTCCTTTGTTTTATATTCAAGGGTTTGTACAATTTTACTGTTGATTTATAATCAACTGATCTTTAGTGAAGCACTAAAAACAAGAACTACCATGAGGTTATGTTTCCACTCATGTGCTTTTTGTATTTGATTGTAAGCAAGTTATGGAAAACTGAAGCGGAGATTTTCAAATTTTAACCAGAGATAAGAGTTGGCATATCCTAGAGGTAATTACATTTTCGTGGCGTACTGTGTTTCGCAGCTTTTAATATAAAATTAAATACAATACAATTAAATTAAATTAAATAATAAGAAATTTGTAGTAGTGACATCTCAATGTGGCTATCGGTGCCTTTTCTCCTCTGATGTTTCTTTGGGGGTCGAGCTGGGGGCTCGGTGAGGTGAACAGAGAAGCAGGAGACAATCAGCTACAGAGTATTTGACAGATACTGAGAGAGGTTGTTGGAGATGTCAGTGGATTTAGAGGCTCGGAATAACTCAGACATTAATGGAGAAATCTGCATTAATTCTTACTAAACCTAGGGTAATGTTCTGCCTTGGTAGAGGTTTGGGCTTTCTGATGTCTTTTTTCCAGTTTATCTCTTTCCTTGCTTGTGAACAAGATTACGAAAAACTACAGGACCGTCTTGAATGAAATTTTACACACAGGTAGGCTCGGGCATATCCTGGAGGTGAAATGTTAAAAGTTTGAGACATAACGTATTGTGCTTTTAACATTAATATAGAATAATATTATAAGCAATTAGGAGTAGGTACGTCATAATGTGGCTAATTCTGCCACTAGTTATTTGATTCCTTTGATGTTCTTTTGGGGTGGAGTT
Source organism: Lophius americanus (assembly GCA_037951165.1). NCBI lineage: Eukaryota > Metazoa > Chordata > Actinopteri > Lophiiformes > Lophiidae > Lophius > Lophius americanus. The sequence goes on from JBBDHG010000014.1 coordinate 3,582,789, forward strand.
GGGGTACGGTTAAATAATTCCTTTGAGTCCTTTGATGTTCCTTTGGGGGTGGAGCTGGGGCTCAGATTCAAGAATTCCTTTGATTTCTTTGATGTTCCTTTGGGGGTGGAGCTGGGGGCTTAATGGGCTGAGGAGAGAAAACGAAGTGGAAGGCGCAGGAGACGACAGCTACAAAGTATTGGTAGATACAACACGTCATGTCGGTTTTAATATCAACATGTGTGACAACTCAGCTTGTTGGAGTTGATGCCCCTCTAGTTTGTGGGCACACAGGTTTCTCCCTGTAGAGAGGAATCCAACTGTTAGAGGTGGGAGATTGGGAGGAGCCGCAGGCAATTTAATGTGTAAGGATGTATTTATCTGGATGACCTGGCATCCATTCAAGTACTTGGTGCACCAAACTGACCCGTCTTTGTCTTCATCGGATCATAATGTGTCATTCTTCCCAGTCATATCATGTCTGCATGACAGGATGTGTGCATATCAAACCGAAGCCTGACGCGTCCAGTTGGGACGCGCCGGGATCAGATAAATATTTAGAAAACGGGTTCGGGGCTCGGACACATCACGGAAAGCCATAGTCAAGTTCGGATTGGGGGATCATGCATACTTATTTGTACAATAATGTAATGGTGTGTTGTTTGCTTTGCTGTGACCCATAGGGCAACAATATTCCGTTTTCTGTCCAAAAGGAACAGAAAATGGATATAATTACACATCATCATGATGATGTGAACTGCTGCAGAAACATGAATACAACTTTAACATAAATTAGGTAAAAGGTGACTCCATGAAAGTTTCTGCATCTACCAGATCCTGAGCTCAGTGCAGGGGAATATTTTTATGAGGCGGCCAGGACCCAGGGTGGGTAGAGGTTAATAGTCGAAAGAGATGTTCGACCAGGGTGCAACACAAGTTAAAACCGCCCCTGACTACTGTTGTGCCTTGGCAGAGGTTTACGGTTTGTTTAATCTGAGCAAAACAAAAAATGACAAAGATTTGGCGATCAAAATTGGTGTAACACAGCAGTGCCACTGTTTGCTTTAACATCTTACATATGTCTCAAGAACTTCTCTGATAATTAGTTAAAATGGATAAAAATGATTTTGTCCTAAGCTTGGAGGCAAAGTAGCTCCTACAAATTGTCTCCCTCATTTGAAAACTTTTTAAATAATTTTTTATCTTCTTTGAGTTAGCTGCTATATGTTACTACCTGCTTCTAAGTCTTCAAGTTTGTGAGCCACACACAAACCTCATGGTGAAAATATCACACCCCTTTCCTGCCTTACTGCCTCCTGTTACACACATCTAAATTTGTCTCTTTTGCTGTGTCAGAAGTGGAACAACATCTTCCAAATAGCATCTGCATACTAAGATACTGCCTGACACTCATTATATTTGCTATTATTTTGAAGACACTTTTGGTTATTTAAGTTAAGTTATACGTTTATTTATCTTTTTTTTTAATTTTTATATAGGTTCTTCCTCCCACTGCCATATACATATTTGCATTGTTATTACTGTTATCCATCTCATTTGCACAGTTATTTAACTCTTCATAAATAGGCTATTTGCTGTATACCCAACCCTCAACTGTAGTATTCAGATTTCAACTGTAAAAAAATTTCTGACATTCATGTTTACAATAGTAGGATTCTGCTGATGAGCGTTGGCCTTTTAAAGAGGTGTTACAACAACTGTTATATTAATTGTCAAAGTACTGAAGATATCCACGGTGCCTTGAGGTTGAGCAATCATGACTTTCATGATCCCCATACTTTTCATCATCAGGTGAGGTCAATATTTTTAACTATGTTTTTATATCAGCAAAACTGTTGGCTTTCCCATCAACCTCCACTCTGACCATAATAAATAGTGATGATGACATATTATGCCCTGAACATCAGCTGCACAAAGCACCATTATACCTACATGAGCCAGCAGCCAGCAGTAAGAATGATATGTTAACTCAGCATAGACATTCAGTCTAATGAATACACAGTAAAATGATAATATTTTTATAATTTTTTCTGTAAATTTCACATATCTTTGATTTGAACAAGTAAAGTAAATTGCAGAGACTATTTTCAAAGACTTTATGCATTTATTGGGGTTCCGCACCATGCATTCATGTTGGTTTAGACCTAATAGTCTCCCTTCCCAAATTTATTATTCATACTCTCTGAAGTTTTGATGTACAAAATGAAAGAGTTGGCAGGCTTCTCTGTCTTAACCTAAACCCACAGGTAAAAATGATGACTGAAACTAACCTCCAGCTGGGCCTGATTATGAAAGATCATTGCCATTAGATTCAAATTAAAATCAAAAGTATGTAAATCAAAGCGTAACGCATATGTGTGCGGAGGGGCTAAATTAATTTCCTCTAATTTTATTTAGTTCTTTCTCCTTTGCTCACAAGCCCTTATGCATATATCCAATCAAATTTCATTTCCGTAATTTATTTGTAGCTTTGCCCAATGTGGTACGTAGCTAGGAGAGCATCGACTCCATTATTGCCCCTTGTTGAGATGGTTCCTCTCCTGCAATCACCTTTGATCGTGATATGCATATTTCATGACCGATGTAATGTCAATGAGTCTTACACTAATCCACCTCGGACCTGGGGGAAGATCATGCAATGGTGAGGCTGAATGAACTCAAACAGACTGAGATGAATATTGTATTGTACGAGGAGTAGACATGATGGTGGAGAGTGACACCAAGTGAACAGGAGGTTAGATATGAGCAAGCATTGCCAGAAAGAGAGGTGTTTAAAGGGGAAAGAATGAGGCAGACACAGGAATACCGTAGAAGAAAGGGGAATACGCTCATTAGACCAATAGTTCCTTTCTTTAATTCATCAATTAAATGAATCGTAGACCAATAGTTGCTGTCGAGAGATTCTGAATGCCGGTAGATCTCAATTTCTGTCAGGTTTTCCATGTTGACCCTGAGAGCATACAATATTCAGGTCAATAGCAGCTTGTTTCATGATTGACTCATCTGTGAATCATGCATCATTAAAACCAATTTAGTCCCTTCAAACAACTTTGGATTGATGAAATAGATTGAAAGTTCAAAAAAAATATTTCAATCTTTAATAACCACTCCATGTTTTAATCATTACAAATATGTTCCCACCCAGAGATCATTTATCTTCCAATATGGGCATCGAGAGACAGATCTTAAGACACCCGTTGAGACGGCAAATGGCTGATACCTACGACGCTATGGAGAAGCAGGGGAGTTTGGAACCTAGGCAGCAGCCATATACGAACCTCATTCATATGAAGATAGTACATATGAGGCTCACTAATTTGCCAGACATATAGATTTCATCGCTTTTCAATCCTTTCCTCAAGTTACGCATTCCCATGGAAATATGTTTCATTCTTGGAAGCGTTTGATGCAGATGATATTTGCCTCAAAGCGCCATATCAGAGCAGTCCGCAAACACTCTTTGGAAGTGATGTGACAAAGGATAAATTATTATGGTGCCTTATATTCCCTTCCCTAGCCCTCCGGCAGTGAAGAAAAGAGGAAATGTGTTAATAAAGGAAGAGAGGTTGTATTTTATGTCCAATGATTAGCCTTCTTAGACCTAATTATATCCCTGGGGAGGACAACGACTCCCCCGGCTTTCCTCCTCCTCCTCGCTCAAAATCTTTTTCCCTTGTCACCTTTTTCCTTCCATTTTTTCCTGCTCCAATTCTCCCCATTTCATTCTCACTCTAACACACAGATCAAGTCTCCTTCTGTCTTCTTTAAGGTAATAGACTACCTATATTCCCCTTTTCAGCATGAGCAGCATGCATTCACAGACACTTTTCCCTTACTAACTGAACTCAGCCTCTACCATCTACAGCGGTGTGTGTATGTGTGTGTGTGTGTGTGTGTGTGTGTGTGTGTGTGTGTGTGTGTCTTTGTGTGTGTTAGTAAAAGAGACATAGGTGGACAGGCAGCACAAAGCTACATGAACCCTGCTGATTTTTTGAAACAGAGACGATGAAAATGAGAAAAGAGAGAGCAAAATGATTTCCACTACAGTCAAACCCTCCTCCCTTGATTGTGCATCAATTCCTGGCTATCTCTCAGCTGCAGATAGAAGTGAAGGGAACCTGATTCCACCTCAGTTTGAATAAAACATGCTCTCTGCTTTATAGTTCAAGGCCACAATAAAGGCATACTGGCTCCTCTAAACTTCTACAGGTGGGACTCACACTCAATCCCAATATGTTGTGAGTGATAAGAGTGTGGTGGTGATGACGTTTATGAACCTTTTGTTTGATAAGTTAAGTCCCTCTCTCTCTGGGTTTGTAAAAGTTGAAGTGAGGTTTAAAGGCAGCAGTTTGTTGATTAAAAATAAATAAATGAATGAGCCAAACTGATGTACCACAAATAACCTATTGAATTGATGCTGAACCACTTCCATTGGTAATGATATATGCTTTGTAGAGAGTGTCCATCATTTTTTTAAGGTGGCATATTTTGAACTTTTCACTTTTTCAGTGTTTCTAACATCTCACATATCTGGATATCTAGAGGGCCTACTGATCCATTAAGGGTTAAATGAAACCATTCTGTGAGTTTTTTCCAAGCACTATGGCAAAAAAAGCGAATTATTATTTTTGTTGGCAGTCCATTTAAAATATACCTCACTCGTAACATGGTGAATTAGCCCTATCAATGAAAAACTCAACCCAATACAGTGTTCTTCCACAACCATCCTTCATTCCCTCCTCCAATTGTTTTTGAGGAGAAGTCAGCCATTGTCGTCTCGCTAGCAGGTAATACTGAGGAGTATGCTGAAGGGAACAGCCAGCCTGACACAAACTGCTATGAAGAGGGCAGCATTCATCGTTATACGACAATTCCTGCCTGATAGGACATAAAGACTGTCTAGATTAACTTTTTTCTTTTTCGGCTTAAATTTTAAACTTTTTTAGTTATAAACCATTTAAAGAACCAACTCATTGCTTCTTGAGCTTGGTTAAGATAAAAAAAAAGACTGACAAAGATTTTCTTACAGAGGGACCTGTACCTAAAATAAAGCTACAGAGGAGGTAACATAGATATTTAAGACTGATCAATCTGTGTGTTTCTATCAATTATAAGATAAAGCTTGATAAGTTAACACTCTTATATAACATGAGATTTAAATAAGAGGCTTGTTGTAGATGCTTCCTGCATTTCTGACTCTTATTTGATGATGGTCTGATTTATTCACAGTGTGATTCCCCACCAAATCTAATCTGAACTAATAACAACCATATCGGCAAAAGCATTTCTTTGGCTAACTTTACATAATCCTTTTCTTTTGGTGTTACAGAATGTTTGATTCATATGCACCAAATCTGAACTAAATCAGACCACGGTTTAGGAATTTATGTCTGAAAACATTGTCTTTCATTTAAAAAAAGCTCCCCCTCCTGAATGAAATAATAACTATTAGATACAAATATGATACAAACAATATAGATCTCCTCAAGTGGATTCATATGCACCAACTTTGGACGAAATCAGGCCAAAGGTTAAGAAGTTATGTCTGAAAACTCCTGCAGACAAAGTTCCCCCTAGTGTCAGAAATATACAACAACCTGTCCCAAAATCAACCCAGATCTTCCAAAAACTATCCATGGAATATTTTTTTTGATTTATCACGGAGAATGTGGATGCAGCGTTGATGGTGCCATAATATACCTAACTTTTCAACGATATAATTAGGTTAGGCGATGGTTACATGCCAAAGGATGTTTGCAACTGCTGTCATCAAAAAAATTAGAACCTCCACTGGAAAGCAGGGGGAAAAGGTTTTACCTCTGCTCCAACAGCAGAAATAGATGTCAAAAGCTCAGTGAATGTACCTTCAAAAATAAAATAAAATTAGTTAAAGTGTCTATTCTCACTGGTAAAACTAGCTCATCACTCACTGACCGTACCAATGCTCACTGCAAAAACAGCCATCCAAAAAATAAGTAAAATATTCTCAAATATCTAAAATAATAATTCTAACAAAAATCTTCTTGAGTCTATCATTGGCTAGACGTCAATGCTGTCCATAAGAATTATAGTCGGGCAAAATTAGCAGATCTTTTTGGTTCAGTACAGGGAAATTTGATGATATTTAAAGAATATTTGACATAACAAATAGTCTTGTTTTTTGGGATACCACACAAATTAGTGTTGTACCTTGATAGATGGTAAATAGCCCAAGATTAATATTTAAGTTAAGTTTTTATTTCATTTTTTGACTTTTTGGAATCTGTTTTTGCACTACACAATCATTCAAAAGCAAAGTCAACAGGAGAAGGTTAGTCTAAAGTTGAACAATCACTGGCTTGCTTCAATCCTACTTGATCTGGAGAAATTGATCCATATATTCATCTCCTCCAGACTAGAATATTGTAACTCCCTCCTATCCAGTTTATATCAGAATTCACTCTCTGGCTTGAGCGGTTCATAGTACAAGGCTTCTTACTAGTTTAACAGACGACATCACATTGGCCTCTCTTTGCTTCATTACATTAGTTCCCTGTTGGTTTAAGGATTGATTTTACAATTTTACTGATCACTTTTAATCACATCTGCTCTGGCTCCAAGCTATATAACACAATTGATATCCCCTTATGTGCTAGCGTGCAACTTTACGGGACCTTGAACTTCCAAGGGAAATGTATTCTGTTTTGTCGTTGAAGTAGGATTGAAACCAGTTTAGGGCGGTGGCAGTGAGTCCAATGGTGTGATGTAGGCGGCGTAGAAGTATTCCATGGTGAACTGTGTCGAAGGCAGCAGACAAATCAAGGAGAATCAAGAGGGAAGGTGAACCAGCATCTGCTGCCATCCGTAGGTCACTTGTGACTCTAAGCAGAACTGTTTCTGTGCTGTGGGCAGAGCGGAAACAAGACTGAAAGGTTTCAAAGAGGCTGTTGTATTTTAGGTGGTCCTGGAGGTTGATCAGCAACTACTTTTTCCTGTACTTTGGAGAGGAATGGGAGTTTGGAAATGGGCCTGTAATTAGAAAAAACTTCTGGATCGAGAGGAGTTATTTTGAGGAGTGGTCTGATTATGGCGGCTTTTAGGGAAGATGGAACAAAGCCAGCCTGGAGGGATTGGTTTATTACAGCGGTGATCAGGGGACTGATGAAAGAGATGTTAGTTTTCACTAGGGCTGTAGGAAAGGGGGAGGGCACAGGCGGAGGGTTTCATCGTCCTGATGATATACTCAACCTCCTGCTGTGAGATTTCGGGGAAGCACTATAAGGCTGGGAGATCTCAAAGTGTGAGTAAGCAGACTGGATAGGTAGGGTGGAGGAACTAGAAAGGACAGAACGGATTGAGTAAATTTTCGATATGAAGAAAGCCATGAAATTATTACAGTGCTCTTGTGTAATTTCTGTAAGTGGGGGAGAATGTGGTTAAAGAAGATGATTGATAGTGTAAACAACTGGTTAGAATTTTCCAGGACTGGTTTTGATAATGTTCGAGTAGATCAGTGACCTAGTCTCTCTAAGCGACTTTGAGTAGACCTTTGGTGTTCCCGAAAGGCTAGCTTGTGGACAGCGAGACCTGAAGCCTTGTACTGCGCTCAAGGACAGGCCCAGCTGCCTTCATTTTCCGTAGGTCGCTGGTGAATCAGGGGGCTGAGCAGGAGAAGGTGACTGTTCTAGTTTTTACACGGCCATGATGATCCAGGATGCCACTCAGGGAGTTATTGAAGAAATCCACTGAGTCAATTGCTGATACAAATTTTGCAGAAAGAAGATACTGGAAGTCGACTGTCATGGTTTCTGATTTTTTTTTGTTTTTCAAATTCCTGAAGTAGATTTGACGTTTGGGCTTGGTGTGTCCCACAAGTGACAATGGAGACGGCCTTGTTGTCGGACACACCGATCGTACACAAGAAGATTGCTGAGCGGAGCAGAGTCAGCGATGACTAGATCCAGAGTGGCTCCCAAGTTGTGGGTGGGGACATCGACAAGTTGCCTGAGATTAAAACAATACAGTAGTTGGGGAAATTTGGATGCATAACGACATGCAGGGGAGTTGACATGAATGTTCATAACTCCAAATACTATAATATTGGCAGAGGTTGTGCAAAATGTCGACAAAAGGTTGTACATCTCAGAGATGAAGTATGGGTTTGGTTTGGGTGGTCAGTAGATTAGAAGTATGGTCATAAAGAAAGGGGGCTTAAAATTAAATGCCAGGCATTCAAAAGAAGAGATATCTGGCAATTCGTACAAATGCAAATACAAATACAGAATAACATATACAAATATGGATAGAAATCCAAAAGGTTTGCCGGCGATCAAAAATAAAGGTATATTTTTCGTTTTATAGTATTGGCTGTAGAACTTTGATGGAAAAGCGGCGAACCAACAACGCCAGTGTCCTCTCCCTTCAGCGTTCAGACTGCAACCTCGACCAACTACGTCCTGCATCCGTTTGACCTTATGGCTGTGCTCATTCTGTTTTAACATTACCTTCGGAATTTTCTGTATTGGCTTTGTCTTTCAATGTACAGGACATATTTTTACTGTTTTATAAGATCATGGAGTGGACGCGCCTTAGTTTGTTGTGCATCAACCCAAAACATTTAGTCACAATATGAGTATCCAAAAGGGGAGCACAAACAAAATTCAAGTACAAGTTGACTAATCTCAGTTATACCAATTTTCCCTTCTTGTCATATCAACATGATTGCTAACATTTCAGCCTAGTGGCCTTTGTTAGAGCAGAAATGAAACTGGAGGCAATTGATAAGATGTTGCCTTTGAGGTTTGACTTGGAGGTACAAGGGCATACCTTACTGTCTTCTGGGGGGAGCTGCATATTGTTAATGTTTTTATATAAATACTATTATTATTATTATTATATCCTCAAAAAGTCTGGGATATTATGAAACTGTCAACGCCACCATAGCAGCCGCAGCTGCAACCCCAGATCCTTCATGTTAACGCAATAACTCGACTTAGATTATAACTCACCTCAACTCTTTTATAGATCATTTTCAAATTTTATACCCCCGTAGATGTTAGTCTGAGGAAGAACTGGATTGATTATTGGAAAGGATGGTTGTATATTTCTGAAATTAGGGGGAGCCCCCAAAAGTTTTTGCGCAATTATTGATCAAATATTTATCCAATTGAGTCAAAATTTCATGCATATGAATAGGCTCAAGGAGATCTATCCTATATATATATATATATCATGTTTTACCCAAATTTGACAAATTTTGGGGAGTTTTCACTAAAAATGCTTTTTTGTCAGAAAAACTGTGGTCATAACTTCACATTTAATTTGAGGCGTTAGATCAGGGGAATTACTTGTGCAATGCCAGAAATTAGGGGAATCTTTGGGGATATACCCTTGCTATCTTAGTATAGGTCTAGCTCTTATAACTATTATAATTATTATTATTATTCTTTCTATTATCGTATAATATTAATATTTTTGTTGTTCCAACACTCTTTGCATGAAAAAATTCTAAGATGCTGTCTTGTTGGCAATTATAGTAGACATACTAAATGCTAGATTAATGCTAGTTTGACTGATAGCTCCACTTGTTTGTACCACAGTCAAACAACCTTGTAAATTTGAAAGGGTGAGGGCTGGGAGGTGGACAGGGTCATTGTGGAAGCTGTGTTAAAACTAATCTAGTATTAAGTGGAGTGAAGTGCAGCTTTTGAATTCTGCTTCTTTTGTCAGAAATCCCTTCAGCTTCTGAAACTCACATTCACAACTCTTCTGCGTTAGCAATTACGGTTTGGGCAAGGAGCCATCCAGAACATTTGAAGCTAATGAACAAATCAGTGTGACCATGATATGGAATTTCAGCAGGAATAGGTGTTTTTTTCCCACTGTCAGCTATATGTGGTCATACCTTTGAACATTCCAATGGTAATTTTATATGACAAACTGAACCCTGTTTAAAAAAATTACAATCTATCACTGTGGTAGGCACTGTTACCACTGTTCAACGGAAGAACCTGAGGTCATCCTAAGCGGCGTTTGCGTGACCTCAAATTTGGTCGGGTTTCCCTTTGTGTAAATGTGATAAACCTGTGATTATCCAGGTTGTACCAAAGTCATCAGGGATGGGCTTTAGCGCCCTAACGACCACGCGCAGAATATGTTGTTGTTAAAATCTATAAACATACAGTCATATAGACACAAACAGAATTCCACGAGGACACAATTAAATATGATTAAGTAGCTATAAAGTAAAGCTACAATTGCCCTTAATGCATATTCCTTAATGAACATTTATTAACAGTTGACAGACTAAAACGAAAATTCAGCCATTATGACTTCACCTCATTGTAAATGGAAAGCCAAGTTGAGTATTTATTAGTCCAACCAATATACTTGAAGTTTTTTCAATGTCCTAATAATTACAGGATGAACTGTTTGAACTGTTGAACTGAGAACTAATTTCTGTTGTGAATTGTTCATTTAAAAAATGCTTGCATAAAACTTTGCTTGAAATTTTGGCATATTACCTAAGAATGCAAACAAAGATATCCATTTATATGTCTTAGCAGAACCACACATCAACTCCCTTGTGCAACTTTATATTTGTTGAGTTCAAAATTAAGTAAATGTGAGCTTGAGTGGGGAGACCTCCTTGTCAAAAACTTTTGACAGAAATTCTCATCTTTAATGGGCTGAATAGAAAGTGAATGAGACATGTTTAGCACTCCCCTGACACCAAAACACGACATGTAGCTGTTATAATCACTGTTTGATTGCTTTTTAGAGAAATCCTAATGAATCCTGTGATCCTAAACTATGAAAAAAAAGGAAAAAAGAAATCCAGCCAAAGCATTTAAGAATTTATAAGAACATTACTCAATATGATCATTGCAAAAGAAGAAGTGACACACAGCTCTACATTTAAATTTGAATTGTGTTCTCCTGATTCTTAATAGCGCATTCACTAAATGCAGCTCTCGGAGTGTGTGGAGGGTTGAAGTACTAAATGATTACTTAGATGACTGCAGAATGTGCCATGAGTTGGTGAGCTATGCAGCAGAGCAGAACTGATGTGAGAGGCGACTGATTGGCTAAGTGTGCAAAGTGCTTAGGTCTGTGCAGCGTGCCCCATACTCTCCACTATTCAGAACAGAATTCCCATTGGGTAGAATCTATGCGTAAGTGTGGGTGTGTAGGTGTTTCAAAGGCCTAGTTGGACTTTATGTCAAGCACTATTATTGAACAGGCAATGAATGATCATTTGAGCAATGCTACTGGTGAGGTCGCATTTGCAGTGGTCATCACCACTGGAGACCAAAAATAAAATTGCCCTACACTGTCCTACTCGACAGCAAGGGTATATCCCAGAAACGTCCCCAATCACCTTTGTTGCACAAGCAGTCTTCCTGATTGAAATCCTCGTAGTAAATGAGAAGTTATGTCCACGGTACTTGTAAAAAGCTCTACAGAGTAAGCAAAATTATTACTATTACTCTAAAACAAAATGTTTTTCATTAAAATCTCCCTCTAGTGAGTAAAATATAAAATATTAGGGTAAAGCACTACATACACAACAGAGATCTATTCAATTTCATTCATATGCATCCAATTTTGACTAAATTGAACCAACGGTGTTTGGAAAAAATGTATACGAGTTAAATGAGTTAAAATATGAACTATATGTGTAAAACACGACTTATACAAGAAACATCTCCTGGATTGATTCATAAACACCAGCTATGGGCTAGGTTGTAATAACGGTGGAGAAATTATTTTATTTATTTATCTAACAAATGTTTTGAGCTATTACTTTCAAATGCACTCCAAATTTTGCTGGACCGCATACTCTGACAAAAACCTACTGATAGTCAAAATATTGTACGAACAATGACATATGCTGAACTCTGAAGGGAAAAATTCATTAAACCTAAAAACCCTTGCATGATCAATATTCCAAAGCTTTGGCCTTGACTTTAATGATTACACTGTGCAAGTAGATTAGCTTGATGCATTATAAATCCAATAGCTTTATCCTACAGTGGGTTTTTGTTTGTTTGCAACCCCAATTAAAATGATAGTGGAATAATAAAGATCTAGCAAAGCATTTTCTCTTAATTTTCAAAAAAATGCATATTAATATTTTTCGGTAAGCATTCCCTAAGTATCTTCATGTGTTTTCTTTCAGTTCTTATGACTAATTAAATGAGGTGAAACAGCCTCTTGTTTCACTGTTATATGTGTTTCAATTTTGTCAGCAAGTTCCCCCCACGATGTCCCCATCTGAATTTCAGATGAAAAATTAAAATCCAGCTCTTAGACAAGTAATTCTATTAGAGGTCTACATTAAGGAAATAAAGACAAAAACCTACAGTATGTAATTAAATTTCCTTGTGTTTGGCTTCTCACAGGGACCACAGAGGATGAGAGCATCTATTGAATTTTGTAATATATAAGTGCTTTGTCTTCCCTAAAAACCGCATTACTCTGAATAAATGAAACATTTGTGTTGCACTATTCCTCTGAATTTCCTTTTTACTTTACTTGACCTGCATTAATTAGATACTTGGAATCTTTTATCCAATACAACCGAATTTGCAAATTTGTCTCTACGGGACAACATTCTCTGTCCATCAGGTTTGAGTAAGTCAGGTTTTTGTATTTTAAGTAAAACAAAACAACTTTCCATCATTTTGAAGTCTGATGAAGCCCACTGTGCATGTTTGAATAATTTGTTAGACATGACAAAAGCCACTGCCAGGGGTTATTGTCTTGCACCTGGCTTAAGTTTGGCTGCAGTGCTGGCTGCCTTAACAGGGATATAGATCCAAGCCTGGGGAGATGTCTCAGCCTTGCTTTGGGATCTATATTCCAATGGACAAAGCCTCAGTTATAAATAGTTTCATGGAGTTCTTGGGCGGCACACTCTTTGTTTTCAAACGGTCCCTCTTTGTGTTATTGATCTGGATATGTGTGGCCAAAGAGCTGCTGTTAGAAGGAAAAATGTGTAGTGCTGTGTTGTCTGCACTGATATCATCACCGATATCACTGATATTGCAAATTATAAAATGCAATGTGCATATATATGCAATGTGCATGTGAACGGGTTGGACATTGCTCATTGTGATGAATCCAGACATCTTTGAAACATTTCAGCCAACTGTAAATAAATGTGACACTTATATTTCAGTAAATCTTTCATATCTAGAATTTGAAACTTAACAATTATATTTAAATATCAACACTGTTTTTACGGTCGAGTTATGGTTAGGCACAAAATATACATGGTAAGGGTAAAGAGAAGTTCATATTTGGCCTTACAATACCTGTTTTTTTTATTCATCACAAGCTTGACTGTGCCGAAGTGTCCCTCAAAAACATTTCAATTGTGTCAAAAACAAAGCCACAAATAGTCTTTACAGTATGTTTTTAAAAATTACTTAATTGTTTAGATTCGTATCAGGAAAGTTCTGTGCCTAGCTCTCATTTACCCCTACTCTTCCAAATCAGCTCTAGGGCTGGTTCAGAGTCAGTGTCTAAATGTATAGAACATGATCGGAGGCAAAGACTTGTTTGATAACCAAGAGCCAGTTACATCAGTGGTTGGGGGCATTTTCTTTTGTAAAATAACCACAACATTTTTCAAACACAGCTAGTATAGCATAGTTTCTACAAAATCAACAGAATTACTTGATGTTACAAGTAAACAATAATGGTTTGCTTTAGAAACAAACTGACAACATGGACAATGATCCTTGAAAAACAAAGTCAAAGTTGATTTGATGTTTTGGTACCAAGCACATCATTGAAGCAATACAACAAGTATCGTTGGCTGAAATTAAATAGCGGCCTGGCTCTAGAGCATATGTGACGGTTTGACAATATTTAATATTTGTAATACCTGGCCCACTGGTATACAGCATAAACACCATAGATACTACAAATCCCAGGATGCACTGCGATAATCAGCGTGTCAATCAATAGTGCCGGTACTTCTACCTGCTTCTCTGTTATCAGATATCCGCGATTATCCAGTCACTCTAATAAGCTTAGGATATAGATGAGGAAAAAAAAAAGAAAACGATAAATAAACGTATTAGTAAGTCGAGTGAGCATATCAGTAAATGCAACTCACGTTTTAAATTACATGCAAGGTGTATTCCTGTCCTCCAGCCTTTCAAAATGTGTCAGTGCTGCTGCTTCAAAAACAAGAAAACGCAAGAAGTTGCTTACATTTAACGTGAAATGCACCTGGAGGATCTTCAGGCACCTAACTGTTCTCTTGGAGCAGCTGCTCCTGATTGGAATGAGAGGAGCAACAGTTTACGTTACTGTTGCAGATTGTGACAGAAGAAAAAAAAACGCTTAGTCAGCCCAGAGTTTTACCAAAGGTGATTTGAATTCCCTTTTTGTTGACATTGTTAATTTAAAACCGAATGATTTTAGATGAAATTTTAACTTGCAAAATTTAGCTTTGTGGCTGTTGATAATGCCTGTGAATAAAAGGAGACATAAAAAATAATGTAGCTTATCTATTTTGAATTTAATCTGTAATTTCAGTATTTTCTATTATGTTGGTTTGTTCAGAGTTCTATAAAAGGAATAAATACAATATGAATAAAATTATCAAAATACCTCAGATTAAATGTTTCAAATTTGAGTCCTTTCAGGCCCTCGATGTGGTCTCCATCTTTAATTGTGTGATTGAGTTTGACACCCTGATCTAAAACCTTTGTGATATAATGGTGTGTTAGTAGTGCTTCTGCGACTTAAGGATGTCACTCTTGTGCCTTGTGTGCAATGACATGGCTCTAATGCCTCTGTCAAATAATGGCATACCATAATTATATAATGGCATGGCTGCTGGCACCTCTGGGATTAAATAGCGCCTCTTTGACATAATGATGAGGCTCTAGTGCCTCTGTGACATAAAGACCTGGTTCTTGTGTCTTTGTGGTGAAAAAAAAAGGGGAGTTCATGTGCCTCTCCAGGAAGTGAAAAATCAAACGGTTTTTAGAATGATCACTTTTTGAATCGATTATGTGCTACCTGCAGCACAACGAGCACCTGGTTCAATTTGATGGAAAAGAGGCCTCTCACACCTGTTTACTGTTGCAGAAAGCAGTTGATCTGCAGCCGATTTACACTTCCTGCCCCGCACCACATAGAAAAAAGACAAACAACCTAGCCAATACCTCAAAATGACAGAAGAGTTAAGAAGGACATTAAATGTTAAGAGCAGAATAAAACAAAATGCAAATAAAAATGTGCGAAATGTGCAAGTAAAACAGATACCAAGAAGAGTTATGCAGCTGCATGTGCACTTGCAGAGCTTTATATTGAGTTTCAGTTCATTGGTTAGCTGTGTAGCCCACAAATGTACTGTTTTGGGTCACTCTTTCCAACCTCATGCTGTCATTGCTGGCTGTGTGGGGAATATTTCTCCAGCCGATAGTACACTACTTGCTCAGCAAACCGCAGACAAAGTAGAAGCAAGCTGATAAAAAAAAGAAAAGAGGACATAAATAGTTCCCTTGGGAGTTGGTACAGCCCAACAACAAAGCAAAAACAGAGAGCGAATATTCAACTTCCATTCATCATTTGGACAGAAATACGACTCAAAATGAATGATAATGCTGCTCTCTAACTGCAGGATGTGTAAACAAGCAACTTACAGCAAATAGATCAACTAAAAATTTAATTATATTGCAGAATTGTGTTAAAAGATTCTTGCTGTCCAGAAGCCACTGAAAATCTCCTATTTCGAATGGAAAGGAAATATGTTTTGTTGTTGTTTATCTCTTCCCTGAAATATGATGATGTTGCAGATCAACTGGAAACAGTTAGGCAAAACAACCTGTTAGAGAAACAATGGTAAGTTATAACATTCTTACAATTGAATGATTGTTGCCAGCAGGTTAAAAGGCGATTTGCTAGCCAACCTTTGAATATATTGTTGACTCCTCTTTTGTAACTTGTTTGATCTTTATTTATATTTTCTTCTTCAGCTGCCAAATAGCACACTTGGGTTTACCTGAGTATATATTATGAATATATAAAACAAAAGCCCTTCATGAATAAACAATAATTATCTTTCAATAGAAACAAAAGTCCATCCCAACACCCTTGAAAACCCTCAAAAATATAATATAATATATAAATTTATTTAATAATAAATATAATAAAATTCATTATTGACTTTCTAAATTGTATTATGTTAAATGTGTGTCTACTTTTGTCATCACTGACTCTATATGAAACTAATCTCTGTCTTAAACTAGTCTCTCTAGAGCTCATAGGATTTACAGTTTGAATAAATAGATAGATAATATTTACATAGATTACTATTTAAATACAGACAGATCACTATGAGTCCTCAGCAACACCCATTTGGAACATTTCATGGGCAAGTAGGTCAACTGGTAACAGTTTAAATGGTGACGCCAAAATGATTTGATATGAGATGGACATCCTTTAAAGAACAATTAATTTAAAGGTAAAGATGAGCCAAGATTCTGCATTAATGATATTACTGTATCAATACAAGAACATTTGTGTGTGTTGTCTGAAAGAAGCAAAGCCTTCAATGTGAATATTAGAATAAGTGAAATTAGTTTATGTTATATTTTAATTTTAATTCCACTCAGTTCAAAATATGACATGTTATGACGGGCTGCTTCTGAATTAACAAACACAAAGGGACATTAAAGGTACAAGAATCGGACATCCAGCAGCATATGTCATTTTTTGTGATCCGAGGGGGCAGGTTTGTTGGTCTGTACGTTTAATTTAAAATCTTTAGGATCATCATAATCCTTCTTACTAGGGTCAAGGTGGCACCTCAAATGTTACTCAGCTTTCTTGGACGTGGATATCCAGGACATGACCCTTAACATAATCAATCTGCTGTTTGACAGAGGCACATAATGCACAAGCAAAGACTGTGCTATTATTATATAGTTATACATTGGAACATTAAACTTAAAAGTGTAACTTCAAAACCAATAATGCTGGAAAGTTGATATTTATGAAAAATTCACATTTCATTCCAGGCCATGGTTAATATCTGTATGGCTGAAATCACAGATGAGCTCTAAAGGGATCCGCAATGTTACATCAGCGCCAGCAACTTCTTCTACAACTTAGCATATGGGGAAACTGAGCCTGGAAAGCATCCATGAGGAAGAAAGGAGACGAAGCTTTACTGACCCCAGACAAAATCAAATGAAGGGAGGTGAGGGATGAAGATAGGGATGGAGAATTGAAAGCTCTGTAGTGTTTGTGTGTATTAAGATGTCCATTTTTCAAATGTGGCTCTGAAACATGAATGATTCCATTTGTACTGACAAATTGTTAGGGACACTTTCCTACGTATATTACAATTTTATCTTATCTAAATTAATGAATCAAGGAATGAATTGATGCGTAACAAATTAACAATAACGGAAAATAAATTCTGCTTACTAAAAAATAATTAATAAAAATGATGACCTGTAGACTTGAATGTATGCTATATGTGAAATAAAAATGTAGGAAAAAAAAGACAACATTTTCCCCCACAGCCATGGCAATATCCAAAAGATAATGAAAAAAAATGTCATGTATTGGGAAAATAGAACAGATCCTGAACATACCGTCGTCAATGTCAAGTGCACTTCATAACTGGGGGTTTTTGTAATTTTCAGGAGTACATTTTTACAGTGCATAAGAAACCTTTGAACCAAAATAGAATTGTTTAAAATGTAGTGGACTTGCTGAAAAGAAGAAAACATAGAAAATATGTTTTCACAAAGAGGTCATATATATCTAATGTGAATGTGATCTAACAAGTTAATGTGATATTTTTCGAAAAGTTGATCTTGTGGAGGCATAGGTTTTTGGTCATGTCCTATTAACCTCTTTTTTTACTCCAAACAAAAGCTAGAATTAATACACAGACAGGTTTGCTTTGACTCTAATGGAGATGTTCAAAATAAACATGTCATTGGAATAAAAACATTTAAATTAATTTAAAAGGAAAAGTTTGCCTATCGGGGTAATATAAATCTTTTCATAAAGTGATCAAAAGAAAAATTCTACAATGTACAACGCCTGTGTTGATGGTCTGACATTTTTAAATTCTGTTGAAAAACTTGACCCCCAGCAAATATCGCTGGGACAGATTTGCTAAACTTAAAGCTGAAGGTTGCCTTGAGTTATTGGGTGTATGCTTTTAGTCTCCAGTCAGCTATAATTGTTTAAATTGTTTTGGTTCCCCTCTAACATTCTTTAGATGATTTTTTCATGGATGTTTCCTGCCAATTGGGGAGCAAGATGGAAGCCACTAAAGTAAGTTTGAATGCTCTCGTTTGTAGTGAAAGTGTTGTTAAGGATTTTAATAGAGAAGATGAAATCTAAGTTGCATGAATTCTGATCTGACGGTTCAGACTAGGGCCACTTTGCAAAAAACTTGATCCATATCAATTTTAGACCCAATATGGAAGATGCCAAAATTAGAACTAGGAAAGATCAGATTTGGGTATTATTACAATGCCATGAAAAAGGCTGACATGAGCTTTTTTGATCATATTTCTATGATTTCTGTGCTCATCACCTAAAGAATGTTAGAGGGGAACCAAAACAATTTAAACAAAAATCAGTCCTGGGTAAGATTGTTCCCGCAGTGTGAACATTTCCTAACTGTTCCAGTATTTGTTAACTTAAGCCCCAAATGAAACCACCATGGCAATCAGTTTTGTGTTCCAAATATTGATTTTGCCTAGATTTAATACCAGATGCCCTTCTTCACACAAACTTGCCCATTTATCCAGGCTTGGGACCGCCACTAGAAGTGCGCTGATTTGTGACATCTTCTTGGCTGGGTTCTTAACATCATCCTATGCCATTGTAAATAAAATTTATTTCAACCGATATTTGTAGTTTCAGGTGTTTATGTCGACACAGAAAATTTGAGAAGAATATTTTGAAATAAATTGATTATAAAATACAGACAGCAATCTGAACAGTTTTTGACTTCACTCAAAACTCATTAAATACTTCATACCTAAAGTTAACCCAAACAGTTGGTTTTAATTATTTATTTGGCTGTTGAAAACACTTGTCAGGAGTGTGTGGAGCTACACAGACACGGAGTTTGGTTAACATCTCCCTAACTCTCCTGTTTGATTTGCTGCATCAGGACAAATTATGCCTGGATCATCACTTTGGGGTACAATGACCCTGCATTACTTTCAGCATGGCTCCACTTACCTTTAAAGTGAGCAGAGGGCCACTCAGCCAAGCCTGAAAACAGGTCTCACTTTGTGAAGGCAATTGGCTTTTAAGTATTTCTAAATTCGTAATCAGGGTTTTAAGGGACATATCAGCAATTTTGGAGGTACGCTAATTTACTTTCTAACCAAAAGTTAGATCAGATGATCAAGACCATTTTCATATATGTTCGCTGAATGTAACATTAGCAGCAAGTTAGCTGGGAACAAAGTGGGCCTAAGATCACCATAGCTAAGGGAATAATTGATTAAATAAAAAAATATATTGTGTTAACTATGAGAACTGAAACCGTTCTAACATGTGGCACAGCTTGAGCATTTATATACATTGTGTGAGAACAGTATTACATAACAATCTCTCAAGTTCACTTTGTAACTGCTTTTCATTCAAGTCGTTATTGCAGGGATTGTATGCATCTAGATGTATTTTGGATTTTATTTCAGAGAAGAAAAGAGAAGAATGTCCTTACTTGCAGACTTGCTTGTTTTATGTAATTATGTATATAATTGATGGCAGTTGGGTTGATGCATGCATTGGCTGTATTACAACAGATCTTTTGGTGTAATAAACAACATTTAAGGGCCCTAGTACAATGGTGCATTTTACATGGTACCCGGATGGTCACCTGTCCTGATTTGGAGACCCAATTTCATATTTTGTAAACAATATGGATGCAGCATTAACAAGTATTTTCTTGCCAATGCATTAAACAACATAAAAATATCCGTTAGTTTTCCAAGCTTTTTGACTGTATGTATGCATGTATGTATGAAATAATGTCATTTAATGAAACTATATTACCCCTAATTTAATCATATACTGACAATGAAAAAAGACTGACGTTGAGAATCAGATTTTGGTCATCAAATACACAAATGGCATTACATGAATTTGAGAAACGTGAGCTACTTTGTATTATATCCCTTAAAACTTAGGGACATCATGGCCCATCGCTGGCGTATCCGCCACAGATCCTCCGCGTGACCGCAATAACTCAAATCTCTTTTGTGTATAATTTCTAGATTTTCTACCTACATAGAGCTGGAGTGAGTTTGGGAATGGTCAGTTATATATTTCCGACACACGTCCGATTTAGGAAAAAGAAATTGGCACATACGAATCGAATCGATGAGATTTATTATTTAAATATCTTTACTCACTAAAGGGGCTTTTTTATGAACTACACTGTTTCCTGGACTACCTCAAAATCTATTTCATGGATCATTTTCAAATTTCATATCCACATAGACTTTAGTGGGAGGAAGAACTGGTTTGATTTAGGAAGACTTCAGTTATATATTTCTGACACTATTGGGAACTTCATATGCTAAAGTTGTCAGTCCATAATTTCTTTACTGTTGGTTCCTTTTATATGTCATATTTTACCCATATCTTAATAGAATATTTCATATTTTACACATTCTAGGACATTTTTTTACTAAATGTACTCTGTTCCCGGTTAATTACAGTCGGGCTGGAAATACAACTGGCTGACATTGTAAACAGATTTACTTGTTTTTCCAACACTGTTCTAGGCCATTTTCCCCCTTGAGGAAAATCCATTAAGGCGCTAAAATATAATTTTTTCAAAAGAAAAAACATGTTTTCATTCTGAGACAATTCTAATGAAACCTAGTGGAATTCAGAAAACGTGGAAGGCAAAAAAAACCTCAGCCCATATGGTTAACATCCAATGCTCTGGAGAAAAGTCTCCTTTTCCTTGCTCCTCCAAGAACAAGAGCTTTGTTATATCCACTTGACAGAACTGTCTATGTACCAGTAATATTAGTGGGTAAGGTAATGTAATGTATTTTGAACCTATACAGTATCTTCATTACCTTATGCTTGCTATGCCTAGGACTGATATCTTCCATCTTAGATGAAATATGGTTTTTTAGATTACTTTCGGATCCCTTCTACACATTTACTTTCTTCTGCAGTAAAGGAGAAATATGTCTTATAAGTCACAACCTCAAATATTGCCCTCCAGCTTACACCTTTTAGAGCAGCAAATCAAAGTCCTCTTCATTTCATGTCCATGTCTGGACCTTGTGGGAAAGTGTGCCGTGCTTTAATGATGCATAGAAATGATTGTAATAAGAAATGAAAGAAAGGAAATAATAATAAAAGTGTTTAAGGCTACTAAAGCCTGGTTTCATTTATTAGTGCATATTTTAACTGCAGTGTATGTCTGAGTTAGAATGTGCCTTTGTGCTGCATTGACGTCCTGTGAAATGAGTTTTTGTCTGTTTTGGTACCAGTCAGTGCAAGTGTCGCCTACAAACTGTGAGCAAGCAGTGGGGATACAAACTGACCTTTCAGGGACCCCCTCACTGAAGGTATCCAGTAGTGGTATCTACATTACCATTTCAATACACAGCCAGGACTGGATGGCAATAAAATATTCAGCTGACCTTTAAGGCAAAAAAAACTTGGTTAGAGACTGTCACATGATTTAACCTTAAGACTGTCGAGTGTAAGTGAGAGATGTGTTGTTGTGTGGCCCTCATTACTGCCCACACTCTGACAGAGAGCTCTCTTTAACTGAAAGCGAGCCTGTGAAAAGGGACAAACTCCATGTCCCAGAAGCATGTATTCCATCCATGCCTCTGAACATATTGGGCATGGTGCCATGATTTTGTGGTTGGGCCAATGTAATATCAATTATGTAAAGCTACACAACAAGGTAAATGTAGAAGGTTACCGTATATAGTTAGCTATTT
Source organism: Lophius americanus (assembly GCA_037951165.1). Taxonomy (NCBI): domain Eukaryota; kingdom Metazoa; phylum Chordata; class Actinopteri; order Lophiiformes; family Lophiidae; genus Lophius; species Lophius americanus. The sequence continues at coordinate 3,604,754 of JBBDHG010000014.1, forward strand.
ATTCAAAGATCATTCGTGCTCGGATTATGTGCATCTAGATGTATTTGTGATTCTATTTCAGAGAAGAGAAAAATGTCCTTACCTGCGGCCTTGCTTGTTTTATGTTATTATGTATATAATTTATGGCAGTTGGTTTGATGCATACATTAGCTGTATTACAAGAGATCCTATTGTGTATTAAACAACATTTAGGGGACCCAGTACAAATGTGCATGACCATGCAGACAGACAGACAGATGACAGAAGAACCTATGTAAAAAAAATTGATTGGTTCATGATGACCCCCCAATAACCAAAATAACCACAAGACACTGTCAGAATTAGTAGAAAGCTGAGATCTGAGACTACTTAACACTATCTAGATAAAATATTATTTTTACTGATGATTAAACTAACATTATTTTGGGTCCAAATGTTTCTTGTTGTTTGCAGGGGAGGACGCTGTTTGTTTTTTTTGCTAGGAAGAGGCAAACAGACCTTGAACGGATAACTGGCAGGTAATTAATGGATCATAACCTGTACAGGACGGAAACTAAGGACAATGAGGACAGTCCGCCCCGACCGCGTCACGTTATCAGGGGGAGGGCCGGTCCTTGACAAGTGTGTCAGGGGTTTTCGGCTATGTCAGCAACACCTGACCCATCTTGAAGCACAGACCAAATACATGCACTCGCAAGGGTCTCGCTTGAAGTATGCCGTTATATTTGTGCCACAATCCTGATAATCGTTGAGCTCCTCATTCTGAGCACGTAGTTTGGACCTCAAAGGCGTGCACAGATATTCAAAATGTGTGTTCAAAATGAGTAGCTGTCAGCATGGGATAGGCTGGTGCCTATCCCAGCTGACATCGGCGAGAGGCGGGGTACACCCTGGACAAGTCTCCTTCTCATCACAGGGCCGACACATAGAGACATACAACGTTGCACGCTAAAACTCACTCCTACGTGCAATTTAGTGTCACCATTTCACCTATATTGCATGTTTTTGGACTGTGGGAGGAAGCTGGAGTTATATAATATTATATAATCACAATTTTATACATGTAAAATATAATTGAGGGCAGGGAAACAGTGGCGCTGCTGTGAGGATGTTTCACATGTGCATCGACTTGTGGCAGATGATGTAGAGTTTTGACGACGATCAAGGGTCGTAGATTTTTCCATCTAAATGACGATGTAGCGATTTAATGCCACACCGGTATGACTATATAGGGTACCCTACTTTAACTCAAGCCATATGAAGATGAATTTACACTGACTCTGCTCATATTTGCTGTGAGTTATGTAGAACAATACATCTCTCAGTTGATTAGCTCTTCACATTGGGAGGGAGAGAGACAGATTGATTGCTGTCAATCATCACGTCTTCTTTTCCTTTCTTCAACTGAATAGGATTATTTCTAAGCATTATGATGTAGGTACACCAAATTTTTCAATTCAACGTCCTGTTTGATAAACAGTACTTTATTTTCTAAACTCTTTTACCCTTTAAGGGCAAATTGATGTGATTCTAACTGCTGACGCACACACTGATCGGCCACAATATTATAATCAACAACCAGTTGATCATTGTATATTCTGTACATTTAGATAATGACATAATTCTACACATTAATAAGGTGTGAATAAAAAATATAAATAAGAACATAAATCATCAAGTAATGTATATATTATAATATCCATACATGTATGCACTCAACAATTCAACATAATTTCAACATAATTTCTTTCTTTGTGGTATATAAACTTTAGTGGGCTTGGTGTATGTTTATCATGATTATTCAACTATTAGAGACACAATTGTCTCTATAAATCCGGGTAGCTGTGTGTGTTTACAAACATCCATACACAGATGAACAAACATTTACACACAGGTCCATTTCAAACTATTCTCTTTTTTCTCTCAGTATTTATCTTATCTTCCCATCCTGAATGTCTGAACACATCTCATCTAATACCCATACCGACTGCACTCTGCTCACGCACACACAGACTAGAAGAGCACTTCATAAGTACAGTCCTTTTACATTTTACAATTTATCATATACACACACACACACATACACAGTACCATCAATAGAGGAAGAGAGAGAAAGAGAGAGCGAAAGGGAGAGAGAGAGAGTGATGGATCATTGAGTCTATAACGTTGTTTTTTATTTTTTCAGTCTGTGGGTGTGTATCATTTCAACACTTACAGTTCTTTCTTCAGTGTGTGAGCTTACTCTTTCTTCCAGTTGTGAAACTCAAAAATCAGCGGGGGCTCTCACCGGCCAACTTGTAAATTCCCTTTCGCTTTTATAAAGTTAAGAAAATATACGTGCTCTTTGTCATTTGGGTGGGCCAGGTGTACAAGTGGCCATGCCTTGGCAATAATTCGGTAAATGTTAAAATCAATCATAGAGAATCTTGGAGCTCAGTGCATGGACTGTGAGAGATATATACAGCTTTGTAAAAAGTTCCCTCTTGTTTTCATTTTATTTACATTTTTTTCATGTTGGTGGTGAGTCATTTTAATGAATTTTGGTTGATTATATATCATAGATTGACCAGCGCTCTATGCTTTTTTTAAATTATAAGATATAAAAGTATTGTTATCGACTGAATTTACAGCATATCTATTTGCTACCAAGTCTGTTTGACTGTACTGAGGATGTGGCTGAAAATATACATTTTCATATTCATATTAATTTAAAGTGTAAAATAAAAATAAAAAAACTTCTGGTTATGTATCATACAGTTTCAGCTTTAGTCCAACCTTTCCATGAACCATTCCATTTATTTTCGGTGAACACATACATGTAACATTGATAGTATATTCATAGTCAAGACGGAGACCACCTCTTTTTGTTGGACTAAAGTCCGGCTGTTTGATTCTAGACTTGGTATGGTGTAAGGTATCACACTAGCGATTTTGATCAATATCAAAGTCCTAAATCCAAGACCAAATGAGGTAGGTTTTCCATAGGAATTTAAAGCAAGGCACTTTTTGAGAAGCTGCCTATGTGTTAAACTACAGCTGGAGCAGACTAAAAACATATCGCGAGGAGTGTGAGTTTAAACTTTTCATATCCAGAATATAAATCTTTTAGCTTCAACTTTGTGAAGACTTTGCCAACTTTGAAGATTATCCTGGATTTTTTTGATTGGATAAAAACACAAGCAAACATATGCAGATGAACAAGGAACTACTCAAATCGAGCTCTCTTGGGTACACAAACTAATAATAATGCATAGATAGTAACAGCATGGAGTTGCCACTGTAACACACACACACACACACACACACACACACACACACAACCACACATACAGACAAACATACAGTAGCCATCTACTTGGAAATCATGGAATAGATGCATGCCCTTTGGGAGTCCTGGCAAAGTAATACCGTTGACAGAACAATTAGATTCTTAGAGACAGAATAACCATTACTCAATGCATCATCTTTATTACCCTCGGTCTCCCTCCACTTTATAGAAGCCCCACATGTGTGTGTATATGTGTATACAAATGTGTGCTGGGACAGGAGCACATGTGTGTATGAGGGTTTTAGTCTGTGTTTGAGCGTATGGAACAGCGAGGAGCGGTGAGACCCGGAGGAACATGTGAAGTGCTTAATGTGGTGAAACAGGTGCAGCGAGACAGAAAGGGCAGCCCAACCAGTGCGAGCAGGTTATTCACACTCTGACCCTCACATCACAGACATAGCTGGCATTGCTTTTGGCGAAAAAAGCACAAATTGCATTGGTTTTCTTGCCTTTCTCTGGTCCCTTTCTCTCGTTCTATCTAACCTCCAGTCTCTATCACTCAATCACACAAAGTCAAAGTCAACTTTATTGTCATTTTCTCACATATGCCAGACATATGCAGAAATTGAAATGCCCTTTCCCTCCAACCCATATACATATACATAAATATATGTACAAAATTAAAATTATATAAAAACATATATTGGTCAGCCGAGGATATTTTATAATTTGGGTCTGTTTTAACTATCATATTACACCAGTCAGCCAAAATACTATAACCTCCTACCTAATGTTAGGTACGCAGCTCCTTTTTCCGTCCAGGTCTAACCCATCAAGGCATGGACTCTACAAAACCTCTAAAGGCTTTCTGTGGTGTAGGCTATCTGTCAACAGAAGGCCTATATTTTCAGAATACCCTTTAAGTCCTGTAAGTAATGAAGGAAGACCTCCCTCAATCCGACTCGTTTGTCCGGCACATCTCAGATATGCTCATTTGGATTGTGATTTGGAGACCAATTGAAATGTACTGTGCTTGGCTTTCTTGATTCTTGCCCTGGATAAGCTGTAGTCCTGATCTGAGAGCAGTGTCTTATGCGTCGGCGTACCACTCTGTTCATCCATGATTTGTGATTGGGGAATGGGGTAATCCATTTCAGGGTGGTGACATTGTTGATGCTTGAGTTAATGATGTCCAGAACGAAGGACGCATATGAATCAATGTCTGTGTGGGAGTCTAGGGTGGCAAACGCACTCCATTCAGTGTATTCAAAACTGTTCTGGAGTACAGAGTCCGATCCCTCTGGCCAGATTATAACACAGGTCCATTCCTCACTTTAATTTTTACACTTATATATATATATAGATATATATATATATATATATATACAGTATAAATTTATGTAAAATAGAATATCAGCGAAGTACGGCAAAGTCATCAAAAATGCGTAAATACTGTATCGAATATAAATGTTTTTTAAAATAAAATACAAATTGAATTTAAATTCCAAAGCATAATTATTTCGTCTGTAATAAAACGGGGCTATGTAAAGATCTCATTTCATGTCTTAAATAGATTTATTTTTGGCAATGGCAGCTGTTTCAGTTCCTCACAAAAATCTTGATTTAAAAAAAAAAAAAAATTAAAAAGCTAATTATTTGGCAATGATAATGTGTTTGGAAATCTGATGGCTTTGAGGTAAAGACATCCCTTGTCCAGATCCAGCTTGTTTCTGAATCTAAATCAGTGTCTCTTATCCTTCCTCTTCATTCAAGAGTATTTTCTTGTCATCTAGTAAAAGCACACATGTCCTCAAAATAATGAAAAATAAATTTTGTATCTGTCGTATATAGCTTTTTTGCAATTAATGAACTGGATATTTGGAAACATACTGTTTATTGAAGCAGAACTGCTTCAATACCCTGAGTCAATAACCCTTTCACAATGTTATATTTGACATGTTCCAAAAATATGCTGGAATTTTATGAGACCGAGGAAGGACCCTACCACAGATGACCCAACAAGTTGAAAGGAATAGATCTGTAACCTGTTAGTGAATATGTTGAGCAAATCATCCATGTCAGTATGGATAGAAGATCAGTTCTTCAAATGTTTGATTGACCTTGACAAAGTCAAAGGTGAATATCTTAAGATCCAATGAAAGCACTTAAAACTTTGATTCAATTTCAAAAAATTATTCTCAGCACTTACCTAATTGTTTTCTGCATGACAGCGATGCAAATAATTTAACATTATTCTAGATTAATGACATCAGGAATATGTATTTGTGTTATTACTTTAGTTGAAGTACTGAATTTTGTCTTTAGAAAAATTATTATTAATTATTATCACAATAGGAGTCATTTTGACAGCTCTGGCCATAGTTTTTTTTAAATGATTACTCATCAAGCTATTATCTGGGAATACAAAGATAAACACGGGTCCAACAGGGTTAGATCTGATGACAGTATAGGCCACAGCACATTACTCATGGCAGAACCCTTCAATGACCTTTCATGCTCCGCATGGAGGCATTTGTTTTGTCTTTTCAATGAGGTCTTAAATGTAATTTGTTATTTGTCTCATAAACTGTACTAATACTTATGATGCTTTGCATTCTGATCCACTCATGTATTTTCACTACATATACATTATATAAATAACTTCGATTTATTGAAAGTTAACTAGTCTCAGCTGATCAGACAGTTATTTTCAGCTATTGAGTTGTTGCCATATACTCAATAGCTCTTTTGATGAAACTTATCAAAGATAAGTTGTTTGAAATTGATTTTCGAAGCCAAATAACTATAGTGTGTAGTAAAGGGAGGATTGCAGATGAATAAATGCATTGCATCACATTCTACTCCCCAAATACAGAATTATATGCTATAAAGTTGAACATGCAATCAAGCACACACAATGACTCAATTGATGTTTCCATGACGGGCGTCTTTAAAATAATTCATAGTTAGTTTTTCCTTTCATCCAGACTGGTCATTGGAGGGAATTGTATATTCACAGAAAAACATGATATTCCCAGAGGATGTTTTGACTTAAATCACTGCTTATTGCAATACATTACTCTAAAAAGAAGAGATGCATGAGTTTAATTTTTCAAATTTAGTTTGTTGAGGAAGTGATAAATCTGCTAATTAAATACTCATTGAGTGGAGTTGGAGCTCTAGGGCCCCATATTTACTTATGACCAACTGACTGTTACATTTTGTGGTAACATTAAGCAAATATTTATGCAAATTTTTCCTTTTAAATTTTACCCTGCTAATAATCGCTTCAGGCAATGGGCAGAAGGGCAACGTAAAACATTTTTTTATCCCTTGAACACTAATTCATGATGCAAAAATTTATAATTATAATTTGAAAGATTCATCCCTTTTATTTAATAATTTCAATAATCATCAATGTAAATAATAATTTTATTCACCATTACTGAGCTTAGCGACATCTTCCATTTATGCTACACATAATTGCTTGCACTGTATTTATTAGAGTCTGTGATTTACATTTTCTCATGTTTAACCACCCACAGGAACACCTCAGCACATGAGGCTTACGAGGTTGGTGATAGTTGCACTCAAGATGTTGCATTGACTATGAAAGCTGACAGGTATTGTGAAAAAAATCTAAAAAACACGTCCCAAAAGGTTTGAGTAATAATTGTGCTATTGCCACTTCACACGGTGCATATAAAAATGGTTCGACTCGGTAAAGTTCAGGTAGATGGATTGTAGCTCAAAACATCTCAGAAAAAAAAAATCACACAATCTTAGAAAATATGACTATGAAAATGGATTGGAAACCAGGAAAAGCTCTGGGTGTTAGTATCTTGACTTGCAATGCATGTTGCACTGCAAGCTTTGTCAATAAGGCCAAACACGATCTATGATGTGATTAAGAAATTGTGCACCCCACCTTTTTACCATCTAGAACTTATCACTGGTATAACATGTATTGTATGAGGATTTGTGCTAGTTTCAATTGATAATGATTGATTGCAGCCTATTTATAGAGTGGCATAGCTCTGCCAATAGAGTACTAATTATCCCATATCTCCTGCAGAACTGCCACCTCACACAGGTGCAGCATCACAAAGACATGATAAAGCAAAAAATAATTTGTGATATTACTCTCTCCTACACTAAACATGCAATAAAATACTAAGTTAATATGGCCAGCGTAAATCTAAAACCTGTAAAGCTGTCATTTGTTGTGTATTTTATTTCACACACATTTGTACAGAGACATTTCCTTTTACTTATCCTCTATAGTTGGGCACATCAGGTATGGACCATATTCCACATGGATACCATATGTATATTCAAGAAGGGCAAGACATTTTCTCCCTGCTCACAAATGATGAAACCTTATTTCAGAAGGTGAAAAGGTACTGTTCCCAATATTTTCATTAATTCAAGATATCTCGTGGGAGATTTGTTGCCATGAACTCCAACATCCCTTTCCTAAATAACCACAATAAGTTCTTAAACTTAAAATTTTCTCACATATACTTGCCTGCAAATCTTACTTGTCAATTCCAACCGAACATCCATCAAGACTCACTTATGATTCATATAAGACAATATTTTTTTATCAAACTTTTATTAAACTTTTGTCAGCTCTGAAATGCCTCGATACACACTTTTTTTTCATTGCCATTGACCCACCCACAAGATGGCAGTGAAGAGTCAAAAGTTTCGAGAACAACAAACTTGAGAACAGTAGAGAAGAATGTGCTAATGTATACGAATATATCACAATAACTTGATGCAAATGTTGTTCTGCACTTTTCAGTCTTCTTTGTCGTGCTTGAAAACATTTGATACATCTTCCGTGAATTACAACTATACTGCCCCCTATAGCTTCTAGTAGTACTACTCTAATACCAAATAAATATAGAATGGAAGAAAGGCTACTTCAAGGTCCTTATACATCTTAAATACTCACCATAATTTCATTCTTAGGGAATTTCACCATCTCAAAATCCCTGGAGAATGAATGGCTTCCTTAGGGAAACATCCAAGGAACACCCACTTTATCAAAATAATAAAAAGGTCAATTTTGGTCAACTGATCATGTCATAGAAGACAGTCTGAGGGTTTAAATGGCCGCAACCCATGTTTTATTCTCATAATTTTTCTTTCTTTTTGCAATAGGTTTTGATTTTAATATTTTGGTGTGTGAGGATCCTACTGATTTCAGGTAAATATTTAGGATTTTAGGATACACATCTTATAGGTGAGCATCCAATGATACATGTCGACCGAAGATGTAACATCAGCGCTTTCTGTTCTGTGACAGAGTGCCAAAATTGAGATTGCAAAAAAAAAAGCCAACCAGGCTCATAGAACTCTTTTGTGACCTTAGAAGGTACCACCCTATAAACAATCTCATCTCCAGTCTCTCTGTGTGCGCTGATGAAGGTCTACTAGACCAAAATGTTAGCATGCATGTTGTTATGACAAAGCCAAAATATATTGATGTTACTGATTTAAGTAAACTTGCACTGGCATTAAGTTTGTGCTCCCTTTTTGGTTCCTCCTATTTTGACAATTAGAGAAAAATACAATAAAAACTATATTTTCACCATATAGAAGTTGTACATAGTGAAAGGTTTTTCAGGGAAATGTCATATTCCAAAATTGGGTCTAGTCTGTAGCATAACTTTATTGTCTGAACAAGTATTGGGTATATTTGCAAGATTTATTGCATGTTCACTGCCATAACAGTCTATACCATAATGGTAATCACACATATTCATTTTTTTTTATGTATTATCATTATTTGTTTGAAAAAGATGAGGTAAAAAGGTGAAAACTGTACATATGAAACTAAAATAACTACCATTAACCACTAATAAGCTACCATACTGTCAGCCAGCTATATTCATGTTTCATTTCATGGAATATTCACATCTCCTCATCATTTGCATCAGTGTCATTTGTGTCCATCTGAAAACACCCTCCCCAGATTGGACACCATAAAGCCCATCCTGCACACTATAGATAAGACCTTAGCCCTGGAGTGCTTACGTCGTCATATTCCAGAACTGTGTCATCTACTCCTGAACAATACAACAACCAGCCCCTATCACACTCTAGATTCAAAGTTTCTTGATGCAATATGCAACACTTGAACAAAATGACAAAGCCCAGGATTAGCTATGTGTATTTATGTTGGTTTCAAATATGTATATACTGTTTGTTACTTATGTTTGACATGCAGTGACAGAATTTCCATTTATACAAACAGAAATACAAAATCAATAGACACATTTATTATCCAATACCATTTAAAGGCTAAATAATGCGACCCGATGCTTATCTTAATTTGGTCATAAGAGAAAAACACTCAGCTTTCATTTCAGTGTTGCTAAAAGTGTGGTTGCAATTTTTCAATAGTGGGCCTTTCAGGCATAAGCATATCTCTTAGTTTTATTCTTTGCAAATCGACAAACATATTTAGACACCATGCAGTAACATATCAACAATTTGTTTAGCATTTTTGTGTTTCACCCAGAACAATGTCCATGGGAATCAACTGTTCGTTCTCTACAGGCATTCATTCAGTCACCTTTGAAAGTGACAGGATTTTCCTAAAGCTATCTTCAAAATTTTTCAATGTGATTGTCCATCCTTTTGCGCTTGGCACCATGACAACTGTTTTGAGCAAAATGACATTTGCTCAAACCAGTTTGCTTCACCTTAATAACACCAGACTAGTTATTCATGGCCTGAGATATGAAATTGTTTCTATATGACAGGGCTGTTATAGGTGAGAAACAAGTGCAGAGCAATGTCATCACCGCCGAGGCAGACTCCACAACAAGCCCAGATAACATCCCCCACCATGTAGTATAAACTGCATCTAACAACAGATGCAGGTCGACGGCAGAACATATGTACAACTGCTACTGCATTAATGATGAATACTAATTGGTGTAGGTAAGCACAGTATGATCATGGTGATCATCACAGCAAAATTAATTCAAATAAAGTGTATGACCATGAAGGCCCAATTTGCTTGAGAGCAAGAAGACATACATTCCATCTTTCTCTGCCTGCCCTTCCAGCAAATAACAGTTAATGTGCAGAGCCAGTGAAAGCTTGTGGTGAAGCGTTAGTACTACAATGTTAAAGTCTGATGCTCGGACAACAAATTTCGACCTGAGATAGACAGGAATGCAGCGGTCAGTGATACTGAAGTTTATTTAATATTATAGTATTTTCAGGTAGTGTTTACCGAATTCAAACTAAGGGCCTTACTTATGAACATTACCAACAATGGCATAGGAACCCTCTTTAAATGGAATAAATATGAATACTGAGTCAGGCCATACATATATATGAAAGCCAATGATGAAGGGCGTGGACTGCAGTTTGCAAAAACATGTTAATTTGATTAGTTTAAACCTGGACCCAGATGGGTGTCACTTTTTGAAGTTAATTTATTATCATAGGACTTGATGGTGAAAGACTGGTTAGGGGTGCTCTGGAGAGTGAAGGGGTTAAAACTCAAGTTCTAGAGGGCTTGAAAAGGGAAGTATGGCAAACAAATGCTAGTGATGAGATCATTACCACAAAGAAATTAATATTATTAGGCAGGAAACAGGAACTAAGAGCAAAACATGTTTAACTGGGATTGGGGCCAATAGAGCTATGGATTATGAAGTTGTAAAGTCTGGTGGAGAGTTAAATTGAGAACAGGTGCAATTCCGAGCCAGGAACAAGACGTGAAGGGCAGAGCCATTCGGCACAGACACACAAACGCATAGGAAAATGTGACAGTGATGGCAGTGTGGTCATGCGTTGATTTTGAAAAAAGTCATTAGTGCATTCATCCACCATATGCTAGACTATATACTCGACTCGAGTATATAGACTCGAGTAAAAAACAGTTGAAACTCTCTGTCCCGCAGCTAATTCAACAGGCGGCATAGGCTCCTTGCTGGTTTTAACAGACAACATAACCCCTATCTTTACATCACCCATTAAACCAATGCAGAATTAATTATTATTATTATTTTAAATTGTTGTACAGAATTGATAACCAGTCATGAACCTCTTCGCAACCTAAGCTCCATTGGTAGGGCCGTGCAGACTTTGCTAAAGTCGAGGCTCAAATTAAATGTGGTGATAATCAACTTTGAAATAACTTGCTCTTATTGTCCTGTTGTTCTATTGTTTCACTGCTTCTAGCTGCCTTGTGGATGCTATCTTACATTGTTTTATCCCTTTTGATCCCTTTTTTTGATGTGATGACACTTTTTACTGAAATTTGCTTTTATTTTCCTTTATTTATTTTATTGTTATATCCCCATTAGATCTTTGGATTATTTTATTTATTATATATATTTATGTAGAAATCATGGACTAAAACAAAATAAAGCAGAAATGTAAAATTAAAATCTTCAGATGGTGTAATGAACACTGTTTTTGAAATGCTTGGTTTCCACAATAGATCACAATAGAACACAGACAGCAGCCTAAATGGCAAACGGTGAAACCTCAGTGGGATTGAGTGACAACTGGAGCGACATCCGTCTGATTTGTGACAAAGTCATCAACATTTTTAACAAGCTGCGGATGCCAGTGTTCCGGTTGCTCATTGTGCAAATGAAAGATGCAGTGATTCCCTAGCTGTGGTGCACATGTTGCATGTTGTAAGGAGTCTCTCTGCAACTGATCTTGGAGAGTAGAGGGAAAAGAACAGAAGAGGATTGGAAAAAAGCCACAGGAGTTCCCGCCCTTCCCTGCCGAGATTGTTATGAACTTGTCTGGGAGACGGAGATGTAGGCCCCATGGCTAATACAATATTTATTATTCTCATTGTACCAGCTGTAGACACAAACAATGTATAATGGATCAAATAGCTCTGCTAAACAGTGCACTCATAACCTTTACCTTGAGGGTAAACACTGTCTGTTCCCTATCAAGGACTTCCTTAATTGCACGTGGAAGTCACCAGGCAGCCTGTTCGGGATAAGGCTGGTCAAAGATCTTGGTTATCACTTTTCTGTGACTACAGATTTGAATGTTTGTGCACGTCCAACATAATGCAAATCTCCTCTTCCAAACCCACTTTTGCCTGAAGTAAGTGTGCATCTTCAAAGGCTCTGAGATCTTGTTTTGAACTACAAGCAGGTCTGTTTTCTACCATCCTTTGTTCTATTAATCATCCCATGGGCACGCACCGTCCATAACAAAGGATGGAACAACAATCTGTTATCTTGTGAGAAAGCAGGGAAATAGATATCCCCATTGTGCATAATTTAGCGCTGCTCCCATTTCTATTCACCTGTCATCTGAGGGAATCATACTGTACATTGACAAGAGTGAAAATAGAGACAGGGGGATAGAAGGTGTAGGGGGTGAAGAACATTGTATTTTATGTATATCTGTATTGTATAATAAGCCAATTCTGGTGGTATGCTTACTGCACCAAAGCCTCGAGCTTCATGTCATCTTCAGTGACTTGAAACTGAAGCTGTTGCGTAGAAATAAGGATTTAAGTGTCTTCGAGATTTAACAGGGCAAATACAAAACATATCAAGGGATTTCATACTGCGGGAGCAGATTTTGCCTCAAAATCCATGAAGATTCATTAGGCATTTCGTTGTGGCTGGTGTGCTTCAGATAAGGTTCTTCCAACATTTTTACTTGTGTGAGTGAGCGTATGTGAGAGAGAGAGAGAGAGAGACAGACAGAGAGAGAAAGAGAGAGACAGAGAGAGAGAGAGAGAGAGAGAGAGAGAAGATTAGGAGCGAGAAACGGAGTCGGTGCCGTTGTGAGTGAAAAAGATTGAGTCAGACTTGGCTTACCTATGGCAGATCGCTGCACAGTGACTTACTGGGAGGGTAAAGTTGCACCACTCATCCTCTAAGCCAGACACCACCTGCCTCGCACACACACATCATCAACTCCTGTCTCACACCCCCACACCAAGGACAACTTTGAGCTTTGCCAAGGATTCTGAATTACGCGAGACAGCACTGAAAAGTGAGAATAGAAAAAGTTTGAAGCAAGACCGTACTCACATGCTTTTGCATTGCATACAGCACATATTGCGGGTTTGCACATACACACATATAACTATGAGTTTACGCTTGCACTATTATATATAAGCTATAATAACCCAGCAGGTCAAAGCTCCTTGGTGAGTCCTTCAGTATCGAGCAGAAGACTTGTGGGCGCTCATTATATTTCCGTAAAATGTAATGCTCTAATTGTTAATTGAGGAGGGGCAGCCAACATGAGACAGGTTCATTGACCATTATTTTATGTTTCAATAATAGGGAGAAAGTACATAATTTGATATAAGATAAGTCAAAACTATATCAATCGCATAGGGAACTGTTGTGCCAGAGATTGCTAAAATTTTTCAGTAGCAAAAAATATAATTAGTGAGTTAAGAAAATAGAATATAAACATGAGGGAAAATATAAAACATTTAAAAATAACGTGTTTAAGAGGTCAATGCAAAACCATGCCAATCACTATGAGAACGAGTGAGGGATTGCAGATGATAAAAATACTGTTAAGTTAAGTAATATTGCACATGATAATAAATGTATGAGTAAAAAGTAAACGCAAACCAGTTCCTACAAACAACAGTATAATAATGAGCGTACTATTTCACATGATAATACTGTGAAGTAAAGTAATACCCTCATATTGCACATGGTAGTAAATATATGAATAGAAAGTAAATGTAAACCAGTGCCTTCAATTAACAGGTAAAGTATTATTAATGCACATAATAATAATACTCAATCAATCAATCAATCTTTATTTATATAGCACCAATTCACAACAACAGTTGTCTCAAGATGCTTTCCAGAAAGAGAGGGTCAGGACCAAACTGTTTATATAATTACCTACAGAGTAGATACTGTTAAGTAATGGAAATAATATTGCAAAATATATACAGTAAGGCAATACATGATGGTCATTTTGCAATTGGTAGTAAATGTAATAATGTACATGATCATTCTATTCTACTGAATATAATATTGTACATAATATTTTATATTGAAATATGAATATGTTGTGTAGATTCTCGTTTCTGTCATTCATTGAGAAGACGTAAGTACCTTGGAGATTCCATCACATTTAGTCCAGACTCAAACCACTGGATGATCGGGCTGATATTACCCCACTGACAATCAGTAGAGAAAATTGCTCTTGAATTTTGGTAGGACCAGATGTTCAGCTCAGATTATCTGAAACTGTAATGCTGTTCCATCTAACATGATGCACATTTTCCCTGTGGTGTGATTACATACAAAGAAATGCGACTATCAACATGAATTAGCCGCGTGTAATTCAAATGCCATGAATAATACAAATTTACTTAGTTGACCTCAGTAACACACATTGAAAAATGTCCACTTCTGCATCAACACTCCAGATATAAGTTTCTTGTCTTATGTGTGCTGCTCAAAATATTGTTTGTTATTCCAGAGCTTTTTTGACATTTACAATAAATACAAAGCAACTTTTGTGTTGATGGTTGGAGAACGAATGAGAAACTAGAAATAAGTAAAGTATTATAGGCTCTGTTAGGAGTTAATAGTCCTTTTAAGACATCTTCGGAGCAGAAGTCTTAAACCTGATCTGGCTCCATTTCTCACTTATCATTGATCCCCACTACATGGACAGCTCAAGTCTTGGATTTAACCATCCACCCTCATTTACCCCTTCAGTCAGTCAGTAGCCTTCCCTTTCTCCCACATACTAATCCCAAGGGCATAAACACTTGGGATTCACAAGAAGGGGGTCAATATATTTAGATAGTGCATACTACTATTCAGAAGGATTAAACTAAGAGTCAAAATCTTACCTCTGGCTGAAGGACATAAATCATGTGTTGAACACCTTCCTAACCATTTACTCACTTCCATTAACTGTTTCCTCTGCTGTTGGCTTTCTCAATGCAAGGTTTTCTGATTTCTGTATGTTGTTTGTTTACTATGATATGGCAGGAGGTTGTTTTTAACAATACAAATGAAAGTATTGAATAATAATGTTGAGATCTAATACCAACAACAGTATTTGAAGTTGAAATTCAAAGAATAGAAGTGAGTGCAAAACATTTTTGAATATTTATTTTCTCATTGACATCAATCTGGGCTTGTGTGAGGACAGGATCAACATATTCATTGATAACAAGCAGTTTATTGTTCTAATTTTGTTGCAAAATTATGGTAAATTTGTTATAATGTGTGTGCAATAGTGATTAGTTGATATTATTAAGTTTTACAAACAAATCTCTAAACTAGAAAACAATCCTCCACAATTATATCGTTTAATTGTTTTTTCTGGTAAAAAATATAATTGGAACTTAGAACATTACGTCTCACTCCGTCTGTTGGAAACTATTAGTTGGCTCGAAGTTTACAGCAAATGGGAAACAAAGTCTGCCCCTTAAACTTGAGAATAGACTATCAATTTGATACTTCACTATCAATTGAACTCTCAATGTCAAGCCACTGCTGTTTTGGGTTGTAAATAGTGACAGGATTCTAATAAACAATCTGTCACGCTTCACCTTGTGTCAATAACTAACTTTCATCTGGTGTCAATCTTAATACAAAACTCCAATTACCAAGTCTTTACTGGAGTGGAAAGGCCTCTCCATCCTGGCTGGATGAGTAGAATAATAGCAATTTACATTCCCACTGAGCTGAATTTATTTCACTGCTGTCTTCCAGCCTGTTCTGAAAATGCGTTATTTCCTTGAAGGATACTCATTTACAAGAATGAAGAGAAGTTAATATTATATGTGAAGTGTCATACTTTATTGTTACGACACCATCCTTAATGTGGCCTGCTAATTTTAGAAATATTGTTCCTGTAAAACTTCAGTTCAAATGTGGTGCAGGGCAATTTACAATAAAAGAAACAAAAAAAAAAAGAAACAGTAAAAATATTTCCCTGCATCATCCATGCTTATCTTGTCTCAGGACTGATCAATGGTTAAAAGATCAGAAGTTTGTACAAACTAATTTCTGAAGTGCAGCAATTCTCCAGTATTTTAATTTCTAATGTGAGCTACAGCAAACTCGCTAGCTAAGCTGCAATTTATATCACGAAGAGCGAGGTTATTGATAGAGTCTGGCCCCACGAAGAGCTTGGAATTTTGTATTTCTGCCGTGGAGGATTAAGGGAGTTGCTAAATGCTAAAATTAGCTTTAGCTTGCCTAAACTGAGCGCTAAGTAAAGCAGTTAGTTAGCACCGTAGCTAACTAAAAGGTCTACTGAGTAGCTGGAGAGCTAACATCAAGTAGAACGAGGAGAAACAAGAGTGGAAGTCACTTATCACTCTCGTAACTACAACACTAGAGTATAAATAACCAGCCAGTCAGGACCCCGACAGGCCGACGTGTTTAGATATAAAAAAAAATGGAAGGCCTGCCAGGTCTGGGCCAGACTCTATCAATAACCCCTCAAACTCAGGCCGGGTTTGGACAAATATTTCGGAATTATGTTCTGGTTCAAGTCAGGCTGTCACGTCAAGGAGAACCACAGTCTGGTCTGATCACAATAGCCAATTTAAAACATGATTCTTTCAAGATATCCAAGTGAAAACCCAGTTTTACAGTAAAACATATGTATTGGATTTACTGTCTGCGTCTGTGTAACTTTTCAGTATTGGATGTGTTTTTAACGTGACAATACAATCTGAACTTTGAACTGTTTAACATATATACAAAAAAAAGTGTCAGTCCAGGCCTTTTAGTCTATTTTTTCTGCCCGTTTTTATAATAAATGTCCAGGTGTTTTCTATCTGGTGTGGTAGTCCCTCCAGCAGTTCTCCTTCGCTCCCACACACTCAACTCAAAGCTGCAGGTCAATCTTCCCTTGTGCAGCATATCCTTACCGTAATGTCTAGTGTATCATGCAATACACCATCGTAAAGCTCTCGTTTTCTACTTTCAGAAACTGTTTTAATTTTTTTTTGCGCAAACCGTTCATGTGGTTACTTTACTGAGAAGCTCATGTTACAAATGTGTGACACCCTGATGAATCTTGTCTGTAATTGGACGGTCGTACTGCGGAAGTCCTTTGGTCCAAAATAATGAGCAGTATAAGTGTGCAGAGCTCTATTTGCTTTCTGGTAGTTTTCTAGATATCTCAAACGGTGTAGGAGTTACTGTAGCGAGTGCAAATGCCAAACCTGTCAGCGGCGACAAGATATGGATAAAAGGGTTGAATATGTGTAAGATATGAAATAAATAAGATAGAATGCCTCGGGTCGATTCATATGTACCAAATATGGACTTAATCAGACCAAGGATTGGGGAATTAGGGCTGGTAACATTTGGATAAATGAATGAATCCAGTTTTTCGTCACACTAAGGTCTATGAGGGTAAAAAAATTCAAAATCATCCATAAAACAGTTTTCGAGTTGAGTGTTAACACAAAGGATTTGTGGCGGAGGTGATGATTTTATAATATCACTGACTTTATAAGGATATAAATATTTCATAATAAAAGGTTAAATAGTTCTAAATATTTTCTGTGACTTCAAAACAAATCCTAATTTAAAAGTTTCCTTACAACAGTTCTGGAGTCTTCAGTAAAGTAAACCCACAAAAACGCAAAAAACTATTTATAGATATGTATATAGATAAGGAATTTTGTTTCTTTTAGATCACACTAAATTATTCTCTTTGTTGATTTAATTTAATGAAGAAACAGGCAGTTGTGACCGTTTTGTGAATGCTATACAAAGTCATAGTTAAGAGCCTGGATGCCCCACGTATTATCTGACCTAGAATTAGTCCACATTGGGTTGCAAAAAATACTTTTAATGACATTAATTCAGGGAGAAATTCTTTTTCGAGGAAAGTCTATCTTTCACAGTTCGGGATATGAGTGTTGTACTCCATTTAAGTATGTAAAGAAAGCAGAATAAAATATTGTCTGTCAGTTAATGTTGCAAAGCTATGAAAGAAGCCTCCCACTGGATCCAAGATAATAAAATGAGAATTTCAAGGCTTCCTCGATTTCCACCACATTCTAATGGCAGGTAACAAAGATAACAATGAGCATGCAAGGCTCAGTGTGCCTCAATGCCACAGAATGCTTGCCAACCATTGGTATCAAAAGGTTTCCTCCATTAAAAGGACATCATGTGAATAGCCCTATAAACAAAATAGCCTGTGAGAATAATGCCTGAGAGACAGATGCTTGTTTTGCAGTGATCTGTGAATGCGAAAGTGTCTAATTCAAAGGCATTTTTTTATGCACGGAAAAATTTAAAGCATTTAATTGCTACAAAACAAGCAGCATTATTGATTAAAAAATATCCACTTTATGCTTTTATTCATAGTTTTGTCATTTTGCCGGAGTGTGACCTTGCAGATTGTTTTTAAAAAGGCAGAGAGATAGAATGGAACACAAAAATAAAGACACCAAAGAGTAGGAGTATAAGGCTTTGGGCTGTTTTTGTCATTGCCATTGCAATGGTACAGCTGCCACCTGAGATATTCCACACATGACATTTATCCAGGGGAGAGCATTTACAGATGCTTTGTGGCACAGCCAAGAAAGGCCCCTCGTCACATTAGATAAGGTAAAGAACTATCACATTAACCTGCACGTGGTGCTGCCATGTTGCAAAAAAGCACATAGAACCAGCCACTGCACGCCTGCCTCGCCTATAGCAAGATGCCTCACAGCACAGGGCAATTGACAAGGATAGAAAAGAATAAACAGTTTGACAAAATGCTCAGTGTTACATGCATTCATGTGTTTACATTGGCAGTCCGGCTGCACTTGTACAACTAACGAGTGTATTATAGGCTGTCAGGCTGCAATCTCTGGGGTGATGCGGAAATGAAAAATCTTGAAGATGATTACATATTTTATTTTACACTCTGCAATTCTCTGGAACATTATTCCTCTGAAGCAAACAGAACACCTTTTATAAAAAGCTTGCCTTATGAGTAAAGTATTAACTACTAAAGAAAATCACAATGTATACCAGATTGATCAATCGTCAAGTCGATTCATATTTACCAAATTTGGATGAAATCGGAACAGTTGAGAATTTTTTTTCCCAAAACAACACACAATTGTCCTTTCCCAAAATCACTACACTTCTTCCTCACAATATGTCTATGTCGTTGTCACATTTGTAAAATGATCCATAAAATCGTTGTTGATTTATTATGTTAACGCGAAGGCTATGCGGCGGCAGTACTAGTATGTAGTATGTACACTACCAGGCAAAATTATCTCTAGAAGAATCCTCTATCAAGATTGATTTCCATTCAATTTCATTCTGTATGGAATAAAAAGTGCCTGTTAACATACAAAAGTGGCACCACATCTGACACCAGTTGGATGCAGAGTAGGTGCTGATCAGCGATTTGATAAAGTTCAAAATCCCAAAATCCAAAGCAATGTCTACATAGCAGGCAGGGTTCATGACCAAGAGGCCAGTCCAACAACACAGGAAATCCCCAAAAAAGGATCGCAGAATAACAGTGAAATGTTAGTGTGAGTGAAATAATATTAAGACTAAGAAAAATAAATAAAACCAAAAAACTAAACAAAGGGAATTAAAGTGTAAAACAGATCAAAGAGACCATGAGAGGAAGTGGAAAACAAATGACAATGGTGAAAGCACAAGAAATGGATTTCTGTAAATAAAACAGGAACACACATCACAGAATAAACCTTCACAGTAAAGGACCAATAAAATACACCAAGAAAACAAGGACTGACTAAATATTAGCAGTCACGACAGATTTGATTAATTATACATGATTTTCAACGCGGTTGGTTCATAAGCAAATCTTAGTGCGCAACCAGTTCTTTGTGTTTCCAAAGGACTGGCTCTCCGCCATAGCAGCGGACACCGTTATAGAACCAAATCTCCAAATCTCCACGAGTCAATTCATTTATATCAAGTCTGGATTGACTTGGTATAAACCATTGATCAAATCGGATTGATCAATGGTTGAAACATTATCCTTCGATAACTTTAAGAGATAAAGCTCCCCCTAGTGTCAGAAATATACAATTATTTTTGCTACAATGAATGCCGACTTTCAATTTAATAAACCTGGTTTTAAACAACAAAACTTGAACTATTTCATTTAGTAGTGATAGGCAGTGAAAAAACATTTTTTCAAAAGGTTGTCAAAAACAGCTTTTTAGAGGTGGTAATAAAAATATGTTTTCAGAGCTGGGTGTCAAAACTGCTTTCTATTCTATAGTTCAAAGGAAACGTAAATTCAAGGACACGGGATATAGTTTTATGAGACTGCATCTTATCACACTGTTAGAGCAATATGTGTCGGACAGCAGTGCAATATATTTGTATTTTTACATGTTTAATTGTTGTAGTCGCTCATATATTTATAAAAATACTGTTTTCCACAATACAACCTGTAACTGTAAAATATTTCTGCAAACATAATCTTTAATGGGATGAAATAATTAAACCATCAACTTATAGAACAATCTTTTGACGCACTGGAAATTTATTATAGCGGTCGTGCATGCAATGCAAAAAAGCACAATGGAATGTAGCAAAAATTTTAATCTAAGGAAAAGAAACCAAAGTATTTGCAATATGTGTAAATTGTGTATATGTACAGCAAAGGTTTAGTCAGGAACTACTGCACAGGAAGGAAGCCTTACATATTTTGCTGACATTGTCATTAAATAGCAGACACACTTTCATTGTCCTCTTGCCGCTGTTTTATTTTTGTCGCTGTACTTCATGCTCTTGCACATCCTCCACCAACGAGTAACCAAAGTCTTTGTGGATTTTTCAATTCCATCATTTAATCAACCTCAGCACTCTCTGTTGAGTCTAAAGTCACCACCACCACCACAAGTATCTGGACTCAGTCAGATGGTGTCCTATTGCACTGTAAAAATGATGAAAAGCTTATCTCCAGAAAATAAACCTGTTTTGGTTATTTGAAATAATGGTTCTTATTTTGAATTTTTAATAATTTTATCATCCCATCAATTTATCTGGGACCCATTGGAGGTAACAGAAAAATTTGGAAACTCCTAGCAATGTTACAAAAAGTCAATCCTAAGATAGAGACCAGTCGAAGACACCAGAATATCTTGTTATAACTAAAGATGTGCTGGCAGACCTCACTGTCTGCCAGGAATCACAGCAATGTCTGTTTCAGCAGACAGAACTAATGTGTGTCTAACACTAATCTGTCCATTCAGACTGGCAGCTTTCCTGGCAGTGGATGTGATTGTGTGTGTGTGTGTGTGTGTGTGTGTGTGTGTGTGTGTGTGTGCGTGTGTGTGTTTGTGTCTGTTTGTGTGCATGTGTTGGGGGAGGGGGGAAGTTACTGGAGGTGTCTTAAAGTAAAACTAATCAATCTTGTCTTTATTTCCTGGCATTTCCTCTGTCTGCCAAACAGTCATGCTCTCCGAGCACAACAAGCACAATAAACTGGGTGACAGCTGGGTGCGGATCGAGAAACAGAATCAAGACACATCCGAAGTTTCAGTTAAATGTTTAGCAACACTGGACTGACCTTTACAGGCAACCGTCCATAGACGCATACTGTATCTCGTGTGCAGACTGTTGAGGGTATTTAACAGCAGGTTTGTGTTCTTGTCTAAGACCTTCATGTGCAGAGGTACAGTGGGGCGAAGGCAAAGACAAAGGTCACACTATTAGAGGTGTTTGAAAACGTCAAAAAACAAAGATACATTTAAAGGAATATGAACATCATAGAAAAGGCATGGAAGCATTCCTATTATATATTTTTACAGTTTCCAAACGCCATGTCTGGAGACTTTGGACTTACTTTCAGTGGAATAAAAGATATTTTTAAAATATGACAAAATTACAGCAATACCTTTCTTTTTTCCTTTCTTTCTACTTATTTCTTCATGTGTAAATCCACTACAGCTTACAGCCTTTTCACTGAAAGAAAATATAGTCACTGATGAAAATGAAACCTAATTGAAATATGTAACCATCTGTCAACTGCACTGACAGGGTTAAATAAAAGCAGTTGATTAAAAAAAACTGTTAATTAGTTAGTGATTCCATTCTAAGTTAATTGTAAGTCGGACTAAATGAAAAATCCAGGACATAATTATTTCCTTTCACCAAGTGACATATATAAACATATAAAACAGTTGTTTGGTGGATCTTCAAAGCTGAGAGTTTGCAGAGAAGAAAAATCAATTTTGACGTTTTTCTTGAGAAGTACTGTTTAAAGAACAAAGATAAACAATCACCTAAGTGACATAGTTAACACTTAAATCGATACATTAAAAAAGAATTACAAGTAACCAAGTACAAATTTTCCATTTATTGTACTTGATTAGATTATTTTGGTATTTGTAAGTTGATTATTTATTTTTTCTTAACAGCTTCTACTGTTAACACACATATCTTAACTTGCTAGCATTCACATTTTTAAAAATAGACACTTTACTTTATTTGCTAATTTCTATTTTGAATCATTGTGTAGTTTCTTGACATCAAGACAGATTTCAATCTAAATGGACAATGACACAAAAAGATAATTCATTGATGGAGTAATCAGTTCCTATAATGGAAAATGGAAAAAATAAGATGATAGACAAAACACATAAACAGGAAACATATGCAAGACCTCACCCATAAGGGAGAAGTTTGATTTCAGGGTTTCTCTATCTTTTTTGCCTTTATGTAGTGTTTTTCTCCTTACTGCAGAATTTTATGATGATTTTACAAAGTATGTGTTTTTTTTACCGGCCCTCGTTAAAAAGGGATTATTAATATTTTTAGATTAAAGAAGACTGACATGACTATTTATACTGTATGTCAAATTGGTTAACCATAATGAACCCTGTCTTCTTTAGGTTTTGGAGAATGCTGCAATCCTGTTTTCGGTTAAACTTCCAGAGAAAAAAACTTTTAATAGGTATAAAACTGAAAGTTTTTCAGATTGTTTTTATTACGTTCTGTTTTAAACTACATCATTTATCTTTTTTTTTTATCATTGTGGTGGTGAGTGGATAAGAAATCTATTTTCAATTTGTCCATTATTGTCCATATTTAATTTTGTTCCAAATACTACTAAATTAAGAGTGTTTTGTGATTTATACAGCTGTTTGAGGTTACTACAACCAATATCGTAGTTTCATCTCAACCCACGCTGAAGTAGACCGAAAGTCAGTTGTGTTTGAATTATTCTTTAAATGACAAGTACATGCAGTGTCTAGCACTTCTATGAACATGTAATTTTACTAAAGTGGCACACTGCCGTCATATTGAATTAAAAAATATTTATGCAGTATTATTTGATTTTCATGAAAGAACCAAACAGCATATATTTATATATATATATATATATCGATGAGCATAAATACCTTATCAACCTGCTACACCTACCTTGCAGACAGTACAAACAAGACCTTGATTTGTCTCTCTGAGCGCTATGGAATATTGATCAATCATGATTGCTTAAAAGAAGTATAGACCTTATACATATTCATGACATTGCACCTTTCTCTCCTGGCTCAAAGTGTTTTTCCTTCAGCACACAGCCGTGGTTTGTTATGCAAAGAGTGACATGACCTGCAGGAGTTGCTCAGATTCTTATCGTTATGCTCTCATCTGATGGAAACTCATGCACTGACAAAGGCTGGTCCTCCTAGATTCTGCTCATATCTGCTTTTTAACAATTCCGTCAGTGCTGGATAAGCCGTCTCGCAATAAAGAGTAATCTGCAATACATAGAGGGATCTGGGCGGCATCTGCTCAGAAGAATGACGGGAGTACTGTTTAAATCATCAAAAAATGGGGCACAAAATGATAAGACAGATAACGCAGGTACCGGTAAGGAGATGTCAACACTATGGCTTTGTCAGGTCAAAATACATGAATTGCTTTTTTGATGTGGATTCCTGGTGATATTTTTCTGTCATTCCTTGATATTATATATACGCTAGATGACATCCGAAAGATTAAAGAACCTTAAAACTTTTTTGCCTATGCAGGCTTTTCCTTTTCATGTCAATGCCAATCTAATGGCAGATTTAGGTTCCACAATCACTCCTGAGAGAAAGGCCTGTTTTTTTAAATATAGAAATAACCTTATTGATTTAGTTTTGAGTTGGAGGGGGCAAAATAAAGGCATAGCATGGTTATATAACAAAAACTGCTACCCAGTGTAAAAACAAAGGAGGTGAAACAATAAAATAATAAAACCACATTTTAGCCTTGTACTAAAGCTGATACTATATTACGATATGTCCATTATACACTTATACTTATATTTTTTAGCTAAAGTTAGACATTCCAGGCCCTGGCATTTACCACGTCCGATAAACCTCACAATCTTGTGACATACCAAGGTAATTAATAATGGAAAAAATTGAAATTTTAAACTTGCATTAAATTTGTCCGGGAAAAGCCAAAAACAGTGCAAAGACAAAACTAATAAGAAGTTCAAATGGCAAATATGTTGGCATAAATGTTCTGTTTAGACATTCATGAACACATTCATGGACATCATGAATGTGTGCCCATGTTACAGCTGGGAACTGCATGTGTCTGGTATGTACTCCTGGACAGTAGGTTTGAGTATGGCTATAGACATCACTGAAGTGAGTAGAGTGGCCCTGAACCTTAATATTTTATCAAACAATAATATAAGGTAAGACAAGACATCATTTTTTGTCTCGATTTCTTGAACCTCCAAAGATAAAGTATTTTACCTTAGCCAAAGATATTATGTTAATATTCTTATGCATATGTCTGTTTGTTTGTCCTGTTAGTTTGTTTGTATGTTTGTTTGTCTGTTAGTTTATGAGAAGGATAAGGGAAAACTATAGGACAGCTGCCCTCAATAGGCGGCCCTAGGTCCCGCCTATCTGCGGACCCTGAGCTGACAGGTGGGTTTTCATGGACAGTGTAATTCGATTAGATTTCGGAAAGGACATCTAATCGGAAAGAAAATGCTCCATGTAAACACCCCTTTCCGACTGGAAAGAAGCTTTCCGAATTAGATTTCATTAATTTGCAAGGAGGTAGTCAAAATCCTTTCGGAAAGCCTTTCCGATAGCCAGTCGCTGAATGTAAACGCTGTTTCAGAAAGCTTTCTGTTTGAGTTGTATCTGCAGTGTGTTCCCAGCGTCGTGACGTAATGCTCAAATAATTTTATTCAGCGCCGCGACGCATTTTAAATACGGCAACTTCAAAACAGTACCTGTCTGCATCGGAGAGTGATCTATTCATTGCAACTTTGAAATATATTAACATATTTGGACAGTTAGATGTGCGAGAAGTCACTTCGGCGAATACCCTCTCTGTCGTATTCTTCTTCTGAGCACTTGTTAGCGGTCGGTGCCCAACGAAGCATTATCCCCACCTTATGAACAGGAGTGTGGATCGTCTGTGCATGTGTGAAAGTCTTTCCGATTAGGTGAGTTGATGCATGTAAACACCGGGTCGGAACAGATCAAAAGTCAAGTAAACAGGCGACCGACATTGCACTTCAGAAAGGTTTAATTCAGAAAGGAGAAAAGGGTCCCACGTAAACCGGTTTGGTCGGCACGTGTAAATGGACCAAAGCCTGATAGGCTGTTACTGGGTCACTGACACAACAACAAAAACCACGCAACTCTGAGTGCTCACTCAGAGTGGCGTGGGTGTTGGGTAAGCACAAGATGCCTTTTCTCTCATTAAGCAACAGTGTTTGACACAACATAGTTTTTCATTGCACTTTGATTCCTGAGATCTTGATAAATTTGTTTACCAAAGAATTCCAGACTGAAATAGAGCAAATGAGAAAGCATTTCATGATAATGCAGGAAAAAAACTTGCCTTTTAATAGGTATAAAGCTCGAACAATCCTGAATACAGTATCCGC
Source organism: Lophius americanus (assembly GCA_037951165.1). Lineage (NCBI taxonomy): Eukaryota > Metazoa > Chordata > Actinopteri > Lophiiformes > Lophiidae > Lophius > Lophius americanus. Next base: position 3,630,879 of record JBBDHG010000014.1, read on the forward strand.
TCTACCCAGTTTGGTTGAGCGAAATAGAGAGGGAGAGAGGGTGCACATATAACAACAACTATAGAAAGATTGCCAGTTGTAGTGATTATAATAACACAATAGTGATGATGAAATCCCAATGAGGTTAAATTAGTGTATTATTCTGTGTGGGGCATGGGTCATGTGGGCTGAACAAAGTTGTGTCTAATTGATTGGCCTTGGTCAAGATATGCATTCTACTGTGTTACATTTGAGTTTCAATGAAAACTTATTTTTGTAATTGAATTGTTTTTAAAATACAGTCTCAAAAAAACGACTTCGGTTGATCCTATTTTTGCCAGAATGAGTCCTTCATCGACCTACTGATGTCATTGACTACAGAGAAGTGTGGATGTAGCACCTTCAATAACTGCATGTTTTCTGTTCTTAATGATAGTATTTTTTTGGATATCCCACAGCTGTACAACAACAAAAAATAGTTTATTATGGGATTTTTTGTTCCTCCAGTGGCAGACTCTTAGATTCTGGCTCCTCAATGCCACATACAAGTCACATCCTAGGTGACAGGTTGTTCTATGCTGAGCTTGGGAGGGTAATTGGCATTCAGGATCATCTGGATGATAGGAGGGGTGGCGAATTTGCCGCACCCTTTCTTTTATCCCTTGTCACAAAGTTCCCCAAGACCTGTTCCCCATTTGCACAGAGAGTGGGAGAGAGCGAGAGCAATAGAGTTACAGAGAGAGAGAGGCTACTTTGCATGCAGTGAGTTAGCAGTAGAATCCCCGAGGGAGACATTGCCGGTGAGGGGAAACAGCTTTCTATGCATGAGGAGAAATCTCCTTCAGGTTTGTGTTGCATCTACCCCCCTGCCCTTCCAAACACGCATACATGCACGCACACACACACTTTCCGAAACCCCCACTGCCATGTCTGTAGGGATTTATGACCTGTCACCCCGACAGCTCGTGGGGATGGAAGGGTGGAGAGAGGGAAGGGGGGTAAAGTAATGGCAGTGACAGCATGAGGGAGGGGGGCTCTTCACGTCACTCCGGTGAGCACGATGTATCAATCTGTCCAGGGATTTTGTCCATTCAACCGTGCTGCAGCGGGAAGAATTAACGAGGAGGGGGGATGCAGGCAAGGTTATTGTGATAGCAACCACACCTAAGCTTTCTCCCGAAACGGATCTTTCATTTTGCGCAAAGGAACCAAACATTCAATGACAGGAACACTTAGTTCCTCATCAACATGTAATTTGCTCTGCATGTGGTATTTCTGGAGATAAGATAACAGAGGTGGCTATCAAACAATGCCATGATACAGTTTTATTTGGAGAGGAGAGTAAAGTGACATGTGCATAGAGTGTGAAGTGCTGTATATTTGTCGGCGGACATTTGATGTAGGGCATTAACCTGTAGATTTCTGCCGGCTCCCATAAATTACTCAGCTATACCTGTGCCCCTGAGGTAGATCATTAGAGTACTTGATAGGTATAATTACGTAGCCTGGTGCATTGCCATTTCAGGGCTGTGTAGTCATGACTAAAGAGTTCTTTGTGAAAATAGAATTCAATTATGCTTTCTGTCACACAGTAACCATGAATTTAATGCATACTGAGGTAAGAATCAATAATTTGTCGAAAGCAGCTGATGCATTATTGTCAACACTGCCAAGTACAAATTAAACGGTGTTATTGAGAGACACAAAGTACTCTCCAGAAGATTGCAAACTTGCCTTTGAAAACTATCACTAAATCACACCAATATATATGAGGACTAATCCGTATAAATTCTTCAGGATTTACTACTGAGAAAACCCTTCTAATCTGCAACCTGCTGTGCGGAAGAGTCTAATAACATGGTGCTGGCCCTGGCTCCCCGCTCAGGAAAAATGAACATGACATAAAACATTATATGAGAGTATTTAAAGCCGACGTAATTTACATAATTGACTTCTACATCAAGACTGAACCTGGTGTTTCATAGTGGAAAGGTACAGGACTGAGGCCTTACAGTGTCATGTAATCAAATACAATGACCTGCAAGCTCATCTACCAGCTAAATCAAACAGTTTAACATGACTTTCATTTGAACTTTGTGGAAATTTTGTTATTAATCACTGAGATCCATAAACTACCAAACAAATACATACAAATCCCAAACAATTTTGGGTCAAGCCCAGCATGTCTCAAAATGTCGCCCTTAGTTCTGAAAAGGTGTTGATGAGGTTTTGACCACTATTGTTTTCAAGTTTGTATATTTATTCACTAGCAGGCGGATGAACAGTGAAATTGATCATTAGTATAAATTATCAATGTTGATGCCTTGGACCAGGATAATAATCACTAACTAAAATTTATAGAGGTCTAGTAAATGAACCCAAGTTTGAGGTCTGTGACACCAAACCCTGACCCCTAAAAATTATTTAATAATAATTATAAGGAAAATAACGCACCAAAAATCAAATCATCAATCCGGACTCCTGAGATTCAAAGTGGGATTGTCAAAGTCAACTGTAATTACATAAGTGGTGGTGTCGGCAGTGTATTTCACAACTAAACACAACAGTCGGGGTACTGCGGGGCTAAATGAGCCACCACAGACAATCCTAACTCAAATGTACAGCCAGGTCACTGAATCTGTGTATTTTTTTCACAGAAGCAGCCACAATCTGAAGCAATAATTATAATAATAGTAATGAACAGCTAGTAATATACCAGCTTATTCTGTCTCTTTCTCTTATTTTATCATAAATATTTTTTATTTTACAATAAGTTCAATGATTGTGTATTACTTGGTGAACCGCAGCTCCAATAAGTTGTTGCATTTTTGGAGGCCAGTACTAATAGTAAGCATGCCAGGTCATTTTCTGGAATAAACTTTAATATGTTTTGGGACGTACAATGTTTGCTCGACAGAAGCAACTGAATCTGGGATGGTCACGCCAAACATGTAATTGCTCGAAGCTAAGGTATGCACGCATATCTTTCGAAAGGAAGGCAAGGATGCCAATAGGGTAGTTCCCTTCATAATCAGTCAAGGCGTACATTACTTTCACTTCTGTTTCAAGTCAGGCCAGGTAGAAGTGTGCTCCATGGCTCGGCATCAGTCTCGAGAAGGCTGCATCTGGGAATTTCTTCCAATATCTCTGAATCTCCTGGCAGCTCAAGCAAGGAGAACAGCTTTCTATGCAAGAGGAGAAATCTCCGTCAGGTTTGTGTTGCATCTACCCCCCTGATCCTCCCAAACATGCACACAGGTGTCCTTAAGTTCTTTATCTGGGCAAGAAGGTTACCCCAAATGTCACAGTGGACTTTTTGGTAGCTTGTTGCGCTTTGCCTCTACATGCACTTGGCACACCTGTTTCCCATACAGCCGTTTCATCGATCATAGATCATCAAATCGTTTTATCTCCCTCTCAATATTCACACAAAACCAATCCAGTCCCATCAGATAGAATTTCAAATCGAGAATTTTGTGCTGCAGTATGCCATAAACTACATATAATACTTAAAAAATCACATGGATTTGTTCTTCATTTTTTCCAAGTTTTTGATCATGCTACTTAAATGCTGAGTAACATGAAAACGTACATGTTTAAGTAACCTAAAGTTAAGGTTCAACATGAAAGACTCAATCTGATTGGTTAAAAAACATTACATCAAGGACATAATCCAAACTTGTTTCATTGCAGATAAGATTTACATGCAGCCTCTTGAGATTCAGCAGCACTGGAAAACAGCCCAAGTGAGGAGAGAGTAGTAAAGAAATGATGTTGATAAACTGATAGGCACAGACTTTACAAAGGGCATATGGCATTAATTAAAATATATATCAAATTATAATTTTATGATCATGACAATCTATAGGCCAACAAGATGATGGTTTCCGACTGCTAATGAATTATCAATTCCCTTAATAGCGATGACAAGAATAATGTATTACTTTAAGATCTTTCCAAATGCTTTTATGACAAGAGGCAATGACAGGATGAATGATAGACCTCTCTTCTTTCTGTTATGTCTAAAGGCTTTCCGGTCCAGAAGAAAGCCTCTTGCTTTGGACTCTGACTTTGACAAGTCGGTTTACACGGGACACTCTTCTCTTTTCCGAATTAAACCTTTCGGAATTGCAATGTCGGTCGCCTGTTTACATGACTTGTGATCTTTTCCGACCCAGTGTTCACATGCATCGACTCACCTAACCGGAAATGCTTTCACACATGCTCAGACAATCCACATTCTAATTCATAAGGTGGCAATAATGCTTTGGTGAGCTCGGTGCTGACCGCCAACAAGTGCCCAGAAGAAGAATATGTCAAAGAAGTGACACTTCAACCATCGAACAATCCAAAAATTTTTAAATATTTCAAATTTGCATGAAGAAATCACTCTCCGATGCAGAGCGGTACTGTTTTGAAGTCGTCGTATTTAAAATGCGTTGCGACGCTGAAAGAAACTTAACGGAGCATTACGTCACGACGCTAGGCATGCGCAGATACAACTCAAACAGAAAGCTTTCTGATACAGTGTATACATGCAGCGACTGGCTATCGGAAAGGCCTTCCGAAAGGATTTTGACAACCTCTTTGCAAAGGAATGAAATCTAATTCGGAAAAGTTCTTTCCACTCGGAAAGGGGGGTTTACATGCAGCATTTTGTTTCCAATTAGATGTCTTTTCCGAAATATAATCAGAATTAGGCTGTCCATTTAAACCCACCTATTGGCATATTTGCTCACTTAAATAATCAGGCAAGTTTAAAACAGTTTCTAAATGTGTCTTAAACTCTTGAATACTTGTGCAGACATTTTCACTTGACCCAAGCAGAAGTATATTGTGGATCATCAATTATCTGATAACAAATGTGTTAAAAAGCTAGCAGGATGCATGTATTATATCACAGAATATACTATGTGACATGACATTTGTTAAATCATTCAGCAACATTGTATAATCTCATATACATTCGTTATATATCAGTAATATTTTGAACTGACTGACTTTGTGTCCTATGAAGAGGTTCATCAACTATCATTAGATTTAGTGGTTTTGCATTCCAGTCATCTATCACAGGTGCCTCTGCAGTTGTCAAAGCTGAACAGTAAATCAAATTGTAATAAGACACACACATTGGGATCAACCAGCAAATGCACTATTCTATAATTGCATTGTCAATTATCGTTTTGGCTGTTCGTCACACTTGAAAATATATCTAGCTTTTGTACAGTCTGATTTAAAATGCAAATGGTACTGTCACACCAGTCAGAGATTGAAATTTTTAACTTGTTTGAGACAATTTTGGGCTCTTCAATTAAGAATTAAATGCAGAAATGATACTTCCTATTTCTTCAGTATTTTTCACAAAATGAAGGGGTATTCGGTCTGAAAAATAAATCAAATGAAATTCATGCATCAGAGAGGACCCATGCACTTATTCAAAGGGCGGAGGCAAGAGTAAGGTAAAAGCCAGCGTTTTTTTTAGATAGAGAAAAGTACAGTCCATTCAAGACGTCTAAAACAAAAGTACAATATCTTTCTGTACCAAACGCAAAGCGTAACACGCAACAATAGCAGCCGGAGGTAGCAAGGCAGAAGAGCTGCAGATGGGGTGTAACACCAGAGATTTTCATAATGTCAAATAAAATGTAGGCTTAAGGGGTGAGAGACCACAGCTACAAGAGTTCTCACCCTGAGTATCTTTAAGTTTACAGCTCAGGTCCATGCACTTCCGTACTACAGAGCTTCACATACAGTTGGTTTTAGCGGAAAATTTAAAAAATAATATGCTTGGAGCAACAATTAACAATTATTTTATTCATGATAGGGGACTATCGTGAATTAAAATATGATGATGAGGTTAAGGCAATTTACTTTTTGCTTAAATTACTCTTTGTCTGTTTGTGTATTGAAAATATTTTTGTAAACTAGGACAGCACTCAGGAGAGCACACATCTCCACCAAGGTTGACTAGCCTTTGTCCCACCCCTCCAGAATGTTTTGCAGAAATCCATTTGCTTGTTTCTATGCATGAGAATTATTGAAAAAGGCTTAATTATATTACAAAGGACTCATGGGCTTTAATGGAGATATTCACTCTACTGAGTGCAATTCTAGTCAAATATGGCATTTTAGTAGTCACCGAATGTAATGTTCTATTACTGTTTTTTGGTTGTGTTTTGTTTGTTAGTAGGGCACACTCACACATTTCCAATAAAGTTGCACTTTCCTCCAACACACCTTTCACAGAGAGCACACACACCCTATCTCCACTGTCAATAAACTTGGAAGAGTCAAGAAATAGTTTCCTGACCATGTCACAGCAGAAACTATTAAATCTTCACCTCGACATAAATGATAGCCATAAAAATCAGTAATACAGTGAAACAATACAGAAAAAAAGTATCAATAAAAAAATAAAATCTATACTATTTGAAACAAATGCCATTGGATGTACATGTCGTACTAAATTCTAAATATTTCACTTTTGAATGAAAGACATCTGTTGAAAAATCCTGAAAAATTTGAAATGTAAGCTTAAGCTATCATCCCTGACAGCAAATGTTTATCCCCAAAGAGTCCCCAGTCCCCAACTTTTTGCAAGCAATCCCTAGGATTGATCATCTCAAATTAAATGTGAAGTTATGTCCAGGATATTTTTGGTTAATAAAAAAGGTCTGCCTAGAGTAAAGTATGAACTATTATACTATCATAAACACAACCAAGCTTTACCAAAATCAATACAGTTCCTTCTCATTCTTAGGTCTAGAGGGTTAAAAATTAAATTAAATTTGAACGTGATCCATGAAATAGTTTATTTGTTCTAGTCCGGAAAACAGTGTTTTTTTAATTAAAAAACGCTACCCCTATTGAGTAGAGTATGAACTATTAGCATAAATTATGAGGTTAACAAGATCATGATTTATGATCTTTGGTGCTTTTGCATTTTGTGACTGAATTGGATAAATGGTTGAGAAATGATGGTACAAAAAAAGTTTTCTTTTTCAGACCAAGGTCTTTGGGTCAATACAATTTGAACATCATCCATGAAATTGTTTTTTTGTTGTAGTCTGGAAAAAAGTGTTTTTTTATTGAGAATAGCTACCCCTTGAGAATAAAATATGCACTTTTAGCATAAAATATGAAGAATGCAAGGAAGGTAACCTCAAGACCATTCATCTGCACCAAATTTGGACAAAATAGGATCAATTGTTGATTCAATAGTTTCTTGAATTCTGTCCCGAAAGCTGTGGTTTTCATAAGAAAAAAATAAACCTTGTGACTAAAACATGAACTTTGAAAGTAAAATATCATCAAGTCTTTTTGCAGATTAGACTCTGGATCACCCACCAAGGGGGTAGGCTTGCACATATTGACATTGACTCCTATACATATTCAACAGCTCATTCTCAGTGGGGCTTGCTGAAGCAGAAAAGGAGTACTCTCGTTGAGTGTTGCTGCAGGGACCATTGACGGAGAAAGAAAGACGGTGCATACTATTCTTTTCAGCAGTGGGTTACTTGAAAACACCCCATCCATTCCCCTGAAAGATAATACATGAATCTTTGTAGATTGTGTCTGTACTCACTGCCCGACTGTGACGCAAACAAACACCGGACGTCCAGCAGTGCAGCTGAGATAGATTTTTACTGTGCTATGAAACAATACTCTTTATACAAGACAGTAAGGTGCTGAAAAGACTTTGCATCAACCCGACTTCCTGCTGACTTATATTCCCATCGATGTTTCATCTGTGAAGACACACTGATGGGTCATTTGCATTTCCTTATTTTGTTTAGAGACATTTTCACACTCTGCAAAAGTGTGCTGTGTTTAGATTTATTGCAAAAAGGCAACCCTCAGATTTCACTGTTGTACTTAAAAGTATTTATGTTCCATGCAAAATTCATAATTTATTTTTTCTTTCTTTTTTTACAATTTTATAGTCTTAAAGCAACAAATAATAATGCTTCATTCTGTTTAGTTACTTGTTTAGCTTTTTTTATTCCCACCTTTTTCTTTTTATTTCAATCCATCTTTTTCTCAGACACATGAAGACTTTGTATGAAATGACAAGTCCTAATAGATCAAAAACTGTGCTGGAATGTGTCATTTGGAATCATTAATTCAATTATGTGTGTAATAACTGCTGCATCCCAATGCTCCAGTCATTTTCCTACATTTTACAAAATGAAGTGATATTTTTAGATGTCCAGATGTCCTAGGAGTTTTAATGGTTTCATCATTAAAGAAAACAAGCAAACATATCATCTGAAACTTTACTACAAGTGTCAAAAAAATAAATCTTTAAGACTGAGAGCCAAAGATTCCCTGTCAGGTGAGCATTTGTTGCTAACACAGGTCCCTTGTGGCACTGACCTCAGCAGCAGAAGTGACAAAAAGCTGGAGCAGAGAAAGAATGGCCCAGGTGCGACCTCTGACCTCAGGGGAAGCTATAACTAGAACACTGAGCACAGTTGAGATGCTTTATCTTAATTTAGAGCCAGCTTGTCTGAGAATCTATGGCCTGAACACAGACTCTTATATGAAGGTGGCTGAAGGTTTTGCTACATTATATAAACTCTTTGGGGTACATTGAACAGCGGAAACAAGGTTATTGGTCGCAGACAAAAGAATGAAGGCATGAGAAAAAAAACATCCTGTTATCATTACGGATGGAATGTTTAGTTAACAGTATTGATAGTACAATACAACTGTGGTCATGGGAGGAACTTGGAAGGACTTTTGACTTAAGTTTTTCTAAGGTCTCTTATGTCCTTTGGAGGATGGTTGTTGTATGTAGAGCAGTTATGTAATCATCGAAAGATAAAGTGATTTGCTAGTCCGCTCCTGCTGTCCACATGTAGACCATGTATATTTCTCCATTGTCGCATGGCCGAATGTGTGAATTGGTTATCGTCACGTGATGAGCAGGTTTCACTCTGAATGGTAGAGCCTCTGTCTTCCTTTGTATGGATGTGTGTGAAAGTGAGAATTCTGGCTGATTTGATAATGTGCTTTGAGTGGTTGGTTAGGAGCTAGTTAAAAATGTTAAATGTTAAAAATCTCAAATGTATACCATCGTAATAATTTAGCAGGTAGGTAACAAACATAATCATCCATTAAATATTAAACGTATCATTGGAATGGTGATGGTTTAAAAGCTGAATCAACATTTAATTCATCAAACTTATCTGTAAGGTCTGGTATGGAGAATTGGCCAGGGGGAGGTGCTGCAGATCATCCTTTCATCGTTTCATCCGAAAGACCCGGTGGATTCAACTCAGCTCGAACAATGATTCAATTAGGCTTGGAGGATTCAACTCTGCTAGGCCATCAGCCTCCTTCCCCGCAGCCACCTAAGGAAGGAGGCTGAGGTGTCTGTGTTAGTTGTAATGGAATCTTCCAGATTCACGGAGCACCATTGCCAGAAGATTCAACTCAGCCCGGCTGAGGATCCAACTCGACTCGGCCGAGGATTCAACTCGGCCTGGCCGCACAGGGAAGGACGCCATGGAATTGAGTTGATACTCTGGCAAAAGTGCTCCATTACTTTTTATTGTTCTAAATAGTGAGTATTATCGTTCTTTTGTATAAACATAAAACACAGTAACAACTTAACATGCAAAATTGTTCAGAAATTTGGACTTTCAACTGGAAGTACACTTATGAATATTATATTCCATATCATATATCCACTCAAACCTCCGTGTTTCATAATCACTTTTACACAGCCTTTTCACAGCAAGACTGGTGAACCTTTATTATGGTTCACTAGTCTTGCCCTTATGAACCGTATATGCAGATCACTGGGGCAAATACAGTTGCAGTGGCATAACAGCGACCTTTGTAGTTCTGCTCTGGGACAGCAGCAAAGTTAGAGAGTCAGATCACAGCAGTGGAAGTTAGCAGCTAACTCAAACAAGAGGAATATTAACAGCAAACCTTGGAAAGGATACAAGGTCTGTGTGCTCCTTACCTCTAAGCAGAGGATGAGATCAACCGCCATGTGACAGGGAAGGTAAATAAATGACATCAAAGATGCAAATGATGCTGTGTGGAACATTGGACAGTTGAGAAGTTATGTCAGTAAAACATACAACATACAACAGACACGCAATTGCAAATAAGGGATCAATTAGTTCAACACAAGACACCTTTGCTCATAGACTCAATCTCAATGCTGTGGACCACCCTCACCATCTGTGACGAACCTCACCAGAACACCACTGCACCACTGTGTTCTATAAAAAACTGAAAAACTGTAGAGCACAAAAATGATACTGATAAAAGAGTGTGCAATTGGCTCTTCAGTCCTGGAAGAGGGATCCTGGAAGAGGGATTCCGTGACCCTCCTCTTCGTTATGTGTCTTTTTGTATTATTCCTCTTGGGACCTGTTTTGTTTTTAAATTATTCTTTTCCCAAATTTTGAAGAATAAATATAAATCTAATGAACACTTTTATGACAATAGCACGCAGCCATTTAGTGCTTTGATTTTACAAAAGCAGTTCATTAATTCTTCCCTCTGTGAGCTTTCACAGTATCAGAGGATTTCTCTGCTGTTTGTCATCAGACGAATGCTTTAGCTATATCCTTGGAGAAATAACTTCATTCAATTCAATTTCCTTTAATTAGTCACAAACATAATTTTGTAATTTCATAACATTTTGGACGACAGGGAAATTATGCTTTCATGTTTGCAAAGGGTAGAAACTGCCAAAGATTACGTGAAAATTATTTCCTTTTGAGGCAAACTCCTGAAGGCCTCATATTCTATTTTCATGGTTTGTTGTTTCCATTCTATACTTCAGTTGATGCATGCAAATTATCAAGAGATTTATGTGCATCTAAGATACAAGTAGATGACATATTAATCAGCGCATGCTTCCAGGTATAGCCTACTCTGGATCTGCATTAATATATGATAACGAGCGATGACAAACAGAACATTTAACTCTGTTATTTCCAACATGCCGCCGAACAGCGGAAAATCACAGGCTGATAAAAGCGAAATGAAAACAGGGCAAAAATTGCCAAAAGCTTACTAAATGTTAAATCACAACAATCTCTGTCTCTCTGAATATGATTCCTATGAGTAGTCTACTCAACTGGAAAATAAAAATTAAATGTTAAAATATGCCTCATCTTTTGTGCAAATGAGATGCATGCATTATTGCCATACAGTTGCAGGCTAATTTTTTGATTTTACTGTCTACTGTTTCTAAGCATAGTGCAGTCTATAAATACTGCAAAAAAACAAATCATATGCAAGAAAAATATAGTTATAATTGTAATATTCACACTGCCAAAAAACCTACAGATATTTTTTCAATGTAGCTGTTTGCAAGTTTGTTATCTGTTGTACACCTTAAACATTTTCTCTATTGTGTGAAAATGTTTGGACCTTTATCATATATCTCATCTTCTCTCAACAGTGTGTTTCATAGTTAATTGTTCCATTCTCATTTAAATCTAAGTAAAAAGGAAACACATTTCAGAGCATTTAATGGACGTTCAGGTTGTGTTCACTCACCTTATGATTGTGAGTTTTGGTGGACCTATAGCCTTATTACAACTCTAATAATTTGTGTAAAAAAATACTTAATAGTTTACATTTGTGTACTTAAACTCAATTACAGGATATATTGACATATTAAAAGGGTAGTATTTGACATTTGACTCTTTTAGAGTCATACTTGTGTTTTTGATAACAAAAATCTAATTTAATCAAAATACAAATAAAATAAATCATGTATTTCATGAACAAAATAAAACTAAAACGTTTATTAAATAATTTAACCTGAATTTGAACAGATTCAATTTATGAGTTTATTTTGCCTACAGATTTCTGTATTTGTAACTTGCAGCTTGTACATGTTGGCCATACCTTCTTGTGTAGCATTATAATCCATGATCATATCAGGTTTGGATGCTTCTGGCCGCAGATTCTTCCACGCCTCTTCTGCATACTAGCACTACATTTTTGCCTTTGTTGACATGTAGGACATGAGACGTGTCCCATGTGAACGCAGACTTGGATGAGTCGACGGCCTTTTCATTTTAGTCAATAATGAGGTGGGAGCTCTGATTTGTTTTTCTATACTGTTCCTACCATTGTACTTAGTCTTGCTCTTTAGTCCATCAACAGTGTGAAACAGTCATGTTCATCCCTGAAAATAAGCTCAGGCCAGTGAATCTCAGTAAACAATGAACATTGATTTTGTAAATCAAATTGATTTTGCAATCAAAATCACAGTTGCATTTAAATACCTTATCTCAGCTTCTATATCTCTCAGGTTTCGCTGACATAACTGACTAACTGAGAAGGTCCGATAGATATCCTTTTTTATGAGCACATTTATGATTGTACCATCTTGGCTATAGAATAGGGAAATTTTTAAACCAATGTCATCGTAGGAAATCGGATTTATTGGCCAAAGTCAGGGGAGATACCACTCTAAACATGTTGACCTATACCAATCAGTCTTCTTATCTAATTCTCAGGCTAAAGAAAATAATAAAATGTGTTTGTAAAGCTTTCTTAGTCTGTCATGATAATTCAAATTTCCAGTTAAACTGACTATGAGTGTTAATTTATATCTACATATTTTGCCCATGCCCTGCTTTGTGTGCCACGGGTAAACATAGCCTTTAAAAAGAAAAAATATCAGCCTGGTGCTGTACTTAAAATGAAATACACTCCTGTTGTCTGTGATTGCATAAAATTGTATTGTCCATCTGATCTTCAGATCTGATCTTCAGAATTTTACTCATGTTTAGAGTAAAATTGTATTGTCCATCTGATCTTCAGGACACAAAGGAGCTCTGCTTGACTTACCACATCTTGCCTGGGCCAGTGGGTAATGAATGATAACCACCCATTCCCTCCTGTTCACTCGGTCACAACCAAGCCTCTCCCTGCGCCCCTTGCACAGCAAACAGTTGTCCGTCAGCCCAGGCCAAATTGGGCTAATTCTAGGTGACATATTTAGTGCATGATTTACCTCGCAGACCTACAGCTGAGTCCCCAACACTCAAGACAAGACCACCGGGGCGTCTCATGAGCATAATTAACCTATTCATTATGGAAATAGGGGAAAAAAAATAAATAATTGTGGCGAGTTGGATTGGAAGGCACGATTAAAGCAGATGTGGCATTGTGCTTGACTGACTTCGGGCTGCACATTTCAGCAGAACTAGATATGACATCCTTCAGTGGTCAAGGGCCTTGAAAGAGGCAGTTAAAATGAGATGCAATGGTTCAAGGTGAAGATTACAGATTGATTCTCTCAGTAAAAAGTTTTCACCAAGGTCCATTGTTGGGCTCATCGGTCTTATTCACCATTGAATTGTAGTTGTTTGAAAACTTAAATTATGTCCTCAGTTCGGGGTCTTTCAACCCTTTAGCAGAGTGTTGATATTGATTGATGAATTACTTTATTATCAATTTGATAATGGCTGCTCATTGGGTGACCTCATTGGAACCATTATCCGTTGAAAAAGCCAATGATTAGTGTATCAAAGTGTAATATTTAAAAGACCTTTGTGTAAATGGCTTATAATGCCAGTTTCAGTCCAGAGGCTACAGACTGACCCTTTGACTCAGTTGTAAAGTGACTGTGTCCCAGCTTATGGACATTATTGCTGATTCAGCCTGATATTATTCATGGAGCAAATTGATTGTCAAAGTGCTTTTTATATATTTGCCATAGGATCCTGAACAGCTGCAAGTAAAAGATCTAGTGAATGTCATCAGTGAATAAATGTATAGCGCTACAGGCATGCCTATAGGAATAGTCCAACAATTTCAGAAAAATGTGCACGGCAGGAAATGTTCTAGTAAGTTAAATCAAAATCAAACTAAGCTTGTCATTTTTAGCTGCCAGTATGGAGTAATTTCATCCCTTCGGCCCCCACTTTGGTCCTTACTCAACAAGTTACAAATTTCCATGCATTTTTTACAGATATCTGTAGTAGGCATATATAATTACATCAATATTTTGGACTGCATTACTATAACCTCTAGCACTACAATGAAAAAATTAATTTTGTTACTTCCAGCCTAATTTCCTATTATCAGGCTGCCCCAGTAACTCCCCATAAATTCTTCAGCTGAGATAACCTTTGTTTCATTTGGTATCATGTATGAGATAAATCAACTGGACTTAAATCTGGCCATCCTAGGGGCCTTTGGTCCTCTAGTGACTGCGGTCAAATGTGAACTTGTTTATTTGAAATTTATTTGAGCATGTTTTAATTTTCTTCCACTATCAAATGTATGCTACATCCTCATGAAATGAAAAGCTTGAACTGTTTTATGTTGAAGTTCTCATTCAATCCTAGCTCTAGATGAGTGTGATGGAAACAGCTGGCAAAGGGTTAGTGCACCTACCAACAGGTAACAAGGTCATTTTATTAAGAAACACTGTATTTCATGGTATCATTAATAAGGCACAAAAAATACCACCATGTTTTCATTTCACCCTACCTCATCCAGGCACAGAATTTAGCTTTAAGACCTAAACGTTTCATACATAATAAGAACAATTAACCCAAAATACAGACACACTGATGCAGGCAAAAGGTGAACAGAACAAAAAAAAATACATTCATGAACTTCTTCAGTGACTGATGTTGATAAAATGTGGAAAAATAACAGGCTTGGCATTCATGATAAGTCCACAGGGGTAGGTCCTACAGGAAAAAATTGAGATGGAGCATATTAAACAGAGACAGAAACAGAAGAGTGAAGGCAGACTAACTAACAAAGAGATAGACACAGATTTATATACATTCAGAAATATTGGAAGGAAGCTAGCCAACTCAGAGGTTAACCTTCTGAGGGCTAGCAGACAGGATTACAACTGGCTTTGGAGCTGGAGTTAGCATTAGGCTAGCTGGCTAGTGACTAACCAACCTTGAGGCTTGAGTAGGCAGTGAGCTAGTGGGCCCCTTTTTTTTTTGATACAATCAGTCAGTGCAGTGGTAAGCCATGGTCTCTGGAACATTTCTGTAGTGACCACAGAAAAAGCAGCCTCTTCAAGCTCCTTACAGGGAGGTTGAAACACTGACTCATTGATTGCATCAGGCTGTGCACTTTTCACACAGTACACACAGTTTTCACTGTTCTTAAAAAATCCATCTTGGTCAGTTCATTCTGTTATGATAAGCTCAAAAACTGGATGCAAAATGCACAGATGCAGGCATGACATGAATAAAATGAAAATTACTTAAATGAACTTCAAGCATAAAACAAACAAAATAAAAGGTTAATTTAATTAACTTAATTCTAATAGATCAACTGATCACGTGAGATGTTCAAGATACAGTATAGTTTCTTCATTGATCCATAGTTTTTCTGTAACCGCTTATGCTATGCAGGGTATGTGCTGTCACCCTGGACAGTTCATCACAAGACAAACCATTCACACTCACAGTAATACTTAGAGGCAATTTAGAGATACCAATCCACCTGTGTGTCTATGAGAACGAGAAATTGCTTGAGGACAATAGCCAAGTGAAACTGTGTTAAACAAGATTTTATTTCACAATTCATTTAGAAAAACCTGCTGATCTGTGCTTTGAAGAAATCAATGATCCTCCATGTTGATAATTATTATGCAAAGTATGGACAAATTTGTGACTTATCATACTGAGCAAAAGCATTAGTAATGTTTACGAGTAAGAAACCACATTTGGGAAGTAGCCCTTCAATGCGTGTATGTGTGTGTGTGTTTGTGCGTGACTGTGTGTCTGTCAGTGCGTCTGTGTGTGTGTGTCTGTTGGAATTCAATGAGGCAGATGGGCCTTTTTAGAGCATTATTCTTTATGGCCAAAGAAGGGGCCAACCTGTTTCGCTCTTTTTCCAACAGCATTCATCAGTATGTACAGGATATACAAATTTGCCTTACACTTTTCCATTCATCTGTTATTTTTTTTATTTGCCTTCAGGTTCCATTGGTGGCAGTCATTGATGGAAACAGACTGCATCTGAGCCCCCTTCACAGCCAAAATAATAACTTAAAGAAACACAACCAGGAGTGAACCTTCACTGTGAGGCATTTACTGCAGGGATTACACTGCTTGGTTTGACAATGGAAATGAGTCACTGAGCATACAGCCATGGCTTTGGTATGGAGAGAAGCGCGGTGAGATGATCCACCTGTGCTCTGGCTCTCTGAAGGCTGGATGAGTCAGAGAGGCGGGGTTTCTAAATTACATGCAGCACAAGTGCACCTAAACACCTCAGTTTTGAATACAACTAAGTATTTTCTTCCTGTTCAGCCTGGAAGGGAAGATTAATTTAAGGATAATTTCTGCTTGATTGATAGGGATAATTCTGAGCTGAAGTTATGTTTCTGTGCCATATGTAGTTGTCGTGGTGAAGGCTCACGGATCAGATGAATGATATTTTAGGAGGAAAATATAACACTAAAGCAAAATTTGATGACCTCTGGAACAAAATTTTGCATGGTGCATGCTAATCCACAATAAACATGGATTTATGATTTAAGAAAAATAATGCTCTATATTCACCTGTACTGTTAATTTCATAATCCAGCAAGCAAGCATATATTTAATCAATTTTAAATATCATCTTTTGACAATCCAAAATCAAAAACGTTTGTGACAATCTTCTACCCCCTCTTTTCTGATAAATGAACAGGCTCTGCATTACTCCAGGAATGGCAGTCAGTCCAAAGATGTGGGAATGTATATTCCATGTTTGTACGGTGAATCTTTACATTTGTCATATCGAAGACTTCATGATGTAATAATTAACTAATAAATAAAATGCAATATAAAGGGAAGGATCCCAAAAAATTTTCCTGCAATTTGCAAATTCTGAATATTATTTTTTTAATTAATCAAACATGATAAATTAAACAAGATAAAATTGGCTTGAGTTTGAATTTAATGAGATCTAATCTGCTATTTTTTCCCAATGGACACATCTTTCACTGGAAGGTAAGGTCAGATTCAAGGGCTTGAGACAGAGAGCCACTTGCCTCATCTCATATATGATTGGTCCCTACTTTGTTATATTCTTCAGAAACATATTATACAATAGTAATACAGCGTTTACATCATGTGGGACACATTTGTATATTCGTGTCTTATGATGCAGCTTGGATGCAAATTCATGGTGAGTTACAATTCCACACCTTAGTTTGCGTAAAGGTGTTAAACACTGTGTCATTGCATATTTTACATAACAGCAATGTAAACGATACCTAAAACAAAGAGTTAACGTGGAGCTACACATGATTTTCACTGACAAATTTTCTCTGAGCTCAAGTTTCAAGGTTTTCTGCTTTAAAGTTTTTAATATTCTGTAATAGTATACATGTCCTGTTTTAAAGTATTGTAGGGACTGCAGATTCTCTGTTAAGTATTACAAATTTTAAAGGTGTATTTTCTAAATTTTTTGCCACACACACATACTCACGATAAATAAATAATTATCTAATAATTATCTAATAATAATTATTAGATAAATAATAAACAGGGCATAATAATATGAATTACCTCTGCCTTTTCTCACCAAGAAATTACTGGCAGAAAATGAATGTCCATGGAAGGTGGACGTATGCTGTACCCAGTCCCCCTATGAGAAATGCGCCACCTTTTGTCAGGCCCACAGCTTCCTCCTATCCTCAGTGAGAAGAGTGTGTGTATGTATGTGATGTGTGCCAGGTTTTAATTTCAGGGAATGGTTCCTGGTGTGTGCAGTTGGCTGGCCAGCTGTCTTCTATCTTCAATGTACATGGCTATAAAGAACTGGCTTCAACAGCACCACCCTGCCGGACCGTAAACCCTGATACTTTTACTGATCAGCTCATTAATCCGGAGAGTCAGTTTTTGTAAAAACTTACTAAGAGCAGCTCTCTTCCTCCTGTCCGGCTCCTGAAGATCACAGATTCTCTCTCCGCAGCTCAGGACCTTGGTAGCACAGATCTACCCTCACGCTCCCTCAGCTACGGTTTTCATTCCACGCATCAGAACTCTCAAGCGGCCTTCCCTTTCTGCTGTCAGACCCCCTCAGTAGCCACAGAAGAATTGTTGTAAAAAAAACACGTTGAAGTCTGCCCTCTGCCTGTTGTCTGCAATTTGGGTTCCTTATTAGCCTTAACACCTTTGATGTTAACTGATTTTGAAAACTCATAAACTGCCACCATTGGGACATGAAGGATTCAAGTAATATAGAAAATCAGCTTTTGTGAATTTCTCAAAAAAAAATCTATATCCATTATAATGTTGTGAAGCATCTGCAAAGCAAAATTCATTGATTAAATAAAGGATTTTTCCCTCAGTCTCCAAATAACAAATCCAGTCGGTCCACAGGACAACTTTATAGACACATATTATACTGTCGCATCTGCAATCTGCACACTTTCTATTAAATAAACAATGTTGTAAATATTATTACATTTAATTACGTGAAACACCACAATTTGTTCAACGTAATAATAACGATTATTAAGTATGTGATTAATGTTTCTTCAAACATGGTCACATATGTCTTCCTGAGATAATTTCACGCCCTGAACAAAACTGGATCAGAGAACACACAATATCAACATATAATCATTTGTTGAGACCCATGGCAGTACTAGAAAAAAATGCTAGGGAAACATCTGTGGTGTGTGTCATACTGGCACATAATATTAGCATGATACACATAAACGTGCATGAATGTCGGCATATTTGAGTGTATGTGAACGTGTGTGTGTTTTTGCGTGTGTGCGTGTGTGCGTGTGTTTGTGTGTGCGTGTTACACAGCTGAAATCCTCCCAAACAGAAAATGAGGGCATTATGAATATGGATTAGCACATTTGACTGCATATCATCATCATCAGAACTCGGTGCCAGTGACTGAGGCCAGGAAAAGCCTGTAACTGACCCTGGAACAGGCTGGAGCTAAGGTCAAGTCAAATCACATTTAATATTCAAACATAGCTGAACAACAAAAAGAACAGCAGATGCAACTGGTGACATTCTGGAAAACAAATGTGACAATCGTGACCCTGTACTTCTCTAAGAAACAAAGTATTTTACAGTTCTTAGTCCAACACACAGCGGCAAGGACCACCGAGGTTTTGATCATTAATTACATTATTACTCTACCAAGGAGGTTTTGTTTGTGCTGGCAGCTATCTGTGTGTTTGATGGATTTTCATGATGCTTGACGGTTGACATGAGAGAAGTCAATAACCAGGAATTATTATTGAAAATACTTGTTTGGTTTTTCCTTTCACAAAAGATAATCAGCAGAAAATCAAACATTTTTAAATGCAAAAAATACGGAATGAACATTTCTCCATGACTACATTCTCATATTGCTTTTTAACTTATCAAGCAAATCCAATTTATGTTGATGTCTCCATGCCCATGGTGAATAGTAGGAAAATGCAATTTCTCGTAGAAATATACGTTGAAAAGCCATCACTTGGAATTGGAGTGTTTAGTAACTACCAGAGCTGACAAAGAAAGGGTACAATGGTTAGCTGTAAGTTTACTCACCATTGCTTTATAGATAAACATGGAGCAGTACTTGCAGTGGTCACTGGTATAGATTTGTTTGACAGTTTTTGTCATTCACACATAAAATTAATGGACGGATCACCATGGAACCATAAATGAAATTGCAATTTCTTGAATAGCTGTCAAACTAATATCAACATTATGTAATTACAAAGCCTTTCATGTAATGGGTCATATTATGAGAGTCAAACTATCATGGGAGAACTGCTTTTGAGTGCAATAACATTATGGGAAACTGAACTGCCTTGGGGCTCTCTTAGTGCTATTAATTTTATTTTAAGCACCTGTTATTGCTTGTACGGTTGTGGAACAAAATTATTCTAAAATCTTTCTTCATAATTTGTTAATTATGATGAAATTCCTAAATGCGAACTCTTGATTTAATATTAGAAGCGGGCAGATTGTCTCTTTTCTATCTTAAAGAACTTTGTGGATCTGCTGCCATAGTATGGTGCCACACACCGCTCCTTGAGGTGAGTTCGAGATGCCATGCTGAATGCGTGCCTTGAAGGGTCAGAGGTGTTTTGGTGGGTAAAAGGGGAATCCCCACATATCAAGCATGTGGTTAAACTGTTATGGTTGATATGAACATGCATGCTTAAGACTGCATATCTTCCAATGACCTTATGATTCCAGGTGTTTCTCAGTTACTAAATATGTGTCACAGATATACCTTTGAGCTCACAGGGCCACTTTTACAATTCATTCATTCATTATCTGTAACTGGCTATCCTTTTCAGGGTCACAGGGTGCTTGGGGCCTATCCGAGGTGACACTGGGTAAGGGGCTGGGTACACCCCCATTACACCACCAGTTCTGTTTGCCCAATGATGAACTGGCGGTTCATCACTGAACCGAACATATATAGTCAGACTATAGCCACATTCACTCCTACAGGCAATTTAAACTCACTAATTCACCTTTATTTCAAATGTTTGGTCTGTGGAAGGAAGCCAGAGTACCAGGAGAGAAACCATGCAGACTTCGCACAGAAAAGCCACGCAGAGGTGGATTTGAACAACCACCTTTTTGCTGTGAGGCAGGATTGTGACCCACTGCACCATTGTGTCGCCCACTTTTCGCACAAATAATTAACTAGTTCCAACCAGTTTTTATACCTTTGTATGTGTCACGCCTCTGTGTTCCTTTCTCACTCTGTGTCTGTCTTGTGATTGGTGATCATGCTCACCTGTGTTCCCCTCCAGCTGTGTCTCATTGTCTCGTTATGTGTGTATAAAGTCTGTCCTTACCTTCCCTTCTGTGCCAGTTCGTTGCATGATGTCCTTGTGTCGTCACGTGTTCCAACCCCTCCCAGTGTATGTACGGTAAAGTAACTTCCAGTTATTTCGGTGCCGGTGATTTCCTCGTGTCTTATGGGAAAATAAATATATTTTGTACCAGCAATACATGGTATACGTCTGCATTTGGGTCCGGGCAAAACCCCTCAGAAGTGTGCTTAACAGTATGAGCCAAGTGGGAAAAAAAACATCATGCAGTATCTGCTTAACCTTTGTGTGGTGTTCATATTTTTGTTATTCAGCCAATGTTCATGGGTCTGGTAAACCCGCTGCATTTTGGGGTTTTTAATTCAACACAATCAAACAATATAAACAGCATATATGGTTAATATGTGCCCTTTATCTTTGTTTGATCACATTTATGAATTCAATTGCTACTCGTTTTTTAATAAAATGTAATTAAATAAAGAATATCAATTATAATCAAGATATAATAATAATAATAATAATACATTTAATTTATAATATGAGTGGAAAATACTCAAAACATTTACAAATCAAGCAAGGTTTTTCATAACTATTGATTTTCATTTATTTGAAATTCATTAGAAATTTAACCCATTCAAGTCAGTTTACACAGCACAAGCTGAACACATACAGTAACCATGTCATTCTATACAACAAACCAGCCTTTCTGTCCATATTGGATCCCCTGTCTTTGCAGCGCTTCTTTTTGTTGCTGCTGGCTGCAAAATAGAAAAATGAAAAGATCCGGACTTTTACTAACACCTCTCGCAAGGCATGAGTGTCAGCCATATACTGCAACAGCCTCACACATTTACTTCAGGCTCTGCAGATAGTGGTTCTGTAGGTCGGGTGGATGGAAAACCAGAATTCTCCTCCTGAATCCTCCTCATGATGGCTGCAGAGGATGGGGTTCTTGGAACATGTTGTCTTCTCTGGATTTGAGCTCTCATCAGTGCCTTTAGCAGTTCCTCGAGAATGAGGCATCTCCTCTGGAGCTTCCTTCTGTTCCATTCTTGGTTCAGTGCCATCCAGATGACAAAGGCGTTGTACGATTAGAATGTCCTATATGTCAAAAAATATCACCAATGGCCAGCGTAGGGTCCTCCTTTAGCTGCTGTGGGCAGTCACCAGCTTGTCCTTGTTGTCCAACCTTCCTTTTGTGGAATAATCATCCATGAAGATCTATGATTTTTGATACTCCTGGCCAAAGATTCTCCCATCCCTGTGCAGTGTACTCATGAGTACATCATTCTGGCCTTTCAATGGCACATAAGATACCAGGCACGTGTCAGCCATGTACACAGACTTGGAAGACTTAACAGGCCTTTTCTTTGTAGTCAGCAGTTGGGGTGTAGAAGCTCGGACTCGTTTTCCCTATCGTTTCCACTATGGTCATCTTCATCTTTAGCAGTTCCTGTCCCAGCTTGTGCGAGGTAAAAAAAATTGACACATGTGATGTTGTGTCCACTGAGTCCCTGAGTCATGTCAAGGACTACTCTTATTCCTTGATTTGACTTCCTTAGATTTTATCTCAGGGGAACCTCCATCAGTTTTCCCTATGTAAACATGTAATTTCCAATTATATGATGAAGTGCCATTAAAGCAGATCAGATTTTCATACCATATTTTGCAGGTTTAGATGGTATATACTATGCGTAAAGGGGCAGCGGCCCACCCACATAAAACACAAACACACACACACACACACTTACAATAGGCCCAGATAGAAAGAGGATAGAGTGAAGATACACAGGATCTACAATTTCCATACTTTTATTAACCCCGGGTCCAGTGGACCCGAACATCCAGCATGAAATATAAATGTGTAGTGGGGTGGTACAGTGTGTGGTCATTGAAAATGTGTTCTGATATATGTTTTTCACAGAAAATGAGCCAAGGCCAATGAGTCTGAGTTTGAAAAAATTACCTTTTTTCTTTTTTGATAAAAATGAAAACGGGTCCAACAGACCCGAACACCTTACAAGGGTTAAGCAAATAGTTGGACATTATTCTGTAACGGCTCAGCCGTGACTCCCAGGTCGGATCTAAATACCCTCTTTTTCTGTCTGCATGTGGCTGTGGGCGTGGCCACAAACCTGCAAGCGGCTCTGGCTCTGTACCTTCCCCCAATTCTTTCATCTCCTGCAGCGTGAGAACCTTGCCTCGCCAATCATCCATCACCTCTCAGCATGCTTTTGGTAACTGTATCAGCCACTCTCAATATTGATATATTGTTGTTTTTTTGTGAGAAATGTTTGCTTGCTTGGCTGCCTTCGTTTCTCCAATAATTCCAAAACCCAGCTCCTGGGCAGATCTGTCTCCAGCTGGACCCCACCACTATCATCTGCCCTCATCTATCCAGGGCCCTTCACTTCAAGTCTTATTAAAGTCAATGTCAAACCTGACTGTTCATCTCTTAGTCTGCTTCTGGGTCCTGATTTTAAATATAAAATAGTCAACTTTAATAGCTAACAATGGCGTTAGCAGGTTACTAGATGGATGGACGGATGGATGGATGGGAGGTTGGTTAGAAGCATAAATAGATGGAAGGATGGATGGACGGATGGATGGATGGGAGGTTGGTTAGAAGCATAAATGGATGGATGGATGGATGGATGGATGGATTGGTGGGTGGGTGGATGGATTAATAGATTGATGGATGGAATGGTGAGTGGGTGGATGGATGGATGGATTGGTGGGTGGGTGGATGGATTAATAGATTGATGGATGGAATGGTGAGTGGGTGGATGGATGGATGGATTGGTGGGTGGGTGGATGGATTAATAGATTGATGGATGGAATGGTGAGTGGGTGGATGGATGAATGGATGGCTGGATAAAATAATTGATGCCAATTTTTCTAACATCCACATGTATTCTGTACAAATAAATATTTATGGGTATTCTCTATGGGAAGAAACAAGATGAAGTCTACAAATGGTTCACACGCTTCAGTCAGATAAAGAGGGAAGAAGAATGGCGTGTTGAATGCTGAGGCCATGATATCAAGAGCAAATCTTCTATAGAAGCCATGCATTTCGATGCAAGAGCAAAAAATACGTAAGCTTGGACAGCCTGAAAGTCAGTAAAAGCTGGATATTTAGTTTATTCAGCTAAAAATTGTCAATATGTGAGAAGATCATAAAGGATGATCAGAAAATCAGATTTGTGCAGTGGCAAATATGACAAACAGAGCAACACAATAATGTTCAATGATTATTCAGATATTTCTCTACTGGTTTATCCTTGAAAGACTTTACATGGTTATGTTGATTTGTACACAAACAAAGACAAGACAAAGACAAAAAACAGTAACTATCAACTAAAAAACTGAAAAAGAGTGTTAATTGATAAGCAGCCCTTCATCTAAGCTGTGGATTTACTTTTAATCATTGTCGTTGTACATGGATCCTTCATTGACATCCAAAGTACTTTTTGACCTCAGTAGTAAGATAAATAAATATGATCATCATAAGGTCCATGCAAGAGGAATGTTCATTTATACGGAATTAGAATTTAATTTGTTTCCACACACAGACCATGCAAAGTCATTTTTCCCTCAGTAAAGCTGTAAGGAAATCCACTTAAGGTAAAGTACATCCTCAAGAAGAAACAAACAGATGAGTAAACAAAAGAGACAATAAAGAAGTGCAGCGCTGGCTTATTACCTTGTAGGCTGTTGACAGCAGTGCGGGGTTGTAAATACAGAGGGCAAAGCAACCTGCTACTAATAAATACTATTGTTTGTATCCCTTTAACGAAATTAACAGATGTTTTAATCTCAGATTTTTTACTTTCATCTGCCGTCATTAATGAGGCGCTGCCCCCCCCTGATGCGCTCTTCATCTCTGAACTCCAGAGACCAATTCTGACAGAAAACAGAAGAAACATCACACCAACCACACGCAGGCAGGAAGAGAACAAGGGTCTGAATGTGTGAGAGAGAGAGAGATAAAATAAATGGATAACACAGAGATGGTAGGGCAGCCAAACAGGGGGTTAAAGCGTGGTTCAATACAAAACAAGACAGCGCTGTCATTTCTCCTCTGTAGTATACAGCTGAACATACTGTCATTATAGTGTACAAAAACACGCCACCACGCTGGCGTCGGCTTTAAATTGTGATTAATATGTACTGGAGTGTGTTATGCTTGTGGTTAGTTCACTGAAGCCTGTATGATGTTCTCTGAATTGGAAAACATATTTCAGTGGGAGATTAAATAAATGAACATCAAATGATATCATTAAAAAAGCAAAGCTTTTGCTAGTGAGATTAACTTGTGGTAAATTAATAGCAATAAATAAATAGTGCTCATGTTTCTTGATATTTTAGGATGTGAAATATGAGGGAACTTTAAAAAAGTCATAAAATAACATGTAGATAATGATGTCCAATACTATGATAAAGTATTGGGCCTTTCCTGGTTCCGTCTGTATTTTTGTACATCTAGTACACACAAGTGTGTCAGGTATTCAAATAAAATCTAACATGAAACTAAATTAAACTTGAGTAATCAAAGAATTCAATAAAGCAAGACTGACATTCCATGATGACATGGAATTTCCTTAATTCATTAATTCAGTCACTAGCATATTCTCCCAAAAGTGTTCTGGTGTATTCAGGACAAATTCAGATGAGCATTAACCCTTAAATGTTGTCACCAAGAAAAAATTAAATGGAAAAATTGATTCCTGGGCATTCATTAATTAAGTCTTAGACAGCCTAAATTTACCACAAAATGACAAATTGTTTGGTCAAGCATGTTTTAAACAGTAAAAACAATCAGACATTGTAATTTATTTTTGAGGAAATTTTAAATGAAAAATAGTCCAATTTAATAACATCGGCTCAACCGTTTTGGTAGAGCATGTTTGTTTTTTTTAAACCATTTGACCCTTGATAAATGTATTGGGTCGTATCAGAGTATATGATTGTGTTTAGTAAGCGCTTTAATATGCCAGAAGTGGCAGGGATTTGACATAGGGTGAGGAGCTTGAATATTTGGGAAGCGCTTTTTTTAGAGCTGATACTGAGGAGGTCCACAGGCATCTCATGTGGATGCCTCATGGGTGCCTTCCTTTTCTAACACGTCCAATTGGGAGGAGACTCCAGGCTAGACCCAGAGCCCGCTGGAGGGATTCCATATTTAATTTCAAAGTTTAGGAACACCTTAGGATCTAGGAGGAGCTGAGTAGCATCGCTGGAGAGAGGGACTGAATGGAATAACCTTTTTAGCACACTGCCTCCAGGACCTGAATCCAGATAAGTAGAACGGAAGTTCTTTGTATGCCTAAACAAAACTGCAACATTTTCAACCTAAATAATAACCTTGATCACAGTATGTCTTAGTATATAATAATATTTTAAAGTGAGTTTTATTTTGAAAAGCTAAACAAACATAGCATATATATTTCTAAACATGAAAAACTAATACTAATTTAGAAATAATACTACTCTCAAAAACTGGAGTTTGGAGAGTGAATCAACAAAGATCCAACGGTATGTCAATTATAATGTCAATAAAACTTGACATCAGCAAAACTAGAATAGCCTTCCTATACTGATGAAAAGCACTAGCATATATGATCATTAAATATCGTTATTAGAAATTCTCATTCTAAAATACTATGTTTACAAAAATGCAAAAGCTTCGTCCATCAAACATAAATTGACAGAAATAACACAAATGAGAGAACGATACATCAGCAATGAGTAAATATGTATGGTACGTATTCGTCAGTGGAAGAGGCCTCAATTATTTAAAACTAGCAAGAAGCCTCATCCATGTTTGTAACCATTAAGGGAGTCGGAGAATGTCATCTGTTTTTAAAGGGATCTATTTATTATTTGTGGTTAACTAAATAAATTGCATGAGTTTATGTGGATGAGTGTGTTGGTGTGTGTATGAGTCAGGGTGATCATGAAGGCGTATTTTTGCAAGCTATGCAGATTTAAAGACTTACAGTGTAGTAATGCTAAGGAAGCAGGTACATTCTGGTCCAGGTTAAAGTAAAGGAGAAAGTTTGATGAAAATTTCTCCAAAGCAGGCAATGGTCACATCCTCAGATTGCTTATGTGTGACCCTGCACTTCAGACTCTGATTTGGACTCTGAAGCGCCAAAGTAAAAAATTGCATTAAGAATGATGTAGCAAGGACATGAGATGTAGGTGAGGTACAAGGGGAAAGACCAGCCTGCAGAACAGATTTAGCAAATGGTCCAAATGTGAACGTGGGTGGATCAATCAGTTTATGTGGGAAGTATGGAAAGTCCTATGACACACGGTGAATGGATGGAAAGCAGGTAAGAGCTCTGGGGAATTGGCAGCATGACAGGAGAGAAGGTACAGAGGGTGCTGTCTCACCTGCCTCATTGGGTCCAGACTTTCAGACGTTTCAGTGTAATCTGAAATAATCTGCATGTCTGAAAAGAATGAGTGGTTTTGGTCTGAATCAAACTGAAACATGGTTCACTTTGTTTACAGTGTGAAAGGAGTTTTTGAGGATATCTCGGTCCAAATACATGAAGTTACCGCCAACATCAATAAAAAAACGAGGGAAAGATGAAAGAGCAGGGTATTTAATTGTAATTTTTTTATATTGTAAAAAGATAAAGCTACTCAAACTTAATTAACACAATCTATTTGCTGCATGGATAAAAAATAGAGGATACGAGAGGAAGAGAGAACTGATGCCGGACATGCTACAAGCCAATAAATCATGAAGTATACAGGAAATGCAGGAAAAGACTCAACAGGCTGCTCAGGAGGTCTAGCTCTGTCCTGGACTGTCCCCTGGCTCCTTCAGCAGCAGACTGCGACAACCCAAAGTTTAAGACAGAGCACCACTGCAGGTTCTTTTCTTATCTCTGCCAAAGAGGTTATGTTTTCACATCTGTGCGTTTGTCTATTTATTGTTTGTGAGCAAGAATACGGAAAAACTACAGGACGGATTTGCATAAAATTCTTCAAGAGTGTTTCATATACAGCTGATTACATTTTAGTGAGTTCATGTGTTTTGCAGCATTTAAAACTAAATTGAATTAAATCTAGTTTTGTCTGATGCTCTGGTCTCTACAACCATTCCTACATCCCCTTACTACACACCATATGTGTCTCTGCCATTTGCACATCTGCTCATTTAGAGAATAGACTATTCATAACTCCAAAAAGCCGCCCTTGCGTCTGACATGTCACACGCTACAGATCTTTGGTGTTAGCTCGATAAATCCTAACTATTACATGGATCATCTTCAACTTTTATACCGACACAGATCTCGCGATGATGAACTGGATGGGAAAAGGTCGGTTGTATATTTCCAACAGGATGGGGAACTTTATTTTCAAAGTTTTTGAACAAAATTTATTAATTCAATTTATTTAATTAGTTTTCCGGTCTGATTAAGTCCAAATTTGGTGCATATGATCGACTGAAGGAGATCTATCTTGTATATAACTCTCCTAGGGCTTTTCACAAAAACATACTTTCTATATTCTCTATAAACTACCTATATGGTGCAAAAACTATCAAGACTTATCATTCAAAATATATATATTTAAAAGAAATGTTGAAACCTACTCTCTTATGCAATTAACAAAGCTATTTGGATGTTACTAATGAATGATTATGAAAAACATAAACTCTGTTCATTGCCCCTGGGTAAAAACGAAAATAAAGGAAAATAAAGTAAAACAAATTTCCTTTGTTTTACTTTACAAACAAAAGCCTTTTTTAAAGAAATATCTACATTTGAATATTTTTATTTATTTAAATAATAAAAGGAGCAAATGAGCTTTCAGACAGTAATTTCAATAAATTTTCATGTCATTCACTCACAAAAATATCCAAGCCTAACATTTAGGATTTAAATAATTTAATAACTTGTAAAATTTCCATGAATTTCGATTACATCATTTTAATTTTAATAAACTAATAAACTTTATGTGATAAATATTTGTAAGTATAACATGAATTAAATAAATCAAATTGAGATGAATGAAATTTTTATTAATGAACAGTTTTATGTATTTATAATAAATAAATCCAATGCGTTCCATTAAGTGTAAATATGCATTTTATATTCAGAATGAATACATCTTATGTATTTCAAATACTTAAAAACGAAGTTTATGTAATAAACTGATTATATTCAAAACGCATCCCATTTATGTAGTTTTTTTAATAAACCCAATTGAATTTTTTTTATTATTATTTATTTTTTCTGTTCACCAAACACACATATATACAGAACAGTCAGATGACAAGTGACTTATTTCACAGTTCATTAAATGCAAAACTCATGACAGGGGTTAGGGGTCCCAATAAAAGCATGTGCAAAAAATTGATAGATAAATATAGTGCCAACATTTTTAGTTTTGGATCTGTCAATTCTACATTGGCCAACCAGGGCAAACGAGTTGCAACATAACACAGGCAGAGCCTTTTTTAGGTGTTATCGTAATCAGTCCCTTTTTAGCCTACTTACTATCTTTAGAGTTTGCTCAGGCATGGACTTGGCACCAAAAAGGACTTGCTGTTATGCTTTAAATAATTCTGAATCTGTAAAAACATGCAACAAACACATTGTGTTAAGAAAATCCCCCCTCTGCTCATTATTTTAATATGTTTCCAATGTTGTAATCTACCGGATTCTGTGACCTGCAAATATGGGAAGAAGTAGGCCTACCTGTATCATATACCTGAGTAATCATTAGCACAATGGAAAATCGCTTCAGAAAAAAAAGATATACATTTTAATATTTATAATCCTACTTACAAGCAGAATAAACTAAAGCAAGGCCTTCTAACGGGAATGTTCAAATGTACTTATTTTCTATTAAACCATTCAGCTCAAACTATTTAAAATGCAGGATTTTCCGAGTCTGGGAATTATGGTTGAACAAACAAAGGGCCGCTTCGCCGTTACAATCTAAAAGTGAACCTCACTTTTTCCGAATTACCGACTCGTTGTAATTGCAGTCCTTTGATGTCATTCCCGCTGTAAAACGATGTAATTTCCTGAAAATTATATGTAAACCAATCTCATAAACTTTAATCAATTCAATGGTTGTTCTACAGCGAGGCTTATTTAAACCTTTTTCATATATTTCAACTAATTATATATTACATAATTAACAGATTTATATATGATTTAGGTATGTATTTATTTGAATACATAAATTTTAAAAATATAATTTAAAAAACATTTAAATAGATGTAACTACTTAAGATTAAACTATGGCATGATTAATTTTTTTGAGTGTACTTAGGATTTTATTATGTTGTTCACTGATACTCTTCTTCCCACATAATGAAATTCAAGTATAATAGATGTTCGATCCTCACCCACTGTATTCAAAGGGGAGGAAGCAAGCCGAGAGACTGATGAGTTCACACATTTTGAATGGGGATCTTAACATCTTTTAAATTTCAGAGCCAGTTCTGCCAGTAAACTTGATCCAGTATCAGCATGCTCTATTTGGATTCTTGTTAAAAGCTCTTTGAGATCTCGTTGTAAAAAGATCCAATTGATTGAAATGAGATTGCCCTTTCATGTTGGGTAGAATTTGATCTTCACACAAGGTTAAAGCCTCTGCTGATCTGAGAGATTTTAGTGAAAATGATGTGCAGCCACAAAAGCAGAGCATAGAACCACTTGATCTCCTGTGGCTGTGTGCGGCTGTGTGTGTGTTGTGTATGCGTCTAATCTCATTCGCCGAAGTCAAAACTGTTTAAAATGCTATGGGTATAATGTTTCTCTATGTGCTTCGGCCAGCATGGCACTATGATTGATGATGCATCATGCCATGACATCCCTCATAGGAAAAGCTAATAAATCTGCCTAGCCCTTTTGGGGCATGTTTGTTGTGCATTTGAATTGGCAGCAACTGTGTGCTCCTCTAACAATATTTTGTACTCACAGCGTTTCACTTAGTGTCACAGGAACACGTTCACCTCCTGCTTTTTCACATTGATGTGTGTAGGACGTAAAGCTGTGGTTCCTGCATACTGGCATTAACAAAGTATGTTAAACTGATGAAGTAAACTCAAGGTGACTGGTAATTGTTATTGTTTTGTCCCGCAATGCCATTTAATCTCTTCTCATAGACCCCCATTAAGGACTGGAAGAACAAACAGCTTGTAGATAAAACTTGATCTGTAAGCCAGGAACAGGACTCAGGACAAACCACTCACTTGCTGTCCCAAATGGAATGGGCAATAGTTACATTTTCTGATGTAAGTACTCTGTCGTAGATCAAATGATTTTTATTGATTTCAATTTTTATTCTTTATGAAAGCACCGTCTAGTCAGTAAAATATGAACTTTTAGAGTAAAATATCATATATACAAGAATGATATCCATGAGTCCATTCATATTCACCAAAGTTGGACTAAATCGGACCAACAAGTAGGAAGTTATGGCTGAAAAACTCTGTTATCCATAAAAAAGCTCCGCCTAGCGAGTAAAATATAAAATATTAGAGTAAAATCTGATTCACATACAAGATAGATCTATTCAAATTCACCAAATTTGGACTTAATCAGACCAACAGTTGAGAAATTATGAGCCGAAAACCTGTGACACTAAAGCTTACCCTAGTGTCAGAAATATGCAACCGAACGGTAAATAATATGAAAATGATCCATCAAATAGTTTTTGAGTTACTTCCTTAGCATGAAGGATCTGAAGCAGCAGCGATGAAGATTTCCTATTATCCCCGACTTTTCAGGGATATAACCACTCACACCAAAATCAGGATGCTTCTGATTTGTATGGCAGTATCAAGGCCGTTGTCTGTTCTCTATCATCATTAATATAATTCTTGTGCTTGATCTTTCACATCTTTCATCTCGACAACCTCAAAATATACCAAAGATTTCAGAAAATCGCTCTCAATATCTCTCCAAAATACTTAAATACTGTTTGTCATTGCTGCCTCTTTCCTACTATTAAGGTCACCACCGTCCTCTCCATGTATAGGCAGCATATAGAACGCAATCAGCAGATTTGAACCATTCATTTCCATTTTTTAGTCAATCGATACTTCTTAGCATCCAACCTCAACGTCGGGTCAAATGAGTAAGACGGTGGACTGTCTCTTTTGCGTGGGCTGAACTCAGCCTTAGAGACAAGGTACGGAGCTCCGACATCTGGAGAGAGCTCGGAGTAAAGTGGATTCACCTTTTCATCCAAAGGAGCCAGTTTAGGAGTTCAGGCATGTGGGTAGGATTCCTCTCCAAATGGAATGTGACACTGGGGTAGACCCAGAATTCGATGGAGACCATATGTATCTAATCTGGCCTGGGAATATCTCAGAAAAAAACAGGATGAGCTGGAGAGTTTTGGTGGGGAGTGAAATTTCTGGAAAACCGTTCTTAGGGTGTTGCCACCGCGACCCGACCTCAGATAAGCGGAAGACAATACATGGATGAATGAATGGAGTTAATCCATTTTATGATGATATGAGATATTTAAAAGGATTAGAAATACATTGCGTGTAGGTTGTGCAGCAAATTTGTACGGATTCACTTTCTATGAATCATAACCATTTGTCTGTCTAAATTTCTATCGCAATGCATTCAGTATACATACAGATTTTTCAGTCTGTACCAAAGTGGTGGACTAATTGAAATCCTTCTTGAGAACTGTGCCTATTAGCAGGGCTATAATCAGGCTGAAAGCTAATCCAAGAGCGTGCTGCCAACCAGATTTGAACCCAGAACGGGATAAAAAGCCAAGCTAGGTGCTTTAAATCCAATCCCTGCTTATATCTAAGAAAGGAATGGCTTTTAATGTAAATGAAACATGTCAATCTCCCCATCACCATTTTAAATCCACCCACCACAACAAAGTAGAAAGCACTTTTGCTTTTTCTTCTCCTCCTTTTTTTCATGTGTGACACTGGGGAAGAGGGGACATATTCGATTGTTATTAGGAAGGACACAGAGAAGGAGTAGGAGGCGGAAAAGCAAGAGGAGGCGGAGAAGGCTCCAGCTCCCGCTCTGGGAATGGCATGAGCATATCAGGCAGAGCAGATTGTGTGGTCTGAGTGGCTATTAAAAGTGACAGGAAGGAGGCCTTGGAGTTGGTGAGCCGCCCGATCACACCTCTCCTCGCCAGTCCCCCTATTGACTATGGTTAGGATATAGCTTTCCATTTCCTGCCGAAATAAATTAAAAGTCAGAAGTAATTTGCCTGATGGGGGAAGCAGGTGTTTTTTCTCCCCTTTTTGTGTGTGTGCCGCAGAGATTCTGAATAAAAATTCTCCTAGGCTGGAAATCGATTGAACCCTTGGCTCCTTGATAAGGAAAGAGCTTATTTTCAGCCTGTGACAGTTTTGTAGCAGGGAGCCAAAAAGGTAAGGATTTGATTAAAGGGGAGATAGTGAGAGATTGAGGTCTTGTTCTTGCCATGAGATCAAGGCAAGTAATCATGTCTGCTACAATGCCAGCTCTACCTCTATATTCCGGCTCCCTCATTGTCTTCCCTCATATCCACACCAACACACTTTTGATTTCCCTTACACATACACACACACATACACAGAGAGCGATCAAACATACTGACATTTCCTCATGTGAGCCTTGCACTGACATCTGATAAGTAAAGAATGAAGGACTGGATATTCTTTATTTCCCAACTCAGCACTGTTCTGTCCAAGGTCCCAGGTGAACATGCACAGAAACACATTGTCCCTGAGATCCACTCTAACTGTCAGACGAGTGGTGGGAACTCTGTACCCAGACAACCCTTACAGCAATATACTGTTTGTGTTTATAAAACCTGCTTTTATTAACCCTCTAACGCATAAAACACCACCTACGCAATGAAACTTTTGTTATCTTCCAAAAGCTGGTAAAGTGGTGATTGGCAGACCTTTCGATAGAAAACTGCAAGGCAGTGAGGGCTGTTTATGAGTCCACTTCTAGCATTAATGCTGCATGAAGCTAGACAGGGATACACAATGACAAGACATTGTAGGTACTGAGTCTATCAAAAAAGCTTGTGTTGCAGGACATCTTTTTTGAGAAATTCCTTGCGCCCCGTTGACATCTCATGCCTGTCCATAGAGGCTTAGAAGCATTGCTTTTCCGCTTGTTGCTTGTGCTTGTGCTTGTGTTCCTGTCCAGAGCAAGGTGAACCCCCTTGAACATCAAACATCCCTTTCATGTTTCTTTTATTTCAAATGGCAGTGTTTTTACAGCACCGGGAATCTGGTGGCTTCCCCTCCTCAAAGTTCACACTGAAATCCCACATGACCTAACCTCCCACCCAGAATAGACGAGACGCCGAATCCCCTGACCCAAGAGGGTACGCACAAAGGTGTGGATGAAGTAAGGAAAGATGAATATTGTCTTAGTGTGCAGGTCCCCTCTTGTTCTTTAAGAAGCTCAAATAAATTCTATATTAGTTGTAACATAATCAAACAGCAGGTAACTCAGGGTCGGTTTAGATATGTTTTTTCTTTAGATTTTTATTTAGCACAAATTTGAAGACCACTCCAACTTTTGTTGCGCTCCCTCATTCCCCCTTCAGAATGACACAGACACTCTCTCTTGTGTGGCCATCTGGGAAGAAAGAGAAACCTTGCCTGAAGTACTTCCTAGTCGGGGTCACTATATAATTAGATGGAGGATTTCGGGCGGAGGGATCTTCAGAATATGGAAGAGAAAACGTATTTTGACACTTTCACCTTCCTTAATTTTAGACTTTTAACTGGAAATAATTCAAAGGTTGGTAAATCTGAGTTTATGAAATGTGGTGTGGGTCCAAATAAAAACCCATGTCATACAAAGTAAGACCAAATGTGCATCAGAACAAATGCATATCTTAGATTTTGAACTTTTTAAACATGGAAAAAGTTTGAAAAATTTGTTGTGCTGACAGCATGGAGCTCAAGAGCCTTGTATGAGCATAAAAAAAGATGGCTTGGGTTTGATAAATAGAATATTGTTTGTCATAAAATTACTGTTTTTTATGATCTCAAACAAAGTTGGATCTCTTTCAAAATATATGGTTCCGGATCCACGGAGACCTTTGCAAAATATCCAAAGAATGACTAAATGACCTGGATGAAGCATTAAATTGGCATATCTGCAGTTTGATTTTAATCTGCTACAGGATGGTTTTGTTCATCGTAAAATTAGAAAAAAACAGACAATGGAGTATAGGCAAGGGATTAGTTTGTCGATTTCTTTCAGTTCCTTCTGTGGCTGATTCAAATATGTGAGTGACGTTCTCTGGTGCAGATTATGCAGCATTAGTCCACGCCCATTGCAGCAGGTTCCGACCCTGCCCTCCAACGCACGCCTTCTTTCTTTCCTCCCACAGGTCCTCTGTCCTTTTTCTCACTTTTTTCAAAACCTCCACTCATTTCGGGATGTAAACACAATCTCCCAGCCAGATTGGTTGAAAACTTGCCTCATAGAAGTAAATAAAAACAATTTACAAATTAAACCAAATTTGATGCTTTATTTTGGACTTTCGTAGCTCTATTTTTATTTCATTCACCAAATGGTCTAGATGGATGAAGCTGATTTCTCTGACACCTTTCAGTTGGATCAATACCAATATTGCAAGTGTGAAGCTCCTATGCAGATCAAGGTCCTGA
Source organism: Lophius americanus (assembly GCA_037951165.1). Taxonomy (NCBI): domain Eukaryota; kingdom Metazoa; phylum Chordata; class Actinopteri; order Lophiiformes; family Lophiidae; genus Lophius; species Lophius americanus. Next base: position 3,666,278 of record JBBDHG010000014.1, read on the forward strand.
TCAAACAGCTAGACTGACAGACAGACGTTGTCTCACTCTGGATTAAGTGTTTACAATGTGAAGACCCGTCTTTATGGTTTTATGATGCGTTTGGGGGCTTTTACAATAAGTTTTCAGTCTACAGCTGCTCATAAACTATAAGGAACAAGAAAAACAAGTAGGAGAAAGAAGAAGTTACTCCTCAGGAAGTAATTTATGGGAGGGGGAAAGTTCATTTAAAGAAATATATTCAAAGGCTGGAAATTTAGAATTGTATTCTGTGAGGATAGAAGAGAAAGGATATGAGGGGAAGAGAGTTTTGATGCCATAGAGATGCCGGGCCACAAACAAATCAATCATCAAGATATAAGAAAACTACGCCCATATAGAAGATGACAGTACATGCACAATCCTTTCTCCCTCCAGAATAATTGGCAACCTTAAGTAAAAATCTGTAAAATATCTTTTCCCATGACTTTCAAATTATCCACAAATAAAAAAAAAAAAACACACATTACATTATTTAAATAAAACATTTTTTTGCCTAAAATGAGTATGCCATAGTTATTGGTAACCTTTGTAAATCTAGTATTTAAAGGGTAACAGAAGCTTATTTTCCCGTTTTGAGTAGGAACTCTGAAATGGTAAACAATGACTTCATCTTTTACTGGGGTATAAATATGAGTTCATAATAGCCAAATTCTTTTTACAGTCTTCACAATGGGAAAGACCAGGGAACACAGCAATGATGTGAAAAAAAAGTTCTGGTAATGGGTTATATCTCTGAGAATATCTCCTTACAGCAAAATACATGTTGATTTAAACAGTGAGATCAGTGATTATTAAGTTCAAAGAGACTGGAAATGATAAAAATCAGGACATACCCTCGAGGAGGGTATGTCTGTAAATGGACTCCACACAAGATGAGTCAATTGAATCTTGGTCTCAGAGTTTCTCCCTATCACCCATCAGATTGCATCTACACCAGTCCAAGCTGTTTTGGGGGCTAGCAAGAAAAAGCTCTTGTTGTAATCTACAAACAAGCTTAACCACAAGAGAGAGCTTAGTTTTGCCAAACTATACTGGGACTGGGTCGAACAAGGCCAAGGTCAGATTCCAAAAAACATTTTTTTGGCATCAAACGTCATAGATGGATGTGACGCAGAAAAAAAGAAAGCCCCTTCTTAGTCACTGTGGAATATGGTGTTGGGTCGCTGTTGCTGTGGGGCTATTTTTTCTTCCAAAGGTTCTGGATTTCTTTTTAAAATACATGATACCATTGACACCCTGAGAATACGGCAGGTATTGGATGAAAACCTAAAAGCTTTCAGGCCATAGTTGGACCATCAAACAGGACAATGAACTGAAGGACACCTCAAAATCAACCCAGGACTGGTTCACAAAGTAAAGGTTTTGTTGTTTGTTTGTTTTTTCTCCTGGTGATCCCAGTCACCTGACCTAAACCTCTCAAAACATCTGTGGGATGGGCGGCAGTGGAGAATCCACAGGCGTGAACCTGGGAATCTGACGGAGTTACTGAGCAGAGATAATCAGATCTCAGATCTTTTCCATGTGTTCTCAAACCACATCACAGAGAAGGAGACTCAGGTCTGTTATTGTGGCAAAAAGGGGCAGATCAAAATATTAAATGGACGCTGCTAGTAATTTTGGCACACATGTTTGTGAGAAAAATACTGTTAAAATGTTCAAAATGTACCGTCTTTTTTAGTTTTGTCACTTGGGTAAAAAATTTGAAACGTATGAATAATTTGAATAATAGATCCATTGTATAGACATTAAGGATTTTCCTTGCATCAGGTTATTTATCACTTTTTATCTGAATGACACATTATTTCATGAAAATTTGTCTTGACAAAATCCTAACAATGGTTGTATCCTTCATGAAAGCACCCTTAAACTAGTTATGCCCAATGCAGAAGATTAAACAACGCCGAAGAGGGACAGATGAGGATAAAAGAAAGATTAGAGGACAGTGAGAATGAGACAGACTGGGAGGAGAGCCAGACAGGAAGTCTCTTTCTTTCTCTTCAGCTGGAGCTGTCAGCTAATGCCATCAGAGTGGCTATAAAAAAAAAGTGTTTTCTACCTTAACAAGCGCAACAGGACCTTCAGTGAGGAGGCGGCCCAAAAATGCTTTCTCTCCCGGGGTGACAACCACTGTCTGCCATCAATCAGTCAGACTCACTGGGCTTTCCTTAGACAATGCCTCAACAAGGGCACCGCTCAGATTCATCACAGAAGGATAAAAAAAATAAAAAGACATGATGAAATATACACATCAGCCCTGAAAGTCAATTAAATCAAACGTTTGACATGATAGACGAGACAGAGAGTGCAGCAAATAATGCAACGACAATCTAAATTTAAGTGTCATGCTTTGTGCTGAGTATTTTTGTCTAGTATGGCATTAGAAATGCAGATGTCAACTAAAGCGATCTGCCGTCTGCAGAAGCGCAGCAGGTCTCACTGATGTATTGTTTGCTTGCACCTACACACAGATCGACTAAGACATATATCCTTTGAACTAATGTCAGTGCTTCAAAACGATGCTCTCTGTCACAGAAATCATTTGAAACACTTCTTTCAGTGTCACAGCCCTGTTTGATCAAAGGCAGCAATGTCAATTTTAGGAGGAACTGCTGTGCAGTAATGCATGATGAAACTGTCAGAAAGTTGCTTCAGCTCACTCCCGTGAGCATCTTAAAATAATCATTTGGTTGCAGCCTCCATTTTCTTTTTTCTTTTTGCAAGGACTCGTTGATGGTTTACATGCATTAGCTGACAGGAAACAAAAAGGATTACATCTGCATAATAAACTATCCTATATTTCTGCAGGTAATTTACATGTGTAACCCATGTTTGTAATCTGTGTCACACAAAAGATCAGATGATTTTCTAGATGCCTCCCAGTCCCAAAAGTGAAAACGCTAGTGACAAGTTAATTGTGATTTCTTGTCGTAAACTGTTGAATTCATGCTTCTTACATGATCATAGTAGTATAACCAAGCAAAGAATAGATCTATATAAGTCATTATCATACATAAGTCTATAGTTTCTTTCTGTCGGTAAACAACGATAATAAGTTCTATTTTGTGAAAAGCTAACATATTTCCATCAGGAAAGAGAACTTGAATAATACTGTTTTATTGTTTAATCAATGACTATACATTGAAATATGACCCCAAACTATATTTAATAATTAGAGTAAAAGATGATCATAGACTTCTTCAAGCGGTTCATAAGCACCAAATTCGAACTAAATTATACCAATGGTTGAGAGAGTTATTTCTCAAAAACAAGAATGCTCCTCCTAGCGAGTAAAATCTGAACTACTGGAGTAATAGATGACATTTACAAGATAGATCTCCTTTACTCGATTCATCTGCACCAAAGTTGGACTAAATCAGATCAAAAGTTAGGATTTCTTTTCCAAAAAACAGTGTTTTGTGAATCAGTGAGTAAAATATTTTAGGCAAAAAACTTTTCCAAAGACACTTTTTTCCTCGCACTTAGGTTAATGGGGATATGAAGTTAAAAAATAATACATGAAAAAGTTTTTGAGTTCCGTCCAGGAAAAAGTGTTTTCCAATTTTAATATTTTCTATGTGGGTATAACATTTGGAAATGATCCATGATATATAGTTTCTGAGTTATCCCATTGACACGAAGGACATGCAGCGGAAATGGACACGGCAGAGACGGCGGCAATGATGATTCCATGAAATCCTCGACTTTTCTGGGATATAATATGCAGTTCATCAAAAACAGGTACTATTTTAGTGTACAATAAAGACTCACAATAGAAAGTTTTAAGCAGCATTTGGAAACCAGTTGCATTATAACACTGAGTATCTCTGAGTGCTAAAGCTAAAATTAAAAAAAAAACAATAATCAGAATTCAAGGAAAATATGAATGGCAGTCCATCTAAAGTTTTTAAATCAAGAGGGACAAAACATTCACTTTGCAGTTGTTTATTAAGCTCAAATCGAGAAAGATCAATTCTCACATGCATCAGTTCAGGTTTAGTTTGATGGTGTAGACCAGGCGTGACTCAATCACAGAGGGGCCGAAATAAAACATAGAGTCCTCATCGAGGGAATAACAAATATAAAACCGGTGATTTTTAATCTGAGGTATTTTGACAATTTCTTCTTATTTTATTTAATCATTTTATAGAATTCTGAAGAAATCAACGGAATAGAAAATATTCAAATTAAAGATTAAATTCAAAATAGAGCAGCATAACTTATTGTTGATTATCCCTCTCTATCAGCATAGTTTCACAGAATAATTTCCAATGAACAGCTTTTATTCATAGTCATCAATAACTAAATAACTAAAAGTTGAAAATGACATTTAAAATCAATTGATTTCAACAAAAATTTACTTTATAGGTCCTTGGTAAACGGTCGGACTAATTCAGCCATTTCAGTTTTCTCTCACAATAAAACAGTAAAAGTAAAAAAAAGTCATGAACTCTGTTTTATTGTGAGAGAACAATTTCATGTGTTTCCTTTTTTCTAATACTACAGCACTGACAAGTGTTGAATGGCTGGAGTACGTGAACGCACCTCGCCACTTAATTAAAATGTGCATTCTATTTATTAATACGTGCAAGCAACTTAATATTATACTTATTTATTCTTCGTTTTAAAAAAAAGATTTATCAACTACATCTCCTCCCGGCCATCATAGCATGTACTCTAAGGCCATTTATTTATAAAAATTGAAATTGAAATTTGAAAGATTTTATTTGAAAACTTTATTATAAAAAAAAAACCATACCGGGCCGGATATAATTATTGTGCGGATAATATGTGTCCCGCGGGCCTTGAGTTTGAAATGTCTGGTACAGAAAGAGACAGAGTTATTAGGTTTTACATGGCCAAAGAAATAAATGTTCTACTCTCTCTCTACTCTGAAAACTCAATCGGTTTGGACAGACCCTATCTGCTATCAAAAGTATAAGAAATTCCACTATTTACAACTACTTACAAAAACAAGAGTAGCAATAGGCATTTTTTTTGGCTGGTATATCTTCCAAATATCTTAAGTTCACAATTAGAGACATAGTTACCTTAAACGCTGTACATCAAGGGGTTTTGTAAATAGTTTAAACATAACATATAAATGGTAAAATTTTCAAAATCCAACAATATAAAAACAATTTACAACTAGACCACCCTTGCTGTTGTTGCTGAAAATAATAGCATTCTCTTTTGATTTAAAGCTATAGTTAATGCTATGTCACCAGGACCATGAATCAGATATGCTGCAGGAGTCATTCATATAAAAAAAAAAAACTACTTTAAATCCGCTGACTTCAATTCTATGCAAATGTTTTTATTTTTGTTTTCAATCTTGGCAGATAGCAAGATAAGAAAACAATACTGCCAAGGGCACCTTAGATTTTGCATCACACTAATAAAAACTTATAACAATGGAAACCTCTCTGTGTTCGGGAAAACACACACCTGCACACCTCACTCCTGACAAGAACCAGGCTGACTGGAAATGAAAAGGATTTTAATTTGCATTGGCAAACTAAAGGTTTGTGCTTAATGCCTAGCCAAGAGAGCCAACAGCAAAAACAAATTAGCAGACTTTAACTTTCCCTGATCAAAATTATGCCACCCAAAACTCCCTCCCTCATTTCATCAAGGCTGCTCTTTCTACTATTAAACAGCAACCTCTCCTGGAAATCTTCTGACAAAATTTCCTCCAGTGAATGTGATCTTGTAGTGTGGATGCTGTCAGCATCTCTTTGCAGTTGTCAAGTGTCAAGATTTACAACAGAGTATTTGGATGACAGCAAGTCTGGCTGCAATGCATCTCATCTAGCATGAAGAAAGCTTTGAGGGGCTAACAAAATAAACCAAGTTAAAAAATGTTTTCGCTCATTAAGTCTTTACATGACTAGATTTAGCAGTTTTGCTAATTTTTGCTCTGAATCCTTGTTTATGTTACATGTTTTTATCTGGTTGATGCTAATATTTAATAGTTCTAAAAGTTTGTGGCTCCAACAGAGTGGGTTGAAGATCTGCGTCGTATTATATAGTCACTTCTGTGTGTCGCCCTAGTAGTTCTTCCATTATCTGCACTCTTTGCTATGAGGTATTTTAATGTTTGAGGAACAAGACCCTTGATCCGCTTTAGTCCAAATGTTGTGCTTATATATCGTCTTGAGGAATTCTATCATAAATCATATTTAACGGTCATAGTTCATGTTTCACTCACTAGGTGGAGTTTTTTTTTTTTATAGACAAATACTGTCATTCAAAAATAATTCACATTTTATTTGAGAAGTTCAGTTAGGTGGATTGCTTGTACAATGCAGCGGATTGGCGACTTTTCTGGGATATACTCTTGTTGAGGTAGGCAGCGTAGGCCTAGTTTTAGTCAAATAAAAAATAACTACAGAAATGTGTTTGCAATTTAATCTCCGCAGACGTGCCAGTGCAGACACATCGACACCTTTTTATAGAGGCAGATTTTTTTAATCAAATTTTATTTTTAGCTAGCATTTTGGTTAATTATATCAACAAATCAAAAAATAATAATGCATTATTTTGCTTTTGATTAAATAAATTATTTAACAATTATTAATTATGTCTATATAGATATTACATATTTATTAGGGCTGTCAAAATAACATTTAAATTTCAATGAATACTACTACTATTAATAAAAGAATGCGACCAAAAAAGTGAATGCTATTAATTGCGCTCATTAATATTAGTGAACACATTACATCCACAGCAGCTCAAACGTGATGATGTAAATGACAGAGTCACCAAAGCGGGTGATTTGTTCTTTTACATATCTCATCTCTGTGCGCTAAGATGTACCTTTCCATTGCAACGACCCTAAGCTGCGTAGGTCTGCATGCAGAGGTAAGCAAGATGGAAACTAAGACACAGCGTGTGTTTCGTTGCACAAAGATAAGACCTATGACAGTTAGAAAATGATACAGAATAGATTTTTGTTTGCTCAGGTTAATTTTTTCTTTGCTCAAAAACATTTCTCTGAGCACTACGGAGCCCCCATTAGTGTTAGTTGATAAAAAAAAAATCAAATAAATTGTTAATCAAAACAATCCGTGCGCACGACACACAGATTCACAAGATGAATTAATTTATTTACTCAACAGACAATAGGGGCCAGAACGCACAAATGACTAGTGAAATAATGTTCTGAATATATTGTAAATGGCCATTAAGGTTTTAAAAAGTCAGTTTAGTAATCGATTTACAGATATAGAAAAAACACATTTGAATTAAAACAGGGTGGCAAAATGGTGCAGTATTAGTACATTCACCTCGGAGCAAGAACGTTCTGGGTTCAAATCCACACCAGAGCTTCTTGTGCAGAGTTTGAATGTTCTTCCAAGATTTTCCTCTACAGGCAACTTCCCCTACAGTCCAAAAAATGCAGTACAGGGGAATCTTTGACTGTAAAATCCCTGTGGGTGGGAATATGAGAGTGAATTATTATTTTTCTATACGTGTTGTCCCTGTGATGGGCTACTGCTTGTCTAGGGTGTACATTGCCTCTTGCCCAGTGTCAGCCGAGATTGTTTCAAGCCCCCCATGGACTTTAACAGAATGAGCAATTAGAAAAACCGTTATATACTTCCATCCTGAAACTTTGCCTATTAAAAATTGTAAAATGTTAAAGAAATATGTTCCAATATTTATGTACCAATTCAATGATGAATGATGAATATATTTACCTTTACTTCAGGAATAATGGGGATTTTGATATCCCATCATATCTGGCATAGTATTTTCAAAAACAGACATGAAAAAATCGTATTAAAGGATCTTTAAAATCTTAAATTGATATTGTCACCATCTTTGTTGTCAAAGAATTGTCCAAATTCATCTTTTTATTTTGGTTGATGAATGTTTGCAGCATTAGGTTATGAGCCTATGAACATGGAATATAATCCTTGGAGCAGCTGAAGAGACAGTATATCTAAGCACAGGATTGCACCATGAGCCAACATAATTTAACAACGCATTAATTACTTCACAAATACAGCCAATAGCATATTAAGCCAGCTAAAAAAGCAAGATTAATGAGAAGTAATGTGGCACTAGTTGAATAGCGCTCCGGTGAAATCCTGAGAAGTCAGCAAGACTGTTTGTGCAAACTCATTTCTCATCTGTGTCTCTTGCACTCCTTCAGGGATATGCCGCCAGTTGAATAGGTGCCCAGATTCCATAGATGTCATACACAAATGCTCCACTTCAGATGCCCAGGGAAGCGATCTTCAGCCTCACTTAAAATACAATTCCCTTTGTGATTCTAACACGGTAGTGGAGACAAACCTGAGCAACCCAGTCTCTAAAGAAGGATTTAAGATAAGATAAGATAAACCTTTATTAGACCCACAATGGGGAAATTGCAGGGTTACAGCAGCAAAGAGCACACAGATCAATATAACAGAATAAAAATGCAAATATTAATATAAATATTGATCTATACTACGGTATTACACCATAATATAAATATTACACTATACAGTTAATACTACACTATAGTATAATATAACACTATACAGGAAATTACAATTACAATTATTATTATTATTATATTATAATAAATATTATACTATACTAAAGGAATATAGTATAGTACAGTATACAATATACTGGACATATTGCACTATAATAGAAATATGATAGAAATATTACACTATACGATAATACAATAAACAATATAAACTAACAATATATACACTCGCTTCATCCTCGATTATCAGCAGATCAGCAGAAGCCACTGACACTGTTAAACACACTTCTGTGGGGTTTTTCCAGGACCCAAATGCAGACGCATGGAATGTATGGCTGGTATCAAATATATTTATTTCTCTCCAAGACACGAGGAAATTACAGGAACAGAAATAACTGGAGGTAACTTTACCGTACACTGGGAGGGGTTGGAACACGTGACGACACAAGGACATCATGCAACGAACTGGCACAGGAGGGAAGGGAAGGACAGACTTTATACACACATAACGAGACAATGAGACACAGCTGGAGGGGAACACAGGTGAGCATGATCACCAATCACAGACAGACACAGAGGGAGAAAGCAACACAGAGGCGTGACAGAGCCCCCCCCTCAAGGGACGGATACCAGACGTACCAACTGTCCAAATCCAAAAACTTTAACTCAACCAGGGTGGGAGGAGGGGGTCTGGAGGAGGGTCAAAACAAAAAAAAATAAATTCAACCAGCCTAGTCCAGCAAACTTATACCGTCCGGTGGACGACCTGAAGCCGGTCACGAGGAGGAAGAGGAGGTCGCCCGTTGAGGCGAAGCCGGTCACGAGGAGGAGGTCGCCCGTTGAGGCGAAGCCGGTCACGAGGAGGAGGTCGCCCGTTGAGGCGAAGCCGGTCACGAGGAGGAGGTCGCCCGTTGAGGCGAAGCCGGTCACGAGGAGGAGGTCGCCCGTTGAGGCGAAGCCGGTCACGAGGAGGAGGTCGCCCGTTGAGGTGAAGCCGGTCACGAGGAGGAGGTCGCCCGTTGAGGCGAAGCCGGTCACGAAGAGGAGGGGGTCGCCCGAGGAGGCGAACCCGATCACGAGGAGGAGGTCGCCCGTGGAGGCGAAGCCGGTAACGAGGAGGCGGTCGCCCGTGGAGGCGAACCCGGTCACGAGGAGGCGGTCGCCCGTGGAGGCGAACCCGGTCACGAGGAGGCGGTCGCCCGTGGAGGCGAACCCGATCACGAGGCCCCCAGCAGTGGAGGTGGACAGAGCCTTCAGGGGACGTCACTGAGGAAGTCGGAAGAGGAGCCACGGGAAGAGGAGCCACGGGAAGAGGAGCCACGGGAAGAGGAGCCACGGGAAGAGGAGCCACGGGAAGAGGAGCCACGGGAAGAGGAGCCACGGGAAGAGGAGCCACGGGAAGAGGAGCCACGGGAAGAGGAGCCACGGGAAGAGGAGCCACGGGAGGAGGAGCCACGGGAGGAGGACTCACGGGAGGAGGACTCACGGGAGGAGGACTCACGGGAGGAGGACTCACGGGGAGAGGAGGACTCACGGGGAGAGGAGGACTCACGGGAAGAGGAGGACTCACGGGAAGAGGAGGACTCACGGGAAGAGGAGGACTCACGGGTAGAGGAGGAGCCGGAAGAGGCGTCACGGGGAGAGGAGGAGCCGGAAGAGGCGTCACGGGGAGAGGAGGAGCCGGAAGAGGCGTCACGGGGAGAGGAGGAGCCGGGAGAGGCGTAACGGGGAGAGGAGGAGCCGGGAGAGGCGTCACGGGGAGAGGAGGAGCCGGAAGAGGCGTCACGGGGAGAGGAGGAGCCGGGAGAGGCGTCACGGGGAGAGGAGGAGCCGGGAGAGGCGTCACGGGGAGAGGAGCCGGGAGAGGCGTCACGGGGAGAGGAGGAGCCGGGAGAGGCGTCACGGGGAGAGGAGGAGCCGGAAGAGGCGTCACGGGGAGAGGAGGAGCCGGGAGAGGCGTCACGGGGAGAGGAGGAGCCGGGAGAGGCGTCACGGGGAGAGGAGGAGCCGGGAGAGGCGTCACGGGGAGAGGAGGAGCCGCGAGAGGCGTCACGGGGAGAGGAGGAGCCGCGAGAGGCGTCACGGGGAGAGGAGGAGCCGCGAGAGGCGTCACGGGGAGAGGAGGAGCCGCGAGAGGCGTCACGGGGAGAGGAGGACTCACGGGGAGAGGAGGACTCACGGGGAGAGGAGGACTCACGGGGAGAGGAGGACTCACGGGGAGAGGAGGACTCACGGGGAGAGGAGGACTCACGGGGAGAGGAGGAGCCGGGAGAGGCGTCACTGGAGGAGCCGGGAGAGGCGTCACTGGAGGAGCCGGGAGAGGCGTCACTGGAGGAGCCGGGAGAGGCGTCACTGGAGGAGCCGGGAGAGGCGTCACTGGAGGAGCCGGGAGAGGCGTCACTGGAGGAGCCGGGAGAGGCGTCACTGGAGGAGCCGGGAGAGGCGTCACTGGAGGAGCCGGGAGAGGGATCCCGGGAGCAGTCGGGAGAGGGATCACGGGAGCAGTCGGGAGAGGGATCACGGGAGCAGTCGGGAGAGGGATCACGGGAGCAGTCGGGAGAGGGATCACGGGAGCAGTCGGGAGAGGGATCACGGGAGGAGGCGGCTGAGGAGCCGGGAGAGGGATCACGAGAGGAGGCGGCTGAGGAGCCGGGAGAGGGATCACGAGAGGCTTGGAAACGCTCGGGACGGGAGCCTTGGAGGCGTTGATCCCCAAATTCACAGACACTCCATCCTGATCCTTCACGGCGCTAGGCAGCAGGTCCTCCACGGCGCTAGGCAGCGGGTCCTCCACGGCGCTGGGCAGCGGGTCCTCCACGGCGCTGGGCAGCGGGTCCTCCACGGCGCTGGGCAGCGGGTCCTCCACGGCGCTGGGCGGTGAGGACGGAGAGCTGGGCAGCGGTGAGGACGGAGAGCTGGGCAGCGGTGAGGACCGAGAGCTGGGCAGCGGTGAGGACAGAGAGCTGGGCAGCGGTGAGGACAGAGAGCTGGGCAGCGGTGAAGGTCGGCGCCGGCTTCGTCTCCTTTTGGGGACCGGTCTTATGGCCAGCCGGGTTCCCTCAAAAAGAGAGCCCCAATCAGCCTCAACCACTGGGACCCTACCGGTTCCCACAGGCGATGATGGTGGCTGAGGGTTAGTGGGTAGGAGGCCCGCGGACTCCGGAGCCGCAGCCGAAAGAGGGCTAACCGCATGGCTATCGATCACAGGGGCTGGAGCAGGAGAAAAATCAACAGGCCGGGGCCGAGACCATGCCGGCAGTGCGTCCGGGTTCTCAACAAAGGTCCTGATCCACTCTGGCAGGAAATTCCACAGCCAGGGTTGGGCAGCGACCTTCCGGCGAGTGATACGGAGAGCGGCCTGCTGTACCTCCTCCTGAGGACTCTTCACCCACTCCACGTGGAGGCAGATGAGGGTGTAAGTCAACTCGTTAATATCATGGTCCAGTGGAGCATCCGCTGGGTCCATTCTGGCCAGTTCGTTCTGTTAAACACACTTCTGTGGGGTTTTTCCAGGACCCAAATGCAGACGCATGGAATGTATGGCTGGTATCAAATATATTTATTTCTCTCCAAGACACGAGGAAATTACAGGAACAGAAATAACTGGAGGTAACTTTACCGTACACTGGGAGGGGTTGGAACACGTGACGACACAAGGACATCATGCAACGAACTGGCACAGGAGGGAAGGGAAGGACAGACTTTATACACACATAACGAGACAATGAGACACAGCTGGAGGGGAACACAGGTGAGCATGATCACCAATCACAGACAGATACAGAGGGAGAAAGCAACACAGAGGCGTGACAGACACTCTATGAATGCCCATGGCAGCTCTCTGATATTCTTTAGGCCAAGGTAGACGCGCTCCAAACTCAGTAAAAGGAAACAATAACCTGATTGGCAGGGCTATAACCAATGGAAAAGAACCATATATCAATTTACATATGTAATGCCTCATGTAATTATGGTAAATTGTTTAATTTATCAAATTTCAAACATTAAATCAAACCTTTTACAAATTTTAAAAACTGTCCACTTTTTTAAAAAATGTTTTCATTAAAAGTGCAGGTCCTGCACACAGGATTACATTACATCGAGGGTATTTTTTTCCTAATTACTCTTAACTGAGTGAAATAATCTCTTTTTTATTGAATAAGAACACTACATTTTAAGTTTAAGTTTAAAAAATATAAATTGGGTTTAAAAACACTTATTCCAGGATACAACTGGCAACATTCACAATGTTTGTCTATTTTTTCTAAATCAGATGAATGTCCATTATTTGAAAATTCCCCATTCCCTGCCACGGCCACGGTCTAAAGATTAAATTCACTTATCTTAGCCCACGGTCCATGGGGTAAGAAGAGCAATAAAAGAGGTTATCTGAAGCATTGTGTTGATTTGTGGAGCGACATTTCTACATAGTCGATCGCCCTACTATCTGATACGGAGGCAATTGACCTGCTCCAGCAACCGCAAGCCTAACTTGCTGAAGCGAATCATCGGTGACACAAATTCGTAACAAAATTCACCACAGTTATGTTTACCTTCCCTTTCAAAGACTGTGCCTCGGTAACCTTGAACATGGATCTGAATGCAGGAACTATACCCCGTAAGGTCTTCAAGATAGGCTTCCAGATGAGCGGTAAGACCAGGAAGAAGTCAAAATGCATATCATATCTTCTTTGATGTCAGCCGGATATCATAGAAGCAATGGCTTTTCACCTCAAGTCCATGTTCACTAAAGAATTCACAGTAAAGTCTCAATCTATTTTTGACTGACTCTTTTCGTTGACTATGGTTTAGATTGGTGTTATGTCAGCGTTCCAACACACTGTACGAGAACAGTACAGTATCTGAAAATGATTTGTGATAATTGACATCTTGTCTCTGATGCACAGTGCTGAATATCATGTTTCCTTTTTAAATACACTTATAACTAGCTTTTCTTCATATGTGTGAACATGGAAATGCATACACTAACTTCTGCACTGATATTGCCAGCGAGAACACTAGTTATGCAGGAAATACATATTTTGAAGCAAATAAATGCCAGTCATAACGAGGAAAAAACTTTAGTATCAGAGCTTTAGAAGGAAGTAAGTGATAAATCTTTTTCCAAAGAACAATAAAATAACTGACAAACCAAACAAGTATCAGGGTATCTTTAACCAATTTATTGCTCTTCTTTTCAACCTGGAAAATTCGTAAATTTGTATCATCACTCTGGCATATTTTTAGACCAACGCCTGCCTCATATTGTTTAATTGTAGTGTTAAATGCCCTGCTATTCACAGATACAGCACTGACCAAATGAACTTGGAACAAAACAGTTAAAGAACACTGTCAGACACTGGAAAATCATTACTCTGTGTTCAGTTTGTTTTTCCAGGAGTGATTTTATCTTTCAGTGTTTAAGTCTGCTGTCAAGAAAATCTGAGAGCTGCAGACAACTCCCCTCCACTCCATGCCTCCATCGAGAATGTGAACACTAATAATCCAGTCACCTTGTCGTCTGCCTTCACCTCTCACATTAAAGATGTTTCTCTATAAGTGCTATTTTGGTCCTGCAAAAAGTGTAAAATATATTATTATAAGAGACTGTGTTGGATTTACACTAAAACCATAACAAAACAATCAAATCTCAAGAAAAGCGTGAATCCATTCAACTGAACGTATTTAATTTATCTGATCTGCCATGCACTGGCAAAAAATGTATATGCTTTTTTATTATTGGGTGTGAATGCTGGCTATTTATTTATCAATTTATTTTTTCAAAGTTGACAATGTCACATCACCTCTTCAGACTCTCAGTGTTGCAACTCCACTACTAAAGTTTTTGGTGATTTTGAGGTGTTTTCTTATTTATTTTCTCAGTTTGGTATTTTTTTACAGATACAGTTACAACAATTGGGGCCAAAGTTTGGTAGTGTCGTGCTGTGTGCTTTTTGTATAAAAAACACCTTTAATAAAATATATTTCTTCCACAATAAGTCAGTTAATCACTATAAATAATACGTAATAGTAATTAATAGTAATAATATCATATGAATGTGCATAATACTTCAAGACTTGAATGAACTCATAATGTTCATGTAGATGTTGTTCCCCAAATAGAAATCATATAAATTTTATTTATTGGCATTAATGTGATATATTCGGACTATATAATTTAATTTATTCACATTAACTCAAATTGAAAAAAAAACCCTTGAAGGTGTTATCTCTAACCCTAAACGGTCATGGGTTGGGTGTGTTAGTACATTTGGTGAAGATGAATTATCACATCAAAAACGTGATTGTTAGGAGCTGTCGTTGGGGCGAAGCCTCGACCCAGGTGCAGAAACAAGACAGCGGAAGCAGACCAGTTGAAGTTAAAATATTTAATCAAATCAAAACTGAAGAGCGGGGAAAAACATGGGAGTAAACATTAAATAACTTAAGAAACACTCAGAAATAACTTACGTTGGAGAAACATTGGTAAATGGCTGGAACGAGTGATGACACGGGGGACCATCAAACAACGTACTGGCACAGAAGGACCGGTGAGGACAGACTATATACACTGATGTAACGAGACAATGAGACTTAGTTGGAGAGAAAACACAGGTGGACATGATGAGCAATCACACAAGAGGAGATTAGGCTCATAGGACAGAAACAGAGAGGGAAAAGGATAAAGACAAAGAATACACTAAGAAGGACTAAGGACATGAACAATAAGCATATAAAAACACTAAAAAAAGCAAAAAAAAGAAACATGACAGAAAATGTAAAACTAACTAAACAACATACATAACACTTTCAAAATAAAACAGGAACAAAGACCAAAATGATGAACTTTCACAATAAAATAATAATAAATAAACAGAAATACATGACAGTGATGTGCTAAAAAACATACAAACAACCCCAATGTTTGTGTAAAACATGATGTGCCATAAAAAGGGATAGAGTTACAGTTTGTGCCAACTTGACTTCAGGTGTAAAAAAATAAATAAACGTATGTAGCAAAACTATTTGTAAAAATGTCATTAAAATACTTCTATCTTCTTTATTATTAGTCATCATTATTTGTTTTAGTTTTTTTTTGTTTTTTTTTTGCATTTATGGGCTTAATTTATGTGAGTGGTGGATTTTTTGTATGTTAACAAAAAACATTCATCTCTACGCTCAAGTCATCAATGTGTGACACCGAGTCAGTATGAACTAAGCTAAGCCACTGAAAGACAGGAAGCAAGTGGAATCAAGCCATCATTTATTTTGTATGTACCCCTATGCATTTACCCTAGTAAAATCTTGAAATAGTCAGAATTGAACCTTGAAATAATGAATTAGTGGCTGCTTGTGGGCTGTAGAGATAAGCTTTTAACTCTGTTCTATGTCTCTATCAACTCCTGAGAATTCTTGGCTCCTTTCATACAAAATTATTCATTATTGGCTTTCATTGTCTTGAATGTAGGAGTTTAACATTCAGTTATACTATTGGGGTTTGACTACAAGCCTGAAGCAGCTAAAAAAGACAGTGAGGAAACCAAAATAGTCACGTTCTGGGCTTAGAAACCCAAACTAAATGAGGTAGAAGATGCTAAAATTGTTCATATGAGCTGAGGGAAACTACAGATTTGAAGTTAATTCTCCCTCTTTTTAAATATGAGCGAGCTCTTTCAATTTATAATCAGTGGTGTGACCCACTAGTAATTGAGCAACCCCTTCCATTCAAGTCAAGTCCCTTAATTTTTAATCTGAGCTATTTTACAAATAATCTTTTTTTGTGGATTTTGCAGTGTTAATCCAATGTTGTTTATTCTCATTAAAGGAGAATACTTCAGAATTACTTCTTTTGCATGAGTCCTGTTTCATCTACATTACTTGTTTTTATCAAAGCATGGATGTGTGTTTAGCAGGTTTCCTCCTTATCAGAAGGAATCTACATCATGAGCCCAACATCAAATAAACGTGAAATAAGCCCAAAGAGCAAAATTCTTTTCAAATCAAAGATAAAATAAGACATTGGAATAATGCATGCTAACTGTGATATTAACCTAAATTAAGTATTCTAAAAATTAGCAGAAAAAAAAAAAAAAAACGTCAATTAGCACATGAGCAATGACTGCTGGCATGATTGCAGGCGGGAAATACATGGGATACTAAACATAATTTACAAGATGTTTAATTTTGTGTTCGGTAAATTTAATCCACTGGCAATGTGAGATATGCTGCACGTTTGTCGGACGTGGTTGTAAGTGATTGAGGGAAACCTATCTATGTGTGTATCCAACCTTAAATTCTTGGATGGGAAAAAACAATGCAGCCAAATGTCAGACTCTCAGAGGAAGAATCACATGGGAAGAGTTTTTGTGCATAATTTTGTTGCCATCCAACCTAATCAAGTCTACCTCTGTCACACGCAGATCCCTGTGGAAATATAGATTCATCTTATTTTTTTCTCCACGGTTCACTGTCCCTGAGTGCAGGGAAATAATTTCAATTTCTCATCTTGATGAGCTTCTACTCATGGGCAATTATCTCAGCACAATAGATGATACCTTGGTGAACAATTCAGCCTCTGCTGTCCATAATATCAGAGAGGCAGACATGGAGAGAACGAGAACAGGAGAGAGGAAAAGTGCTTTTGAACCTTCCAGTTTCAGTTTCAGGGGAGGGAGAGCTACAACACTTATAAATGGGTCCTTTCCTCTACATGGGACTACGCAAACTCCACCGACAACACATCAACGTGATTGTAATAATAACAATTAGTGAGAGACAGAGGAATTTAAATTAGTGGCAGAGAAACCACAGCTCTTGAAGACCAAACATCCCTATATTTGAATGGTTTGGATTTTCTGTAGTATCAACCACTGGTTAAGACTGTCATTGCTTTATTATGTAGCTAAAAACACACAAGAAAGCATTTTTAAATGCTATATTATTTTCTGGCCACCAGTGATGAAAAGAATAGAAATTGTGGGCCAAAATCTCACGCGCTACACTTGCTTTCAACTGAGGTTTCAGATATCAAGGGATTGGTGTTGGCAACTGACAACAAGAAATTTCAATACACAATATCCATCTGAAAGCTTAATCAGTGGAACATAACGGTTTAGATTCCCCAAGGTTTTGAAAATCCATCTTAGTGACATATGCTTATGTGGAAGTCATTAGAGTCTTGAAACATCCTTGTGTGTAAATTGGTGTCAGACTACAGGAGCAAAGATGTTTTGACAGCGCTCTGGTAGTGGACAATTGATGTCGCAGTCATCCTTCCTTAGGGATTCTGGCTCGAGCCTGATACCAATAAATGCCCTTTAAATTGTTGGATTTCTCTGTGTAATCGTTTTTTTTTTTATTTAAACCTGAATCACTGGCATATAATGCAGTTTTAAAACATTGGCAATTTAACTTCTTAATAATTACTGACTTGTAATTGCTCAATATCCCTGGCTACAAGGTCTCTAAAAAATACAAAAACGTTTTTTTAGTAGATCATTTATTGCACTCCTTTTGAATATAACCATAATTATTAGCAAAGTGTAAATGTGTGTCTTTGAATTTTGCATGTTGACCACAGATATAGCAAGGATAATCTGCATTGCGATATTGCAAAGGTCTGAAGTTAACACATGTTGGCATGTCTACCTTTCCACATTTCAAGTATAATACACTGACATCACACTCCCTCGGTCGCAGACAGTGACAAAACCTTAGTAGACTGCAGAACCACAGTTAAAACAAATACATTTCATTAAATTAAAGGCCTTCGGATTTGACATTAATACAAGCAACCAATTTCAGCACTTTGCCTGTTTTTGGTGGTCACCACAGCAGACTGAACGCTCTACATATTGATTTGGCATAGGTTTTTACATATGAGGCTTTTCCTTACACAACCCTCCCATTTGCTGGTGACCAGCACTAAATGTGGCTGGGTAAGCTGGGAGCACTAAGTACCTTTCATAAGGGTCTTCACTTGAATGCTGCCAAGCCCTCTTTTGACTGGGATTTGAAGCGCAGTCTCTCCCACCAAAGTCAGTGGTCACTGAGCTATTCAACTGCTGGATTAGATTGTTATATATCTCACCTAACGAGCCAGTAGTTCAAGGACATTAATATGTGGACAGGTTGGATTTTTTATCAAAATTTGGAGACATGTTTGCACACAGCAAAGACGTTTGCAGTTACGCTTTGAGTGAATATATACAATGACACAATCCAGAACCTACAGCAAATGACGATGATCTGTGCTGAGCTTCTTAGAAAATGCAGAAAGTAGATTAACATTTGCATGTGACATGTTAGACAAATATACCCTTAAAGATATTTTTTAAACATTCAGAGATGCCAGTTCAGAGCAGATCGAACACATAGAGGCATCTCTCCCACGCCCATGACTAACCATCAAGCAAGGCTTTACTGCCTTGCTTCCTTCCCGCTGCCTTTGGAATCTCACTCTCACAGTGGCTTTTAGACTTCTTTAGATGATGGACCCTATCAGAATTATTTTTTTCAACTATCTCCTGGTCACCATAAAATAAATTTAGCAAGAACACATGCTTGTTTGTAGAAAGAAATAAAGTGCTGTACTGTCAGTGTGTTGTTTATTCTCATTTAACATTTCATGTGTTAACAGTCCATCAATAAGTTCATGTCCAACCATTTTCCAGGGACTGCGGATGAAAAAAAGCCTTTTGGCTAACTCTGGTACATTTACAGAAATGTTCATTGATGTACAATGAACATCAATGAACATGCCGCTATGACCTGACGCTGGATAAGTTTTCTCCCACTTATCCAGCGTCAGGTCATAGCGGCAGCAGGTTAAAAAGGCTATTCCAGAAGACCCTCTCTCCAGAAACACTCTACACTCATTATGGGGATCCTGAGGCTTTCCGAGGCCAGGTTAAATCTATTGTCAATCCAGTAATTTCTGCAGCTATACCAGGGTCTCCTCCAAGTTGGACAAGACCTTATGTTATCCGAATGACACGCCCAAACCCTCTCAACTGGCTCCTTTGTATGTGAAGGAGCAGGGACTCTACTCTAAGCTCCCTTTGGATGACCATGCTCCGCACATTATCTCTTAGGCTGAATCTAATCACCCTACGAAGAAATTTCCACCACTTGTATGATTATCCTCAGTCTTTTGGTCACTACCTAGAGCTTATGATCACAGGTGGGGGCTGTAATGTAGATGGACTAGACTTTAGCGCTTTATCTTACGACGGACTGATACACCACAACGGACTTATACAACATTAATGCTGATGCCGCACCAAACCACCTCTCCATCTGACAGTTTGTTCTCACTCAAGAACAAGACACCAATATACTTAAACTCCTTAACCCTAACACCTTTCTGACCTTAGATTGACATCCTAAGTAAGCTGGATAGCTACCAGATATAAGGAAGCAGAACCCAACGTAGACTGTCCAGACTTCCATAAACTGTATGCCAAATTAAATAAACATTCCAAGAATGACATGCTATATCTACAAACAAAATTTTAAATTGCATTGTGTTAGCCACATCTTTTCAAGTTTGTAAAATGCATATAATGTGCATTGTGGCATAACCAGAGTAGGACAAAGGTATTGGAGCAGAATACAATTGTGTAATGGACAGTAAATAAACTAATTCTGAGATAGCATTCCAAGTAGTGAGTACAACTTAAACAGCGCAGGTCAAACAGAAATGATGAAAGGAATGAATTCCTCAGCTGTCCATGTTTACTTATAAATACTCATCATTGAATCATTGGGTAATAATAATGGTCCTTGTCAATATCGCCACAAATATGTTATTTTAAATTCAGACACAGGAAAATTAAAGTCTAATGTGTCCCCTTACATTACTGCATACCAATTTAAGAGTTATGCAGGTTGAATGGAGTCATGCAATAGCATGACACTTAAGACAATTAAGTATATTTGAGTCTACTACTCTATTATTCCTCAGCTGTCACAGCTCTCGTGGATCAAAGACCACGAGCGTCAGATCAAAACCGACCTCAGGACTTCCTGGCTGGCACAACTGTAGCATGAATCTATGAAAGTACCTTTTTTTTTTATATATATATAAACGGCCATTACAAACTGATGTGGAGACACTGGTTTGATGTCAAAGGAGCATATCATTGTTCTATTGTTTGACGACCCAGTTTGCCAAAGGGAATAGTAATTACATCGTTGTCTTATTTTCAGTTGACTCCCGGCAAGGGACTTATTGGTAATCATCCATGTAATGTGGTGTCACTCAGTTTTTGACAGTTGAATGAAACCATAGCGCTGTAGTTTTATCCCTTTAGATTCATTATCAGAGCTGAAAACAATCTGTTCCCCAGGCTCAGAATGCAATTTCTTACGTGCTTTTACTCACCGGCATCTATAGTGCTGGCAAAACAAAAGTATACATATACATTTCCACCACATTGATATCATACAGGAATAAAGAGGAAGATGGGATGTTTTCTTGAAAGTGTGTCATTATGCTTGATCAAACACACAAAACAACGATAACCTCCATCTCCAGAAGGACATCATTATTATTTAAAGCATCCATCTCTTCTCTTAAAGCATTTCACCTTGCACATGCTGAAGATGTCCTCTCTGCATGAGTGGCCGACTGCCTTTGTGCTACAATTTAATAAGCATTCTTTAACCTCAAGGGACAAGGCCTCTACTGACTCTTGCAGTGCTAGACAAGAATGCTGTGACACCAAAAAACTCTTATCTGTCGACTTCTTTGCCTGCAATTGTCAGCAAAAAACAAACTCTACCGAAGCGTCTAAAACAGGGTGGTGCTGTCATTTCCTATTTGGAAACAATGTTTGTTCTGCTCCTGGGCTTTTTATTTATTTAACATAAAAATATGCGTTGCGGTGTTGACATGTCAAGAAACATAGTGAAACCAGAAGTGTCAGGGCGGTTAACACTTCAGTAGACAGCACTTTGGGTAAGAGTCCTCACATAGCAATTTTGTGTCAGTGCCCAGGAAACAATGCTTTTTAGGCCCTGAAGTCTATTCCATGCATGTACTTGAAATCTATATTGATAGATGCAGCTGTTCTATGCCATTAAAGAAGCATTACCTTTTTTAAGGTGAAACCAAGGTCAGCTATAACACGAACAGCTCTGATGATCCATCAGTTAAGTTCTTAGAGTACAGAGTCTTTCAGGCAGCTGAGAGGGGGGAAATTACATTTTGCTAGGGTATTGTTTGACTTTCAATGGATCAAGCCTTCAGCCAAGGAGAGAATCAGTCAGATTAGTAAATAAGAATGCATAAAGGTTGGGCAGTGCTAGAGGGTCTCCCATGGATATTGCTGAAGAGTCTGCACACCTGCCCAGACTGTCAAGCACCACTAGACTCTAGTGATTTGGTTTAAGGTAAATTTCACACAAGTCACGGAAATTTTACATCCAATTCTCTTTTCATAATACAATAGATTGTGGAGTGGGGGGAAATGCCAAATAAATCATCTACAGGTTGGACAGCTGGGATCTCAGTCACTGACTTTGTGAAATTAAATTGTTACAATTTTAAAACGGTTCTCTCGCACAAGACAATGTGATTTAATTCAATAAATTCAAGGATACTTCTATGGTCTGTGTATAGGGTTGGGTTGATTGTGCTACAGGTCTATAATAATGAGGATAATAATAATAATAATAATAATAATAATAATAATAATAATAATAATAATAATAATAATAATGATAATAGATGATTTACAAAGCCCAGAAGCATCCTAATCAGTTGCTAATCCCACCTAAACTGGCTCTGTTCTATGTGGAAGAACAGTGGCTCCCAACATAGAACCTGTAATCAGTAATCCACCATTTATCTGGCAGAGAACTTTAGCCTTAGGGTTGGAAGTGCTGGCATTAATGCCAGTTTCACTACTCAACTTCATGTTGAAGATAACGGATCGGTGAAGCCAACAGAATAACCACACTTGCACAAAGCAGAGATGCAATTCGAAGCTTCCTAAACCAGATAACAAACTTGCAAAGTCTCACTGATACTCCATCTACGTATGAAAATAGATATCGTCTTTTCAAATAGTTTATTTGTCAATACTAGGACATTTCCATAGATTTGTTATATCTGTCTAAATTAATAATCAAAACTTCCACAACAACAGAAATAACAATATTAGCAGGTTGTAATAATATACCCAGTTAATAAAAAGCAGAAATAATATGGACAACTATATTCTCAGCAGTGGTTGTTGAGATTATTAAATAGATTGTTACAGGACGGTGGAAAGCTATTTTTTTTTTAATATATTTCTTGTGGCAGCTTTAGCTCAGGAGGTAGAATGATTGTCCACTTATCAAAAGGTTGGTGGCTCTAAACCAGGCCCATGTGGTGTTCAGGGGCTCGGGCTTTCCCAGAGAAGGATGCTCAACTCCAAGTGGCTACCGATGGCTGTTCCATTGGTATACAAATGATGGTGCGGATCAGACGTGTTCAAACTGAAGGTGAACAAAACTAAACAATTATATCCAGCACTCGGGACAATATTACATTTTTTAAATAACTGGCCAGCTTGTATTTAGCACAAACATCACAGATACTACAAATCGCAGAATGCACTGCAATAGCAGGCGCGTCAATCAAAAGCGCCAGCGCTTGTCCCTGCTCCTTTGTTATCAGCATTCATCCAGTCACTCTGATAAAATTGAGACTAATACTTTGAGGAGATGCTACGGAGAACGGGAGGAGATATAGTTGCTAGATCTTTTTCAAAAACCATAAATAATAAACGTATTAGTAAGTCACTCGCGCATATTAGTCAATAGAACGTTAACACTAATTCGCCAGGCGCGTTCATGTCCTCCAGCCACTCAACACATATCAGTTCTGCTGCGTTAAAAACAAGAAACAAATGAAGTTGTTCACATTTTATGTGAGATACACCCTTAGGCTGTTAATGCACCCGACTGTTTCCTACTTTACAGATTACAAATTACCAGTCTGAATCTTGTTCAGCCCTCAATCTGGACTTTATCTTTTATTGGCCCCTTCTGCGATTGAGTTTGACAACCCATGGTTTAGATGCTTATCATTCCTGATGAACAGGTGGCACCTTTGACATTTGCATGAATGGGTTAATGCTGGCTCATGTTGTAATGCACTTTGATGGGTCAAGCAAACTGGAACTAGAAGTGTGCTATACAGTACAGTCAAGCAATAAAGATATGGAAGGTATACATTTGGCAGCTTGCAACTTGGAGTACCGTCTCGATTGTTTGCCTTATATTTGATCAACCAGCAGGGACAGGACACTAGCTCAAAGCCTACAGTCGGCTACTAGAGTGTCAAAACTGGAGAATGTTTGTGGATAATGTCGAAACCCTTTGTGGATGTCCCCACTGATGCTGTCTTCTCCAGGTGCAGATTACATCGATTTTTCAAATGGCTCTAATATTGTATAATGTAATAATAATAATAATCAATTTTATTTATAACAGTTTACATTTCGATCAAATCTCAAAGTGCTACAAGGTAAAAGCAGATAAAAGCATCAATAAAAAAATAAATAACATATATACATATATATATATATATATATATATATATATATATATATATATATATATATATATATATATATATATATATATATATATATATATATACATAAAATATAAAAATATTAGCGAAAAGCAGCAATGTTATTTAAAAGTTATATGTTCTCCTAAAAAGGAAAGTTTTAAGTCCGTTTTTAAAAGTCTAAATCGTCTGTTGTGCCCTCAGATGGTCAAGGATGGTATTCCACAGATGAAGGACAGCAGAACAGAAGGCCCGATCACCCATGGTGCTGAGCTTAGTCGTGGGGGACGAGGAAGCGGTATGAGTGGGTTGAACGGAGGGATCGTGTTGAGGTCAGTGGGGTGATAAGTTATTTCAGGTAGGGGGATGCATTGCCATGGATGCACTGGTGAGTGAGGAGGCAGACCTTATAATCAATCCGGGTGGAGATGGGAAGCCAGTCTAGTGAATGAAAATAGCGGGTGATGTGTTCGTGTTAACACACCCTCATCAGGGTCCTTGCAGCAATGTTTTGAACAAACTGAAGTCTTTGAAGACTTTTATCAGCAAACCCAATGAGAAGTGCGTTACAGTAACCCAGTCAGGAATAGACAATGGAGTCGACCAGCTTTTCAGCATCACATTAGGTGAGTGAATAACGGAGTTTGGCAATAATATTATGTTTTTATTATTTTATTATGTATTCAAACGTTGTATATTTCCGGTACTCCAGTAATTGCTGCTTAAAAAAAATCATCATCTTTAATTGTCATCAGTTTCATTGAAAATACAATGATTTATGATAAACCTCAAACGCTGTCGTCATTAATGGTTATATCAGAACTACAACATGATATTGATTGCCCCAAAATAAGCTAAGTATTTGAATTAATTGTCACTTATACTACTGTATAGTCAATAAAAACTACAAATCTCACTAGTAAACAATCAAAGCTTGTCCTTTTACCAATGAGGTAAAGCTATGCAGTAAAAAAAAAACTGACATTTGAAGGTATGCTAGCCGTGGCATTTACACATAAACATTAAATCACAGATATTCTTATACAATCTGCCTTTATTTTTAGCCTTAACCTAATGCCCCTTTATGTATTGACCCTTAACTGTGTAATCCTCTCATCTGTTTTTTTTAATAAACTACATCACAAGACAATAGTTATAGCTAATTTCTTATGCAATCAGAACATCTGTGTTGTGTATATCTTTCATCTTGACTGTTTTAAGAGGACGTGCACTCGAAGAACATGTCAGTATTTCTGCCTGCTTTTTATTCGACTAATGCTAGGGTAAGAGAGAGAAGGAGAGAGAGGTGCTGGCAGAGGGCAGCTGGAGGCACGTACACTCGTTAGCCCTGGTTGCTCTCCCTTTCAAATGGGGCCTTAATGATTTATAGATGTTTGCTTTAAAAAGTCATTGGCATTAATCCCATGGCTCATTAACCATTTAATTAAAATTAAATTCTGTGTTAGGACTAGAGCAGATTGGTAGTATTTCCTCCTGGTGGGAGGCTGTTGAATCACCTCATTTTCGGAAACACTTCATGTGAGGGGGATGTGTTACAACACATGGCAGACATGTGCGTAGGAATAACTGCTAGTAGAGTTAAACACAGGCCTGACCATATAGATTGACCTCAGCTTGAGTTCAGAGGACCACAGAGAATATTTTCTGAATAATAATATTACTCCACGATATGCCCTAAATGATTTCATTTGGCCTATTGAAATGCAAGAACACAGACAAAAGCAATGCCACACTGAATTGTTTTTGAAAAACAGATGTAAGGAGATGAACATTTCAAGAAGGGCTTATTCTCATCAACAGCATTGCAAATGCATAAATTGCTTTAAGTGGACATCAGGAGAGCCATGACCTGGAAAGACCATTACTTCTTTCATCTTTTGGGATTTGGTTATTTAAACATGACTTTGAACTGCAAAATCACTCACACACCACCATGCTGGGTCATATTTTCTTTTTTCATCTGTCTGACTTTCTAATTCCAATTAAATATCACTGTTCAGCTTTCAATTGTTCCTGACGGCCACTGTCGACAAATTTCATAGGCATAAAAACCACTGACCTAAAGGACATCTCTAGATGAGTGCCTTGGGGTATGCGGTTCTCTAAGAAAAGTTATATAATTGTTTGGCTTAATTAGTGAGTTATACAGATGATTTTAGGTAAGGGCTGCACAATTAATCATTGAACTAGGGACTTCTGCAGTGTGTACATGGTCTCTCGCTTAATGTCAGCTGAGAGATTTGCTAGGCCGCAACCCCCTCATGACCCTGCACAGGATATGTGTTACTGAGAAGGAATGGATGGATGCTGCAGTTGTTTCCAGTTTAATGCTAAGCTAAACTCTTATATATATATATATATATATATATATATATATATATATATATATATATATACATACTGTATATTGTAACACTTTATATTAGTTTTATGTTTTTGGGAGGTGGGATTATATTTTTGCTTGGCAGTAATTGTTTTGCTGCCCAAGTATGCCCTCAGTTCCATCATCTTTTTGAATATTTTATTTTTGTATCCTCCAATACTAACAGTAACACAGCAATACTTCACTGAAATGGTAATACACTATAATTAAGAGGCAGCACTCCATCATTTGTCCCGGAATCTGTGTTGTAGCCTACCTTAAATTGCTTTCTAAATGGGCCTATGTTACGCCATATGTGGTTTTCTCTCCGTGTTTCAACAAAGTGAAATGAACTTGGTGGGAGGATGGAAATAAGAAAGCAAAGATTGATTGGTTTATTGGAGTAATTCAACCCCAGTCATTTTCGCTTTGCAGGTTTTTCATCGCATTTACAATAGCAGTGCAGTAATGGCCCACACACAAACACAAACACATGCACACAGAAGTACACATAGCAAGCACTCTGCAGGACAAGATGTGGTCTAAAAGTGCAGGGAAATGAAAGAGGGTCAAAGGGATTAATTGATGTCGTCAGAAATACGGCAATGAAAGTGTATTTTTTTGCCACATATGTAAACTGAGATGTAATGAGCCATATTGGTTATCTGATCGTCTCTTGCATGTATCTACCTATTTAAAAGTCAGACATTTCAATATATTGTTAAAGCATTTGCATATATGGTATAAATTGAGGGTCATACACCATGAGCCTCAATTTATACCAGCCTACTATTATTTTTTCACAATTATCCATTGTCAATTGCTGTGGTAGATGTACAGGGGACATAGATGGTCTTGACTGACTTGCAGGCTGTTTTTTTCTCTTTTTCATATTGTTTGGCTTTTCTGATTTCCATAAAACATTTATAACGATTATTTCCCAGTCAACACTGCCGTTAAAAGACGTAGAAGTAGAAGCACCACTATTATTTTAATAAATAATTTTTCAAGAAAGATATATTGTTGAAACTAAGCAATTCAACATTTGAATTATGTGTTGTCAAAATGTGACAATACTGAATTTGCATTTTGCCAATGCAGATCACTTACAATTTCAATGACATCAGTTTGTGCACATTTGTTCATCAAATTAAGAACCAAGAAATTCACCTACCATTGTCATTCAGTTTCAATCCGGCAGACATTTTACAAATAAGCTGATGAAACAGCATGCAAGCATTTGTTATTTGGTTATTTTAGGGAATGCGTGAATATTTCTCTTTAACACCACAGTTTACAAAATAACGCCAGACCATGGCTTTAAAAACATACAAATCTCTAGATTCCCTTTATGGGTTCAGCAAGCCTGTTACTGTCAATCAAGCACAAACACGTTGACTCTTCCCCTAAAACTGACATTAAATAATGTTAGCTAGTTAGTTCTAGTGGGAATCCTCAATATTGTCTCAGAAAACTGAAGTTTCAAATATTATAATTATCTTAGTTTCATATCTTTCAACCAGAAATATACATATAAGCTATAAATGCCTTGGCTCAGGGGGGAATAGTTGTCCAGTAATTGGACTATTTGTGGTTCAATCCCTGGTCACTGCAGTCTACAGTCTAGTAGATGTGTTCCTGAGCAAGATACTGAACCCCACATTGCTTTTGATGGGTTGTCCTTTGGCGTGTGAATAATGGCATGAATGGTTATTGTTCCTGATGAGCATGTTGCGCCTTACATGGTACCACTACTGTGTGCATGCATTGGGGTTGCCTACTGCTCCCTCAGGGATAGGTCAAATACAGAGAAATAACTTCACTATGTTTTACTGTGTATGGCTGTGTGTGATCAATGAATGATACATTATTATTAAAAGGTTAAGGCTGGCTTGTGTTGTAAAGTGTTTGGATTGGTCAAGCAGGCTGGAAATCCACCATGGAATTATAGACCAATTTCCAATTATATCTCGTTCATTCTTTGGGATTTTTAGGTGAGTTAACGTAAGTGTCATTATTTACAGAAATATAACATAGCTGCTTGTTAAACATGCATGTTACTGAGTAGAAGGAATAATCTAAAGCCCTAGTAGCCGTCACATAGGTCACTTTTTCATTCCTCGTTAGATGATTGTCCTATTTGAAGTTCTAAATATTCGCTGTTGTTTGATATGAAGGCAAAGCTTCTGATCAATGCAGATGACAGATAAATTAGCATAAGGGAATGAATAATATGGTTACAGGCTACTGCTGGTGATGCCATGTATGTGTAATGTCACTCACTGTCACAATGGATGCTGATCTATGCAGACTGAGCTTGGAGTATAAACCTTTGCAAATGTCTGCCTCAACTCATTGTTTTGGCAGCAAAGTTGCCTCTGGGATATGACTTATCCCACTAATTCCTTTGTTAAAGTCTGGAAAGCAGGGGAAGAGGAAAGCCACGACACGGCACCACGTCAACCTCACAACTATCCACCAGAGTTCAACTCAAGCGACTGGGGACTTTGAAGGTAGCAGCTGGTGAGTTGATGTTGGGCCTCGCAAATTTTGCCCAGGAGCTTTGCATTCATTTAAATGATAGAGATTACTTTTAAGCACTACACACATTAATTCATGTTATGAGCCGAGAGATATATAGGCTCGAGGATATGGTTACCATAAATAGGCAAATATGATTTTCTGTGGTGAAATAAATGCATACGTCCACATAAACACACACAAAAGACAACAACATTGTGTCACTACTGCACTGTGATTTTAATTCTATATTCATAGTATATGTCAAATTTTATTTTCAATTCTTATATTATGCTGAGATTTTTTGTGAATGCATGCTCTGCACCAATATATCAGGTCAAATTCAGGTACGTATGACTTATGTGGCCGATTCTGAACTGTCTCAAGGATTCTCTTTATATGTCAAAAAGTATATATTTGCGTTCCCATGTGATCAGGGTGGTTATTGTAGATTGTTCAACAGAATATATTTTCTCAACTTTTCTTCTCATGACAGTTTGAAGGACATTTATCTGACTTGTCCTCTTAGAAAACTATGAACACAGTGAGTGAACCCTCCCCTAAACCAATCACCAAAATTCCCCGACCCCACAGCCAATGGCATGGAAAATTAACTTCATCCCACACCATTCTCCTTTCACTGTGTCACTTTGCAGGTCTCATTGTAATTCTTCCCCTGCTTGGTGGCCAAAGAGGTGCCGCTACTTCCCCGAGGAGCCTGCTGGCTCGCGGTCAGAGGGCCTTTGAGCTGCCAAGTCAACTGAGGCCGACGGTCCCCCTACTGTGTGTTCTTGCACAGAAACTGTTCAGATTCTGGCGCAGGCCCATTGATTTACTGCCTTTGGCACTCTCGAAGGAGCTTGCATTCTGGCTGGGATATCATTTATTTGGGACGCATTTGGCAATGCCGACATCTTGGCGACTTTTGAAATGCATCGTCCAGAGACAAAAATAAATGAATGGTATCAAAGACATGTCAACCATTATTCTTTTTGCGTGAAGGGATGGGAGGAAGGGACAGCACACTAAAGCAATTATGTCCCTGTGCAACACAGCACCCTGTTCGGAACTGACAAAGCACAAAAGGCACAAGAAAGCTTGACATGGAAAAGACTGTTTTAACTGCGAATGCATGCGAGATGTGAGTGTCAAAGTTATCCGACTGAGTAACGTCTGACATTTCATAATTCTCTGCCGATACTACATTAACAAATTTTTTAAGAAGTTTCTAAACGAAAAAAATACATTCTGTCTGTCAAAAGTAAATGCTGCAACAGGTATTATATATATGTATATTGTGACAGGGTTTGTTACTTCACACTTTTTCTGCTGGACACTGAACGGCTGCCCAGACATTGTGAAAAGTCTCTGTGCACAACTATTTCTCGGTAAAAAAATTCTTAATACTTATAGACAGGGGAAAAGTGAAGCTGTGGATGAGTGGCAGCATTTTGTTTTGCATTTGTCTCCAAATAGATGCACAGCTGTCATTCAAGGTCCCATTGAAGATTGCTATCAAATGTAATCACTTCAAAGCTTATTCCCATGAATGCCCGCTTACAGATACAGCTCTTTCAGGTGTCTGTCAAAGAGATGTTGCAGAGGGGCATGCAGCAAAATCTTCAAATATATGAATTTAAATATAGAAGGGGCACGGACATTGTAATTCACATCAGGTGCTCCGCGAGCAACACAGTCATTTGGTTTCATTGTGTTTTCATCTCATTTAGGGTTATTACTTTTCTTTAGAAAAGAAAGAGTAAAATGGATAAATCATTTGTTGAAGCTAAATCCAATTTCAGCTTAATACTTTGAACATTGTGTAAACAATGAATTTTTTTTTATCAAGGTCCATCAAATAATCTATTAAAATATGACTTACCGAAGCAACATTTTTACTGTTTAACTTTTTTTCATATCTACCTTGATCAAACAGTTGTTTTGTCGTTTCTCTATTTTTCTCTCTTCCTTCCCTCATCCGGCCATGTCGTTTCCATTTGATCAACAAATTGTCTCTGAAAAATCAATTGAATTTGACCCCGGTCTTCGTCTTTGCAATACTTGGAATCAATCAGCTCATGGCTTAGTATGGATTTGCAGTAGTACACCCTTCATTCCTCTTAAGAGCAATCACGACTTTTCAATAACATACTGGGCTACAAACATGTCGGCATAGAGGTGTTACCATTTAAAAAAAACATCTGATTGTTCTTTCATCAAAGTGCTGCAGGAGAGTAAAATTTTTGTCGGAACTTGGGCACCATATAAACACATTGTTGACACACGTGTGTGAAATACCTGATAACTTTGAAAATTAAATGGTAGATTTTTGTTTCTTACTGTCTATTGCTGTGAAAAAGAATTGGACTATATTTACATGTATCCTACATATTATATCCAAAGTGTTGGAAAATGGATTTAACTTAAAAAGAAAGAGTTAAAATCCGAGTAAACAATAAATGCAACGTTTTAATTAAAACCACATTAAAAAGGCAAAACGTTGATCAAATGCCTTAATATTTTTGCAAAATTGAATTCCAATTTAGTAGTAACTTTTTTGTCTGCCATACTCCCATTTTTCCCAATTTCTTTACAATAGTGAGCCATGAACACTGCCCATATTGAAGTGAAATAGGTGTATTCTTTGGCTCTGAAAGCCCATGAAGGAAACTGTTTTGGTCTTCCACTTATGGGAGGGTTCACTGCTATAGATGATGTATCTCTCTGTGGACCTTTGCAGTCCCAGAGCCTAGAAATATAAGTGGAATTCTGAACAGACTGGTGAATTTCACACACAATCTTTCTATTCTCTCCTGACATTTATTTTTATTTACCATAAGAATGTATTCTTTACTATCTGGATTTAGTTATACGCAGTGCAACATTTCTCTGCATCTGACCCTTCCTTGAGGGAGAAATGTGCAATTTGTGTGAGCAACAAGCCAACTTCCTGCTCCTGAAAATTAATATTACAGTGATGCTTTGATTAAACTGGCTTCTTAGTAATCAGGCCTGACTCTGACCAGCAGTGTATTCCAAGAAGTGGGTTTAACAAACTCTGAGTTAGTGACTGTGAATGAATGGGTGAATGCTGACTCACATTGTAAAAGTGCTTTGAGTAGTCAAGTAGACTAGAAAAGCACTGTATAAGTACAGTCCATTTACCATTACCATTTAAATATAGATACACAATTCTGCTATTCACATTCATTTCCTCATTTGATATCATCAAAGCTGATATTGTTTTTGTATTGTATTTTGTTTTTTTAATAAAAGAGCAGATTTTTTGGGGTACTAGTTCTGAATTTGACTGTGATTAAGTTCAATCACACAAAGTAGTGCAAATCTGCCTCTCTTATTTCCTGCAGATATCAAATACAACACATTCTTCAAATGTCACAAACATAAGACATATAGAGATTGCATGCGGATCTACATTACTCACATTTGAAAGCAGAAAGCCTCATGATTATATCTGTGTAAATACATTTTTTTTTTTTGACAGGTCTAGATAAAACACAGAAGGATAAAATAAAATACTTTTTATAAATGTTATCCCGGACCTTGCTGAGACTGCACCGACAAATGCTATTGGCAAATTGTTCTCAATAGCAATAGTAACAAGC
This sequence comes from Lophius americanus, assembly GCA_037951165.1. Lineage (NCBI taxonomy): Eukaryota > Metazoa > Chordata > Actinopteri > Lophiiformes > Lophiidae > Lophius > Lophius americanus. The sequence goes on from JBBDHG010000014.1 coordinate 3,698,893, forward strand.
AAATGCTTCAAGTTTTATCATACTACCTTGGTGGATGAGGCTGATAAGACTTGCAATTAGCAAATTAGGATTAAGGGACCCCCATTAATTTTGCATGTATTAGAGAGAAATTAATCGTCCGATGAAGCTGTTCAATGAAAAGTTAAGTGAATAGGATAGTTAATCCAGTTGCATTTCACTCAAAACTACATCCTTTGCCTGCTAGCCACAAAATTAGAACCGCTTATAGGCTGATCGGAAAATAATGCAGTTTATTAAACTATATCTGCAAACAAATGGGGATATTATGGAATCATTGTCACCACAACCTCCACCGCAGAGCCTTATAGTTAATGTGTGAATTTAAAAGTTATTTGTCAATCATTTTATAATTTATTCCACCACAGCCCTTCGTGTGAGTAATAACCGGATTGATTTTGGGAAAAGTCAGTTGTCCGACAGCTTTCTCTCCAAAAGGCAATAATTTCTTCACCATTAGTCGAATTTGTTCCAAATTTGGTGTACATGAATCGACTCGAGAAGCTCTATCTTGCAAATATCATATTTTACTGTAGTAATTCATATTTTAATCATTAAGGGGAGCATTTTTACCTCCCTAATTCTTGGTCCAATTAATTCCAAATAGGTGCCTATTGAATCAGGATATCTATCCAAGATAATGTTTTGTCTAATTATTATTTTTTGATCAATTGTGGGAGCTTTTTTTTACAAAATCAGTTTTTCGTCCAAAACTTCCTTACCATATACGGTGTCCAAATATGGTGAATATGACTTGACTAAAAGAGATCTATCTTGCATAGGCCTACATCATATGTTGCTTTAGTAGATAGTATTTTAATCACTAGCGGGAGCTTTCCTTTTTGATGAAACACTGCAATATGACTGCCATGGTACGACAAATTACCAAAGATATTTCATTAATATCTGTTGTAGGTTTTTTTTTTTCTAATGCTCCTACAAGACAATTTATCAATTTATTGATACTGACACAACAGTACTAAAAGTGTATGGGTCAAAATAATGTTAGATTGGCAATACTTTCCAGTGATACAAGCGACATTACAAAGCTAAGCGTCTCACATCAGCTCCTCAGAGAAAAGATAGCCAAACTTAACAGTTTAACACCAGTGTCTTCAACCTTTGTGTGCATTTGTCAATATTCAATCAAACCTCTAATCACTGGTCATATCAGCAGTAAATACTGTCACATACCCTTTCATGGCCGTTTGGAGTATATCATTCTTTTCTAATTTTAAATATACATGAACCATATTTCCAATATGTTGATGTGACTTGAAATTTAATATGGGGATCTCCTTATGGCACTTGACATTCTGTCTGCTAAGCAACAACTTGGAATTGTTGCTCTGCAGACTGAATTCAGAGAATGACTGTCATTCCCTGAAACCAATTTTGAAGGTAACTGGTACTTCAGAGATAATACTTCCCTAGAAAAAGAGGAACCTATAACCTGTGGGTACAATAATTTTGGTCAAATTGTTGTTATGCACAGTACAGGAATGAGGTGACATTTTTAGCAGTACTGGAACATGCATATGTATGTATACTGGCAAAGAGGGTAAATCTTTCTGACGGACTTCAGTAAACAAGTCATTGGCTCACAGCATTGACTTGCTTCTCCTCTAAAGGACGCAGCAGCTGTGGCACTAACTGATGCATCTACACCAAGACGCCTACCGCTCTTGTCAATGATGACATGTCGATGTTACACTCCACGTATCATTGTCACATAATGTGTTGCTGCCGGTGACAGGCTGAAGACCAGAGTTTCCCTGAAACCCTTGATTGAGCTCAGCCGAGCTGACTGGGTTACCAGAGAACCAGATTGTGGGTTGTTTGTTTAAAGTCATTGCTATTCCATTCTAACATTTGCTGTTACTGCAACCACTGAGGAACCCATATCGGACACAAACACATCAATGACAACTAATAATTTCAAATTTCATATAACATGCACCTGGTTTCTTCATCAGTTTTAATGTAAGTTTGTTCTATTTGAAGCAAACATGTAAATTTGTATATTGAACATGTTACATCTAAAGTTGTTTTCACAAATGTATTTTAAAGCATCTGGAAAAGATGTGACTGTGAGCAAATAGTGACATTACATTTTCAAAACTTATATATCAAATTTCTATGCAAGCAGATATATTTTAACTAGTGGTTTTAATGTATATGCAGTACATTTGGATAGAGTGAGCAACCAGCTAGCTTAGCAAAAAGACTTAACACTAACCTATATAGTATTGTAAAAACGCCATCATGTCAAGTTCACTCTTTGGTTTTAAAACAGCATAAACAAGTAAGACATTTAAGTTTCTGAGCTTTAGAAGTGCTGCTAGATTAACCTTGTTTCTTTATACATAAATGTGATGATGTTCTCCCCTGTTTGGAATTTTTGTTCAAAGCAATGATAAACAGCCGCTGGCTCTGACTTCATATTTAGAGCACTTAAGTGGGCATGCTGTTGATGTTGTCATTTAGCTCTCAGCAGGACAGCCAATAACCATGTTTCACATAAATGTACTGTATTCCTTTCAAAATTAATCTATTACTATTATTTTTTAGTATAACAAAAGGCCATATTGTGTCGAGCTTTCAAATACTGTGAAACAGATGTTGGTCGGAGCGGGTCGGACATTAATTAGACCATGAGATTTTATAATATCATTCAGCAAAACAAACAGCAATTGTTGAAGGGAAATAAAATCACTCTGCCCACAAAAGTTTGTCAAGATCATGGCAACGCAAGCGCTGAACATCAGCCTGATCCCAGGTGCTTTAGTCGGATTAGTGCCTGGTTTGAGGTCATATATGATGCCTTATTAGCCCATGAAAGAACAGGACAGAGTGCCACACCATTGTTCTCCACACTGAGATGAAAGGCTAGCTGGCTAATGAACATCTGCCGGCCAGCATAAGGACCCCGGCAGACACTCAAAACCTTGAATTGACCATTGCTGAGAGCAGCTGCTCTGATCAGAAAGATTTTGATGTAAATTTAGTCTGAGGGAGTACCATGAAGCTGCTGTAATAGCCAAGGACCAAGATTAGAGGGAAGGAATACTGTGCTCATCGTATGTGTGTCTGAAATGCCAAAGCTCTTTAAGTAAGACTGTGTCAGATATCAGAGCAGTGTTCTCTTCTCCTGTTTGCCAACATCAGGATAATAAAATAAGAATGATATAGATTTAAAAGCTATATTCACTGTGATCTTTTCAGGATAAAATTTATGTATTTTATCTGATTAAAGCGGTGGTTCCTGAATTTGTACAGTTTCTTACAGAGAGGGGTCTTTTAGAAATAGTCCATTTTTACAAACATTGGGAAGAGAGCCTCCATTTTGACACATTCCTGCTGAATGTAAAATGCTAGATGGTTATGTCCTAAAAAAAAAAAATCTACAGTCAAAGTGGAAACCCCTGAAAACCATTGAAAAATGATCGGATAGCTTGCACATTTTTCGTGTGATAATGCTTCATATTAGTTATTCTTAATGGTTTTCTTGTGGACAATAACAATACGCACAGCACATACAGTATTTCTCTGGATACATTTTTTCCCAGAAAAACTTTTTGGTTTCAGAGGCTCTAGCTCAAACACACATTCATCAGATTTTGATTCAATTTTCAACTAAATGTTTCTCTTTAAATACAAATAAATCCAAGATCCAAATTTGGCAGACAATTTTTTTCACCTAAGACCCCAAACACCACAGCAAAAAATAAGCAGATTTTGAAAATGTTATCTTAAAGTAAGTATTAAATATATGTTGCTATCTACAAGTGGTTGTAAAAATAAGAAAAATGGTTAACAAGAAAACCCAAAAACTCCTTTCTGTCATGTTAAGTGCAACTTGTTAGAGGCATCATTAAGTTATTCTCCACATGAGTCTGAAGTCATTTACATAATGCAATAAGTCTAAACCCTAAAGTGCAATTACAGTGCTCATACCACCATGCATTAGGAAATGATTCCCCTAACTACAGTGTCAGAACGCATCAAGGAACATATCAGAGCAGGATCTGAATGCGGCAAAGGCTACAGTGCAGTGTTAATTAGGTTAGTGATACTTTCCGCTGCACAATTACTCTGTCAGAGTGGATCATCTTTCATTTTCTCTGGCCACCTCGTTCCCCCTTGCAACCTTATTTCCGAGAATTTCCTTCAGTTCTGTTAATATTCCTGTAAGGTAGCTGGGAGGTTAAAGGCCTTCAACAGTACACACGACACAATAAGACAAAAATGAAGAGACAAAAATCAATTCTTTAGCAGTTTGCATTGGTAGGAAAACAGGCAGATGGTTGCTTTAGGGCCAGCTCTTAGAAGCTGGTATAAACAGTGCTAGAAAGCGTCAGATCTCTCACGTCTTGGACACAAGCAAACAGAGGCTTAGCCCGGGAGACACAGCGGGGCTTTGAGGTAATTATAACAGATACCCTGCTTACAATTGAAGGGGGGTATTGCATTTTGGGAGAAACCCTAAAGGATTAAAAAGACAGTCAGAATAGCAGAGTCACACTGTCTGAAGTACTCAGGTTTGAAGATAAAACTCAAGGTGGTGAAGCAGATCAGCTGCATTCATACACTCTTTGAGTGTGTGCATGAGGCCGGGGAGTTCTTTGTATTATTGGACAGGGAGCTTGTTCAAGACACTGAGTTTATAGCTAGCACTCAGAGCTTGTCTCCCTGCAGTTTTGTGACACGCTGTCTTCAGCCTTGCCGAATCACCATGGACCATAGTCCGTTGCTTGTCCATTAGCTATGACCTGCTCTGCCAAACCATAACTCTCCTGTGGGATGGACCCTGTCAGTTACATTAGAGTAAAAGGGCTCCCCCATACCGAAATATTTTAGTTTTCTACCGCAGTTTTCTAAGGTTTTGTCAGATTTGCTGCAAAAATTATGTTGATGTTGAGGATATTGGAAAGATGGGTGGATCCTTTAAGTATAGCTGTAGTAATTTCTGTTGCTTTAATAATAATAATAATACATTTAATTTATAATGCACTTTACATTTGGATCAAATCTCAAAGTGCTACAAAGCAAAAGCAGATAAAAGCATCAATAAAAAATAAAATAATAACTATATAAAAACATGACCAAAAGCATTAATGCTAATTACAGTTATAGGTTCTGCTAAAAAGGAAAGTTTTAAGTCCTTTTTTAAATGTGTCTGTCATCTGTGGAGCCCTGAGATGGTCAGGGAGTGCATTCCGCAGTTTAGGGGCAGCAGAACAGAAGGCCCGATCACCCATGGTGCTGAGCTTAGTCCGGGGAAGGAGGAGGCGGTATGACTGGGTAGAACGGAGGGATCGTGTCGAGGTCAATGGGGTGAGTAGTTCTTTCAGGTAGGGGGGTGCGTTACCATGGATGCACTGGTGAGTGAGGAGAGAGATCTTATAATCAATCCTGGTGGAGATGGGAAGCCAATGAAGGGAATGAAGAACAGGGGTGATGTGTTCGTGTTTACGAACTCTCATCAGGATCCTTGCAGCACTGTTTTGAACATACTGCCGTCTTTGAAGACTTTTATCAGGGATCCCGATGAGAAGTGAGTTACAGTAATCCTGTCGGGAGGAGACGAACGCGTGGACCAGCTTTTCAGCATCACTCAAGGTTAGTGAAGAACGGAGTTTCGAAATATTTCTAAGATGGTGAAAGGACATCTTGCAGATGTGTTTGATGTGGGATTCAAAAGTGAGTTGAAGGTCAAATCTTACACCAAGGTTGGTGACTGATGAAGAGAGGGGAATGTCGTGACCAGAGAAGGTAATACTGGTTATGGAGGAAGACTGGGTCTGATGAGGGGTGCCAATTAAAATAGCTTCGGTTTTGGAGCTGTTCAACTGGAGAAAGTTGTTTTTCATCCACACCTTTACCTCCTCCAGACAAGCGTGGAGAGTTGACAGGGGAGATGATGATGACGATGAGGATGGAGAGGAGGAGGAACATGTGTCAGTTTTTATGTAGATTTGCATGTCATCAGCGTAACAATGGAATGAGAGTCCATATCGACTGATGACACGGCCAAGAGGGAGCATGTATAGTATGAAGAGAATGGGGCCAAGGACTGATCCCTGGGGGACTCCACAGGTGACGGTGTGTGTCCGGGACTTTGAACTTCCAAGGGAAACGTATTCTGTTCTGTCAGTGAAGTAGGACTGAAACCAATTTAGGGCGGTGGCAGTGAGTCCAGTGGTGTGATTTAGGCGGTGTAGGAGTATTCCATGGTCAACTGTGTGTTAGCCGTTAGCTTTGGACGAAACGCACAGAGGACGTTAGTAGCCGTTATTTTCATGGAAATGATGCTGAGAAAAAAGCTATCAAACACAGAAAATGATCAACAGCGGCTATTGGTGAAAGTGTCACGGGGGCAGTGATGAACAAGACGGATAAACAAACTGATATCAACGATGAGCAAACAGAAACGGACATAAACGATGAAATAAACAGATACAGAAGTCTCCGGGTGATGCTACACTTGCAGCAACAGGTAGGCAGACCATCACCAGACTCGGTAGAATACTTACAAATACAAATACAGAAAAACAGATACAAATACGGATATATATCCAAAAGGTTTGCCGGGGACCAACAAAAAAAGGTATACTTGTCCGTTAATAGTATTGCAGGCTGTAGAACTCTGATGGAAAAGCGGCGAACAGACAACGTGTCTCTTCCCCACCTCCTCCCCCTCTTTCACTCACTCTCTCTTAAGCCGGGCATACACTGTAGATTTTTGCCTGAGTATGGCCTGATAATGAGTCTCAGGATCATCTCGCTGACCATCCAGACTCTTCCAGCCTTGTTTGTCGTGCAGTACACCACAAACGAGGGCGATCAGATGGTTTTCTGACGTGTCAGAAATTCTGGTCGGTGCAGTCAAGCATTCACACAGTTGAAGCAGGGTCTCGACTCGATTGACATTGGCGCAGTCTTTTTTCACTGCGCCTGTTCGAAGTGGCTAATGAGCGTCTGAGTTATCATGGCAAAATAACGCATCATGTTGATATTAAATAGATCTTTATGAAGTAGAAAGTACAGTTTTTGGCTTTTAGCAGCTGAACAGCAAGGAGGGATATTCTTTCTAATATCAAGGCGTATATAAATAAAATTGATTTTTATTAGAAATAAATTTGGGATGATGTAATTCATTAAATAAAAAAAATATGAACTGCAGATCATTAACCCAGTCACACGTAATAAACATTTGCTCTTTTCTCTACGTCATAACATGATCGTATTACTCATCACTGTGTTACACTACGGCTGTGGCTCAGTGGGTAGAGCTCAGATGGCCGTCTCCCGCTCGGTTCAAATCCCACCAGGGTCTACTTGTCGTAGGGTCCTTGAGCAAGACCCTGAAACCCTAGCTCAATTCTTTTGTACACCAAACCTTCAAAGAACAATACAATGACCTCATCTGAGCATTTTCCAAGAGAGATTTAATCACTATTTTTCATCAGTATCGTGCCCTCTTTGACTGTGTCCATGACCACTGGAGTTTGATTGCTTTTGAAGGTACAAAATACTTTCAACTGCTTGCAAAGCGGCTTCTGGCAAAGATATGAAGCTCGAAGTAAGGAAAAGTACAGTGAGAGAGCGAGGGTTGTCAACCAGGACTTCCTTCTCCAATTATGGAAAAGTTGTTAGTTTAATCCCCAGCTCGATTTTTTTTGCACATTAAAAGTTCCAGGACTAAATTGGGTACAAATTGTTTTCTAGTGTACTTTACCACAGGGAAATAGGATCTAGGTTTGACTAGATTTATATGCTTAATCTGCTTTCAAAAGGCATTAATCAGCAGGTCACAATATATACATATGCAATATGGCTTCATTTCTAAGTTTTTCAAACTCAGTAATTTCCTCGAATGCATAGAGCTGTACGTAATTTCGGTTGCTTGATTTTTCTTGATTAATGAATTGAAAACAAAAGTAGTAGTTTGATGACCTGGAGATGTAGCGTGGGTTCATAGAAGTCTACATTGTTAACTTATTCCACTCCACTAAACTGATATGCTCAAATTAAATTAGCACTAGCTTCTGAAACACTCTGACTATACTTTATGCATGAGGTGTTCCGAAGAAACAAGAGAAAAATAAGACATAGAATTTAATATGACAGTGTTAGAGAAACTCTGGGTGACAAAGGGAGAGAGTTGTTTTCTGTGCGCCTAAAACACTATGAATAATTGTCTGTTGGTTTATCTTTGCTGTAAAGGATTCTATGAGGTAATGCACTGTGAACCTATTCACTTTAGTTACCCAATCTTTATGAAATGATATCCTTTCTGGAGAACTTTACGTTCATACTAAATAGAATTATGATTTTCTCTGCAAAGTATGGACTTGTACAGGGGCTGAAATATGATTTTCCCCCAACATACCTATCCTCACTTACACTTGTGCATATTGAGGAGTGTTGAAGCAGCTGATGCAGAATTGTATATGTAATTGAAAAATGGTAATTCCAATGTAACATGAATACAGACAAAGAGTGAAAATACCCATTCACATTTAAACTGTCATGTATAGTTTAATAGCATACATTAGGATTAAAATTTCTTAAATGATTGCTGTCCTGTTCTGGTGGACATTCACATAACTTTTTGACAATGATGATAAAAGCTGCAGTTGAAATGATTCTCATCAACAGAATCATCTGTGAGTTTGGTATGAGAGGTTGCTTCCTACATCTTTCAATGACTAGGAGAATGTTACATTTTATACATGGAAATAAACAAAGATACCTGTAATTATGTGCAGTGTTTTTTCTTAGTATCAAAACGCACCCAAAACACATTCAGATTAAGATTATTAAGAAACTTTATTCAATGATTTTTCTATTTCAAGTAAAAAAATAAAATCATAGTTACTGTGATGGTGAATGGTCCTTTAATCTGATTTTTGAGAAGGGGTTTGTGTATTACAGACAGAGATTATGTAGGCTATGTATCTACATCCAAGGATGATGAAACACAAAAATTATACGTATTGATTTCAATGATGCCAAAAGATATTCAAAGGTGATGTAATCTATATATTCATGGTATCTCAATTTGAAAAATAAACATTATCTCCCTTTTACTTAGCAATATATTTAATTCTTGTACTTCATGTAATTCATAAATGCCCCATAAATGCTTGCTGAATGGCACGCCAATGATGCATTAATGATGAGCCTGATACTGTGGTAATTTTAGTTATTTGGCCTCACTGAGGAAGTATTTCAGCAATGCTAAATAGGGACAACGTCTTGACATAATGAAACAGCTTAGGAATTCATTGAGACCATCAGCAGATTTCAAGAAGACCAGATGAAGACCAGTGTGCTCTTAAAGTAGTAAATGTAAGCAAGGCTTCAGATGCCAGCAATTTATTTAAACACTGATTTGTCATATTTCAAACAGTGCAATGGTTTTGTCAGCTTTCTACAGAAAATGGGAGAGTTTTGGAATGTTTAAGACTCCTAAATACAAACATAATATAAAAAAAAATAACATGGAGAAGCTCTAATAGGTGTAATATTACATGTTGATTAATTTGTTAAGAAGTTTTCAATCGTGTGCTTAGAAACTGTTCCTGAGCACATCATGTTCACTCAGGTCGCTCTTCTCCTTCCAACTAATGTCTTGCCATCCTGTCAACACTTCTGACCAATTTCATCAATCGGTTGCTTAATGACATTGTCATGTGTTTAAAGTGAAGAGTAGAATGGATGACAAGAGTCCAAACACTGAAATAACAAATAGGTTTCAACAAAAGGCACTCTAGATTTGAAGCTCTAGATTTATATTGAAGTAAAAACCTAAATCTGAAGCAACCATCATCCTAATTATGACTAACACTGCTTGAAATATGTCAAATGTCTGCAGGATTCCTATCAACTTACTCCCCTTGTATGTTTTAGAGTTAATAACTCTATAAGGCTGCTATTGCTCTGTAATTTTAATCAAAATATAAAAACTGGGGGTGTCAGCTTCTGTCAAGAGGCTGTTTTTAAAGTTTTCATTGAGGTTTAATTTGCGGACATAAAATGTGCAATCAGGTGTTGAGTAATTCTTTCAAGTCTTAAATACGTCAACAAGCAATATTATTTCAAAGGTTTCTATGGGCAGCCTTCAACTACATGTTGATATTTCAGTGTGTGTGTGTTTATGAGTGTGTGTGTGTGTTAGAGAGAGCGAGTGTGTAGGGCACCATGAAATGTACTACATTGTGTGATGCTAAAGGAAAGAAAGAGGAATTGTTTGCAAAATGAGTAAGAAATCGGGTCACAGCTAACTCAACCCATGAATTAACAAAGAGCTCATGTTTTTTTTAATTAATATAATGATCATAATTTGTATTTCATAAATGATTTTGGAATACAAAATTGTGTTATAGTGAGGTAGTATGTAATTTTCTTTGAATGAAGGTAATATAATATTTGTAACTATTTATTTTTTATCTGTTCGTTGCTGAAAGGAATTTTTTCTATTTGTTTAGAAAAAAAGCCCTTTTTCTCTCCATAGGAGTGGGTCCATATGGAGGCCCCAATGTTCGTACGGATTTCTGAAGAAGGATTTTGCATATTAATTTCTTACTGTCTATGTGATTAGTGGAGGGTCATACTTATTTAGAACAAGGAAAGGCAACGATGCACCAAGTTTTACCATCATAGCAAACATGAAGAATAATGAAATGTTTAGATGTAGAAAACCAGGTAGCCAAAATTTTGCCAATAACGGTCCAATTCCGGCAGAATAAAAAAATGACTCAGCCTGAACATGGCTGCAGGATTTCTGCTGCAGTCGCCCGGTAACACTGCCTGTATTTCTGTCCAAAATACTGTCCATATAATAATAATATATACAAATATATATATATATATATATATATATATATATATATATATATATATATATAAATATATAATTATATATATAAAAAATCTAAAGAAAAAAACATGTTTTAGTTTAACAATGAAACTGAAATAATATAAAATTCTGCTATTTAGTGATATGTTGCATGTCAATATGTAAAAGAGACTTCTAAAGGGAAACTGCATATAATTCTATTGAGTGAAGCTGAAACGTTGAAATAAGTGGGAGGTTTTTTTTCACGTAATCCCCCCAACCTGTGCATTACCACAAGCCTACCTGCATAACACCAAATATGTAACATTAATTAATTTAAAAATGACACTGAATTTGGGTTAGAAATATTTATTCAAACATTACACAGAAAACGATGATGAAACAAACTGTTGAATATATGACGAAAGGTAAAAATGTGAAAGCTGCAGCTGCTGCAACACTCTCAGGAAAACCACTGAATTAGTTGCTGATCTGAGAGTACCCATGAAGAGAAAAAAAGCACAGAGAGGAAAGGACATATGTTAGGTGGGATAAAATTACACCAGCAGTTAAGATATGATGATTAATGCAGACACATAAAATAGACTGCGTCAACGGTGACAAGATCCCTACGGAAACCCTGATATGCATTGAGATCTGAGAATTTTTTTTGTCTTTCTGCGTGTGCAAGTCAATGATTCCTGCTAATTTCTGTTTATTTTACATGCTTTTATTTTGAAAGATCGCAACAAACGTGGGGTCGGTTGGTTGTGCATGTGTTCCTACTTGATGTAATTAAAATATTAATTTTGTTAAACTTGAAGTTTAAGTCCTGGTAAGTCGATTAAATGTTTTATGGTAGCTTTGTGCGAACAAGATAATTATATTGTGAAAACAGAATAAAAATATTTTTTCTCAAAGGAATTAAGGGTTACAAACCCATTTTGTCATAATTAAAAACATTTGAAATATATTGTAGTTGCCGATGAACTAAGAAACAATTTTTCGGGTCAGTTTTTGGCTCAATTTCCAGTTATTTGTTTTCAGCCTCTGAATTTGAACTTTAAAACAGCTACATCATACAAGAATGCATTGATAATATGACAATCATGCAAAATATACATATACTCATTGAGACAGATGTTGCTAAGGGTCGTCTCGATGAAATGCGCTAACTTTGGTGGCTATCGAAGTTGGATGACCCAGAAGACCCCTTCCGGGGTATGCACAATGTTGGAATGGGACGCCTCCCCATGTACAGACTATGATGAAATAGTGTAAATATTGTATTTATGGGTAAATACACGCATAGGTACTGAATTAGTGTTGCATGTTTGACAATGACAAATGGCTGTCAGCAGTTAGATCGAAAAGAAGAGGAAAAAGAAAATTGAACAATATTCTTTCAAATGTATTTCAAGTTTCTGTGTCGTGATGAAAAACTACAATTCATAGGCAATCTTTTTTCACTTTCTTTTTAAAAATGTTTTCCTATTTTATCCGCAATTACACATTCACTATTTTACTGGAGGTATTGTTCAAAATTTTTATTTTTTATTTTTTTAGAACACATTCTTTGTTTTGATTATGTCCTTGCTCGAAATCAGCCCAGTTCCACCAACCAAAATTTTGCCGAACGCAGTATCCGTGGCCTGGCTAGATTTGGTTCGCCTTAAGCGAGTCATGGCTGTAACCCAGCCGTGCATACCAACTGTCAGCTGGAATGGGCCTGAGCTCGCAGGCTACCTGCTACCCCAGCAGAAGGAAGTATTCTACAATTCACATGCATGAATTTGGACTAAATCAGTTTAATGGATAGGAAATTGTGTCTGAAATACAGTGCTAAATAAAAAAGGCCTACCCTATTGAGTGAAATTAGATCGCCTCGAGTTACTTTATCTTGACTATATCTGGACTAAAGAAGACAAATGGTTGAGCAATTTTAGCCTTAAAACCTCTGGAGATAAAGCTACCCCTAGTGTTAGAAATATGCAATTGACCTTTCCCAAAATTGACCCAGTTCTCCTCAGAATAAGGTGTTGTTATTTATGTCTAAAACAAAAGGTATGTGTCGATTACTACGATCCATAACTTATCCTTAACTTTTCAGGGATGTAATAATTTCAAACATGATGTTGTATTTTGGTATTCTAATTAAATTAATAATGCATAGTTTCTTGCATTTCATTTCATCTCCAAATAAGAAAATACTATTTAGTAAAATTTCATTTACTATTAATATAAATACTGTTTAATAAAGTTTCTATCTATCTATCTGTCTGTCTATCTATCTATCTATCTATCTATCTATCTATCTATCTATCTATCTATCTATCTATCTATCTATCTATCTATCTATCTATCTATCTATCTATCTATCTATCTATCTATCTATCTAACCGTCTTTCTGTCTATCTGTTTTTCTATCTATATTATAGGTTATTTGACTTAATTTGTTGTTTTTATGTACTTTTTTTTTGTGCCATATCATTAAAAACAGCTATGTAATTGAATAAATTGTTTACAGTTAATGTATTGTTGACTTGCTTATTATTATTGTCCATCAATAACAAAGTGAGGAGGAGCAACCTACAGGAATGACTTCCCTCTGGCCATCAGTATCATCTCTGAATTATAACTAAAAAGATGTTAATTATTTTTTTTCGAAAACCACCAGATACTGAAGTGATGTTTTTGTATTCATTTTTGTTTTCTTTCAATGCTTATATGTTGCACAAATTTAGATGATTTTTGCTTTCCAGTAAATAACTCAAACCTGTTCCAAAAACAGTTACCGAGTACTGATGTACCTTTCGCCATTTTTATATGTGTTATTATTTAGTAAATTTGTGCTTGGATATGCCATTTTCTTGGTTATGCAATGAACAGTAACAACTTTAATGACTTATTTCTTTTTTTTTTATTTAATGAAACAACCTAATAGCTGTGTAGCCTGATTTCTAATATTAAAATGCAATTCAGGCCAGACCACTCTAAGGTTAAATACCATAGAAGGATAAAACATGCTCTCTACATACAGAGATTCAAAATTGCTAATAGGTGAATTATATCTATTGTGTGCAAATGCAGCACTGTCCAAGGTATTCACAAAATCAAATTCTGCTTTTAGGGCATCTTAACAGCTTTGGCCTTTTAGTAGGTCACCTGATTGTTTTATCGTATAATTCTGCATTTGTAATCGGAGGAACAACAAGGCTTCATTTTCCCCCAGACGAGTCTGGACCGAAACACTTGTTAGAAATTTTGTCATAGGTTTTGGTTTTTGTGTAAGCATAAATATGGAGGTGGGTTGGTAATGCATGTGTGTTTGCATGTGTGAATGCAGTAAGTAATAAAGGTAGTGTGGCTGTGTGGCAGGGAGCCTGAATCTATGACAGCTGCTATCAAGACCACAGGGGAGGTCTGGACTGCTTCTCAGAGCTTGAAATATTGAGCTCTAGTACCGGCATGTAAGCAGCATGCCTCAGCTCCTATAGTTATGACCCTTCTCACAGCCCTAGGCAATTACAATGGGTGACGATCAGGAGCTCAGGCACACAATAAGTCACCTGCAAAAAACAACACAATAAAGAGTAATTTCAAATTCCACCTCTACCCACATATATTCAAAACATATGAATGCATTATCTTTGCATAATCTACTTATTAAAGAATAAAGCGAAGGGGAGGCAATGTCAGTAATAAGAATATACTGCGCTTTTGTCATGCTTGAGTGAGCAAGGCCAGTGTGCCACAGATAAATAACAGAAAAGAGGAATACGACACGCCTCTGCTGTACCTGGAGCAGACGAGCTGGAGCCAGGGGGCGACAGGAGCACCATTGTGTTGCAGTGTAACAATAGAAGGAGCTTCCTTTGGGCTTCTCTGCTGCAAACACCTGCTTTAGTCACCAACTGGATTGCCATTCATCACCTGCCACGCTGCTTATGGCTGATGATGTTGTCTATATGAGTGTGAAGTGCACACAGCAAGACGTTGTATAGTGTATATTGCAGAGAAAGACGTTGTTTGGGCTAGTTCTTCTTTTCTCTGATCTACCCCTTGCAGAATTTGAGAGGAGAAGGAAAAACACACACAAAGAGTCTGACAGACAGAGACAGAGAGAGATATAAATTGAAGCAGGTTTTCATTTGGGAAGATTAAAAATCGAATCTGCACAAGTCCCTTCCCTTTATTTGATTTCTGAAATAAATTTTATGAAGGAAAATTAATTAATAAATTCCATGTTGATTACTTGAGAGCTATATTTCACAGAATACAATATCAGATTACACAATTCTGAATAAAATTGAAGGACGGATGTTACTTCAAGCATTGATTCTGTTATCTGTAAGATATCTATTGCTTTCACTGAAGGCTTTTAAATCAGAAATGAAACAAAAAAAAAAACAAGCCTTTTTGAATATCACATTGAAGACCAAATTTACAGTTTTCAGAAAAAGCTGCGGACTACAACTGACAATAAAAATATTTATATTGAAATTAAAAAAGTTACATGAGGGGATTATGAACAGAGTTCATCATGGCTTCATGCATGCTTCAATTCATTAGCCAGCAAACAATGTGACACTGACATTTTCAAAGATGATAAATATATCACTGCTAAATCCTTCCGGGAGTGAAGGCTACCGGGTCTGGCTGCCGCTGCTCTCGGAGAGTTTCTTAGAGTCTGTGATTGTTTGATGTTGTTTCTTATCTTTGGACAACAGTTCACAGTGCCAGCACTTGCCATTGATAGTGTACTTAAAATAATAACCGATAAATACAGTTGTGCCGCTAAGACAATTTAACAGTTTTGTGCCTGCTTGCCCCTGTCCTTTTGTCACCTTCGAACAGCTGGTAGTCGGTTGTCCAACAACTGTGTGGTTCAAGCTGCTCACATGGATTGCATTCTCTTGGATCATCTTGTCCCTCATATTTCATCCAGTGACGATGTTCCATTATAGAGTGGAACCTATCCAACTGCGATTCTGCCTCGCTCAGTCTGCATTGGCCCTGCATCTCAATCTGGATATTACTCGCCATGTCCGTAGGAAATATAACCATTGTGGAACCAGACGCAACTTCAACAAATCCAATACAATCATTTTTGGCTCTTGACTACGCATCCCTGATGGGAAAGGACGGACTGCTGACCACAGCTTCCAGGCTTATCAAGCCAGGTTGGCTAGTGCCAGGCTCTGCTGTTCATCGTCTACTTCCTACTCCGCTATATTTTCAGCAAATTCAGTATTCCAGAACCAAGAAAACCGACCAACCAAACCTTCCATCGTCTTCCCTCTCTGACTGTATTGACTGCTTTGAAATTAAAACCTGCTCTCTCATAACGTTTTTCAAACTCAACAATAATAATGCTGAAGTTCTCCTTGTAGACTCCAAAGGAACTCTGGCCAAATCTGACTGCTGCTCCTTTACTATTGACAACTCCATTGTTCCTCCCTCACCCCAAATGAACAGTCTGGGTTTCATCCTCTATAGCACATTATCATTTAAAGCAAAAAGCACATCACCTTATGTGATGTGTTCTATTTGTTCATTAATGGGTTCTATTATTATTAACAATAATAAATATTCTCTCTATGGCTGTGTAAGCTTGAGTACAGTTCTGTCTCAGACCATTCAGCCCACCCTCATCTATGCAGCCGCAGGGGACCTCAAGAGGCAGAGGGAATCTAAATCCCAGACGTCATGTAGGAATCTTCAGCTCAGCAAGGAAGTCCTGGTGGGGAGCAGGCAGAATTTCCCACAACTGAGTCTCAATAATTTAAGATTTTCCCCCTATAGTATGATACCTGATATTTCCCACTGTGGTATGAGTCTCGACGTTACTGCAAAGCTGTTACTCTCTGCAATACAGTTAAAGTAATTTTCATTTTGGTAAAAAAAAATTGTAAGTAACCTACAACTAAACATGACACCCAGAGTTCAGTACGCATGTGAATAGGTTTCAGTATAATATCGTGAAATACAGTGTAAGTGCTGCTTTCATGCTTTAAAGTAATAAAAGTATAAATGCCTCAGCAAGTATTTGTCTGGACACATTAGAAAGGCCCATCATATGATTGACAGTGAGCTATGGATAACTCAAAAAGCCTCCCAAATCATTCAAACCACCATTATGGGACTGTTTTGGCTTCCTTGTGAAAAATACAAATGACTGAAGAGGGTTGGTAGACAAATATATTTGGTATGTATTGTCCGTATTGTGCCATAAGCAAGACATAAGAAGATTTGGCACTTGGGGACCGGGGACCGAAAATCAACAACAAAAACTTTTAACCACCATATTGAAGAAGGATCAGACTGAGCAAAAGCTATTACCACATCCAAGAGGATGTTTACTGCTGTAGACATGAGGTCATATTCCATTGTGGAAAACAATATTATTGTGCTTGAACCTGACCCACTATATGAAGTCCCCTGCACCGACTTCATTATGAAGATGTTGCCAAAAATTTTTGAAACAAGAATGGAACAAAATTGTCAACAAGTTTTCCAAGGCGTCATCACTCTACTATGCCACTGTCTTGGAATGACGGCGACGTATCATCTTAAAGTTAGTTATACTAACTGGGCATGCTGGAGATGTCATTGTCTTATCAACCCTATCAGAAACAGAGTATGACAAGTCATAATATCATAATAAAAAGATTCCAAAACTTGCTGGGCAGAGGTATGCGCTCTATAATTGTGATACTGTAGATACTCTGTTTGGCTTTTTGTGTTCTCACCATAGAGTTACTGCAACATTTAGATCCTTCTCAGCTGATTTTTGTTGTTATTCAATGCTAAAAGTAAATAAATTAATGAACTAAAGATTGTTAAAGCTTCTAGTCACTCTTTGGGCAACTGGGTTGCAACTCACATCCACAGCTGAAAGGCTGTGTTTCTGGCAGATTTTCAAAGTTTTTGAGTTATCCAGCTTTGCCCAATGTTGTGGAATGTCTACTGTGATCTGTACATGCAACACAAAACATAAACATATCTTTCAACTTCCCGCTAAATCCAATTTTAAATAAGTCAACCAAATTAGAGTAAACAATTTTATTTAATCCAAATAAAGATTTTTTGAAATCTGAAATATATATGATTTCCAGTCAAAGTGCTTTTTGCACTGGACTGAAAAAGACAGACAAAAAATCAATTGGACAGAAGTGAAATTTATTTTTTTTACCCCCAGAGTTCAATGAATCTGATTGATGCAAATTCAACAATATGATTTGACATGCCCAGCTAAAACAAAAGCCAGCAAGTAAAAGCAACAAGAACTCTAAAATAAATAGTTCAGGGTTCAAAAGATTAAAATTTTTTGTTGTTACTATTTTTATACAATTATACTGTCTAAGAAATAGAAATCAATTGAGTTGCACAATCCTGTGACAGCAGTAGTTCACTAAAAGTTATCACTGGTAACAAAGCTAACAGGGAGCTTCTTTTTTTTTATCCAATAGCCTATAAATACGGTTTTGTCAGATATCTTTGAAATAAATGCAGGCACCAAGCCAGTACATTTTGACATAAACACTCAAACAAAAAACGCAGACATACAATGTAACAGGAGAAACTAAGACAACAGGATTAGTACCAGATGAGACAAGGGGAATGGAGAAAAACCATACCCTTAGGTGCATTGTTGCTTTGTTGCTCATTAAACCTGCATAGTTTGAAGTGTTTAGCCGTGGAGCCAGTTGACACAGAGGGACCGCGCGATGAAGTCGACGCAAACAAGCTCTACTGCCAACCAGACGCTGAGAGCCTGTACCGACGCAGTAATGAGCCTTGAGGAAATGTAAAGCAGGGGAAGATGAAACAGACTCTCTGATCCATCAGCTGTTGAACCTTGTGGATTTCTAACAGCTCCTCTGAGCTGAAATGAAAACCCTGATTGATAAGTGAAGTACGGGGGGAGAACAGTGGCTGTGAAAAGAAATGCGGTATCAGGTGGGGAATTTTCACAAAAACACACGTCTGAAATATTCAATTTAGCACTGATCAACAGTTGCCTTTCAAACTCAGATTGAATTATCCTATATGGCAACACATTATGTTGGGGGATTATTACATGCTCTCCAGGAGATTTGGTTTATTCATCTTTCTTATTGTTGACGATGACTGGAGCACTCCCGAGAGAGCAGCCCAGAGAATTGATTTCTGACAATCTATGATTCACCTCCTCCTTGAATCCCCCACTCTTCTCTCACACTCTTGCAAATCAACTCAAAGGCAGGGCCTGTCAGCCCCTCACATCGCACCTCATATAAACAGCCATTATTTCATCTGAAAGCTCTTTTTGTTTTGCACTGGCTTCAAAGCCAGCAGCCTGTTTAGACGAACCTCAGTGAAAGAGACACACCGTGGGACTCTGAAGCCGGGGGAGATTTACTCAACATTTGAGGGGGGATGAAGCGTGATAGGCAAGTAACTTTACATACTGGATTAGTTAGAGCTTTCACTGTTCAGAATCCAGAGGTTACTGTCTACTTTGTAAAAGCAGGAGAACAACCTTTAACATGCAACATCCATGGTCCTATCGCATAAAGCTTGGGTGAGGTATGTGTCGATTATAACAATATCGAAGTGTGGATGCCAGTAACAAACATTGTGTTTACCAAGCATATCTAACACTTTGGTTGAGAATATCAATGACACTCCCACATTTTTCCATTTATCAAGGAGCAAGAGCCAGCAGACATTTTTGTTTACTTTAGCATGAGGCCTGGACTTAGAGAGAAAGAGTAACAGTTTTCTATACCTGTTACAGTTGCATGTCTTGACCTCTTCTATACTATAAATGCACTGAAAATAGAATATATAAAATTGAAAATAATAATTTTTTAACGAGGTGACTTCTAAATATAAATCATATTAATTTTGTAACAGTAATGTGCATTTATATCATGATTGTCAAATATTTATATATTGTGTTTGATAATGAGTTTACCAAGAATCAAACTTAATTGTATTTGCTAATGTTTTTTTGTTTTTTTTCAGAGGACGGAAAATGACAAAACAAAATTACACATTATAATTGCACCCGTGCACACCAAGAACCTTTTAACATGTCCTAGATACTGATTAGCACCAAATCTCTAAGTTCTTCAAAATTGTCCAATACACAGGAATGTCTTATCTTGAGCATAAGGCTTCAGCAAAGAACTCTCTCAAAGAGCATACATTACCAAAATTTCCAAGCAACATTTCACTACTAAGACAAGACAAAGTAATTATATCCCCGAAATGTCGGGGATATTATGAAATCGTCATCGCCGCGTCCGTCACAGATCCTCTGTGTTAGCGCAATAACTCAAAAATGATTTCATGGATAATCTTTAAATTTTATAACCAAATAGAACTTATTTTGGGGAAGAACGGGAGTGATTTGGGGAAACTAGGGGGAGATTAATTTCCAAAAGTTTACAGGCCATATTTTTTAATGACTGGTCCGATATAGTCCAAATTTGGCTCAAAGAGGTCTATCTTTTGTAAATCTTGTTTTACTCTAATATGTCATATTTCACTAACTAGGGGGAGCTTTTTAAATGGAAAACAATGTTTTTCGACTAAAACTTCTTAAATGGTGGTTTGATTTAGTCCAGATATTATGCTTATGAATCGACCTCAGAAGAATTGTCTTGTATATCTCATATTTTATTTTAATAGTTGATATATATTTCACTAAGTGGAGCTTTTTTAATAAAAAAATACTGTGGACACACTTGATATTTATTTTGTGGAGTTCAGGAAGGAATTGCATATACAACACAGGGTTTGGGGGAATATAATAAATAATAATAATAATACATTTAATTCATAATGCACTTTACATTTGGATCAAATCTCAAAGTGCTACAAAGTAAAAGCAGATAAAAGCATCAATAAAATAATAAAATAATAACTATATAAAAGCCTGACCAAAAAGCAGCAATGTTAATTTAAGTTGTAGGTTCTGCTAAAAAGGAAAGTTTTAAGTCCTTTTTTTTAAATGTGTCAGTCGTCTCTGGAGCCCTCAGATGGTCAGGGAGGGCATTCCACCGACGAGGGGCAGCAGAACAGAAGGCCTGATCACCCATGGTCCCAACCAGCAAACAATATATCCTTGCTGGTTGGGACGACAGCATAAGCCTAGGTATTATATCCCCAAAAAGTCGGGAATATTATGGAATCGTCATTGCTGCTGCGTCTGCCGCCGCAGATCCTTCGTTTTAATGCGAAAGCTCAACAACCATATCATGGATAATTTTTTTATTTTGTAAACCTTAGTATGAGGAAGAACTGGAATAATTTTGGGAAAAATCTGTTGTATATTTCTGACACTAGGGGGAACCTTATCTTTAAATGTTTTCTGCCATAATTTCTCAACCGTTGTTCCAATTCCGTCCACAATAAGTGTAAATTAATCAACTCAAGCAATCCTGCTTGTTCACATCATGTTTGTCGTTAGTGGTTTATATTCGACTCTCTAGGGGTAGCTTTTTATAAAAACAATTACATGTTTTTTGGGACATTATTTCCTAACCGTTGGTCTGATTTAGTCCAGATTTAGTGCATGTGAATTTAGTCAGGAGTTCTATCTTGAAAGTATTATTTGACTATGGTAGTTAATATTTTATTCACTAGGAGTATTTTTTTCGTGCAATAAAGTTTTTTACATAACTCAAAAAACATTTTCATAATATAATTAATTTTAATAATAACATAATTTTCATATTTAATGTCTACATAGGTCTTCGTACAAGGGTTTTCTCAGTTTCGCCATAAATTTATACCCATATTTTAATCTTTTAGATCATAATTTACTCAATTAAGGGAGCTTCTTTATTTTACAAAAATACTGTGGAAATAACTTTACATTTAATTTGAGGGGTTCAATTGGGGTAATTGCTTGTACAACAAAGGGGATTGGGGACTTTTTAGGAATATACCCCTGCTATCGAGGATGACAACATAACTGTAGTCAGTCCAATAATATTCCAATAAATCATTCAGTCATCTGATAATCATTTAATTTCCACATGAAATATTTGTGATGTTTTTGTATTTTCTTCATCTGTCGAAGGGGCTTTCTTGTAGGTCTTCCACATTACTCATACAGTCAAAAAACTACAGAAAAATGAAATTATTGGTAGATCGGTGACTATAAATTGCCGAAAGGTGTGAATGTTTTCTTAACTCTCTGTGTCAACCCATTGATGAATTGATGACCTGTCCATGGTGTACTCTACCTCACTCCCAACATCCATTTGGATAAGCTCCAGTCCATCCCACGCCCCCATTCTCTTGCAGACCTGCAGAGGATAAATTATTATAGACAATGGATGAATAGTTCACAGTGGTACATTTATTGCTTAGCCTCCTATAAACCTCTACTCCTGCTGCTTCTCCAATATAAAACGGGAGGCTGGGCTACTGTTGTGTACTGTAAGCTTGGTTTTTTGTCCTCCATAAAACCATTTATGTCTGAAAAAAATCAAAGTAATGCCAGTGAACAATCCGTGTTTCATTAAAAAGTACAATGAATATTCCAAACAGTATAGGAATTCAGGCAAAAAGACCATAAGATGGCTTTAAACAGCTTTTATTTCAAATAGCTATGATGTCCTGTTGGTATTTGTCTTGCAATCTTTGTCTCCTTGCAATAGTTCATGAAGCTTCAAATCGGATCTTCTGACAAAGAACAATATTCTCACATGCTTGTGACCTTTCACCAATGGCACATTAAGTAGTAGGACAAGCTGAGGTAGTTGATGCAGAAAGCTCTATCAAAACCAGTGTTGATCAAACAAGAATACAAGAAGAAACGATCATTTCTCCCTCAGGTAGAAGCAAAATGTTTTCATTACCAATTTTCAAAAGCTCTGTAGTGCAACCTCATTCCGATTTATTTTCTAGGAATATCCCTCCACCCCTGAAATTATTTATCTCTTACTGAGTCTGTCTGTCTTTCATTGTCTCATTTCTGTTTTTGTATTTCACTCTCCGGGTTGAGTCTAGCCCTGAGTCCCGCCCCGGTGCAGAGTATGAATTGCTTGGTTTTATCAAAGTTCATTAATATTGACTGAGTTGAGGGTACAAATTGCACAAATCCTGGCAATGCAGAGCCTTTGAGCAATAGAAGTGCCAATTGGGAAGTAGACTGGATGAATGGTTAGTTGATTATGGGGGGATAGACAGAGAAAAAGAAAGAAAGAGGTTTGTTTCTGTGCCTTTTTCAGAATTCATCTGAAGCAAAGTTCCAGTTCTAACAAAATAGGCTTTATGATTGGTTTGCAAGTGAGAGCCAGGTGATGTGATATGGTAATTAATGCATTGGCAATTGATGAAATTTATTCTTAACGCTTCTACCGCTCAGCCAACATATATATTTTTTAATATAATGCCCCAACTTTTTCTCAAAGTTCAATTTAATTGACCTAGTTTTTACCTTCAAATGAAGCTTAGTCAGTCAAAACTATGAATTTGCACACTCTTGCCATAAATTCTCATACCATCCTGTCACTACATCTCCCAATCACCCTCTGATCTTATTTATCACTTTCTTGGGCCGAAAATTGGGATTAGCTGTTCTCACCAGCAAAGTCATATCTATTGATATCATCTTGCTGCTATCTGTTTAAATGTAAATATTATGGTTCATTTAGTTCTTTAATGATGTAGTTACCCCCACCTTTAACCTACGAACCAAAGCCCAGTCTTTGCAGATTTGTCACTTTCATCAGTCATCAACCTAAGTAGAGTAATCAGGCTGCCACCACCAACAGTGCTTAGACTCAAATGAGGCGAATATCCCGCTGGTTTTCAGGACAGATACCTTTCAATCACTATCTATAATTTAGACAGACTAATCGTCTGTATCATGTCATTCACTTGTCTCTCTTGATTTAAGTATATTTAACATTACAGTACTGTCCCTTGATTTTACTTGATATTCTAGTACGCTTTGCTTTCCTGAACGACAAGATAAATATTTAATATCATCACAGTATATAAGTGCAATTGCAGGATTGCAATCTAGGTTTTATTTTTCTCTCTGTGAATGTGTGATTAACAGGCTTTTGCTCCAAGATGATGCACGTAATCAATCACAAATTGAATATGGGATGGTACAGATTCTTATTTAACAGTGTGGGGCAATTCAACTGTGTCCCAAGAAATTCTGATGGATAAATGGCTTAGGAATGCCGCCCCTCTCCACTCAACGCCTCTGTGTTTCTGACATGGCCATTCCACATCACACTGCTTGAAAAATGAGCTCCGTAGAGGCATGCAGTCCTGCTTTGAGATTGCACTTCATAAAAGGGGAACAGCTCACAGGGGTGAAATTCCACTGTAGGGTTATGGATTTTCCAGTACATCACTGATAGATTGCACTAATATAACCTCAATAAAGAGTTTGAGAACAACTTTATGGATGTTTTCCCTCCTATGTCATCTCATTTTCCTCTTGTTCGATATGTGCGCCACCAGATTTGTCTGTTTTTTGTCTGACTTTGTCTGGCTGTCACTCATAGGCAGCAGGGTAACAAAATCTGAACACATTAGTCAAGAGATGTGAAACGTAGAGAATTTCATCTAAAGTTTCACAACTTGAACCCCAAGCAGCTCCTTTGTTTGTTTTTGCTGCAAACAGCAGTAGCGAGATGCTTTGGAGACTTTGATATGGACATAGTATATAAATTCCTTAATAGTACCACTTGACAAAACAATGACAAGTAAGACTTTGCAAAACTTTCTTGTTGACTCACTTCAAGGTATGTACACACCTCAAGATGCAGTTACGTAGTGGTTGGTTTCCTGTAATTGCAATACATAGAAATGGGCAAATATTGGTTCAAAATTTAAATATTTGGCAGCTATTCCCTACTGTTGATTAGTTTAGAGAATAACTGTGAATTTGAGTTCAAAATAGTTTGAATGACATATTGGAGTATCCTTGATTTTAAACAAGCCTTTTTGAGACAGTACAAAGCCCCAAATATCTTGTTTTGCTTTTAAATTTTCTGTCACTTGTAGTGTTACCTCACTATGCTTCAGAAACTCCACTGTGTTTGAAAATAAACATTGAATTCCATGGGCCTGATTTATAAAACATCCCAAATAGCGAGTTCTAAATTGCATGTGCATTCTAACAGATTGCACGTTTGGTTTACGCGGCCTTTGTGGTTGATCTACTAAGAATAATTGTATGAATGACAACGGGTGCAAACATGGTGGGACATTTCTATTTAAATGAGGGTTCTGTGTGTGTTACTGGTTTCCTTGGAGTGTTTCGTTGGAGAGCAGAGTGACTGCAAGCGCAAAATGAAATTTATTACCATGGGTTTGTAATGAATTGGAGTTGTTCGTGGAAACTGTCAAATAAAATCTGATAAGATCTGGTCTGGACGCTGAAGGGAGAGGACGCTAGCATTGTCTGTTGCCGCTTTTCCATCAGAGTTCTACAGCCTGCAATACTATTAACCAACAAGTATACGTTTTATTGTTGGTCACCGGCAAACCTTTTGGATATATATCCGTATTTGTATCTGTTATTCTGTATTTGTATTTGTATTTGTAAGAATTCTACCTGTTGCTGCAAGTTTACCATCACCCGGAGACTTCTGTATCTGTTTGTTTCATCGTTTATGTCCGTTTCTGTTTTGTTCATCGTTGATGTAAGTTTGTTTATCCGTCTCGTTCATCAATGCCCCGAGACACTTTCACCAAAAGCCGCTGTTGATCATTTTCTGTGTTTGATAGCTTTTTTCTCGGCATCATTTCCATGAAAATAACGGCTACTAACGTCCTCTGTGCGTCTTGTCCACGGCTAACGGCTAATAACGGGCTAGTCTCCACGACTGGCGTGATAATGAATTATTCCGTCACCCAACTGATGAAATTCAACAACTACAACACTCCGTTGTGCATATCAGTTATTAAACAACTTGGACTCCTTCGCCGGTCCCGTTACATTCACAGAAGTTGCCGTTCTAAGTTTGTTTACATCCGCTCCCGCTCAGATAACTCCATTCCGTCCTTTTGCTCTGACGTGCGCACTATCGCGTCTCAGACGCGTCATCAGAATGCTGCAGCTTTTCCCATTACTGTCAATGGACTTTCATCGATAAAATCATCCACTGTGCGGGTTAGAAAACGTGGAGTGGATTTCAGTCTTCTTCGGCCAATACAGAGACTCACTGCTCCATCTAGTATTAAAATCGAACTCTTTAATTCACAATCTCTCACAAACAAATCATGCCTCATACATGACCACATCCTGGAGAAATGTCTGGACGTTATGTGCCTTTACAGAAACCTGGTAACAACCAGATGATTTTTCTGTCCTGAATGAGACTTGTCCTGCCGGTTACTGTTTCTTAACAGAAAGCCCGCAGCACTGGTCGTGGTGGTGGTCTGTCTGTCATCTATAGCACTTTGAGATTTGATCCAAATGTAAAGTGCATTATAAATTAAATGTATTATTATTATTATTATTATTATTATTTGGACTTGTCTGCACTGCCGTTGCCAGAGATCTCTTCTTTTGAATGCCTGGCCTTTAATTGTAAACCCCCTTTCTCCATGACCATTCTTCTAATCTACCGGCCACCCAAACAAAAGCCAGCCTTCATCTCTGAGATGTGCAACCTTTTGTCGACATTTTACACAACCTCTGCCAATATTTTAGTACTTGGAGATATGAACATTCATGTCGACTCCCCTGCATGTCGTTTTGCTTCCGAATTTCTCCAACTACTGGATTGTTTTAATCTCAGGCAACTTGTCGATGTCCCCACCCACACCATGGGGCACACTCTGGATCTAGTCCTCACTGACTCGGCTCCTCTCAGCAATCTTCTTGTGTACGATCTGGGTGTGTCCGACCACAAGGCCGTCTCCATGGAATTGTCGCTTGTGTCCTCCTTCACAAAGCCCAAACGTCAAATCTACTCCAGGAATCTGAAAAACATCAACCCAGAAACCATGAGAGTCGACCTCCAGCATCTTCTTTCTGTCAACTTTGTATCAGCCAATGACTCAGTAGATTTCTACAATAAATCCCTGAGTAGCATCCTGGATCGTCACTCCCCTATAAAAATTAGAACAGTCACCTTCTCCCGCTCAGCCCCCTGGTTCACCAGCGAGCTACAGGAAATGAAGGCAGCTGGGCGTGTCCTTGAGCGGCGATTCAAGGCTTCTGGTATGACTGTCCACAAGCTAGCCTTTCGGGAACACCAAAAGGTCTACTCAAAGTCGCTTAGAGAGGCTCGGTCACTGTTCTACTCCAACTTCATCAAAACCAGTGCTGGAAATTCTAAGCAGCGTTTTTTTAACTATCAATCATCTCCTTAAACCACAAACTCCCCCACTTACAGAAATTACAGAAGATCACTGTAATAATTTCATGGCTTTCTTCAAATCAAAAATTGACTCAATCCATTCTGTCCTTTCTGGTTCCTCCTCTCTACCTATCCAGTCTCACATTACTCACAGTTTGAGATCTCCCAGCCTCTAAAGTGTTTCCCAGAAATCTCACAGCAGGAGGTTGAGGTTATCATCAGGACAATGAAGCCCTCCACCTGTGCCCTCGACCCCTTTCCTACAACCCTAGTGAAAACTAACATCTCTTCCATCAGTCCCCTGATCACCGCTGTAATAAATCAATCCCTCCAGGCCGGCTTTGTTCCATCTGCCTCAAAAAAACCTACTCTCGATCCAGAACTTTTTACTAATTACAGGCCCATTTCCAAACTCCTATTCCTCTACAAAGTTCTGGAAAAAGTAGTTGCTGCCCACCTCCAGGACCACCTCAAATACAACAACCTCTTCGAAACCTTTCAGTCTGGTTTCCATTCCGCCCACAGCACAGAAACAGCTCTGCTTAGAGTCATAAATGACCTACGGATGGCAGCAGATGCTGGTTCACCTTCTCTCCTGATTCTCCTTGATTTGTATGCTGCCTTCGACACAGTTGACCATGGAATACTCCTACCACGCCTACATCACACCACTGGGCTCACTGCCACCGCCCTAAATTGGTTTCAATCCTACCTCACTGACAGAACAGAATACGTTTCCCTTGGAAGTTCATAGTCCCGGACACACACCTTCACTTTTGGGGTCCCCCAGGGATCAGTCCTTGGCCCCATTCTCTTCATACTATACATGCTCCCCCTTGGCCGTGTCATCAGTCGATATGGACTCTCATTCCATTGTTACGCTGATGACACGCAAATCTACATGAAAACTGACACATGTTCCTCCGCAGCCTCTCCATCCTCATCGTCATCATCATCTCCCCTGTAAATTCTCCGCGCTTGTTCGGAGGAGTTAAAGGTGTGGATGAAAAACAACTTTCTCCAGTTGAACAGCTCCAAAACCGAAGCTATTTTAATTGGCACCCCACATCAGACCCAGTCATCCTCCATAACCAGTATTACCTTCTCTGGTCACGACATTCCCCTCTCTTCATCAGTCACCAACCTCGGTGTAAGATTTGACCCTCAAATCCCTTTTGAATCCCACATCAAACACATCTGCAAGATCTCCTTTCACCATCTCAGAAATATCTCGAAACTCCGTTCTTCACTCACCTTGACTGATGCTGAAAAGTTGGTCCACGCGTTTGTCTCCTCCCGACTGGATAACTATAACGCACTTCTCATCGGGATCCCTGATAAAAGTCTTCAAAGACTTCAGTATGTTCAAAACAGTGCTGCAAGGATCCTGATGAGAGTTCGTAAACACGAACACATCACCCTGTTCTTCATTCCCTTCATTGGCTTCCCATCTCCACCAGGATTGATTATAAGATCTCTCTCCTCACTCACCAGTGCATCCATGGTAACGCACCCCCCTACCTAAAAGAACTACTCACCTCACTGACCTCAACACGATCCCTCCGTTCTACCTTATCATACGGCCTCCTCCTTCCCCGGACTAAGCTCAGCACCATGGGTGATCGGGCTTTCTGTTCTGCTGCCCCTCGTCTGTGGAATGCCCTCCCTGACCATCTCAAGGCTCCACAGACGACTGACACATTTAAAAAAGGACTTAAAACTTTCCTTTTTAGCAGAACCTATAACCTCAATTAACATTGCTGCTTTTTGGTCAGGCTTTTATATAGTTATTATTTTATTTTTTATTGATACTTTTATCTGCTTTTGCTTTGTAGCACTTTGAGATTTAATCCAAATGTAAAGTCCATTATAAATTAAATGTATTATTATTATACACATATTGTTTAGCGTTACAGTTAGTAAATAAAATTTTTCATTTGTTTGTTGGTGCTATCAGGACTTACAGCTGCTATCAGGTTTTTACACACATAAGCTTTTGAGTAAGCAGGCCCCATGTGTTGATGGCGCCTTGACCAAGATACTGAGGCACAATTTGCCCTAAGTAGTGGCTCCATTGATTATCCCTCAAAAAGGGCTGATGGCGCCCTGCCAGCAGTATGTGAGGAAGGGATTTCTGGCTTGTGTTGTAAAATATTTGTGTGGTCAGTAAAATGAGAAGAGAGCTACTGTATATAATTAGTAAACTTTA
This sequence comes from Lophius americanus, assembly GCA_037951165.1. NCBI lineage: Eukaryota > Metazoa > Chordata > Actinopteri > Lophiiformes > Lophiidae > Lophius > Lophius americanus. The sequence continues at coordinate 3,728,303 of JBBDHG010000014.1, forward strand.
TTTACATACCATCAACAGACTTGCAGCTGTATGTTGCTTTAAATGCATTCAGACTCTCCGAGAACTGAGGCTGCTTCTCAAAGTCCTTCTGAATCTGCGTCATACCTGACCTAATTGCATTTTCTATAAAGATTCATTAAAGAAGGTTTAGTAAAACAATTTTATAAAATACACTATAATGCCTACATCCCAAACTAAATGTAATGTTTACAGTATAAATACAAAACATCCATTTTTTTGAATAAAATGTCTCGACTTCATTTGAAAATAAGCCAACAGCTGTGGTCTACACATCTAACGTCCTTCTTGCTCATTCCACTTGCGTTACCTGCTGATCCCAACTCCATTTTTCTTGACTGCATACTCCCACCACTACGTTCTAGTTCAGTGTTCCTCTGTGCCCTTTCTCTACTCGGTCAGCAGGACCTTGCCCCCCATCGCAGCCTGTTACTGCTCCACACAACCCTTCATCACTCTCTCCATTCTCTCTATCACTGTCCCTCTCCGCCACCTGGAGGAACGATTCAATCACCTATGACCCAATCCATCTTCTAATGATGTTCGGACACTCCAAGGCCCACCTGTGCCCAATAAAAGGCTCCCCTCGTAGTCGGTGTACTTTATTTAGTGCGTTCACTATAAAACTGATGCTGCAGGGTTAGTTTGGGGTGGAACAGATGCATATTTGTGTGATAATCCCCAACAGCTTTCCCCAATATTCCTTTTCTTCTGAGACCTTGACCATTTTTATAGTTTGTTTATGATTGGATGTTGTGAGAGTCCGAAGGAAGCAAGTCAGGTGCCAGGAAAAACATATGGCACTGTTGGGACACAAACACCTGCCAATGGTCCAGGGAGAGTGCCTTCAGAGTAATTGGGAAATAAAGGAGTATAATGACTTCACAAACAAAGAAAATTAATTTCCTGTGTGGTTCCTTTTACCTCCACATGAGTAACGTATCCAATCTACAATACAACCTGGGGTGTTTTTTTGTTGTGTATGTGTGTAGGTCTTGAGTGGGTTGGGAAATACGAACCTGAAAGGCATTACAACAAGGAACAGGGAGCTGATGTGAAACATACATAAAATGCAATCACTGTACTGTGACTGCTATTCTAACAACTAATTAACCAGCCGCCATTATGTGAAGTGTTGTATTTCGCCATTCTGAACGTTGTGCTTGGGATCTAATAGAGCAATACACTGGATCGTAAAGTTTGGAAGATGATTTAACAAATCTATTCAAGACCAAACGCATAACAGATAATTGCTTTAAGTGTGTATCCAACTAAAAAGTCAACAAGCTACAATTATTGGCTTGTATGGCTAAGTAGCTGATTACTGAGTTGACTAGAAACTAAAATATCTAAGCAGTCGGACAAGAAGCCTATCCCAGCTCCTTAAATACTTAATTCATGCTCAATTAAAAATGAAGTCAGTGGGTCTGATTCACTTGATTGTCATGGGATTTATGCATACAATCATCAAATCATCATCTTTAAAGTTTTCCAGCTCTTTTTAATATGTTCACAGAGTCCATCTACAGATCCTCGGATGGGGATACAGATCCTCGGATTTGTTGGATGAGTTTGTACAGTACGGTTAAATTTTTGGAGAGTTTTGGAGGCGACGATGGCTTATTTACTCGAGCCACTTATCTGAAGTTCGGCAGTTCAATCCCCAGCCCATGCAGTCCAGATGTCGAAGTGTCCTTGCATTTAAAAAAAGATTTGCAAATCAGTGTTGAATCATTTAGTAAAGTCTCAACTTTTTCAAATTTTGGATTGGGGACGTACGCCGAGTTGTCATTTGTCAATAATTCTTGTATGAGAAATCACTGAAGTATCAATCGATGTAGTAGAAACAATGTTTTCTTCTAAATAATAGTGAACTACGTTTAATAAATGAGCAGTTTGGGACAAAAAACAATAACAACCATATGTAGAAAACTTTCAAGGGGGTCAACAAGCCAAACTGTATTGTTCAGCATTATCGGATGGATACATTCTAAAGTATGCCATAACACTAAACAGTTTAATTACTTTATTCAATTACAAATGATTGAGAGTTGTTATTTGCTAAACTATTTGGTTCCCCTTTTGTCTAACCATCTATCCTCGTGTTATCAATGTATTATTTGTTTTTGGTTGTTGTTGTTTTTGCATTTTCAGATAACAATTTACAACTTAAGTGAAACAAGGTAAACACATACAAACATATGAGAAAAAGAAGAAAAAATAATAATAGATGAATTCAATAAATTAGTAACGAGCGTTGGCTGTGACTGGTTTGTCATTCTTTCTTTATTTCACTCTGAACTGACTGCCAAGATCTTAAGGTGGTCATCACGGGCCAATCGTGCATCAATTAGGAAACATCCACTTCTCATCCTCCTGGGAAAATTGCGATTTCTAAGTCAACATGCAGGATTCTGTGAAACATAATGGATAAAAAGAAAGACTAGAATATGAGATGGATGGTCTTTTTAATTTTCACAAACTTTTGAGACCAATGTCGGCTGCTTTGGTGCATCATTACTTGAGTATATGGCTCAGTATATGGTTTTACTAGAAAAGTCTGAATAAATGTAATTTGATGGTTTTTGTCACGTACAGTCATGACAAAAACCATCAAATCTGTTGTTAGAGAAAATATGAACGTGATCACTTAAATAAAAGCAGGGTGACCAGTGGGTGAATTTTCCATTTATAAAGAGTGTATGAATACTCTTATTGAATAGGGAAGCTCCTTTATCAAAACCTATTATTTTCTTTTTTTTAATTTCTGGTCCTATATTTGATATGACCTATACCCCTTATGGGAAACAAAGTCCACACAAAATAAAAATAATCTCCTGAATCTCATCTCAGCAGCCTAACTTTATTTTTATTACTTTCACACTGTTTAGTCAGATTCACCTCTGAAAAGAACTGTGTGTTTTTAACAGTTATTTGGAATTTTTTTTTTTAAATAGCAAAAATGATTATATTATCATCGACTTTAAGAAATATGAAACTTTTTTTTTAAGATTATTTTTATGATACCATATTTACAGTTTTTAAATGGGAACATTACATTTAGATAAAACTTAGTCCTACCCTGTAACTTCTACTGTCCGTCCTACATGTGTTTTTTGGTTTGTCTTTTTTGAAAGTAAGTCGGACATTTAAAAGAAAATTGAAACCACCATGCAGGGGTGGAAAGGTGCTTCAGTGGGTAGCGCTGCTGTTCACAGCGAGAAGGTACCAGGGTTGAATCCACCTCTGCCGGCCTGTTCAGATATTGCATGTTCTCACCGTGTATCTGCGTTGGTTCTCTCCGGGTACTCTGGCTTCCTCCCACAGTGCAAAAATATGCAATATACCCTATAGACTTTAAATTGCCCTTGGAGTAAATGTAAGCTTGAATGATTGTTTGTCTTTATGTGTCGGCCCTGTGATAAAATGGCAAATTGTTCAGAGTGTACTTCTGTGCGTCCCCTCAACCTGTGTCTAATTGCATTGTTAGTTCAGTGTATATAGTCTGTGCTCACCGTTCCTTTTTGGCCAGTTCATCGTTGATGTTACCCGTCAAACGTCAAAGACATTTCTTTTTCCTCGTACTTATCAGTGTAAGTTTTTTAAGTGTAAGTTTTCTTAGTGTTCTCTAGTTGGTTTTCTCCTAGTGTTTGTTTAGTTATTTCCAGTTTTTTCACCTGCACGTGCTGTTCGTGTAATATATCGGATTTTGGATTTGTTTTCTCCTGGTCTGATATCATGGTTTTGAACCTGGACTGATAATTCAAAAGTGCATTTTGGATTTTGGACTAAATTTTAAAAAAAAGCTGCCTTTTAACGGGCAGTTTGATCAGACGTTTCGCCAACATACTGTTACATTTGACAAAAAAAGACAAAAATACGAGTTAAAAACATCAGGCTTAGCTGTATGGACAGAAGTGGGTTCATCATATGATGAGCAACCACTCACTGTTGTGCTGTGTTCACAAACTACTGAATAAATTAAATTCCTCATCTGCATCTGCTCTGACTCTGCCTTCCTCCATTGTGTCTGCACGTGGGTCCAAACTTTGCTCCTACCACAGCTACACGCTGTCCTGTAGGCTTTAGTTGTGTTCCATGAAGTGGAGGTATCTGCTTATTTAATATAATGGATAAACATCTGTAGTTCTCTTTTGGCCATGGAACAGAAATCTGGGTCAGACTATATGGACCTATCACATTGTTAGCTGATTGATACCTTTGGAAATTCCTCAACGTCTTCGTCATTACGTGCTAAAGTAGCTCTTTTGTGAGATAGGTCAACATATGTATCTATGGACCTTATGACACATGTCAACCCTGTTGGCGGTTCACCAGTTGTATGTCAGGATTATGTAGATGAATTCACCCTACTGGCTGGAGCAAGTGCTTAAGCTTCTTGCCAGAGTGGAGACGTGAAGCCAATACAACACAAGACCAACAGAAACAGATGGTACACCAGAATATTGTGTAAAGTTCTGAACTTCATCACACGTCACAATAGCATCCAAAAAGATTAGCCTGGCAGGTCATTACCAGACCCATAAGGAACTCCCAGCCAGTGAGCTGGTGCTGTAGCGGCTCTGGGTGCTCTTAAATGGAAAGTGTAAAAGCACTGGGGAGCTAACCAGGTGCATGGAGGATCAGGATGACTGTAAACGTTGCTCAGCGTAACCAAATGAGAGTCATAGTATCATCGTACTAGATGCTCAAAATTATCGTATTTTGAGAAAAATTATCGCACGTGTCGAATTTGTCTTGTGAGTTGGAAAATATTGCTGTTGACAGAAAAGCATCTCTCTCAGTGAGTTGAGTGCTGAACAACTGAAAGTCAGTCATTGTCCTCTTTGATGCGTCAGACAGATACCTATAGTGTTATATTCTGTGTCTTACACATTAAAAAAAAGTACAATCTGCAACAAAAATCAGTGAAATGGTATAAATTATGAATTAAAAAAGACACAGCTACTTATAAAGATGGTTGTTCTGTGCAGGTATTTAATCTTAAAATATGTCTATTTAAATCTGGCTTTAACTCTGCTATTTTCACACCTGTGAATATATAAGTTTTTGCGTATTTTTTCCGATTCTTTTTAGACTTGTGATTTTTAAGGACCTGGAATACTGGGGTCATTTTCCGACTCATTTCTGTAAGCCTGGAAACGATGAAGCTCACTTTTTGACTTTAATGTCCTCCTCCTCTTTGCCTCTCAGCAATCTGACTCTTGATCCTCATGATCCACGCTCATGGCTAAAACAATGTGTTGCACCCAACGTCTTTGCAGACATTTATCTTCGGAGGAGGATGACTCCTTTTTTCAACATACCCTGAAAAAAGGAGTCATCCAACATGTTGACGCAAAACAACATGTTTCTAATCTTTACAGTCAGACTCCCGATTGGACTGACGATTGACAGGCAAGCCAAAGGTTGTTAACACTTTTCTTGTCAAAGTAAAGGATACAATTATTTGTAATATGAATGATTTGTAATATAAACCTCTTACTTTAAGTCCCCATTTTCGGCCGCTGTTCGATTTTAACTTCAGTTTCATGTTCCTAATAATTACATGCCCAACTACATCCATGGTAACTGACTGCACATATAGTGTTAACCTTTGTTCTCTTTAGTATAACAAGGCTGATGACATTTTGCATTTCGTATGTTGTTGGTTTTATTCAAGGAGAATAAATGTAGACACACACTTTACCCATTTTTGTCAAATGCAACAATGCTGCACAGATCACATTCATATCTTCATCTGCTATTGGTAATCCGCTGACCAAAGATCTGAATTCTTATTAATAGGAGATGGGATAAGTCCTGAGCCCAATCAGAGCCTTGTATAAATGTTAATTATCTATCTGTTGGCCTTTCTAGTCTTTCAAGTAAATAAACCTCGATCTACCAAATACAAATTTTAATTTACAGATATCAAATGCATTTCAAGATATTCTGCTAAACAAAAAACAGCGACAGAAACATAAGCTCCTCAACAGAGGTAATAAAAAAGTCACCAGGTCCAATTCTATATAATGAAAAATTAAATTATTCTACAAACAATGAGTTATAAGTGTAGCACCATTGCTATATGTGATTACGTACCTTTTTATGAGTTTAGTGTTGCTTACAATTTTAGCTAACAACAATTTAACGCAGCCAATCGTTTTATTTTAACACTAGATCCCCTTGTTGCATTTTTTTGTTTAAATTATTCTTATTATTTCAGGCCAATTTGCTGATTGTCCATTTGCTATAGCCCATACAGCAATAGATTTACACTACATGTTTGTTTTCTGTTTTTTTATGAATGAAAATAAACAGTGCCCTCCAAGTCACTTGAGGGGGAAAAAAATATCATGGGGGCGTAAGATAATAACTTTGTCTGCACATCTTTTTATCTTGTCTACATAATATATTTATCTTGTGCTCGAAAGATAAATTCAAAGGCAGAGGCAGGAATGGTCTTTAAAAACCACTAGTGTAGCTGCATTCCTGTTGCCCTTCAGTATGCGCAGTCAATGATTCCTGCTGATGTTGATCCCATATCTACGAACAAAAGCTGTGAGAATATGATTGTATAACATATTATGTTCACGAAGAGACACATATAAATATTTTTTCATTGGACTTCCTTGGCTCTGTACAAATATGAAACTACCATTCTTCCAAAAATTACTTGCTGTCTTAAAATTACGTGTACATCATTTGTGTTTATAGTGCCCTCAATTCAAGGACTCTAGATTCATGTTGGTGGCTCTTTCTTGATTTAATTTAAGATGTTTATGATGTACACTGCTCAAAAAAAATAAGGGAACACTTAATCATAGCAGTATGACACCAAGCCAGCTAAACTTCAGGGATATCAATCAGTCTATTTAGGAAGCACAAGTGATTATGAATTAGTTTCACCTATTTTGGTGCAAATGAAAGTGTGAAAACAGGTGCAATGTTGAGGCAAAAGCATGACAACCCCCAAAAAGGGAATGGTTCCGCAAGTGGTGGCCACAATCTATTTTCTCTACTTATCTTTCCTGACTGACTCTTCTCCAGTTGTGTGTTCTGCTGGTCTATTTGTCACTACTTGTGACATGGGACAGTACCTGCAGCTACAGTACAGTAACTGATGCTGCACAGGTAGTCCAGCTTCTCCAGGATGGCTTATCCCTGCATGCAGTTGCAAGACGGTTTGGTGTGTTTCCCAGCAGTCTCAAGAACATGGAGGAGATTCCAGGAAACGAGCCGTTACATGGGGACAGTTGGACAGGTCCGTGGAAGGATAACAACCCAGCAACCAGACTGGTATGTGCACCCCAGGGTGAGGAGGAACGGGATTTCCAGTCCAGCACTACCAGATCCCTACAAAATGTCCTCCAGTGGGCTAATGGTGTGATGTTTCTGACAAAACTGTCAGCAACAGACTGTATGAGGGTGGCATGAGGGACATAAGTCCTCTACTGGGACCCATGCTCACAGCCCAGTATAATGGAGATCAATTGATGTTTGCGAGAGAACATCAGAATTGGCAGGTTCTCCATTTGTCCCCCGCTCTCTTCACATATGAAAGTAGCTTCAAACTGAGGTCATGTGGCAGGCATGACAGAGTCAGTAGACGTTGTGGAGTACGTAATGCTGCTACATCGTCATCGAGCAAGACCAGTTTGGTGGTCAGTGATGGTCTGGGGATACAGATCCTCGGATGATCTCCCCAGACCTCCAAGGGCTAGCCAACGGTACCCTGACTGCTGTTGGGTACCAGGATGGAACTCAGAACCACTATCAGACCATACACATCAGTGTGTGATTTCCGTCTCTCACTTTCATTTTTGGTGTAATTTAGAATCCAGCCCTCAATGGTTCAATGCTTTTGATGTTCCATTGATCGTTCCTGCATAATTTTGTTCTAAACTAATTACGCAATGTATATTTGGCACTGCTTGTTTAAAGAGACAGAGACTTATTACCCCCCACCATTTTTGTTTGAAATCTCAAGGTAAAACTGTTGAGAACAGGTAAATTCCAACTTATACCTGTGTGAGGTAACTCGGACAGTCTGATTTTCTGCCAGTAGGTGGCAGCATTGGATAACGGATGAGACCGTTGCTGAACTATTTTAAGACAATCGCCTGCGTTATGGGAGAGATAAAGCACCGAGAAGTTGCTCAGTTACAAGAAGACAATGCTCATGTAGCTGTTTGATGTTACAGGTGGGTCGAAGATAAGATAATGACACACAGTTTTGGAATTATTTGGGTTAGTGTCCAGGATGTGATGTTTGGTTCATGTTGTGTGTGTATTTGAGCTTCTGTATGCAAAGTATGTTGCAGCTAATTGATGTTAGCCTGTGTTGCTAGTTCTATCTGCAGAGATAATGCTAAGATAATGTAATGGCTACTTATTTAATAGTGTTGAGAAGTGTATACATTGGTTCCATTGTGTGAGTAGACCACGTGACAAAAGAGATTTGTGTTGAAGATGCGCTGTATCTGATGTATTGATGTGTTTATTTTGGATATACATGTGCTATATGTGCATTTTGATTATAGAAATAAAGCACCGATTAGTTGCTCAGTTACATGAAGCCAATGAAAAAGTATTCTTGTCCTTGTGATTTTACAGGAAATAAATGTGTTGCACCAGAGTGAACTGCAAGTCATTCTTCCACGTGTAAAATATCTTGGCAAGCCAGCCAGGATGAGCGTAAGGAGTGATCAACACTACCCGTCACCTCCTTCAAAAAGAGTCAAAACTTCATCAACCTTCGGTCGAAATGGAAATCAACCAGCTCAACCAGTTCCTGGGTGATAAAGTGAGTGCAACTCTATGGCAGCTGGGCAAGTAGTCTCTCATGGATCTTTGCAGGCACCTGAAATTCGATGGCCTGGACATTAGAGGACCCCGCAGCAAGGCATGGAGAGCACGTATTAATATGGCAGAGAGCTTACTGGATGAAATCAAAGAAAACCAAGAGCATGATGAGATTAGTCAGTTTTTCACTGACCTACTAACGTTCATTTAGAGACTAACCAATGGAGTGCCTCAGTCGGCCCAGGAGAAACCTGAAGAGAGGGCTGTTCCCGCGAAAGGACTGGAGGACAGGCATATTTTACGAAGTTAACCTTTTCTACAGACCACAGATTCCCCACCCAGCAGGCCGAGCAGAGCCAACTTATACATTGCCTGAGGTGACATTGCGAAGAGAGCTCAAAATCTCTTGAAAGATCGGAGAAAGTGGGCGGAAGGTTAAGTTATCCTATCTCAGCTTAGTCCACCCGATTGAGGTTGGAATAGAAAAAAGGACATGCACAGACTGAAATTGTGTAAGCTGTGATTAGAGCTGTCAGTCCGGGGCTCCCTTTGGGAGACATGTTGGTGGTCAAGGGTGGGCTGACCCTTACTATAATTCTCACCATCCTGGAAGGACACTACAAGGTAGATAGCTCCACCGAACCTTACCATCAGCTCGTCAACATATCTCGAGATCCCAGAGAGACTAATCCGAATTTTGAATTCCGGGCAATTGAGATTAAGGAAAAAATTCTATGGAAAGCAGCCAATGAAGACAATGATGAACAGTACACCAAAGGCAACATACAGTGCAAGTTTTTCCTCTAAATTGAAACTGGACTATTAAAGATAAAGATAAAGATAAAGATAAAGATAGCCTTTATTAGTCCCACAATGGGGAAATTGCAATGTAAGAATAACAGAATAAGAATAACAAGGGCATTATGTGCAATTAAATTAAATTAAATTAAATGTACAGAAACAAAGTGCAAGTGAGGTAGGTGTGTGTGTAAGTGTGTGTTTAGTTGTGTAGGTGTGTGTGTGTTGCTAACAGTGCTGGTTGTGGAGTCTGACTGCTGCAGGAAGGAACGATCGGCGATATCGCTCCTTCACACAATTGGGGTGAAGGAGCCTATCGCTGAAGGAGCTCTCCAGTGCAGAGATGGTTTCCCGCATGGGGTTGGAGACGTTGTCCCGGAGAGATGACAGCTTGACCATCATTCTCCTGTCTCCCACCTCCTGCACCGAGTCAAGAGGACATCCCAGGACCAAACTGGCCTTCCTGATTAGTTTGTCCAGTTTCCTCCTGTCAGCAGCTGAGATGCTGCTGCCCCAGCAGACCACTCCATAAAAAATGGCTGAGGCGACTGCAGAGTCAAAGAAGGTCTTCAGGAGCGCCCCCTGCACTCCAAAAGACCTCAGTCTCCTCAGCAGATACAGTCGGCTCTGACCCTTTTTATAGAGTGCCGTTGAGTTGTGAGTCCAGTCCAGTTTGTTGTTCAGGTGAACACCAAGGTACTTGTAGGACGTGACAATCTCAATGTCCATTCCCTGGATGTTCACCGGTGTGTGGGGGGGTGTGTGCTTTCGGAAGTCCACCACCAGTTCCTTGGTCTTACCCGCGTTGATCTGGAGGTGGTTCCACTGGCACCAGTGCGTGAAGTCCTGCGTCAGTCCTCTGTACTCCTTGTCGTCCCCGTCTGTGATGAGACCGACAATTGCAGAGTCATCAGAGAACTCCTGCAGGTGATTTTTTTTATTGAGTGATTCTGTGAAATTTAATATCCTGCCCCACCTCAGTGATATGAACATAACATCTATGAAAAAGGGTGCCCCTGCCTGCTAATGAAATTACAACTGTCTATATACGAGCACATGTAAGTTCTACATGTGCTCGTATGTAGACAGTTCTACAAAGCTAGGGGCTAGGACATGGTCTTCTCTCCTTACATGCTCAATACCCCACAAGAAGGGGTGGTCTACAATGACATACTGGTAAGGATACCAGAAAGGACGGTTCCATACATACGATTACCAGTGACAAACACCACTAACCACACAATCTACCTGGACCGTCGTAAGGTTGTTGGACACCTCAAATCAGTTAAGACTGTGTATTAAACAGCCAACCAGACAAAAGACAGAATCAAAATGATTTGAAAGAGAAGAGAGCTCAGAGTCCAAATTCAACAAGCCAAGTAGCACATCACAGCCAGTACAACCACCTGGTAAAAGTGAGGAAAGGCAAGAGGGGAGACAAACATTATGAGATCCACCAGTTGATCTCCAACACCTTCTAGAGAGACAACAGGAAATGGTGAGGAGAGTGTTAAGAGAGGATTGTGAAGCCTTTGACTGTGATGATGTCAGCTGCGACACATCTCTAAATATCGCTATCACCCTTCATGACAAGAGCCCTGTACAAAAAACCTACATGTCAGTACCAAAGCTTCTCCCCAATGAAGTAAAATAATACCTCCAAGAGCTGTTGAACGAAGTGTGGATTACACCATCACGTTCCCCTTACTCCGCACTTGTGGTGTGTGTCCGGAAGAAATTAGGCTGTCTATGCCTCTGTTGTGACTTCAGAAACTCAACCGAAAGTCAGTCCCAAACCATCATCCAATACCAAGGATCCAAGATATACTGGATGCACTGAGTGGGAGGTCCTTGTTTTCTGTCCTAGACCAGGTTAAAGTGTACCACCAGGGGTTTGTGGATGAAGAGAGCCGCCCCCTGACAGCCTTCATCACCCCCTCGGGACTCTATGAATGGGTCTGTATCCTCTTTGGCCTGAGAATCACCAGCAGAATTTCAGAGGAGCATGGAACTCTGTTTGGCTGGCCTCAGATACACAATTTGCCTCTCCTACCTGGACGACAATCTTGTTCACAGCAGCAGCTTTGAAGCACACCTAGAGCATATCCGCCTTGTCCTCCAACGCTACCAGGAGCATGGTGTTAAATTGACTCCAAAGAAGTGTGCACTGTTCAATTCAAGCGTAAGGTTCCTCGGGAAATTGGTCAAGGGAGAGGGTTACACCATGGACCCTTGACAAGGCCTAGGAATGGTCTCTATCAGTGCTCTGGGCCTTGTGAAAGACTGTGAGACAAGTCAACCTTTCACTCCAGCACAAATCCGCAGTGCCCAGGAAAAGGATGAAATCATATTGAAAGTTCTGTGGTACAAGTCACAAAACAGGAGGCTAAATAGAGATGAGATGAAATCAGAGCACTCCACAGAAGTGTCTTTACTGAAACATGGGCTAAAGATCAAAGTTGGTGGTGTTTTGCACCGGAAAAAGTTCCGAAGACAGCAGTTGTTGATCCCCAAATCATACCACCCACTGATCGTTTAAGAGCTGCACCAAGACTTGGGAACATGGGCGTGGAGAGGACACTAGACCTCATTTGTGAAAGGTTTTACGGGCCACAAATGTACAAGGATATTGAACATTTTGTTACCAAAGTGTGTGAAGGTCTGAAGAGAAAGAAGCAGAGTAAGCAGACCCGTGCACCCATGACAACGATCCAGACTACCTATCAATTTCAGCTGGTATCCATAGTCTTTCATGGCTATGAGTACATACTGGTCTTCATGGCTCATTTCACTAGGTTTGCGCAGGCCTACACAACAAAGAACAAGGCTGCTAAAACTGTAGCTGACAAGCTCTTCAATGACTTTGCGCTCTAGTTTGGTTTCCCTAGCAGGCTGCATCATGATATAGGGAAAGAGTTCGAGAACCAACTGATGGCCAGGCTGAAGGAACTCTCAGGCATTCAGAGCTCTCAAACAACACCATACCACACACAGGGTAACGGGTTGGTGGAACGATTCAACCATACCCTGTTGTTCATGTTGCGAACCCTGGAAGACAAAGACATGGAGGAAGGAGTCCCTGACTCAAGTTGTCCATGCATATAATTGCACCAAGAGTGAGGCAACGGGCTGTGCACCCTTCTACCTTATCTTTGGACACTCTCCTCGGTTGCCTATTGATTTGTTGTTTGATCTCAAGAAAGAGGAACCTATGACACACATGATGAATATGTGAAACACTGGAAAAAGAGAATGCAAGATGCATACCAGATCACTGCTAAAACAGACCAATAAAGTGGCAGCTAGTTGAAAAATCCCTGAGACCTGAACTACGCCCTGACCGAGCTGAGGCTGGTGAGTCGGGGGTAGGGCAATTCAACCGGAAGATCGACATGCCACAACAGGCAAGAAAACAGCCACAGTTTTCTTACCTGTTGAAAGAACAGCAGCCATTGGTCATGAGTAACGACACATTAGGCCAGCCGTCCTTGGTAGAGAGACACTGTAAAGTAACAGAGACTCAGGTCACTGGATGCCCTGGAAGATAGAAGTGCGATAAGGGTTGTTGAATGCAATTAATATCAATGGAAATTTCAGGAAACATTTAATTTTGTGGGGGAGAGTGTGGCACTGCGTGTTTAAGGAGACAGAGAAATATTACCCCGTTGAGCACAGGTAAATTCCCACCTGTACCTGTATCAGGTAACTCGGACCGTCTAATTTTCCGCCAGTAGGTGGCAGCATTGGCTAACTAATGAGACCGTTGCTGAACTGTTTTATGGCAATTGCCGGCTTTACGGCAGACATAAAGCACCAAGTAGTTGCTCAGTAACATGAAGCCAATGCTCACATATTCTTTTCCGTGTGATGTTACAGGAAATAAATGTGTTGCACCAGAGTGAACTGCCAGTCATTCTTCCACGTGTAACATATATCAATAAAGACTTTCAACTTGAATGTTTCTTTCATCGAGATCCAGATAGTGATTTAAATGTTTCCTTAATTTTAATGAGCAGTAGATCATTTGTGTTCCTTCTTTTTTTTTTGTTATTTTTATATGAACAGCAGTCCATGCATGCAAGTTTTTAACTGTTTAGTGTATCCATGTTCTCTCATGTTTGGAGATGTGTTGCAGAGATTTGCAGTTAGTGTCAGCTATGTTAGGTGCAGAGACAAAGTAAAGACAGAGGGTTGGGGGGTTGTAATATATCAGAAGGGGCATCAGTATTTTAATTAAACATTCATGAAGGCTCCAGAGGAACCACTTACTATCACGTGCTAATGAAATAATGGTCAGCAACTCCAGTTTTGTTTATTGAAGGAAGCTTTTTTGTCAACCACTGAACAAGAGTCTGCCCTTTGTTAGTTATAGTGTTTGTAATCAATTAAAAACATTTAATATGAGATATTCGATTAGTATGAAATTATGAAATTTACTAACTTGTAATGTTTTGATCATTTGAGACACTTATGTGGTGTGCGGGTCAATTTTACCCAAGAGTAAGAAATGCTGATAAAGAATAAGTAGATGCACACACACATACCCATACTCTTACACACACACACACACATAAAAATACACTGTCGAAAGCAACTATGTTCTGGGGTTTCAGGTTATGGCTCGGGACCTAAGTCATTTAATTTGTTGGGATCTATTCCTTTTCTGTCAATTATGTGATGTACACTCTACCCTCTGAGCTAAAATGTGTTGATCACATACAGAAATATTAGTAACAGACTATCTTTCCAAAGAGCCGCAAAGCTGCATTCAGAGGCGAGACGGTGAGGTCCAAGATGGGGAGACAGCGGAATACGAGGATAATGTGGAGACCATTTCTGAATTTGATAATGAATTTGATAATGAATCATTTGACAATGATTGATACTGATTAAGGACAGTATGGTGGCACAGTGGGCAGCATAGCTGACTCACAGTATCAACTCAGGCTTCAAATCCAGTTCTGGGACCTTTATGTGAAGGGTTGCGTTTTCTCCTTGTGTTTGTATGGGTTCCCTGCTGGTACTCCAGCTTCCTCCCACAGTCCATAAAATATGCAGCATAGGTGATTTGGAGACTCTGAATTGCTCGTAGGTGTGAATGTTTGTCTGTATTCTGTCTATGTGTTGGACCTGTATTGAACAGACGGCTTGTACAGTGTGTACCGATCCTATTGTCGGCTGTCAGCTGGGACAGACTGGTGTACACTCTGGACAAGATGCCGGTTCATCGAAGGGAAAAAACGTAGAAACAGACAATCAGGGAATTTAAGAGACACCAGTTCAACCTTCTTGCTGTGGAGCTGTGCAAACCACTATGTCACCATAGTGAAATCACAAACATGCATTAGCAGCACTTACTATTAGACGTAAAATGTGAAAGAAAAGAAAAGAAAATGTATCTAGTAAAATCCAAATTTTTCAACACATATTCTAGGAAAAAGTGTACTTGCTGTTTGTCTGTTAGGTCCTTTAATTTATCTCAACCTGTAAACTTAGATGTTTTTGGTTTTTTGTCATGACCATAGATTAATTTCCTGTGTAGGCCTAATGCATGCATTTACAGCTACACTGTCCCCAGTTATTTCCAGTGGTACTGCTCAAATTCATTCATATTGTAAGCTCTCCTTACAAAATGAACAAAGAGTTAAGCGTTAACCTTATATGTTTTAAGTAGATCAATTAGCAAAAGCAATTTCTTTCTGCTATATAAATAAAAAACATAAATAGCACTAAGAACTATTAAAAAGATAATATCATTAATGTGGACCATAATAGCGTACCTTGTAAATAGGCCTATGCTGTCATTCCCAAAAGAAAGTGTATGTCCCCAAAATGTCCCTCAACGAACTCCTCAAATGAAATGTTATGTCCACAGTATTTTTCATAAGAAAGTGCTCAGAGTGAATATAAAAAGAACTATTAGAGAAAAATATGAATATTATAAGATCGATCTCTTTGAGTCGATATATACGCACCAAATTTGAACTAAATCAGACCAATACTTTTAGGGACTGTTGGAAATAGAGAACTGACCTTTCCCAAATTCTATCAATTCTTTCCCGGTCTATGGGGGTTTAAAATTTGAAAATGGCCAATTAATTCATTTTGAGAAAAAACATTAATATGAAGGATCTGCAGTGCTGGATCTGGTGGTGAACAAGGTGGTGATGACAATTCCATTATATCCCCAACTGTTTGGGTATCTAATTGTTCACTGAAACTCTTGATTGCTATGGCTTAAGTGGAGGGGGAAATGTGGTATATTTTTACTATTTTTGACGAACTAACCAAGTGAAAATAGTAACTATCATTGTTATTTACAATGATAAGCAATTCCAAAGCCCGGATGAAGCCCAGGAGTTGATGGAGCCTCATCTCTCTGATTAAGTGCTTCTTTTTGAGTGTATTAAACTGATTCTTGAGTAACAATTGTAATCAATCCTTGGCCTTAGCCCCATTGAATAAATTCACAGTAGCAGCCAGTCTAGATGGCTGTGAATATTTTTGAGCAAAGTGGCCACATACTCGTTGCTATCACAGGCTCTACGTACTTAGCACCAATCACTTGAAGAATCATGAATGGCACATAGCCAAAATCAGCAAACTGACCCATACTGAGCAAGAGTGAAAAGTGGGATGAATATGTATCTGAATAGTTAATCTCTGACACTCTTGATTTGTAGCTCAAACTTCAACTTAAGGTTTTTGAAGTTTTTTGAACTGCAAAATGTTTAACCAGTCTCACAACTGTATATGCTTGTTGCCATGCTCAGTTGAACATAATTCTTATAATTTTGGACTCTAATTTAAACTTTTATTCAATACATCACATCTATGATATTACTTCTTTACTCTGACATACTGTTAAACATGTGTAACATTTTTTTATAATATGTTTGGCTACTTTCAATTAGGTGTCACCACAGTGCTGTATTTACAGTATTGTTGAGCTAAAGAGATGGGATTTAAGGCTTTTTGAAAGGAGCCGGGTCTTGTTGATCCTTTCCTTTCAAAGACCGTTCGAAAGAGAGGCTCATTTTCATATTTATTTATTTTTAAGAAGCCAGCCTGGGGGAAACTCATTTTATTCGGGAAATATTCACTGGGAGTAATGATAGGGTAAGATTTTGATTAGAATCATTGATCTTAGACATCCCATCAATTTATATATTATATTGGTGGGATATCTGAGTTTGAATTATTCTGAAATATTGCTTATGATTTCATTTTGCATGTGTGTAGCTAGAGTGATAGTGACCTGACTTCCAACAGTACCTGATGTGGAGGCAGAGACACTAGTGCCGTCATTTTTTGACTGAGTTCTTGTACCTGGTGTGGAAGCAGAAGAAGCACTGACGGTGTTATTTTCACTTTCAGTGATTGAGACTTCATCGTCACTGTCATTGTTGTCGTCAGAATCAGTTGGTTCCCTCCTTTCCTACCCATATTTCACTGTTGAGTGTCGCGCTTTGAAGTGGCGATATAAATTATTTGTTGACCCGGACTTGAATGAGATATTTTTACGGCAAATATTACACTTTGCATTACCATTTCTTTCATCAGAAAATTGCATCCAGATGCTGCTGCATTTTCTTTGGTTCATTTTGTCTTTTTGAGTCAACAGCCACTTTAAATGAAGGGTGTCCACCCCCTTCTTGAGACCGCTGCGGTACTAAAGCACTCATGTAAAAGCAGTGTGAAAAAGGAGGATCTTCTGTTTGCTGCGACGCAGTTCCCATCGATTGTGTTAAAGTGCCAATGGATTTGGTTGGCGACACATGGCGGGTTCTGGGTCAGGGCGGGTCCAGTGTGCGTTGGTTCTCGGGAACGCGGGCCCTACTTGTAATGTGGAGCAGTCGGCCTCCGGCTGGGCCTGGGGGCCTCGTCTTCTGTCCCCTCCTGGGCCCTGCCTGTGGGTGCTCCCTGTGTGGCCCCCCAAGGGAGCCTCGGTTTGCTCCCTTGGGGGTATGTATCGGGGGGGCTCTGTCATCTCCGTTGCATGGCCT
This sequence comes from Lophius americanus, assembly GCA_037951165.1. Lineage (NCBI taxonomy): Eukaryota > Metazoa > Chordata > Actinopteri > Lophiiformes > Lophiidae > Lophius > Lophius americanus. The sequence goes on from JBBDHG010000014.1 coordinate 3,745,933, forward strand.
GCCTTGCGCCAGATATCATGGCGGGTCTCGGCTGTGCGGGGTCTTGGGGTTCTGCTTGCGATTGGGGGGATGCTGTTCTCTGGCCGGGCGGGGGGTCCTCTTTCTCCTGTCCTTCGGAGGGCCTGTTTTTGGCCGAGGCGCTTCCTTCCTCCTTGCTGGCTTTCCCCCTTCAAAAAAAGGGAAATCAATTTCTCCCATCCCCCAATCTCCATTTCTGGTCCAATGGCCTCATCGACCAATCACACATTTAAATAAACTAGTAAAATACAGTTCACGCAACTGGAGGAGTATGAAAGACTCCTTTTTTTGCAGACTAAGATCTGTCTTGCACTGCAAGGTAGCCAGATCCTCTTTCTGCCTGACGAGGCAGCTGGACAGGATAGGTTAAATTGATAGCTTTTATTTAAAACAATTAGCTCGGTAAGACAATTATTTCTCTCTTTTACAATTGTATGCTCAGAGCTAGAGTGTGGTATTTTATTTTTCTAAAGAAAATAATTCACACAATACATTTGTTACCTCTTACTCTAAGTCCCCATTTGCGGCCGCTGCTCTCCTTTATTTTCACTTCAGTTTAATATTTCTAATGAATAAATGCTCAACTACCTCCGTGGTCACTGACTGGACATATACTGTTTACCTTTGCTTTATTTAGTGTGACACTGATATCGACATTTTACATTTGGTTCGTTGTTGGTTTCATACAAAGAGAAAAATTGTAGACACAAACTTTACCTACATTTGTCAAATGCAATAATGCTGCACAGATCACATTCATAAATTTGTCTGCCATTGGTAATCCGCTGAAAAAATCTCTGAATTCTTATTAATAGGAGATGGGATATGTCCTGAGCTCTATCAGAGCTTTGTATACATGTTAATTATTTATCTGTTCGCCATATTGTAAGCTCTCCTTACAAAATGAACAAAGAGTAAAGCGTATAGAGTTTCTTCCATTTATTTTTTAAGTAGATCAAGTAGCAAAATCAACTTCTTTCTGCTCTACAGATAAAAAACATAAATCATACTAGGAAAACTATTAAAAAAGATTTTTACATTAAAGTGGACCACAGTAGAATACCTTTAGGATTGTATGCTCAGAGCTACAGATCTGTGTACAGTCTTCTCGAATATTTGCCTAGAGATTATGTTTGTTTGAATGCATGGCCATTGATATGCGGTACACACAAATTCCATGAGCAATACCAAAATAGCACATTCCACTTTGTTGGCTGTTTCACATTAAAGGAGGAACTGAGGAAAAAGTGAGGACATAAAGAAAAACATATTTCAAAAGTCCAACTATGGTTGTGTGGCTGATGAAGGGTTAGTGTGTTCTGTGATTGGTGCCCCTAGTCATGGTTCGCTACATTCAATGGCTCTACTGATTAATACGGTAATGCCGTGAGTATATCTGCAAAGTAGAAGCTTTATTCATAGCCTCATTAACCTTTTAGTGTGCCTTAAGGTAACAATTAACAGTGTGTTTCCGACTGACCGCAAGTCCGGTGTAACTCCAAATTCTAACTATTTACTGTAAAGACTATAAATGGCAGCTCAATAACATCTTTTCGCGAAACCCAAGAAAATAACTTCTTTTCATGTTGAAATTCCACCTAGGTTTAGTGTGTCTGTCAGTGTTTCTTAATATAATTAAACTGTAATTTATTTAGTATATGAACCAATCTGTAATGAGTAATATGGAATATTGCACCAAGAAAGAAATTTACTTTATTGACAGCTGATTTCAGAACAGTAGGGAATGAGACAGGCCTCAAGGTGAGGTATTCATGCAGGACCTGTGTCAAGAACTATTTCATTGAGTTGATATTGTGCTGCCCTACTGCATAATCCCAGCAAAATCATTGCACTCCCTGAAATGAAGATCAAACTGACATTCCAGCAATAAGGGCTCAGTTGTCTCTGGGAGACACATAATCTATTCTAGCCTTTTGTCTAACACACACCGGAATAACAAGATTATATGTTTTATAATACTTTTATCTTTTATAGTACTTTTATCTTTCTCATAATATAGGATTGATATCTGAGAGTAAAACACTCATCTCCAAGCATCCTTCTCCGAGACTCTATCATCTTTGTTGTTAAATCAGGATGCAAATACAGCCTATTTGGCCATAAAAGTGGACAAATGTGGGAAAATTTGTTGCTGAGGCCCGCTGACTGCTACATCAAGGGCTATGCATACCAATTACGTTCTGGGAGAAGTCTCTGTCCTACAATCCTCCCTCTACCTCTCTCTCTTTCTTTGTGTGTCTCCATCTCACTCCACTCTTCAGGTCTTTGCTATCTCAGTGGCTGTCGCATTGCCCTTAACATTGCACTCACATTCTTCCTAGACATTACCAAGAGGGTAAGGTTGGAAATAACGTTAATAGTAGCTGCATGGCAGAGGAAAAAAGGCAAGGGGGGTATATTTATTCATTAATTGTATGGCTTATTAAGAATGGTTCTCAAGGACTTGCCAACATTGTCTTCACAATCATGCTCATAGAGGCGATATATGCCCTTGGCAGTAACCAGGGGTGTGTATAGAATGTGAAAGAATACATTTTGTTTAATGATAAAAAATGATGACTCTACTTAATGGAAGCATATATATATGTGTATATATGTGTACATGCCTTTCGTTGTTTGTGCGTACTTGTATTGACCGTGAGAGCGAGAAATAGTGTACATTTTAAAATACATTTTAGACTGGGGTAACATGAGGTTTTGTACACTGAAAAATACATTTAGACCTGCCATTTTAAGGGAAAGTAGAGTAGAAGGGGGAGTTTATGTGTGTTATTTTACGACTTCAAAATTATCTGAACCTATTTCAATGAAATTTGTGGGAGGGTGGTTACATTTATTCGGGAAAATGCTATGGAACTAGTATAATTCCTGAAATGGCGTTTTTGCTTCCCAATCCTTCACTGTATGACCTGTCATGTCGAGCACAGGCTTTGTATTGATAAAAATATATTTAATAATTAGAGGTTCGTCTCAAATTTGCAGGTTCGATCAAGTATTCATTTTATAATGTTTAAACGCCCTGCATTGTCACAGGAAGAGAGTGGTTGAGAACCTACATATGGAGGCGTAGACTCAAAACAAAATCTGGTCCTTTAATCATGAAGCCTGATGAAGTTTTTGAACCTCAGTGCAGACTGTTAAGAGGAACAGAATGACAGCTGAATCTCAACGATTGAATGGAGATTAGAGCAACTCCAAAACTTGTCTTAATAAACCTTGATGGGCGTTCCTGATTTGTAGTGGTTTGTTCCTGGTAAATTGGTAAATGGATTGTACTTGAATAGTTCCTTTCTAGTGTGGTCCACCACTCAAAGTGCTTTTACAACAGGAATGAGCATTCAACCGGTCACACAAAAAATCATGCAATAATGACAGAGGCTGCCATGCAAGGTGCCACATGCTCATCAGTAGCACTAACCATTTACACCATCATTAACGCATCAATGGAACAGCCATTGGGAGGAAATGGGGTTCAGTATCTTGCTGATGGACTCTCATGTAGGCCGAAGGAGCCAGGGATCGAACCACCAACCTTCAGATAAGTGGAAGACCATGTTTAAGTGGCAAAAAGGAGACCTAAAACATATTAGCCAGGTGTTTTTATTGTTACTGTTTGGCTTTTACATATATTGGGCTCATTGGTGTTGCTAGGATGTCTCACTTTTCTTATGATATGATGTGGAATAATGGTTCAAGGCCTGCTAATTGATTTACCCCCAGTCCTTACCGTCTTATTTTCATCAAATTATATTAGAGCACCCATAAAAGTTGTGAAAGGTAAATACACATGCATTCTTTGTTTTGGAGTTGCAGAGTAAATCATTTTTCTGTTGTCACAACCTCATCAGACAGAGATGTGACTATTCCTGCATTATAGGCATCTCTTAAAGTCCTTGCTGCATCAGGGAAACTTAGCAAATACATGCCACATACCCATAGCTAGTAATTTTGAGTAGGTTTTTTTTTTTTAGTAGTTTTTTTCCTGTAGCACAGAGTCAGGGCTCAGGTGGTACAGAGAGATGCAATTCAACAAGACAATTACTGCAAAAACCTGACCTATGCTCTGAGGGCCTGTAAATGAGTTTCTGCTATTATTTCACCCCTGGCAAGAATTTTTAATAACTGCAACCCTGGCTTTTCTCTCAAGGAATAGATTAGTTGAATGCCATGCAAAATGTCAATTAATTAATTAACAGAACCTCTGGATAGTATGGATTTGTATTCATCACCTCTGCTGTGTTTAATGTGGTGTCCCCTACAAATATCACGCTCTGATTTCTTGTTTGGCAGTATAAAAAATGGGGCCGGTTATTGCCCTGTTTTATTTTTTTATAGAGGCAATGGTGCCAAATAGTGAATGACAAAGGTATGGTAGAATTCTGTTTACAAGAAGTCTGATGCAAATATCTGACAAAGACATTTGTTTACACTTGGCCTTGACAATGTTAATGACGTTTTCCCACTTTTTTAAATATCTGTTGAACCAACAGTATGGTTCCATCCTCACCTGCATACTGCTTCTGTTGTTTGGAGTAGATGAAGAGGAGGAAGAGTGGAGCCAAAGGAGCAGGGCCAGATTAATCAGTAAGAAGGACCCATGAAAAAAATTCTCCATTAAGCACCAATTCCTCCCACACACTGTCCATTGTGAAGAGCTTTTCAATGGTGGAAAACAGCTGCTCCCGGGTTTGCCATATGGTGATTTGATTTCACATAAATTAATATGGGAATATGAGCACAATGAGCAAATAGCTGGAAAATTGAAGATAGTTAAAATAGTTGCAAAGAAAAATTGCAACACCATTGCACACTTATGTCTTTAATGTTATTTTTTTCTCGTGGTTGATGATAATAACAAACAAAGTTAAGGCATAACCACGAGCAGATCACACAATAACACTCGTTCAGTTTTTATTGTTTAACTACCAGCATAGTCAATAATAATCCTGATTAGGCTTAACAACCCCAACAAATCCTTTATATACAACATTAATTAATGTTTAACTAAAGTATTTGGCATCTTTTTTAAGTTTAACATCACCTCAATGACCTGACAGTTATTCATGTTTTCCAGCTGTGGCTCACACACACAATGCATATTCACCGATCCTGACTTTCTACCCCACCATTATACAGGTGTCTGAGTCATCCCTGTTACCACCAAAGGTGGAACAACACAGACCCAGCATTAAACCTCCATTATGTGAATACAGAACAGCAGGGTAGAATAAAGGCACACCCACACTGAATGGGCTGTATAAATGGGTCTTTCCACACAAATCCACATTTTAACTTAATTCATTACAATTATTTTACTTCTCCGGCCAGTTAGAAAAAAAGTTTGTATTCAGCAAGTTTCAAAATGTCTGCAGCTATATTTTCAGCCATTGTGTTGACAGAATAAAGCAAGTTTTAACCCGATCAATAGACCTAAACGTTCAGAGTGTGTAGAGCAAAAGCAAGAACGTTATTGAAAACTGTACAACAAATACTCTCACAAGAGGGACAGAAAAACACGGACACAGACAAAACAGTCCCAGCTTTTGTTTTTGAAAGTCCCTCCTACTTTCAAGAATGCAGATATGTAAAATGCCACAGGGGAGGTTGTCCCTTTGCCTACCTGAAATAGAGTGTTTAATATGAAACTATGGTTGTCGTTATTGTTTAGGGCTCATTCAACTAGAACACAAAGCTGGACAGTGGAAGTGATGCTTTTATGTGTTCAGTTGTTGCTCTTCATCTCTCTTAACTTTGCCTCATCTGTAATAGCTTAACAATTAATCAATGTATTTATAATGGCCTTCAAGCCCAGCGGCATCTCCTATGGCAATACAACCAAATTGGATGCAAAGCTGTGATCCTCAAAGAATTTCCATCACAAGAATAATGCCATCCCAGGGCACCGCTGCAAATGCTAGCCCCAAGCATTAGGCACAGATAATTTAAACACATAAGCAGGTTCTTAGTGCACCTTAATCAACGCCAACGGTGTCTTCTAGTTGGGAGGGAGGGGATTGCAATAAAGAGATAACACTTGTATAACCTGGGGACTTGCTGCAGAAGAAATATGGAGCGCTGAAGCCCTCTGGGTAATGAGAAATAAAACTCCTGACAAAGGCTTCTCCACCTGGAGTTTTTGTACCACAGCAAAGTCAAACAATGAGCAAGCTCACATCGTATACATTCATACAAACAAACAGTGCAAAGTTTTCATTAGCATTTACCAATCAGTGATTGGCACATGATACTTGAAAATAACTGTTTTGGATTAAACTTGTGGGAGCATATATTAGCAAAATCAAATGCATTGGCATTTTTTTATGATATTCTCACAAATGAAAAATCATAAAAAAGCATCCAAAACAGAGTGAAGTTTCTTGTTGCAATATGCAATGAAATAGGATAACAAGCATAATTCTAGACCCTATTGAAAAATTTTAATTTTTCAATGAAGCACTTCCAGCAGCAACCAGGTGTCAACATCAACAACCCCTTCCCACATTTCCCATGAAACTGATATATGGAAGCATTACCCCAAAACCAAATGTGCCCGAAAACATTATTAGTGCCATTTCCTCTTACGTCTTAAGGCAAGAAGTGCTGAAGGCAGATCACAGAGAGCATTTCCCAATGATGAAGTGCCTTCCTCTTTAGGTGTCTCTCACATCACACAGGAAATGTATGAGATTTATCAGTGTTGGCCCTCTCAGGAGCTTTCACTGTGGCGGAGCCATTCCGCGGATCCTGCTTTCCTGCTCTTACTAAGGGAGCAGGTGTACTTTTGCCACATAGGGGTTCTGAATTATGTCTTTGATTGCGTTGTCAAAGTACAAAATGAAAGATAGATAACCAGAAAAAGTACAATTGCTGGTTTCGCATATAAAAAAATACAACAAAAGCTGGTATTCCACTATGGCCACATCCATGCAAAGCTTGTTTTTTTAACCAATCACTAATATATTATTTTTGATTCTTCCACGACCTTTGTATATGATGCTGACTTACATATACCAGACCAGATTGCGCATCATTTCCAGTACCCTAATGATAACAATGAGATCATTGTCATCTCATGAAGCATGAAGTAGTTACTTGTGCTATCTTCTTTTAAAAATTTTATACCCATTGACATTAGTACGAGTAAGAACTGGAGCGTTTTTGGGGAAATTTGGTTGTTTATTTCTGACACTAGCATGAGCTTTATCTACAAAACTTTTCAGCACAAAATTTCTCTACCGATTGTCCGGTTTTGTCCAAATTTGGTGAATATGAAATCATATTTTATTCCTATTTTAATCAAATGGTTCATTATTTACTCATTTGAGGGAGTTTTTTTCCCTATCACAAAAAATAGTTTGGAAATAACTTTACATTTAATTTGAGGTTTTCAATCAGGGGGATTGCTTAAACAAGGAAGGGAATTGGGGACTTTTATCCACTGTGAGTAACGTACAAAAAAAATATTAATTATGTCATATTGATCTTAATAAAAGGAATACAATATTCATAATTATCTTTATTTGTGTGTACTTTGAGCTGAAACTGTTTGATGCAATCATGATTTGCGGTAATTCTCCAGACATGATATTAGAAACCTCTCCTGACTTTCCATCGTCATGGGGGGGAGGCATAATTAGTTTTAATTATTTGTGTAGATTGTCAGTAAAGCAAGCTGTTCCTCAGAGACCCTAACAACCATCATCAATGGTTGGATCAGCTGTAAACATGTGACCTTAATCATTCTGAATGTGTTAATTATATTTATCACAGGAGGCTCAACACCTAAAACTACCAATCTCTCAGTTAGAACTGAAGATTACTCTTGGATAAGAGGTGATATACTCATATGTGAAAAGAAAAACTCCAGTGGTATCCGGTTCAAGCTTAAATGTTACAGTTTTTTGTTGAAGATCAAAAAAATATAATTTTTTAGTTGGATTAACTGAAATCCCCCAGTATTTGCCTATGGATCCTAGTGGATCCTGCAGCATCTAAAACAGTCCAAACTATATTTTCTATTTAGGATTTTATTAACAGTTGTTTAACACTACTAAGACAATGACTATCTAAAAATACTTTTTTGAGAACAAAGAGACATATCATTTACTGGTGACTTCATATTTAAAATTCCGTCTACTTCTATTTCTGGAGACATATTTGTCTGTGTAAACGTATAGGAAATACATCCTAAATTCAATTTCTAATTATTTTATCGGGGATGTTATGGCCTCGTCGTTGCCGGTGCTGCGTTTGCCCCTTATCTTTCAGGTTACGATAACTCAAAAACTATATTATGGATCATTTTCAAATATTATACCAAGATAAATTTTAGTGCAAACTGTTTTGATTTTGGGAAAGGTTGGTTGCACATGTCAGACCTAAGGGGGGGCCTTATCTCCAAAACTTTTTGAGCCGTAATTTCTCAAAAAATAATTGTTCTTGTTTTACTCATTAGTGGTGAGTCCTTTCTACAAAAACCTTCAAATCGAATCAAGGAGAACTATCTAGTATTTATATCATATTTTACTCACTTGGGGAGCACTTTTTGGAAAAGATACTACAGAGATAACCTCACATTTAATTTGAGCAGTTTAATGGGGGTGATTGCTTTACAATGCAGGGCATTAGGGACTTTTCAAAGGATATACTGTTGCTGTCAAGTGTAGTTAGTGACAAAAGTAACATTTTTGTGTACTTTCACTATACTACTAATAGGAATTATTTGAGAGAGCTCTAAATGAACTGTTTTTTTGTATTTCCACAACAGCTTTTTTTTTTCAATGAAATGGAAATTTTTTGGGGAAAAGGTGCTCTATTGGGTGGGTAAAATTTAGAAAAACAAAAAGCCTTAAGTTAAAACTCTGCTTGCAAACGATGTGATTTGGACTGGAATTTGCATTTTCCAAGGCACTTTTGTATTGAAAGCAACAGAAATAATTGAAATAAAACTTTTATTAAAGGATATCCTTGTTTTTTTAATTTTCTAATGGACATTCTTTGATGTGGTTTGTCCTGTACACAACAACGGCATTTTGGGGGTCTTAAAACTCAGACTTAAACTGAAAACTAGTTGCAGAGTTTAGTCCGACTTTTAAAGTTAAGTCAGCTGTTATGAAAACTGTGACAAAGCCCAACTTTGCAGTAATAGATATAATGGGCTATCTTTCTTTTATCCAGATGCTTGCTTTATGCTGTTGTATTGATTTTGAAAATTGACACTGCCAACAGCCCAGGTTAGACGTCTTGGAGACTGTTTGGACACTTGAAAAGGAAGGATATCTATTGGCAGAAGGATGCTGGAGATGGCGCTGCAAGACTGGAGAAAAAGCGGAAGACCAAAGTGAAGGTATCTGGATGTGTTGAAAGAGGTTTTGTTAGTTGTTGGTTGATGATACAGAGAAGGATGCATGGGACGGGGCGAGGTGGAAACAGATGATCTGATGTGGAGACCCCTGAAGGGGAGCAGCCAAAAGAAGAAGACGAAGACACCATCAACTATTTCCCAAGTTCCACATTTTACAGAATGTGGATTGTCTCCAAATATTAAACATAAGGTAAGAAATGTGTTGTATAGCAAAACGGTTGCATGGAATCTCAGCCAGAAACACTTTTTTTATTATTTTTGAAACAATATCAACCAGCATCCACTATGGATTCTGTCAGTAAGAGCAATCAGGTACTAAGAACACGTGAGCATCAATAAGAACAACTTATACAAACAAAAATTAATTAAATGCATGAATTAAAAAATAAAATAACTGTTTGGTTGTGAAATGTGTTGGATGTGTTTATGCTATGCTGTTTGTTTATGTCTAATCCTTCTGCAGTGATTTATGAATGAGTGAAGGTACTTCAATGTTGTCTGTCCACAGCTGCTTTAAACTGCGTGACGAGTTTCTCCCTTCCCTCATTAAACTTCTGCCACTCTCTGATGGCAGTTGGGCAGATATGTTGATAAATCTGCAGCCTCTAAGTGCCAAACCTGAGAATATTGCTATTACACATGGCTGTCAACTTTATTTGTCACAATTACTACTACACATAGCAGCCAGTGCCGTTCTGCCGCTGCTTGTTTATTCAGGAAAACGATGAATTACTGGAGCTCATTAATCCTGTGTGTAACGGCTGCCTTGCAGTGAAAAACATGTAGGAAACAATTAAGTTATGTTTTATTCTTGAAACACAATGGAAAGCAATGTCTCAAATGCAAAGTAACCATTTACAATAACATTAATCTCCTCACATTTTTTAAATATGTTTCCTTCATCTGCCATTGGCTGCATATCATCATCCTTTTAGTTATTGATTGGCACTTTGGAGACAACACCATGATTTCCTCCGATTTCTCATATGTTTAATGTTTTGACACGCTTCACCGTTATTGGTTCAGCAGTGTCAGGGCGATGAGAAGATTGATAGAACTAGCTGAGAGTGGATTAATATTGACACTTTTGCACTTTGCAAGCTGCACAGACATGATTTAAATAGTGGGAGTTTTGGACATGAACACTCTTAAGCCCTCTTATCACCATCCATGTCAACCATTGTCACTGGTTACTGGTCTTATACAAAGGGGATTAAATATTTCAGCTTTTGTACATACTTCAACAGAATATCTAGAAGGTATATTAGTGTATTGAATAAGACACACTAGGTTTAAATGTATCTCCAATGGAAACACATCCACATGCTGTTTGAAACACACTTCACACTTCAAATCAAACTTTCACACACACATTAAGACACTTACAGAGAAACTGCACATTGTAACATTTTCTCCACCTCACAACTGTTTACCCGAGGCCAGTGTTCACATCACTTGAAGGCAAACACATGCCAAACATAACCCATCATTTCTGTGCCTATCTTACCAAAATTCCATTTCATGCTATGCATGTGTAAGAGATGCTACGTGGTAGGAAGGCTTTAACGGATCTGACAATAGAGCTCACTTGATCTCACTTGAGCTCTTTTGTCAGATCTCAAGTGACCAGATATGTCGAAACAATCCCAAAGAATAAACTCCTCTGTTGAATTTAACATACAAAAAAACAGTGCCCATAGCATTGTGTGTGTGAGAGGCCACATAAGAAAAAAATATTGTAAAAACACTGCGACTTCAAATTGTTACATTTCATATTGTTATTTTGAAAGAAAAACTTATGATTTGTTTTTAATGTTCAAATTTCAAGTTCAGAGCTATCTGATTGTTTACCTGTGACAATTTGAAATAATTTCGAGCATCAAACGTATATATATATATATATATATATTGCTCAAATTGTATGAATCCTAGCATATATACTACAAACCTATCTTTAATTTTTATAGTGAGTCGCTTAATCAAATATGTCTCTTAACGTTTGAAGAATAGTGCATTGAAGCAATTTGAATAAATACAAACTTGATTGGATTATTAAATTAGATTATAATATCTTCAGGAAGATGGAGTGATCATCTGCACAGGCACACTGAGCTCTCAGTTTATCAGTTTGTTGGAAGTGATGAGGATTTTCAGGACTAATTCCCTCTTGTCAGCATGACTTTCTGGGCTCATTTGGTCTTAACAGACAATGCATTCGCAGAAATTAAGTGACTTAATCTGATTCTAAATGATAATATACTCTTTAATCTGTCGTTTTTCAAGTAAGATATTCACTTACTGAAATTAAGAATATGGTTTAATAATAAGATGATACATTAAATTTTCACACATGGAAATGAATGGGATTTTGGCGACTCACTATTTGTCAAACATGTATATATATAGTAAAGATGAAGCAATGTACTTAAGCAATTTTGATTTTTGTTTGATGTTGTTGGCTTTTGCTGGAGACAAGCAGTAGCTGCAAGATAACTGCATGAGCCAATGCTTCATAAGGCACCAGCATTACTCAAGAATGATCATTTAAAGATCTCAGCATGTCATACTGATTGACCTCAAGAGGTTGATGTGCGTGTGCTGATGTAAGGTTGTTGTGACAGGTGTAGTTAAGAGATACAGAATAAATGGAGTAAGGCCAAATAAACAGCTCCAGTTTAATAATAATAATAATAATACATTTAATTCATAATGCACTTTACATTTGGATCAGATCTCAAAGTGCTACAAAGTAAAAGCAGATAAAAGCATCAATAAAAAATATGATAATAATTATATGAAAACATGACCAAAAAGCAGCAACGCTAATTAAAGTTACAGGTTCTGCTAAAAAGGAAAGTTTTAAGTCCTTTTTTAAATGTGTCAGTCGTCTGTGGAGCCCTCAGATGGTCAGGGAGGGCATTCCACAGACGAGGGGCAGCAGAACAGAAGGCCCGAAGTTTAGAACCAAATCTGATGCTGTATTGATCGGAGTACTCATTGTGCTAGTCCCAATGATGGATAAATGTTGCAGGGCTGCATCCCGAAGGGGATCAGGTATAAAATAGTAAAATCATCATGCGACCCCTAATCCGGAGCAGCAAATAAACCCACACAAGTTTGAAACAAGCCCATAAAACTTCAACTAGTGACCTCATTAAGTGTCTTCAAAGAAAAGAAAGCCAGTTTTACTCAGCAGACTTGGCAACAGTGGTTGAAAACAAAGTAAGCCTTGTTAATGAATTAAAACCCCAAGATTATAAATGGTCTGTTAGTACTCATCTTATGCCGGTTTTCATTTCATGTTCTTTTGAAGCATATAAGCATGCGCAATAAATTAAAAGTCAAAATTTATAATTTAAGTAAAGCACTGTAAGGTGTTGTTAGCATTAATCAATGATTACCAGACTGTATCATCAATGCATCTCTATGGCAAATTCTGATAAACCTTGTGTTGCTAATTAAATTATGCCTGTCTCAAATTTGAATTCTGTTGACAGCCCACAAATACCGGTGCAACAGTATCAGCCGAGCAAACAATCAGAAAATCTAACAGCTGAGCGAACACAAACATCTCAGGATTGACTTAACAAAGCTCCATAATGCAGGAAAGTGAAGCCAGCCCTCATTATATAATAATTCTGAGAGCATATCTCAGAATTACATTCCTTTTGCTAGGAAGCATTAAATTTCTCCTTAAGCCACATTGACACTTCAATCTCTACACTGTAATTATAATTTATTAATGATGCAATTTGCAATTTGGCTAGACAGAAGCTTGGATGCAGTGACACAGTTATTGACATTAACTGGTAGAGTTTCTATCCCATGGCTTCATTGAAAAGACTGTGGCTAATTATGGTCCGATAGGGTTCTTATCTCTTAGTATGTCTTCAAGGAGCTCGGAATTTGTTATAATTTAAGACTGTTGCATAGCCTGCAATTGTTGTTCAGTATGCAAACGTTATAAAGTGGGCTTTCTACAGTAGATACATCAAGTTTAAATCCCCCCTTGTATTTATGATCTGACAAACGGATGACATGATCGCTGACTGCACAATGAAGGTGATGAATTCAGAGAAATTTTGTTACTTATTCATGCGAAGAAATAAAGACATCAAACTTCTATCTTCTTCTAATTTAAGAGAAAGGTAAGACAAAATAAAGTCAAAATATTCCATACTTAAACTTACAATATGTGATGGAATTAAATTTTTCATTCTAATAAGTCCTATACCACTGATGACTCTGTGACTCAGAGTTCTTATCTCTCTATTTTAAAGTAATTGTAGGATTATTAATAGTTTTATACTCGGGAGAAATAAATAACATTACAGCCAACACTTCTCTCTGGGAGAATGTTACCAAAAGCACTGATTGAGGTTTCAAACAATAATATATGTTCTGCATTAAAAATAGTGACTGTGAATCATGACGATTTATATTAGTTCAAAAACCCATTGGTTTCTTTGTGATCTTTTTTTAAAATATATGATTATATCACATGTGATGTTTTTCTTGGAAATTGATTTAATGTATTCACATCAGAAACAGACTTTTTGGGGAACGGGACACCATTTTCTGAGTTGATTATGAAAATAGATAGGCCTTTTAAATAAACACAGTCTTTTGTACATTTTCAAAAAAATATTAATTGTAGACTAAGGAAATTATTAATCAAGTTTTTTTAAATTAAGACACTAAAACACCCATTTTAATTAATTTATCATACATAGTTTTAATTATTATAATAAACTTATATTACTATGATGGTGCATTTTTGTCTAGTTTTTTGTTCAATTATGGTATTTTTGTGTTCATTTTAGACTTTCTGCTTTGTCAATAGTTGACTTTAATTAACAATTTTAATTAAAGTTCAGAAAAGAGAAAAAGTTGGCATATTTCTATTGTGTGTCTTTTCTTGCAGTGTAGACCAGGTCGTGGTTCTATTTATGGCAACAACGTGAAATATTGACAAGGAGTAAAAATGGATCAACAAACATGGTGTCATCACCTAAGATCCCGAAACTGAGACACAAAGTACCTACACTATCTTACACTTAAAAATCTTAATTTATCTTAATTAAATCTGGAGAAAATGTTGTTCCTCTACTGGGATATCATGCAAATCAATGTACATTGTTACTAGTTAAATGAAGCTTAGACAAGCTGTTGCAACTTATGAAGACAAAGGTAGGTATATATATTTTTCTTAAAATCAGACTACTTTCCCAATGTGAAACATGACTTTGTGAGATTTTTCTTTTTCTTTCAGACATAAAATAAGACCTAAAAAAATGCTTTTTACTTTCAGGAAATAATTTTGTTCTGTGCCAAAGAATTACATCAGAAGAAATTCATATGTCTGTCTCATTATTTCCATGTCCTTGTGGGCTTGGGACCGAAACATCATTCCGCCCTTAAAAGCATTTTATACCTGTGCAGGCAAGGCCATAGTGGCATGAAATCAGCCGTTCTATGTGTCAATGGACTGGGAGATTCACAGGTGACTGGACTCTGGTGTCATTTTGACTGAAAAATAATTGTAACGAATATCTCTAACGTTCAAATACTGCAGTTTGCTGAACAGAAAACACAGCTTATGTGACAATGAAAGCACAAGGGGTATGTGCTCCCTTCTTACAGCTTACAGTACATTTTTTATTTCAAGTCAGCAAGGATATTTTAAATATATGTATCGAGAAGGCAGTCCTTTGATCTGAATTTTACTGCCTTGGGATATTATACAACAAATGTGGTCTTTTTTTATTCTCCAGTGGAGATATGCCGACAAACAGCATACTTATCTTTATAAGGTGGAATTTAATACAATACAAAAATGTACTGCCTGAGTTGTTGCCCACCACTGCAGACACATTGGGCCCGACAGTGGCTACATAGGCCGACTCTGACTACTTGTGCCACAACCACTCTGAAGTACCATCCACGTGTTCCTTAAGTCCCCACATCTTGAGTGTTGCCACAATGTAGCAATCCTAATCATATTTACAATTCCACTACCTTGACTCCACCCCTGTATTTTAGCTATGGATGAGTGGTTCTGAAATTTTTTTCAATAACAAGCAAAACCTGGGGCAGCTATGGCTCCATAGGTCGAATGGTCATCCCCAGTCGGTGGTTCGATTCCAGCTCCTGCTGTCTAGCGGTGGGCTACTTGAGGACGATACCGAATCCATTTGCGTCCTGGGCACTTCACTTTCCATGTACTGGGAATATCAACATAATAATAAATAGCTAACATCATTATCATCAAAATCGCACAACCTCTTTGGTAGAAAAAAATATTTCCCACAGGTTGACAGCGTGTTTCCGATGGGTTCCGAAATATAGTTGTCAAACAAAAGTGTATCACTTGCTCAATTAATGCAAATTACTAGCCATTTTCTATCTAAGATCAACATACACAACTATTTACAGTTTAAAATGAATAAACACTAAAAATTAAGAATTAAATAACTGTTAATAAAATAACCAACAGAGTCTCTGGGTATATAGGGGGCATATGGATTAACAATAATTTATCTTATGCGCAAAAACGATAATAAGTTGTGCCCATAATATTTATTTTTTTCATCAGGGGAGTTCATTGGCTCGCTAGTTGGCCTCTATTAATCATTAAAGAAATATTCAGAGCAGTGTCTAATTAATAAACACTCTCTCAAGTTTACCTGAGAAAATATATGTAAAGTCAATTGATTTATTTGTACACCATTGTTTATTGTTTGTTTGTCAATGCCAATTCCTTTAGCACGTATATGGCAATTCCCTGTCTATGTTAGAATTAAGCTAATGGACCAAGCGCTAATTATTTTTTCCAAATTGTTGTGGGGCAATACACATTCTGAATGCACCTGGAAACCTTTATCTGTAATTTGAAGAGCTGTTTATCTGCCAAGGTGTGTGCATCTTCCTGGGAAAGTCTTACTTTTGAGATTTGTGAGTAACTGACACCAGTATTGTATAAGAACAGCCTTGTAGGTGATCTGAGTAGCTGTCACAATGTTTTTGATTCTGTTTTAGCTTTTCTTTTTATACACCTTTGATAGGATTTCAGCAGTTCTGCTGCTACTTTTCAGCCAAATTATCCTCTAATCTTGGTATCCAATTTAATATCCAAAGTCGTGCCGGTGGAGCAATGCAGTTCATGTCATTTAACAATTGCATTTAAAATTAAAAAAACATTTGTATTATGATACTTATATTCGCATTCCTAATAACAGTTATTATCGTTTAACTATTTTTCGTATGCACGACTGATATTTTTCAGACTTTTTAAACAATGTCACGTTGGCTCAGTTGACGGCAATGTTGATTTATCAATTACAACTAATTATCAGTAACTACTACTTTTCTGTATATAAACATATAAAAATTTCTATATCTTTTACAATAATCATTGTTTGCTTGTAGAATTCTAACAAGATTTGCTCATGTTTAAATTGAACATATATATTTGGAAGAGTTCTTGCTAAAAGGTACTCACTGTTTTATGTAGAATCGGAAGGCAACATATTTTTTCAAGTTAAGACATACTGTGGTAAACGGAATGTACTATACAAGCGCATTTCTATTCTCCTCGGACCAAAACGTTTTACAAACAAAAGCCAGGGTTCACACAAACATTCAAACAATGGTCTCAGGACTTGTTATACCTGAGGACATCATGAAATATAGGAATACAAGAAATTACACCCCCATATCCATTTTCATTAGGATAGACGTGTAGGGGTTCTTTTGGGCAGGTACCCAACACTCCAATATCTCCTTGCGTCAGACCTGGAGATGGCGTCACACCCAACCCCCTTCTTTTATAATTCCTAATGGTGCATCAAGTGTTAGGGACCCCCTCTAATGGGTGAGTTGAAGCCCCTCCCCCTCATCCTATCAGCATCTTCAACGTCATGCTATTCCTACCATCCTCCATTTTGTTAGTTTCCCGACATGACCGGAAGTGTCTTCTTTATTTGGTCATTTCGGGCAGACATAGCATGACCTTGAGTATAGGTTATCTTGACAGTCTGAACCGTCTCTATGTACTCCCACGACCACCTGTCGGAGATATGATATATAGGAGAGACGGTTGGGAGACGGCAAGGTTTTTGACGCCGTCTGACTGAACATCTGACTTTATGCCTGACTGTGTGACTAAGTGAGAGAGACAGGGAGATGGGGGCGGGCAGGTTGCAGTAACTTACAGCTGAGGAGGCCATAGAAGTTGGAATAATAGGTATAACAGAGTCGTAGTCAAATATAAATGTTTTCCAAAATCTTCAAACTTCTTATTGCAGCTTTTATAAGCTTAATTATGTGATCCCATGATGAAGTAATTCCTAACAGCCGTTGGTTCATAGGAAATCTCATTATCATTACTATTATTATTGATATATATATGATAATAATTTTTGTTAAAAATAGTATCTTATAAATAAATAAAAAATAGATCATTATTAGAAGAAGCAGTAATTGAAGTTACATCTTAATCTTTCTGAATCTAGTCTAGTATTTGTTTTCAGTATTTTTTTCCAGCATTTATTTGTAAAAGAATTGCCACTACAAACATCGGCTTTAGGATGCTGTCATTTCTGCATGAAAATCATTTGCAGGAACTCTATCCAGATCTTAATTTTCATATCATATTGCAGAAACTCTTCCTGTCACAGTCACCTCTTCTGACCCAGGCTTTTCAAAATTGAACTTCATTGAAACAAACCTCCACCCCTCTGGAGAACCACAGCTTTAGAGTAATCTGACTACCAGAACCATTCATTCAAATCAGCCGTAACACCGGTCACACAATGACCTCACTATTGATTCTGCATCTGTAAACGTCAAACATCCTAATTTCAAATACATGCAGCAAATATTATAATTCAATAAATATATTTTTTTATACGTATATCTTTTTACAAGATAAATAATCAAATGAGAAAAAGTACTTTTAATTGTTTTTTGTGACCGTAACTGAACCCGAAATAAGTGACTAATGTTGTTATGTAGTTACTTAAATAGCGACCCGCGGTTATGTTTCTTTTTATTTCATGACTTTCTTCTATTATCTCGTGTACACCATTATATTAACAAATATTTCACAGACTTTGAAAAACCAGTCAGAAATACATCTTGTGACTCCACACAGTCTTTGCGTTATGCTTTGTGAGCAAGCAGCTGACAGTAAGCATGCATTGAAAGCTCATGTAGTGAAAGGAGCATAATTGGAAAATGAGACGTTGAAAAGTATTTTAAAAAAAAAGAACAGAAAAACCCCACATTGTTCAGACTCGCCTGATGCTGCTTTGGGTTTGGAGAGGTTGTTCAGAAGATGGTGGCAACATTTGGAAAATCCATCAAAAATCTAATTTAGGGCGTAATACTAAACTCTTTATTATTGTGGGGAAAGTTATTTATACACAAATGAAGATATCGTAAATATAACTAAACCCTGTATAATCTACTGGCGGAACGATTGAAGTTCTTCAGTAAGTCTCTGAAAAGATGAATAAGTTTAAAATGATTACCATTATTTAATTGAGTAACCTAAATTGGAGTTTAGGCCTTTTTATGTTTGATGTATTGTTGGTGGGGTTTTTTTGTTACTCATTGACTTTTTTTTGTATATTCTGTTGGTTTGTTTTGGATTTTGTTCCACTTTGACCTAATTGTGACTTTTAGTATATAAGGTAACAATGGGCAGACAATAACTTGAAAACAATTTGAGATTTATGGTAAATACCTACATCAAACAAAAAAAACAAAAACATTTTCCTCGCTCTAAATAAGTTGGATGGTGGACTTTATGTAAGTGATATGCTTGTCAAAAGGTACATTATCAGTCCCTGTTCAATCACAGCTAGCTAAGGTGATTTCAGACTTTTCTCATTGATTAGCTTGTGTTCATTTTGAATGTTCTATTTTTGAAACAACTGGCATCAGAGTTGTCATTTACTGACCGTAAAATCAACATTATTTTACTGTCACTTCAATTTAAGATTTTGCACTGTTCATACAAACTGTCTTTTACGACTTTCACTGCTTTTTTTTACAGTTAATTAGTTTGTATTGTTTTTTTTCTATCGCTAACAAGAATTGTTCGATACCAATGTGCACACAGCTTGTTAGACCAAGGAAACTGAAACCTCTGTTTAAGTGAGACCATAAAACTCACATTGCCATCAGAATCCAACTGAGTATTCCCTTTTAATGACTTTGTAATTACAGATTTTCTCTATCACTAACAAGCATCGGTCAAACCTGAAGCCAGTTATTCAAAACTGTTCACACAGTCTGCATCACCAACATGCTTTCTTGACCGAACAATTAAACTCCCTTTCAAAACTCACTCAAACCGCCAAAACCCTTCATCAAACCTTCAAAAAGCTTCTTCAAAACCCACAAAAACCACCAAAACTCTTCATCAAAACTCACTCATCTATGATCTTCTGCTATGTTCTGAACCCTCCAGAACTCTCAGGTTGTCTGGATCAGGTCTACTTTAGTGTCCCCAGAGTAAGGTCCAAACATGGAGAAGAGGTCTTCAGTTTTAATGTACCAAATATTTGGAACAAGCTCCCAGAAAACAGGCGGACCACTCAAATTCTCGGTTCTTTTAAATTAGTTGTTAAAAAGCAGCTTATTCACTGCCTTTTTTTCAATTTTAAACATTTTCAGTTATTCTTATTTCTGTCTTTCCGATTCAGAACTGTTAAGGCAAACACTGAATTATGTCTGAGGTAAAATGGGCATAGAAATTTCGTAAACATTGATATTCCTCTATTCTAGCTTTTATTTAAAGCTAAAAGCTAGCTCGTTTCTAAATTTTGGATCTTTCTTAATGATTATAACTGTTTTTAATTATGTCTTAATGCCTCTTGCCCTTTGTCTCAGTGTTCATGATTGTTTGTGTAAAGCACTTTGAATTGCCCTGTGGCTGAAAGGTGCTGCATTAATAAAGTTGCCATGCCTTGGAAATGCTGCTTCAAGGCACGGCAACTTCATCACCCACAATAACCTTTTCAGTTTATTGATTGGGCTAAATTCTATCTTACAAGAAGGATTCAAAAATGAAAAAAATGTTCTTCAATTTACTCCTGCATATACTCTTCTACTAGTTAAAAATAAAAAATTGAAACCAAAAAATGAAATCCATAACAATCCAGGAATAGTCAACAACACTGACACTAGTCGTCGCTTCTTGCGACCCTTCTCTACCCACTAAACTGTGTTTTCTGATCCATGTTTCTACAGAGAATCAGTCTGAGGATGTCCTTTAGGTCTGATTCGGTAGCGAGAAAAAAAACCCTGAGAAGGCCTTCAGCTGAAAACCACAGTGTTTGGACTCATAAAACACATTTCATTTCAGGTTTTCTAAATGTTATGCCGAGAATTTCGACATATTTCAAAATGGTTCGAAATGTGAACCGAATCATCATTCGGTTTTAATTTGTTTTAAAAGTTTTTGAAAAAACTGTTTCAGTCTCAAAATGTTCTGCAGATACAAACAGGATGTAGAGTGTTTTGTCGGTGGTGGAGTGTAGATGAGAAAAGAATTGATGGATTTTGGAAAATGTGTTCATTGAATGCGTTGAGTGTGAATGCAATGAAAAAGGATTTCCGGTTTAATATACATCTGTTTCTCTGGCTGCATGAAAAGTTTTAACCATGTGACTATAGAGTTTGCAAAACAAAAAACAAAACCCTAGTAAACTTGGTTGTTAACCTAAATCAATACTGACTTAGCAAATCACACTATATACCATTTAACACGCTCTTGTTGACAACAGCAGAGAAAAATGTTACCGGTAGTCAGTTTTCACAAACTTTTCTCCTGAGCAGGCTTTGAGAACGAATCGCAAACCGTAACAAATGTTCTTTGGGAATGTACAAATGTCTTATTGCACTCTATTTTTCATGAATGCACATGCAGAACAAGCGAATGTTAAACTAACGCTAAAAGAAATCCCAATACTATCCAAACAGCCCTTCAGCCTGTTGCTGAACATATGACAATGTTAAGCCACTTGTTGGATTTCACATTTGGACTGCAGTTCCTGAGTGTCCAAATGTGAATTGTGTATTTTTTTTCATTATTTTGTATTGAAGTAGTTAGAAAGAATTAACACATTAAATCACACCCATACATAACTTGTTTATTTTTGATTTACTTTCCAAGAGGATATGCAATAATAATAATAATAATAATAATAATAATACAACAGGTATAATATGCCAGGACTGATCAGGTATAGAGTGGTCATAGATTGAAGGACAACAGAAGATCTTCTTTTTCCTAAGCTTCCCCATCGTCCAGACAGTGGCTGGATAATATAAGTTCACCATTTGCCATTTATTTTTGTGAAGGTTTGCCAGTGTTCATTTCACTGGTGGGTCTCTCGAAACACACTTGTTGTTGAGCTGAACTGAATCGATGACGAAAATTAATTAACTGCAGGAGTCTCATGCGGGATTTCCTTTGTTATAACAGAAACCCATATATCTAAGTAAGACAAATGGGACTCCTGCAAAATGTTGATTTTACAGTCAGTAAATGACAACTCTGATGCCAGTTGTTTAATAATAATAATAATAATAATACATTTAATTTATAATGCACTTTAAATTTAGAAAAATTTAACATTCAAAATGAACACAAGCTAATCACTGAGAAAAGTCTGCAATCAACTTAGCTAGCTGTGATTGAACAAAGTCCTTTAGACATATCACTGACATAAAGTCAACCATCCAACTTATTTAGAGCAAGGGAAGTTTTTGTTATTTTTGTTTGCTGTAGATATTTACCATGAATCTCAAAGTGTTTTCAAGTTAGTGTCTACCCATTGTTACCTTATATACTAAAGTCAAAATTAGGTCAAAGAGGAACTAAATCTGATTTGCCATCCACCAATCGAAAACAAACCAGACCACAAAAATATACAGATTATACAAAAAGAAGTCAATGAGTAACAAAAAAAAACCCACCAACAACACTTCACACATAAAGGGGCCTGACTTCCAATTTAGATTACTCAATTGAATAATAGGAGTAATTTAAAGCCTTTCAACTTATTCATCTTTTCAGAGACTTACTAAAGAACTTCCATCGTTCCACTAGTAGATTATACAGCGTTTAGTTATATTTAAGATATCTTCATTTGTGTATAAATAACTTTCCCCACAATAATAAAGAGTTTAATAAGAAGTCCTAATTTAGATTTTTCATTGATTTTCCAAATGTTATGGTTTCCTTGTGTTAAAAGTTGTTTCTTTGGTCCGTATAGCAGCCTCTGTGTGTCACTGCAGAAAGACGGTTCTGAGGGGCAATGGAAAAATGCAAGTTCCAACTTCTCAATGTTCTTTTCACCAAATGCATTGTCACTTGTCTCGGAATTAAATCTCAATCTAAAAAAGTGTTTTTTCCGGAAAAATGAAATTTGCCTCTTTCACTTTAGAAGTAAGAGGGAGCATGAAGAATATCTTTCTAGTTAACTTAATGAAGGTTGGTGCAAGAATTTCACAGTGCTGAAGAAATCATGCAGTCCTCATTTAGAAACTTTATTTATCAACTGCAAGCTGTTTTATTCCCCAAGGGAGTTTTCCTCGTTCATTCTGGCTGGAGTTTACATCCCACCTCAGGCCCCCGTTGGTGAGGCGTTGCAACACTGCGCTTACCAGATTTCTGATCTGGATCATGAACACCAAGACTCTCTATTCATCATTCTTGGGGACTTTAACAGTGCAAACCTCAGCCACGAACTGCCAAAATATAGACAACACATCATGTGTCCCACCAGGAACACTAACACGCTGGACCACTGCTACACCACAATAAAGGATGCATATCGTTCTGTCCCTCGTGCAGCTCTGGGACTCCCTGATCATTGTGTGGTCCATCTCATCCTGTTCTACAGGCAGAAATTAAAATCTGCTAAGCCTGTAGTCAAGACTGTCAAGAGGTGGACCCAGGAGGCAAAGCTGGAGCTACAGGCCCGCTTTGACTGCACTGATTGGAATGTCTCTGAGGATGCTCCTTCAGACCTGGATGAGTTGACTGACACTGTGACAGCTTACATCTGTTTTTGCGAGGACATGTGTGTGCCAACGAGAACCTTCTGCATATACAATAACAATAAATCCTGGTTTACTGACAAAATCAGGCAGCTTCGTCAGTCCAAGGAGGAAGCTTACAGGAGTGGTGACAGAGTCCTGTACCAGCAGGCCAGAAACACACTGACCAGGGAGGTCAGAGCAGCAAAGAAGTGCTACTCTGAAAAGCTGAAAATACAAGTTCTCAGTTAACGACCCAGCATCGGTGTGGAGAGGCCTGCGAGAGGTCACCAACTACAGGAAAACAACATCCCCTGCTGTGGAGAGCTTTGAACTGCAAGGATCCTGTTTGTGGACTTCAGTTCAGTTCAACACAATCGTACCAGGAATACTCTCCTCCAAACTCCTGCAGCTCGCTGTACCAGCCTCCACCTGTCAGTGGATCACAGACTTTCTGACGGACTTAGACAGCAGGTGAGGCTGGGTAACATCTCATCCTCCACCATGACAATCAGCCCCGGGGCCCCACAGGGGTGTGTGCTGTCACCTCTACTCTTCTCAATCTACATGAATGACTGCACTTCTGACGACCCATCTGTCAAACTCTTGAAGTTTGTAGGCCTCATCCAGGACGGCGACGAGTCTGCATACTGAGGGGAGGTTGAATGGCTGGCCGTCTCGTGTGGTCACAACAACCTAGACTTGAACAAGCCCAAAACTGTACCCATCACTGCCCCCCCTCAATGTACTGAACAACACTTCGCTGTTGTGGAATCCTACAGGTTCCTGGGAACTACGATCTCTCAGGAACTTAAGTGGACATCCAACACAGACACAATCTTCAAAAAGACCCAGCACAGGATGTACTTCCTACGCCAGCTT
Organism: Lophius americanus; assembly: GCA_037951165.1. NCBI lineage: Eukaryota > Metazoa > Chordata > Actinopteri > Lophiiformes > Lophiidae > Lophius > Lophius americanus. Next base: position 3,770,273 of record JBBDHG010000014.1, read on the forward strand.
AGGCTCAACCTGCCTCAGGTGCTGCTGATCCAGTTTTACACTGCAGTAATCCAGTCTGTTCTCTGCAACTCCATCACTGTTTGGTTTGGATCTGCTACTAAATAGGACAGAAACAGACAACAACGGACAGTTAGATCTGCAGGAAAAACATCGGATCCAACCTGCCCTCCATCCAGGATTTATACTCTTCCAGTGTCAGGAAAGGGGAAGGAAATATCACTGCAGACCCGTCACACCTCGGACACAACCAGTTTGAACTTCTCCCCTCTGGCAGACGCTACAGAACGCTGTTCGCCAAAACTACCAGACACAAGAACAGATTCTACCCACAGGCCATCAACCTGATGAACAATCAAACCAGTTTGAGTGTTGTGCAATAACCTGGTTCACCCCGTTACACAATAACTACCTTCAACTGTCATTACGCTGACATCTTTGCGCTGTCATATATATTTATATAAACATATTAATACATATATATTTAAATGTATATAGCCTGTACACAGGAACATCTCCATTTGTTTATAGCTTGTATATTTGTTTTATTGCCTTGTCCATTTAATTTAAAAGTTTTTATATGACGTTTGTACTGTGAGAACTCAGTTAACCAGAGTCAAATTCCTTGTATGCATATACATGGCCAATAAAGCTGATTCTGATTCTGATTCTTTAGAGTCTAAAGATAAGATAAGCGTTGTTCCTCCCACAGTTGGCAATTTACGGTGCGATAGCAACGGTGAGCAAGACACATACAGATGGGAGATGTGTGTGTGTATGTGTGTGTTTATGGAAGTCTGCTTGTGCGTGTGTTTATGGATGTGTGTATGGATGTGAGGCGTGTGCATGTGTTTTTTTTCTTCCTGCCCATTTCTCCCCGTCACCTCATTCAACTATTTGAAAAAAATCATAAAACCTTTACCCGTCTCCGAACCTGTCTCCGAACCGTTTTTCCTTTATATCATATCTCCGACAGGTGATCGAAGGAGTACATACCAACGGTTCAAGCTGACAAGATCTTCAGGTCTTCTGCAGGTCTTCCGGTGACGTTGCCGATTCTGATTTGACGAGAGGGTGGGCATCCGATGAATGTGACGTCACTTCCAGGTTGATGACGTGGCCGCTTTGGATTTGGCGAGTGACAGGTTTGACCAAAGGTGTCCTTACTCATTTTTGATATTAATCATCTACATTTCATTATATCCACCGCGCTGCCATACCTCGATCGGGAAAGAGGCAGAAAAGCAGCTGAGGAAACAATAAATATGAACTCTTTCCCGAAATCATTGAGGAATCTTTACTTGACAAATTACATGGATGGTGCATTTGTATTGGATTGATATTACAGACGTCCTCCGTAATTATTACAAATTACTTCCGGTTCCCATGTGATACTAGTCATTCCCTCACGTAAATCTATCTATCTATCTATCTATCTATCTATCTATCTATCTATCTATCTATCTATCTATCTATCTATCTATCTATCTATCTATCTATCTATCTTTCTATCTATGTATCTATCTATCTATCTAGAGAGATCAAAAATAGATTTTTTCTTTTTTTTCCTTAAGTGCAGCAGAAACCTTATACTTCCGCAAGGGCATGTTCATGAACAACAAAAACACATCAACGGCTGGAAATTGATAGCAGTCTTAGATTGCTATCGAATTTTCTCTCCTTTTAAATGGTTGGTAAAAACTAGATAGTCCGTCGTTGAGGAGCTTCATGTGCAGCCCTTGATATTTATTCGTTGATATTGACCACACAATCAATAGAGCTTTCCTATTGCAGAGCTGGTAATATTACTCAATTTTCGCAGTTAGATAATATTACTCCCGTAACAGCCCATCTATTGATCTGACCTCACACACACTTTCCCTATTTGAACTATAAGGAATCCAGCACAGGAACTGCAAGGTCCAGTTAGAATGCACAAATTCATGCTTCACATTTAGAGATTTTTTGTTTCATACAATTTCTGTTTGCCCAATGCAATTATGGTTAGAGACAAAATCAACACAGACAAATCATAAACATTAAATGATAGTCAACTATAGTTGCCTAAGTTGTTCTGAATAAAAATCAGATTAAGTTTATAACAGAAATACGATTTGTACACCCACTTTACATAAAATATGGAAATGAAACAGTCTTACGTCCAGCTGGAATAGAATATCTATCGATCAATCTCACTAGTGCACTTAAGGTTTAACAGTTGAATATCTTTGAGCACTAGAAGTCATATGGTGAAATGTATTAATGGAGGTAACAAGGCTATATCCACAAAAGTCCCCAATCCCCTGAATGAACTGAATTAGATGTGACTTTATGTCTGAAAAGCAGTGTATTTTATTAAGAAACAAAACAAAAAAAACTTCCCCCAGTAAGTAAAATATAGTAAACTATTACTGCAAAAATCCTAATTTCCAAGAATGTCTCCTGGAGTTGATTAATATGCACCAAATTTGAACTAAATTTAATTTAAATCAGTGGTTCAGTAATTATGGCCAAAAACTTTGGAGATAAATCCATCCCTATGGTCAGAAATATACAATCCACCTTTACCAAAATCAAATTTACGTCTTTCTTTCGCAGGAACTCTGTGTTTTTCATAAAGAAGTTCCTCCTGGTGAGTGAAAAATTAACTATTAGAGTAAAATATGATATATATATGACAGATCTCCTTGATTCGATTCATAATCACCATGAATCGAATCAAGAACCAATGGTTAGGAAGTTATGTCAAAAATATAATGTTGTGAAATGTTCCTACTGGTGAGAATTTTGTTGAGGAGAAAAAATTCCAGTCAAAACACATAAGCAGAAAGCCATTGTGGACCCTTAGGCAAGGTCTTTATTGCCACCAGCCTACCCAGCCACTAACTGCCGGTTCCATGCCCGAATAAATGAGTGGGTTGTGTCAGGAGGGGCATACGATGTAAAAAAAGAAAAACTATGCCAAATCAATATGCGAAAACTGGGACAAACCCCCTAAATAAGAAGCCATTTGACATTAAGATACAATCTAGATCTCCTCAAGTCGATAAATATGCACCAAATTTGGACTATTATAAAATGATTGAATTCAATCACGGCCCTCTAGTGTCAGAAATATACAACCCACCTTATACAACACAACGACACCCTTTCTCTACGTGTCGTTTAAAATTTTTACATGATCCATTAATCAGCTTTTGAGTTATATCTTGACGGTGCTTTTCCTATAAACAAACAAACTCTTCATAGTGAGTAAAACTTTAACTATTAGAGTAATATAAAACAAGGATCACGTCGAGGCGATCCATATCCACGATATTTGTCTTAATTGGATCAGGGGTTGAGAGATTATGGCCACAAAACATTTGGAGATAAAGTGCTTAATCTTGGAAATATGCTAACTACCTTTCCTAAACTCATTCAGTTATACGTTGCATCAAGTTATACGTTGCATCAAGGAGATATAAAATTTGAAAATTATCAATGAAATAGTTTTAGTGTTACTTAACACAAAGGATCAGCAGCATTAATGGTGCACATGGAAATGGCAAATGGCACCTTCGTATTATAATAAATTATTCCAGAAAAATACAATTATTTAGAAACAGGTAGTTTTTTTACATTTTGCAGCACTGACTCATGGTTATTACACATAAACTACCACAAGTGTTTCAAGGTAATATTTGCACCTCTGGATGTTTGATTTAATATATTATTAACTCGAAATTAAATAGAAACGGGTAAGGTTTTTTTTTACATTTTGCAGCACTGAATCATGTTTATTACACGTAAATAACCACAATTAAGAAGTCAAGATTAAGTATACAATTTTATTTATTTATTTATTATTTATTACTTAGTTATTACTTTGGTAATTACATGGTATTACATAATTATTACATCTGTATTACCACACTATTACCCCATTAATACCATATTATTACCATGCTGTAATGTACAGTCTTACCTTATTTCCTTATTATGTTAGAGTATGTTTGAGTATTAATAGTAAATGTAGATGTTGTATATGTTTCAATAAAATCAAGTGTAGCAAATGTTACACACTCTCTGGCAGTTTTTGTGAATGCCACAGCTGTATAAAACAACCAATCACAACTTTACATGTTCCAGTGTTATAAATACAATTTTTATTTTAAATACACTAAGCCAAAATGTCCAATGAGTTAATTAATCCAGTGAGTTGTAAGTAAGTAAAGTTAGTTTACTAATTTTTAAGAATCCTCCATGTTTCAATCTATTTTTACAAGTACAATAGTTAATAATAATAGTAATCCTAAAGTTGATACAGTAGAGAATGAGTATGGTTACAGATTCGGTCAGCGACAACACTGTTTCCTCATTAAAGAGTGGAGTAGTGTAGAATTGCGTGTCCTTATTTGTTTTTGTTGTGCAAATAAAAGATTGTTTTAGACCTTTATGAATTAATCTTCCTTCACCGAAATGAAAAGCAAGTCTTTCAAGCATTAAAAAATGATTTCAGGACATTAACCAAAGCAGGACCCTCAATAGGGTAGATGACATCATTATGGGCGGTACATCAACCCAACAGAGTCCCATCAAGTACAAAACACCCCTAAGCATAATCCGTAAGGGATCTGAACACTGTAATATTAGAGAAGAAAATGTCGAAAGAATTTTAGTATTGAAAATGTGTCCTGCGCGGTACTGTTGAGGAATAATCTTTGTATCATAATTATAGACTAAAATAGACCAGCAACCTAATTAATTTGGATCTGAAGGTTAAATTGTGTATCAAATTGAATTGAGTTTTACTACGTACTTACTATGTACTATTGTCTAAAAAATGTATTTGTCGAGAAAAACTGTCCATTACCTCTAATTAATAAAATTATTTTATAAATGATGGTATCACGTGTTGAAAAGAATTATTGTTAAGAATGTATCAAAGGATTATTGTTAAGAATGTATCAAAGGATCATTGTTAAGAATGTATCAGTAAAATTATGCATTTAACTGGGGGATTGAGTACCTTTGCATACCTAGATATGATGTTACATTCTCATCCTGGTCTGATCCTAGATTTGCCCCTTTCACTACCCCAACATAGAAATCAGCATGTGAATGTTTGATAGAAGGGTGTATTCAGAAGTCAGTTACCAACGTTATATTGTTGAACATTGGTGCTAATTTTATTAATTGATTTTTGTGTTTTTTTCAGTATGTAATCATGCATAAACATAATCAATCTTCACTGGATTTCACATTTGAAAACATGCATATAGAATAGAATAGATTACGATAGATGAAACTTAATTAATTCCGACTTGGAAATTTTGGGTATTACAGCAGATAATAATAATAATAATAATACATTTAATTTATAATGCACTTTACATTTTTTAAGAGACAATAGAAGAAAACAAGACATATAAACCTGTGTATATATTAACATACATAAATAGTCATTGATTAAATAAAGATGAATTAGGTATAAATATGGAGAATAAAAGAGTCAAAGTTCCAGGAAGGAAAACAGATATAAAGTAAAAGTGCAGTTGGGCAACAGTGCAATTGGTTTAGGTGCAATTATATTGTGATGTAGATGAATGATGAAGGAAATGCTTCCACAGTCTCATGAAGGGGGCGAGAGGTGTTCAAGATGGAAGAAAGCTTCGTTAACATCCCCCTTTCAACCATTTCCTCCACAGAGTCCGGGGGACTGTCCAGCACAGAGCTGGACCTCCTGAGCAACCTGTTGAGTCTCTTCCTGTCCATCTCTATGCTTCCTCCACCCCAGCAGACCACAGCGTAGACAATTGTAGACGCTACCACATTGACAGAGAATGTTTTTCCTACACGAGTCATGAGCCCTGCACACTCCGAAGGACCTCAGTCTCATCAGCATCTTCATGTACAGGACATCTGCGTTATCCAAACAGTCGGTTTAATTGTTCAGGTGAACATCAAGCTATTTCTAAGAGTTCACCTGTTCGATGTTGAAACCCTGGATGTTCACTGGAGTGATGTGTTTGGTCCTCTTGTCAGGGTCAATTACCAGCTCCTGGGGTAAAACCGATGGTGGTTGACCTCACAACAGTCTGCAAAATCCTTGATGATTTTTCTGTACTCCAGATCATTAGCCTCTGATATGTATCAAACAATATCTGAGTCATCGGAGAACTTCTGTAGATGGCAATGAGTTGTGTTTTGCCTTAAGTCCGAGGTGTATAATGTGAAAAGAAAAGGGGACGGCATGGTCCCCTGTGGACTTCCTGTTCTTCAGGCAACCACATCAGACACACAGTTCTTCAGCCTGACGTACTGTGATCTGTCAGTGAGGTATTTGGGGGTCCATGCAGCCAGGCGTCGGTCAATACCTGCTTCTTCCAGCTTCCCCCTCAGCCGTGGAGGCTGGATAGTGTTGAAAGCACTGGAGAACTCATAGAGAATTACCCTCACAGTGCTTCTAGGGTTATGAAAATGTGAGAGGGATCGGTTTAGCAGGTGAATGACTGTGTCATATACTCCAATGCCTGGCTGATAGGCAAACTGGAGTGGGACCTGGTTGGAACTCACCAGGTACAAAGGTGCTTGAGAATAACCCTTTCCATGCTATTAATCAGGTGGGAGGCAGATAGCTGGAGAGGTTCTGACTGGGACACATGTGGATCCATATTCTGGTGAGTGGGGTGGGCCCCTGAGTCAAAATGATTAAAAAAGGAATTTACCTCATCAGCCCACCTGATGTCACCAGATACTGGACCTCTCCTGCTGCCCTTGTTATGTCCTGAGATTCCTTTCAGCCCTCTTCAGACCTCCATTGCGATCTTCTGCTGCAGCTGCCCCTCCATCTTCCTCTTGTATGCTTCATTCCCCTCCCTGATCTTCTTTTTTAGGTTTTTTTGGATCATCATCTGCAACACTTTCTTTCCCTGGACCTAAAAGCCCTCTTCTTCTCATTTAGAAGGGCCTTTATATCCGGGGTAAATCATGGTTTATTGTTTGGAAAGTACCGCACCGCTCTAGCTGATACAGTGTTTTCCACACAAAAGTTGATGTAGTCTGGATGTTAGCTGAAGGATGCAATTGCTATAGCGTTTAACATTAGCATTAATATTTTGTTTGTATAAAATGACCATTAAGAAAACAACAACTGACAAGTTATAGCGAAAAATAACAGATTAAGTCACCGCTTGTCTGCTTTTACATTTCTTTTGTCTCACTTCTATGTTTAGGCTACAGCTGTAGATGAGCACCCAGAGAAGCTGTTTGTTTATTACTGTATCAATCCTTGGAGGCCTGAGATGTGTTAGCTGAGTGTTTAAGAGCTGACATGTTTTCTAAAATATGCAATGTGCGCCAGCTGGGTCAGGCATTCCCATTAGCATTTTTGTAAATCTAAATGGAATACATTTCGGTCCAGTCTGTAAGTGCAGCACATTAAAACGGTGCATGCTTGAAAATAAATCACAGCCCTATTCAACCATTTCATGAAGACACTCTTACAAAAGTTAATATATAAATACAATTTTCTCCTTGTTTCAGTTAAAAGAAGAAAAGCCAATTCATGTGAAAGGGTGGGTGCTTCTATGGTAAATTGTGATGAAATGTGAAGCAGCTGGATTCAGACTGACAGCTCTGAGTCAATGAGCAGCCAGGTATGGAACCTTTATATCTCATAAGAGTCTATTTCTTTGACTGACAGGCAAGTTCAGCGAGGTAACTGTTTTCACAGTAAAAGGTGACTCTTCAGGCGTGCGGAAGTAGCACCCTCAGAGAAAATAAAAAAACGAGAGAATACTGTCAAGTTGCTTGTTAAATTAGAACACACAAATATGAAAAGTAGGATTGAGGTGGAAGATATTGTTTAAATGATTAACAGAAGCGTTCCATGACATTCACCAGCAAACAATTTTGCAACTAAAACCTGTAAAAACTGTATTTCCTCTTGAACATGGTCCTTTTTCTTTGCATTAATTTTGCTGAAAAAGGTGCTCAATTTGAGAGCATTTACCCAACAGACATAATTCTGTTGGGCCTCTAAAATATCAGTAGCTGCAAAATGACAAAATCCTTAAACACTGAGAGATATATAATCAACTTCAGATTTTTGTCACATGATACGATTATTTCTTTCAGCAAGACAACCATTTATTTTGTTACATCAAAAATGTATATAGTGAATTGTTAAAAATAAAATGGCATTGCCTCGGCCAAACATTTGAAATCTTTCAAACTTTCGATGTCCTGTCTCGCTCTGCAGTCATCTTTCTGTCATTTTGGTTCTGCAAAGTGTTGCTCCTGACTCCACCCCTTGAATGCCCCATCCGTGAACACCATTTCCTCATCCACACCACTGGTGTCTAGACTGCAGGAAGAATTACTCTTCATATTAAGAGCACCTAACTCATTAGATAGATTCGTTGGGGATCTACATCTTGCTACGGTATAAGCAGCCAAGAATATTCCTTCTGTTTACACTAAATTGAATCATATTTCAATTATTTGAATGTAATTTCTTTGTCTTTCCTCCTCTCCTCCCCTTTTTACACAGATATCGTACAATAGAGCAATGATGGAACAATAATTTAAAGAGAGTCCAACATGTTTAGTTACATTGAACAAACGAAGGGTGACATGAAGTAACCCCACTGTGTGACTTTGGAAATCATGCGGGTTTTCCCGTAGCTATGTTGCATTAATTTCAAAAGAGGCATGAATGCAACATAGCTACAGCAGCATCTAAAGTTTCATCGAACATGAGTTATATACAATTCGCATTTATTTACCTTCCATTTTTAACGGACTTCCAGAAGTTGTCTCCTCAATTAAATATATTTTCTTGGAGTAGGTTGTTAACTGTTATTGGCAGCGGGCTCAGTGAGCCTGTAAACCAAACTGTTTGTTACTTTTCTACATCTACAAATTTCCCAAATCATGTTTCCTCTATTTCCAAAAATTCCTAGTAATTATTCCTCCCATTGATAAAAGAAATACTATTCTTCTAGGAGAAATGGCAACCAAAAATGAAAATTTACAAAAGATACAAATATACATAAGTATAGATACACATAGATATTAACAAACAGTCAGTACCCACTCAGTCACCACAAAGATATGAGTAGATAAAAATTTGCTTAACGCAATTAACAAAGGGACTGTGTGACTTCAAAAGGTTAAATTTTTGTATGACGCTATCAGGAAAGAGATTCACTGACAGACACTGCCTCTGGATAATATGGGAATCCTAACATAGAAGTCTTTGGTCTGAAATATCTGTGACTTCCAGAGAAAACAAAGGCAGGACATATTCATTTTGGTCTTGGCTGATCATTGAGGAAGATTCATTTATACATGTTGTTTTAAAAGTGTTTAAAGTAAACTGAAATGTTACCACGGTTACACTCACACTCACTGAGTAAAATAGAGCAAAAAATATGCATTGCCTTCGTTTTGAGTTCAGCTGCATTTTCTCAAAAACTTCTTCAGTTCCATTAAAGTTCCATAGGAAACTTTAAAAACATTAAGTATACGAGGACTACAACTGGGAACTATAAAAAGAACTCAGAGAGTGCAAACCTCTTGAAGGCGCAACAGTGCCAAGGTAGACATTATTGTCACAAAATCAATTAGATTCTGAACTTAGATTAGCTTTATTTAGGACAATTTCATACAGATTCTTCCATTAATTAGTGAGTTATTGCCAGCCTCTAAATCCACCGAAAACTCCAAGAAACTCTGTCAGCATCTCTGAAATACTGCAGCCGTTCGTCTGTCCTCATTCTCACGTCTTTCACTTTAGTGTGTTGGCTCAGCACATTGAGGGAACAATATACCACGATGTGACGTCAAAGTTTCATAAAGTCTTTTTTAATTCATTTCAAATGTCATACCAGCTGTCAGCATTAAACACAGGAGCACAGATGGTCCTTGGTTAACATAAAAATGCCATTCTCGGGTCTAAATCTTTCTATGGCGCTCTGTAGCATTTGACCACAATGTTACGACACTACTCCAAACAGTTCATTCAAATCCATTCTGTAGTTTTTCATAAATCTTGCTCACAAACAAACAAGATAACATTTTGAAGAACCAAAATTATATGTTACTTACAGCTGGGATAGACTCCAATCTTGCGACCCAGAACAGGGTAAGTGGTTGCGGATGATGAATGAAGCATCAGTACTTCCCCTGACCGATGAAGGAGCACAATCTCAGAACAATGTACATGAGAACATGAACACATCCATCCACCTCCAAGCTGCAAACATCCAACTGAGGTTTGCCCTACACCTGACACTATCAAACACTAAACCTGACTATCAAATAGCCAAGAGGTGTAAAGATAATCACTGCATTTTTATTTTTTAAATTATCTTTTAAGATGTTTTTATGTTTAACACAGTAATCCATATGTAGTCTTTCCACTCAAGCCTGTTTCATGTTCATGAATATAATAATAATATATGTATTATTATATCATTATTATCATACAAAGATACATAATACAGCAATCTCATTTAGTACTTTGAGATTTGATCCAAATGTAAAGTGTGTTATAAAGTAAATGTATTATTATTATTATTATTATTATTATTATTATTCATCTGTTACTATTCTACAATCGAAGCTTTTTCTGGTCTGACAGACATCCCTTATATATGCAGACCCGAGGGGAAAGTACACAAGTCAGTGAGAGATTGTGTGATGCAAAAGAGTCTAACATTTTAGAACTAGAAAAAAAAGCACACCTTCCTTGCCAAAATTACAGATAATCAGACTATAACTGTGAAAAGTAAAAAGTAAATTATGAATAACTCATATCGTAAGAACACAGTAGTAGAGCATAGAGTTCTACCGTAAGTTACCGTTTGATTTCGAGCACCATTTAGTCAACCAAAGATATTTTTTTCTTGAAACTGTTGACTTTTTCTGCAGCACTAAAATTAAGAATGTGCTTAAAAAAACGTATCAGTCACTGGGATTAGTGAATGGGAAAAAAGAACACTGTTCCTTTTAAACCAAACCACCGTACCTACACTGCACATTATGTAATGTAATGTTTTTGTTAATGTAGTCTGTAAACCTACTTTCTTTAAGATCTTCCAAAGCATCACTATATCTCAGGCTGCTTTGTGTTAAAGGTTTGATCTAGTGAAAAGGGCCTGTGTTACTGACTCCTGCTGTGATGATCTCGGCACAAAGTAATAATAATAAATAATAATACATTTGAAGAGAGGGGAATGTCGTGACCAGAGAAATTAATACTGGTTATGGAGGAAGATTGGGTCTGATGTGGGGTGCCAATTAAAATTGCCTCGGTTTTGGAGCTGTTCAACTGGAGAAAGTTGTTTTTCATCCACACCTTTATCTCCTCCAGACAAGCACAGAGAGTTGACAGGGGAGATGATGATGACGATGAGGATGGAGAGGCTGCGGAGGAACATGTGTCAGTTATTATGTAGATTTACGTGTCATCAGCATAGCAATTGAATGAGAGTCAACATCGACTGATGTCATGGCCAAGGGGGAGCATGTACAGTATGAAGAGAATGGGGCCAAGAACTGATGCCTGGGGTACCCCAAAAGTGACGGTGTGTGTCAGGGACCTTGAACTTCCAAGGGAAATGTATTCTGTTCTGTCGGTGAAGTAGGATTGAAACCAGTTTAGGGCGGTGGCAGTGAGTCCAGTGGTGTAATTTAGGCGGTGTAGGAGTATTTCATGGTCAACTGTGTCGAAGGCAGCAGACAAATCAAGGAGAATCAGGAGGGAAGGTGAACCAGCATCGGCTGCCATCCGTAGGTCATTTGTGACTATAAGCAGAGCTGTTCCTGTGCTGTGGGCAGAACGGAAACCAGACTGAAAGGTTTCAAAGAGGTTGTTGTATTTGAGGTGGTCCTGGAGGTGGGCAGCGACTAATTTTTCCAGATCTTTGGAGAGGAATGGGAGTTTGGAAATGGGCCTGTAATTAGCAAAAACTTCTGGATCGAAAGTAGGTTTTTTGAGGAGTGGTCTGATTATGGCGGCTTTTAGTGCAGATGGATCATGCTCACCTGTGTTTCCCCTCCAGCTGTGTCGCATTGTCTCGTTACTTCCGTGTATAAAGTCTGTTCCTAGTTCTTCGAAGACTCCCGTTCCTGGTGCTTCGAAGACTCCCGTTCTTAGTGCTTCCAAGACTCCCGTTCCTGGTGTTCCCAAAACACCCATTCCTGGTGCTCTCCCGGCACCTCCCGTGATTCATCTCCCGGCGCCTCCCGTGATTCATCTCCCTGCGCATCTGTGATTCCTCTCCCGGCTCCTCCCTTGATTCCTCTCCAGGTTCCTCCCGTGATTCCTCCCATGACTCCTCTCCCCGTGACTCCCCTCCCGCGATTCCTCTCCCAGTGACTCCTCTCGTGATTCCTCTCCCGACTCCTCCTCCCGTGATTCCTCTCCCGACTCCTCCTCCAGTGACTCCTCCCGTGACTCCTCTTCCGACAGCTGCCACGACTTCTCTCCCGACCCCCGTCAGTGACGTCCTCACTGACTTTACGCTCCAGTGCTCCTGTCCAAGATGCTGACCCCGACTCTAGCTCCTTGCTCCACGGTTCCCCACACCCTGACTCAGAGCCCTTCACTGTCTCTGTTTTTTGGTTGGTCTCCACCCACTGTCAGCAAGAGAGCCCAGAGTGATTTGACCTTGTTCGCCTCCACTGGTGACCTCCTCCCCGTGACCGGGTTCGCCTCCACGGGCGACCTCCTCCTCGTGACCAGGTTCACCTCCACGGGCGCCCGCCTCCTCGGGCTCCTCGTGACTGGGGTCGTCTTCCAAAGGGCCCTCGTCCTCGAACACCAGAGTGGTCACTCTGGTGCTGCCTGGTTACGGCCCAGCCTTCAGGTCAGGCAGGGCCGGACCTGCCTGACAAAATTTCAGGCAGGTCTGAACAAAATTTCATTCATCACTTATCCAGGTGTTTGCATATACATATGTATATCAGAATAAAACCACAATTACTGTTTATTTTTAATATCGAATATATCCTATTACTAGTATGCTAGTAATATGGCATAGAATTTTTATGCTTACTACTAAATAAATACCTTATACCTGATGCTTAATTGGATGAATTTCTGTAACAGGCAAAAGCGCGCTGTTGCACATTTAATGACATTCAAAAATAATATATCGGGAAATAAAGTGACAAGAAAAATGCAGGACATGTCACTGCAGTTTCAGTTAAGGAAGGAATCACCCACGATGCTGCCTGCTCATTGTGAATTAATCACTCTCATTGAGAGACAATCGTCTCTCATTGACACTCACTGCTTGAGGGGACAAATACTAAATCCATATACTTGTAAACACTAACTCTATTAAATATCAAACTCAGCTACCCCCCTCCCTATAAGAATATTTATTTCAGCTAATGAATCCACAACACAACCATGTTGGAGGTAAGGCCTTGTGGGTTTGAATACATCGGAGATGCCCTGTTCCAACCTTTTACAATTAGAAAAGCCTTGATCTGGAGAAGAGGTCAACAGGTTGAACCCAACAATTTTGGAGTGGTTCAGCCCTTATCCATCAACACTCTACAGTTAACAGCTTGGAAGCAGTGGCAAATCCACTCTCCTCCAGGCTTCATCTCTAGTGACTTCTCTGTGATGGCTGATGCACTCATCATATTTCATATCCATGACAATCATATTTTCCATATCCATGACAATCATGATGGTTCAATCTGTTTTATACATGACACAACTATCAATCACACCCTCTTTTACCTCAGTGGTGGTTGATACTGGTGGTAACTAGAGGCAGTGGTGAACTCTTTCTCTGTCAGCCTAACCATTCTCTCTTGTTTTCATCAGTCTTTTATCAAGAGTCTCCTTTGTTTTTCTTTCATTAGTTCTGTTGGTTTCATAGTCAAATTGTCAAAGACAGAAAAAATCTGAATAACAAAGTCAAGATCTGCTCTAAAATCATATGAGTGAAACAGACAAATCAGCATACTTTGTGCAACCAACAAAACCCCTTGAAAGAAAAATGATATTTCTTCTGATCATACTCTTTCCGGTGAATTTTCTTTGTTGCCGTCAAGGTGACATAATGAATTTACCTCAATGTAAAACCAAGCACTATGCTAAGTCATGCATTCCCCCTGCAATCCGTCTTTTGAGTAGAACATATATCCTTTTTAAATGTCTGACCTTCTAATTCAACTAATTTTTTTTAAATTTAAATTACCTGTAATTTATCAGATCATTTTATCCTGTTTTACCTTTATCATATCTAACTCCAGCATCTTCTTTCTGCAAACTTTTTTCTTATTTCTACAATAACTCCCTGAGTAGTATCCTCGATCGTCACACCCCTGTGAAGATTAGAACAGTCACCATCTCCCGCTCAGCCCCCTAGTTCACCTGCGAGCTACGGAAAATGAAGGCAGTTTGGCGTGTCCTTGAGCGCAGTACAAGGCTTCAGGTCTCACTGTCCACAAGTTGGCCTTTCGGGAACACGAAAAGGTCTACTCAAAGTCACTTAGAGAGGCTTGGTCACTGTTCTTCTCGAACATTATCAAAACCAGTCCTGGAAATTCTAAGCAGCTGGTTTCCACTATCAATCATCTTCTTAAACCACAAAGTCCCCAACTTACAGATCTTACAGAAGAGCACTGTAATAATTTCATGGCTTTCTTCAAACCGAAAATTGACTCAATCCGTTCTGTCCTTTCTGGTTCCCCCCAGCCTACCTATCCAGTATGCTTACTCACAGTTTGAGATCTCCCAGCCTCTAAAGTGCGTCCCAGAAATCTCACAGAGGTTGAGTTCATCATCAAGACGATGAAACCCTCCACCTGTGCCCTGGACCCCTTTCCTACAGCCCTAGTGAAAACTAACATCTCTTCTATCAGTCCCCTTATCACCGCTGTAATAAAACCAATCCCTCCAGGATGGCTTTGTTCCATCTGCCCTAAAAGCCACCATAATCAGACCACTCCTCAAAAAACCTACTCTCGATCCAGAAGTTTTTGCAAATTACAGGACCATTTTCAAACTCCCATTCCTCTCCAAAGTACTGGACAAAAATAGTTGCTGCCCACCTCCAGGACCACCTCACCATCACCTCAAACCTCTTCATACTGTACATGCTCCCCCTTGGCCATGTCATCAGTCGATATGGACTCTCATTCCATTGCTATGCTGATGACACGCAAATCTACATAACAACTGACACGTTTCTCCACAGCCTTTTATCCTCATCGTCATCATCATCTCCCCTGTCAACTCTCTGCGCAAACTCCGTTCTTCACTCACCTTGAGCGATGCTGAAAAGCTGGTCCACGCATTTGTCTCCTCCAGACTGGATTACTGTAATGCACTTCCCATCGGGATCCCTGATACCAGTCTTTAAAGACTACAGTATGTTCAAAAAAGTGCTGCAAGGATCCTGATGAGAGCGCGTAAACACAAACACTCTCCTCACTCACCAGTGCATCCATGACAATGCACCCCCCTACCTAAAAGAACTACTCACCCTACTAACCTCAACACGATCCCTCCATTCTACCCACTCATACCGCCTCCTCCTTCCCCGGACTAAGCCTATTACCATGGGTGATCAGGCTTTCTGTTCTGCTGCCCCTCGTCTGTGGAATGCCCTCCCTGACCATCTGAGGGATTTGATCCAAATGTAAAGTGTTTTATAAATTAAATGTATTATTAATATTATTATTAGTATTATTATTATTATTATTAACTCATCTTTAAATTTTAGTCAGCGCCTCTGTACATTTATCATTTTATTTATACAATGAATCTTGTTTCGTGTGTCCGATGTATGGGCTGCTTCAAATCAATTGCTCCAAGTGGCATGAATTCAGTTTTTTGAGGTTAAACTTGAACTTTACACCCAATCAAAAGAGAATAAACATGCAATGTATTTTATTTGTTCAGCCATTGAAACATAGTATAAAATATAGTAGTTTATTTTCTAGCTTCTGATTGGGTGGGCTGTTCTCCAAAATGAGCCACCCACTCCTCTGATAATGTCATTGAGAAGGATCTGTTTTATACCCCACACGGCTTTAACCTCTGGAATGCGGGACTCGAGCATGACAGTGGGCTATAGAAGCATGCATCCAGCCACAGTCAGGTACAGGCTGTGGCCATCTGATCCGAGCACTTATGCAGACAGGCAACATGGGATTCCATGGATTGTATTGTCAATAGAAAACAGCTTAAAAAGATTCAATATTATGTCAAAAGTATTGGTGGTGTAGCTAAGTTTGAGTGTGTGAATGATTGACGGCTCCGTGTAACAACAGTTACCTCAAAGCGGGAACATGAGGACCAGTCAATGTCATGAATACCTTCATTCTCCAGGAACTGCCTACAGACTCTGACCACATAAGACCCAGCATTGTCCTAGACCAGGGGGAACCCAGTGTCCACTGGACCAGTTTAAGGTCTGATGGTGGATCTGAGTTTCATTCTTGTACCTAACAGCAGTCAGGGTACCGTTGGTTAACCCCTGGATGTATCTGTAACCATCTAAGGATCTGTTGCCCCAGACCATGACCTGATGGATGATGATGAAGCAGCATTACATTCTCCACAGCATCTCCAGACTCTGCTACGCCTGCCACATGACCGCAGTTTGAACCTGCGCTCTTCTGTGAAGAGAACGGGGCACCAATGGAGAACCTGCCAATTCTGCTGTTCTCTGGTGAACACCAATTGAGCTCCACAATGCTGGTCTGTAAGCATATGTCCCCTAATGCCATCCCTCAGGCAGTCTGGTGCTGGCAGTTTTGTCGGAAACATCACACCAGTAGCCTAACAGAGGTCTTTTGTACTGATCTGGCGGTGTTCTTCCTGTTCCTCCTCACACTGGGGAGCAGATGCTGCTATGCTATGACCGCTGGGTAGTTGTCCTTCTATGTACCTGTCCAGCTCTCCTTTTGTAAACGCCTGTCTCCTGGAATCTCCTTCATGCTTTTGTGACTGTGTTGGGACACATCAAACCGTCTTGAAACTCAATGCAGGGAAAGCCATCCTGGAGAAGCTGGACTACCTATACAGAGTCATTGGGTTGCAGGTACTGTAGTAGAGAGATAAATAGAGAGAAATGGATTGTGACCACCACCTGCAGAACCATTTCCTTTTTGGGGGTTGTCATGCTTTGCCGCTCCAATGCACCTGTTGTCACTTTCATTCACACCAAAACAAGTGAAACTGATTCCCTATCACTTGTTCTTCCGAAATGGACAGATTAATATCCCTGAAGTGTAACTGGCTAGGTGTCATCCCTTTATTATTTTAAAAGTGTTTATACAGCCTTTGTAACTGGTGTCTCATCTTCATAACCATACACTAGGGTTTACACGTTAACTTGATAACTACTTTGTGGGTAATTTTCAAAGGTATGCCGACATAGATAGATAATACTTTGGTGCTAGGAAGAACTTGAAAATTTGGGGAAAGTTCGGTTTTAAATTTGTATCGCCAGAGGGAGCGTTATTTGGCCTGAAAACATAAAGTTTTCGGGGGTCTTCTTGCATATATCATTCTTCTCTAATAGTTTTCATTTTACTGACTAGCTTTTTTTTTATGAATAAAAGTGTTTTCCAGACATATGATCAGTTGTATATTTCAAACACTAGGGGGAGTTTGATGTCCATATCTTTTGGGACTTAAATCAATCAACCTATGATCTGATTTAATCCAAATTTGGTGCATACAAATTGACTCAAGGATATTATCTTTAAGTATATAACATATTATACTCTGATTAATCACATTTTTATAAAAAATATAATTATTTTTTAAAAAAAACTGTGTTTTCCAAATATAACTCAAAAACTGTTTAATGGATCATAATCAAATGTATACGTACAAAGATCTTTGTACGAAGAAGAACTGGATCGATATTGCAAAACATCGGTTGTATATTTCTGATTCTGATTTTAGGTAAAGCTTCATCTCCAATTTTTTTACTGACGAGGCCGAGCTCTTTTACAATAAATATTGTTTTTCAGACATAACTTCTTGACCATTGGCCCAATTTAGTCCATTTGCTGAATCTATTTTGTGTATATCGTGTTTTACTCTAACAGTTGATATTTTACTCAGTGTGGGAATTTTCTTTATAAATTTTACTCTGGACATGACTACACAATTTTGGTAGATCAATCGGGGTTGTGCAATGCAGGGGATTAGAGACTTTTCGTGGATAAACCTTTGCTATTTAGGACAACAGAATAGACCTAGCTCTACTTTCTTTTTTGCTCTTTGCCCTCCCTGTAGAACTTCGCCAGCTTCCTGGCCTTTGCTTTTAAAAAAAATATAACAATGCCAAATTTGGCACAATCTTGGTGCCCACGTCCAAGTTTCAAAGCACCCTGAATTGCTGTGCTCTGCACCTTATCCTCACTTTACATTGAGCCCTATTGGTCTTGTTCTGCATGTGGCTCTGCATCTACTGTGTGGTAGCGGAGGTGAGAAGACACCAGAGTGACTCCGGCAGTTTGGCAGACTGAGCACTGCTCAATGTAGCAGGAACAGCCAGCTGGTAGTCAGAACTAACCAGCCATGCACAGCTGCTGTCAGATTTCCCTGCACTGACACAAAGACTGCCCGCCGAAGCTTTGACAGTGAATAAAGCACATTCATTGGTCTCTGTAAAAGTGTATGTATCATACCTGTGTTGCAGGAGACATTATACCAATGCTGAGCTCAGACTACAGAACATCTAAAGTCTTGACCAATTTTGAAATCTGGTTCCATCATATACATGAGGAACAACTTCACAAATGATGTTCTGTCTGATCTTAAACATACACAAACTACGCCATTTGACAATTACGTCAATTACGTTAATCCTACTATAAGGATGCCATGATTGTCTTCAGGCTCAGAAAGAGCCTTCTCTTAACTGAGTCAGAGCTCAAGTTATCCTGATTTATGAAACAAACAACCCAGACTGTCCCTCATCTCATGCTTAACCAACTCTGAGTTTCCACTCAATCCGATTCTTAAAACACCCCCCCCGAAAACCTCGGGGAAGATGCTGATCCTTACATTGTGGGTGCTTTGTCGTTAGCTTCAGACACTAATTGTCACGTGTGAGTGCTACAGAAGTGCAATGAAGATACGGTTAGCTTTGTGTATTAATCTCTCCTGGGTGGTCAGCATGACAGAATGCGGAACAATCTGTGTGCACTGAGGCTGCACTAATGATGGAACACAGAGGTAATTCATTGTAATTAGCGGCGACACACTTCGGTAAGTTATGTCACCACAAGCCTTGATGAATGGCAATCCTGTGAAAGACATGAGTAGGGCTTTCTTTGTCTAAGGGTAGAAAGTAATGGATAATCACAGAGGAAAAATAAGTACAAAGCAGTACTTAATGTTCAGGAGACATTTAGATTTAATTTATGATTAAAGCACGATGAAATGCCTCCTACCTTATCAATGTTAGTGTATCTGTCACCACAATTGCATTCATGTAGCTACTTTACGTTTGGAGAATCAGAATTGCCTGATTGGTATGTGAGCTTAAGGGCTTTTTTCATTGAATCTAGCTCTCATGTCATATATTAATATTGCTTCTATTATGCGCAACAGAAGCTGTGGTCCAGCTCCGTAACTGTTTCATTGGGGAGCTGTGGCAGCGCTGATATACACAAGGAGACCTCTGTTTTGCCTGTACTAAGTGTGCCTCTACCGGCTTTGTAGCTACTGCTTTGTCTCGGCTTGTTTCTTTCTATAGACCCTTTTAGAGTCGACGTCACTAGAAGTCATGCCCTCTGCGTGGTGGCAATAAACAGCGGATCATAATAGAGGGAGAGTACAAAGGGCTAGAGATCCCCTGAATAACAGAAACATCCTGTTGTGCCGTTGGGTGTGTAAGAATAGATAACGAAAAAAGTGACCTTCATCTTATAGAATACCTCTTGTCCAGGACTTGTATGGTTGCCAACCCTTAAATGGACGGAGTATACTGATGAAACCATAAATACAGGTAGATAAGTAACAGCGGCCGCCACTAAGCTGGCATTCTCAACAGGCTATTTCATAACGGTAAACACCGTTAGCAGCATTAGCATTTAAGCTAGTAAGCTTGCATGTAAGGAAATATAATTGCTCATAGACAGCCAATATTGTTCAGTATTTATACAAGCATTTAGTGAATGAATGACGCACAGAAGTTATATCTACGATAAGACTTTTACTTGACACTAAGAATGAGCTCCAATTTAGCTAAATCTTGGGTTCACATAATATCTTACCATTCTCCAGGGATCCTACTTTTTTGATAATGACCTATGTAAGATTGCCTGAGTAGTTTGAGTTACATTATTGTCCAGTAATCTGCTTTCTCTGATCTAACAGTACATGTTTGGTCATTACATTTTTATAAATATTCTTCTTGATCACGTTAATCCATTGGCTTGGGTGTGTGTAATGTCTCTGGGAGTTGGACTCCTGATTTAGTCCTTTCACCTGAAGTAAACACGTGAGTCCACTGGTCTACTATTTATCTCCCTGTCGCAGCACAAACATTAAATCCAACCGCCCGATGACAGCCAGTAAGGCTATTCTCATGAAAAAAACAAAATGTTTTAAAAGTAAATATAGTCTAAGTCGGTGGTTCATTGACTGTGTTGAGATGTTTATCTTCAGATTTAACAATTTAACTGCCGCAGCACAGACGTGGCTGGACCATAAGCATGACAATGGAGTTAATTATTTAACTGCTGTAACACCAGTAGGACGAATTTCTTTCTGTCACCAGGCTGAGGTGTCCGTGTGTCGGACAAAAAAATAACCTCAAAGTGAGAATTTGTTGATCTGCTGGAGCCCAAAGATGAAATGATTGAATTATTGATATGTAATCCCATATTCCCATATTTAAATTCCAACATTTTCTTTTTCATGTTTCATGATGTATTTCAGGTTTAATAAAGGATTGTTTATACTTGTGACTGGTCTCAGTACTACATTGCTGTGTCATGGTGCGATAAATTAACTTTAAAAGTTCAGAAGGTGTCTTTAATAATGAATTGAATGATCTAATATGCAGTTTGTGAGCGGAAAAAATAGCAATCAATATTTCAATTTACTGACCATTTTATCAAATACTCACAATACTTAAAGTGGAAATTTACTTATTTCATAAATAAATAGGATACTCTCTAATGTTAACTATTTTAATATATCATATTAAATATATCGTTTGTAGCTGTTCTCGGTATTTAATGTCCGGGACATGACCGCAAGTTGCGAAATATATGTAAGAGATTTGTAAGACTCAGGTTATTTTTTCATATAGATGAAAACAAAAAATATATCTACATATATGCATATATATATATATGTATTGTATACACAAGGTATACAAAGAAGTCCAGCCACTGTCGGCCATTTCATTACATCTTTGACCAACTGACCCGACAGTGAGAACGGGTCAGAAAAACTCACCCCGTTGCTAAGAATCAGCTTAATATCGTAAGACAACATGTCAACATGTCTAGAAAACCCTTGAAATAGTCTGGATGATAAATATTCCAGGTTGTATTTTTCCTTCCTGATGTTAACGGTAATGCAGCGCTGTCTCTTTCTGCCACTAGCCCTGTCACAGCCCACGAAATACATCATCATAGTTTATGAACACCAAAAGCGTCTATACTGAATTTCCCTATATCAGCTTCTTCTCTACCATATTTAACTTATCCTTGGCTTTGCTTCATGTATGTATGCCTTGCTGTAGCCTGTCTAAGTGCGGCTGCTAAGCATGCTGATTTGAGTGTGGGACTGAAGGAATCCTAGCGCGTACTCTGTTATCTGGCTTTTCTTTTCTGTTGGACTACCCTATGGGTGTACTCAATATTACTCATTCTGTGAGGTAACTCTTGGTTTAATTTTTTTTTACTGAACTTATCCTGATCTTTTCTTTGTAGTGTATTTTGTATTTTGGGAGTGGGTTATTTTGTTTAGTCAGGCATTTTGGACTAAGTTGCTGTTGATTTATGTAGTCAGAGATATGTTTATTGATTTCTGGACATTTTGTTGCAGTCATATCAATGCTTGCCTGTTTTCTGTGGCTGGTTAATTTTGATAAACTGATTTTGATTAATTTCTGTTCAATCAGTTATTAATCATTAGTTTTCTTTGTTTGATTTTGACATTACATGTCTAATTAATTGTATGATCAAGTGAATTTCAGCTTTTTTAAAGTGATATTTTGTAAAATTCTTGTTCAATTTGTTAACTTTAAATAAGAATCTTTTTTGGCAGCTTGCATTGCTAGTCTACTTTTTATGTATAAGTTAACCCTTGTGTGGTGTTCATATTTTTGTTATTGAGCCAGTGTTCGTTGGTCTGGTGGACCTGCTGCATTTTCGGGTTATAAATTCATCAAACAATTTTATTTTAAAATACTCAACAGATGTTTACTTCATCCCAATTACAAGCAATATAAACAGCATATATGGTTAATATTTGCCCTTTATCTTTGTTAGATCACATTAATGAAGACTCATTTATTGATGTTTTTTAATGAAGTATAATCACAAAATATAATCAATTATAATCAAGATATGAGTAAAAAAAAACTGAACAAATTTACAAATGAAGCAAGCAGTTTTTTCATAACTATTGATTTTTATTTACATGAACTTTTTTAGAAATTTTACCCATTCGGGTTAGTTTACACCTCACAAGCTGAACACATACCGTATCCATGTCACTCTAGACAACTTGTACTTCTTGATGCATGTATATTGTGTTTTTCTGTGTCAGCACACTTCGCAACGCTTCATTTTGTTGCTGCTGGCCGCAAACTAGAATAATGAAAAGATTAAGAATTTAACAAGCACCTTTCTCTCTAACAAGGCATGTGTGTCAGACATATACTGCAACAGTATCACACACTTACTTCAGGCTCTTTGGGCGGATGGGGCACCAGTATTCCCCTCCTGAATCTTTCACATAATGGCTGCATAGGCTGGGTTCTTGGAACACGTTGTCTTCTCTGGATTTGAGGTGTCACCAGTGCCTTTCCCGGTTCCTCAAGAAAGAAGCATCTACTCTGTAGCTTCCCTCTGTTCCACTCTGGGTTCAGTGCAATCCAGATGATATGTCAAAGAATGTCACCAGTGGCCAGCGCATGGTCCAACATGGACCATCTTTTGGGATGGCTGGACAACATGGACAAGTCACCAACTTGTCCATGTTGTCTAGCACTCCTTTGTGGTATTATAATTCATGACGGTCCCTGGTTTTTGATGCTCCTGGCCACGGATTATCCTGTCCATAGGATACCAAGAACGTGTCAGCCGTGTACATAAACTTGGAAGACTTGATAGGCCTGTTCTTTGTAGTCAGCAGTGGGGGTTGAAGCTCGGATCCATGTCGTTCCCACCATGGTCAGCTTCCTCTTTAGGAGGTCCTGTCCCAGCTTGTGCTAGGTAAAAAAATTGACGTACAGTATGTGATTTTGTGTCCACTGAGTCACTGAATCATGTCCAGGACAACTATCCTTCCAGGACAACAAAATAACCCATTCCCAAATGCAACATACAACATGCAGATTTTTTCTTATGAGGAAGTGGCATCACAGGCAGCTCAGATCTTTATACCATATTTTGCAGGTTTAGATGGTATATACTGTGTAAATGGGCAGCCGCCCCTAAATTGCATCATCTGCTCATCAATGTTGACATTAAGCCCGGGGTTTTAAAACACTTAAACACACACTCTCACAAACACTGACCCACACACACAAACACTTACAGCAGGCTCAGACAGGAAGAGGGCTGAGTGAAGGTACACAGGACCTACAATCTCTACACTTTTATTAGCCCCGTTTCCAGTGTTTCCGAATATCCGGTATGTAATATAAATGTCTAGCCGGGGGGGAACATTCTTATATATGTTCTTCATAGAAAATGAGCCAAAGCCAATGAGTCTGAGTTTGAAAAAATAATTAATCGTATCATTTTCTTTTCATAAAAAAATTTAAACGGGTCCCATAGACCCAGACACCATACAAAGGTTAAATTAGTGCGGCTGCCTGCTCCATATGTTGTTTATTTTGTGATAATACTGTAATAAAAATATTGCCTTTATTTATCACATGTTACACAGTACATACATACAGTACAACATTGTGAAATTTGTCTCTGCATATAGCGCATCCCTAAGGGAGCAGTGGGCGGCACTTGTGAAGCGCCCGGGAGGGCCAGGCTTAAACCCAGGTATCCCGGTTGAGGGACAACTGCTCTACCCACTGAGCTAAAGCCGCCCCAGCCGTTACTCTGTTCACCCCCAATATTGTGTCTTTCTATCTCTGCAGTCGCTGTGAACGAAGATGGTGGTGCTGCTGTTCCGTTTTGGGGTTTTTCCCCTTTTTGTGTCCGACGTGTGACCAGGGTGGTGGTCACCCTGGGGATCCCTCTCATCCCTCATCCCCCCATCCCCCCAATTGTAAGCCAAAAGTAATACCTAATATTAGGTCACAACCATCCCCTCATGAGATTGCCACATTAAGAAGAAACCTTTGTGTTTTTCTGCCTTAGCAGGATTTGACAAAAGTTCTCTATTCGTCATTTTGTTTAATATATTAAGATCCACCGTATCATAGAGCTTACTAACAGCCTCTCACTGCATTTTTACACTCTGCCAATGGCAATGACTGATGCTATAAGAGTGTGTTTCGCTGTGGTTACACAATCATATTCATGTGGCCAGACCTGGTAAATTTTGGGATGGGTGAATGTGAGTCAGTCCAAGTTCCTTTCATAAATGTATGCAAGCAATTGCAATTGCAATGCAATTTGTGTTTTTGTTATTATAAAAGACAGAAACACACATTATATTGCATTCCAGTTTTTTTAATTGTTACGGTAAACCTATGAGAAGTCAGCCAGTCTTGGCAGTTAACCTTTTGTTACAACAAAAGAATATTGATTTCTACATACCAGTCAGTCAGTCATAACATTAAAACGACCGGCCTAATATTATGTCGGCGCCTTTTTTGATCCCAAAACAGCGCTACGATACATTGTGTTTGTGCCTAACCAGCTTTCTATTTTCAGCAATTTGTGCTACAGCACATCTCTGTGGGATCATACAACATTATGTAGTCTTTGCTCCCAATGCACATCGATAGGTGACTTTACATGGACCCTTTTCTGCTTTCAGAATTAAATCATTCCGAAAGGGGATTCAGGTAGTGACTTTTTACCTCAGCAATAGTTAAATCAGTTAAATGGTGTTTACGTAGGTTTACACATCAATCGGAAGGTCTGTCAACAGCTGAATGATAAACGTTAAAGCAACCAATAGATGACTAGTTTTCATCAGAGGGTAGGTGTCTACCCTATGTTTGGACTTATTTTTGCTTTTATTGTGATGCTTTTAATGAAGAAACAGCTGATAATAACTCAGATTTACTCTTATACTGGAGACACTTGGGAGGCAGAGAGAGATAGAGAGATGAAAAAGGCATTACTTTCCGATTGATTACTCACTCTGACTAATGTGACAACATTACGAATTTAGCAAACATTACATTACTAGAGAGGCTGTAATGTGAAAAGGCTGAAACTCCACATCTCGCGCTTTTATTCTGAAAACCCAGATCCACTGATGGTTAGAGATTTTCACAGCTTTCTTCTCCTCTTTATTACTTTATTTATTGTTTCGTAAAGCGTGAAGTTGTTCACCATAAATGTTAAGATCAACATCAGCATTTTTTGTGTGTCACAGCACCCATTTATCACCCCTCCTGATAGTTTTCCTTTGACATGTTTGGCAAAAATTCATTATTTCTTACTTCCCCACTTAATTTTTTTTAAGTTTACAGTAACCCTACTTTTTTCTTCATTTCAGCTTAATTCTACACAAACTTCTGTATAATTGTCTTAATTGTTCCCTTATCAAAATTACCAATCCATTTTAGATTATTATAAATCCATAAAAATACATTTATTTTTACCCAATTTTGTCTTATATCTTTTCTTGAACTCAGATTTAGTGAACGTTACAAGTTTAAGAACTTCAAATTGGTATTCATGGTATGTAGGCCTCAGGTGATACAACTAGTTTTATTTAGAAAAAAAGTATAATATAGATATTATTTGACTATAACAAATACTTAGACGAAACATATTGGTAAGTTTAGCACAAAGAACTTCATTTTCAATGTTTAACAAGGACAGTGTTTTGAAACCATTATGAACCATTATTACCATTGATAACCAATTTTGTGTTCCCTGTCAAAACTGACGAGTATGATTTATTTAGTAAAAACAACAGGAAAACTAAACCATATTATAAATTAATGTCTGAATTCATCAACAACATTAATATCACAGGTAATGTCGTGTCCTTGGAGCCCTGCTGTCATTTCTAGGACTACCCTCTTCCCCTGGTTTTTCTCAGGAAGCAGGTTTCCCTGTATACATCTGCAAGTGACACGCATAACTCATCTTCGCATCAGATGCTGCTCATATCTTTATATCATACTTTGACAGTTTACTTGGGTAACATCCCCTAAGATTAAGTGTCGGACGCTCATCGACACTGATGGCAGGACCTGGGTTGTAAATGAGTTGAAGCACACTTCAGCTAAACATCCTTGATCAGGGCCAACTTGTGCCCTGGTCCTCCAAACGAATCACATGTGACAACACATGAAATATCTCCTTTGACATATTTGAGGGAAAATAGGACGACCAGACTCTGCACCCCATAAGCTGAATGTAGATTTGTTACTTGATATGTAGACATGACGCAAAGTCTATCTCCTTTCAGGCGTCTCCTTAAGCCGTTCTCCCTCCAAGTTTGTCATGTTAATGACTATGACTTCGATTGACTCTGAGGAACAGTCAGAAACAGGAATTTATGTCATCCATTCGGGATGTAGTACCTCGTTGGTAGTGGGGTTATCCTGATGAAATTTTCAAATGAAAACCAAAGTGTCCACTCAGGTGAGGATGACATCCATGAAAAATTCCCTTTGTCATGGACGTTGTTCTCACGTTTCGGTCAAAACGACCGAAACGTGACAGCAACGTCAGCTTGGTCCTCTTCTTCATTACTGGGTTTTTCTTACTCATCTGGATCAGATTGTGTCATCCTCAAACTCCGATAAGTCCTCCTCTGAAGCTTTTTTCCTCTTAGTTTCATGGCTCTCCACATCCTTGTCAGTGTCATTGTCAAACATGAAATCCAGAGCCTCACGTACAGTATGACACGTAGCCATTGCCCAACCATAGAAGGAAAGTGTGAGCAAAGCCTCAAAGTGTTATTATATACCAGAGCTGTGAGAAGGTTGAAATTGTTAGTGAAACAATATCACGTTGTGGGGTTCCCATCTTTTTTGTGGGATGAGGTGTGGGGATGTGTGTGTGGGGGTGCACATGTGCAAGATAGTGTTTGTCTGATCAAAGACAACTGTATGTTGGGTGGGGGGGGCAAGGAGAGTGGGAATATGCTTGAACTATATTTCATACACTAATTGTAGTCATAAAAACACACAAAATTCAATATAAATTCTCAAAAATGATTTTGTGTGTGCAGATGCCATGTGTGAACAAAGTCATGGAACCTTACGACAAACAGATGAAAATGACCTAATTTTTTAGAGAGAAGAATTTAAATCAGTCATACTTGACCGAAACAAAATAGGAGGGGTGAAGACACACACTCTGCTGTGGTTCTACATCATTAAATGGCTTCATCGTGAGCGTGAGTAGCGCCGTCAGTCACACGCTCAACAGGGGTAATTCTGAAACAGCATTTAAATGCAACGTTTGCCTTTCAGAAAGTCTCATTCAGAAAGGGCCTTTTCTTTCGGAAAGGGGAGTTTATATTATCTTCTTCTTGATTACGCCTCTTTTCCGCATCTTTTCCGCATCTTTTCGGAATTAGGCTGTCCGTTGTAAACCCACCTGATAAGCCTTGGGCTCCCATGACCCTCTCAGAGCCTCATCAGATGTCCTTAATTAGACAACTTTGGTAGACACACATCATTGTAGACTAGGAACATGCAATCCAAGTACTGGGGATTCTATTACTGAGTTGGCCATTACAATTTGTTCCATGGTGTGATGTACGCGGTGTAGGAGTATTCCATGGTCAACTGTGTCGAAGGCAGCAGACAAATTTCAAGGAGAATCAAGAAGGAAGGTGAACCAACATCTGCTGCCGTCCATACGTCATTTGTGACTCTAAGAAGGTGTTTCTGTGCTGTGGGCGGAGCGGAAACCAGACTGAAACTTTATATGATAATTATAACGGATAATAATAATAATATAATAATATGGATATTTATGTTCATCAGGATTCTACTTGATGTGCTATTCCAATAGCACTGGTTGTGGGTGGCTGCAGGCCCAAAGAAGGCTGACAGTGGGTGAGAGGTTGCTCCCTGAATAAGTCGCCATTGCATCACATAGCCGACACATAGAGACAAACAATCATTCACACCTATGGCAAATTTGAGTCACCAAATCACATATACGGCATATTTTTGGAAATTTGAGAGAAAACTTCAGTCCCTGGAGAAAGCCATGCAAATATAGGGAGAATATACAAACTCTGCACATGCCCCAGAGGTGGAGTTGAGCCCGGAGCCCTCTGTCTTCAATGCAACAGTGCTACCCACAGCATCACTGTGCTACGCTGAATCAGATTAATCTTCTTCAAATTCACGATCAAATTCCATATTGGTCTCCACATTTTCTGCTTCCTCACTATCTTCTGATGCCTCCCCGCCTGTCCCTGTCTCCCCTTATAGGAGCTTTGCAACTATTTGGGAAGAGATTCAATATCTCATGTTTTCGAATGTGACCTACATTTTGCAACCTATACTGCCCCAGTCCTATGTTCATCTGTGAGGCAAACTGAGAAAATCTAAAATATTTAGCAACAACACCGAGCAAGTTCCCAAACACCACACTTTGAACACACACACATGATTTTGTGTATGTGTGTGTGTGTGTTTGTGTTGGTGGGTTCACATGTGTCTATCCATCTATAACTTCTTTTAGTTTATTTCTTTCTATTAAAAAAAATTAAAATAGGTTAGTTTAAACTGATCACAACAAAAGCGTTAAAGGCTATCCAAGTAACTGGGATTTTGGAGCCAGCTCTTATATTTAATTAATAATAGTCTTTGGTAGTTGCAATATTTTGAATCTTTCCAAATGTATCAGTTCTTGTTTTTGTCATTAAAAGTTTTGCGAAGACCAGGATGATTGGCATCATAACTACACAGTCGAATGCAGCTTTCTACAACTGAAATTTTTTTTCAGCCTCATGGTTGACATGAGACAATAGCACATCAAAAGCTTATAGGCATCCTTTAAAGGACAGAAACAGGTCGGCCATCATACAGGTAACAGTTATGATACAGGGGTATCATATCACACCCATCTGAGGAGGCTTACCCAAAAAAAAAAAAAAAAGCTTGAATAAGAAATCATAACTTCTCCAACCCAGGCAATATTTTCCATAATGGCATTGAGAGTAATATCTTGTTGGATTCAGTCAATAATCTGTCCACCACTTTCTCCTGACTTTAACGCACCATGTTGTTTGCTTCACAAACATGACATATGGTTTAAAGCATGTGTTGGCTAAATGAAGCTGTCTAAAGGAACAGAATGAGATAAACTACTAAGAATAATTATTTTTTCACATGAAATAAAGTCTTACAGTTCCCCTTATATCAACAGGAAAGAGAAGCAAGCATATTCCCCGACCACTGCAGATGGAGTCCTGCTGATTTCATCAAACTACGAATGTGTCAAAATAAAGGAGTCTTCTGAAATGAAGGGGTGGAGCATACCTCCCTTAGGTAGCCAGCATGAAGAGCTGGCAGATGGAGTCTGCAGCTTTTCACAGGCAGGAGAGCAAGCTGGAGAGCGGGTTAAATTCCCTCTTGCCCCAGCCCCCCTCAGTGGGGAATACAGACTCAGGTCTTTTCACATTTGCTGCCTCTCAGACTGGGCTGCAACCAAAGGTAAATGTTTACACTTATCCCAGGTGCTTTTTTGTCCCAGGGTACATTTCCCCCCTAATTTGAACCTGAGCTGTAATTACGGATTCTTCTCTTTCTATTAAAGCAAGAGACAAAATACACACATTTAGTATTTAATTACTAAATGTCTTTCAAGAATGCCTCTGCATTGATATTTGCTACAATGTCACTGGAACAGCAATTATTACATTCAATTGTTATGTATCCTCATATGTATCCTTTCTGAAGTTCAATAACAAAATTAATGGTAAATTATGTAAAATGTGAGTCAACATTTAATTAGTCAGGGCTTCAGCTGATGAGAGTGACAAAGCTACCATGTAAAAACAGGTTCAAAATTTGAAATTGAGATTATATGATACCGATGATATTTTTCCAAAAAACAGCTTTACATCAATCCTACCAGTCTTTCTCCATGATTGGCCCAATTCTAATGTTTGAAAAGAGGAGAAAAAAAGTAAAGCAATAAAGCATTGCTATCAGTGCATGTTGTTAACCAAGATTTCTTGACAAACCAAAGCATTGAAAAATATTGTTTGCAACTGTTTCCGTATTCAGGGGATGCATCCTTCAACAGCTGTGGTCTACGGAGGCATGGAATGTGTAAACCGTAGACTGGACTGTTAAAGTACACCTGCTCCTACAGTTTTTCCCCTCCAGTTGTAAAGCAGTAAAACTGTCACCCAGAAATATTGGCTGTGCTGATGAGATGTCCCAGTTTGCTGCTGCTAAGTTGTGTGTGATTGGGAAGTGTGGTGTTGTAGAAGCTGTAGTGATAGTAACAACATTGGAAGTCGTAAAGTCTATTGCAATTATCACTGTTGGTGGTGGATGCAGTGGCAAAAAATTTGAATTACATTTTAATTGTGCGTGTGTGTGTTGGATGTGCCTACATATAGCACCTACCCAGATACCTCGAGGGTTGTTTAAATGATTTGTAAATGATGTAATGTGTGATGTGTGATATTTATAAAAAAATTTGAGCTTTGATTAGATCTTTTCACTTTGGTCTGTGTCAGCGCAGAAAATAAACCAAAAGGCTCGTATAATTTTATGGGGAAATGTTCCTATAGCCTCTCCTAATTCAATCTAGCAATGGGAACAAAATACACATATAGTACATAATTAAACATGTATTCCAACCCTTTACACCAACTGAATTTAAATAAATACATAATAAGTCAGCCAGCCGGCCTTTCACTGTTAAACATGGCTAGCTTATTGGAGCTATTAATCAGATGTTGTTTGCAGGAAGAATGACATTGAATTTTGGGCGGTTCATTTTTAAGCTTCTTAGTCACCCGTATACGCCTCAGTGGATTCAGCTGCCTGTCCAATTTGATACCATCATTACAGAACCACTTTGTTGAGCAAAGAGTTGTATCGACAATCACACAATCGTGCACTCTACCCAAACACAAGCAAGGATGCTCATAATAAAATGAGAAAGTGGGTGAACATCTTTGCAGCACCACATGAGAATTATTTTTTGGCAGTTATTTACTCTTACCTAAGACACGTCATTGTCAGTTCATGAATGATGAGCTAAAGGCAGTCTTCTGAGTTCGGGATTCTCTACAAATTTAGAAAATGTGTTCACTGTCCCTTGAGTCTCATAAAGTTAGTAGCGGTTAGTGGTTGCTTTAGCAAGATGTAAAGCCATCTGTTCCTCATGAAACTTTGTAATTCACATTGTGTTCAGGTGCAGCAGCTGGAGGAAAACCAGAAAAGATTCTCCACATAAAAATATAAAGGCCCACCACTCTGTCCTTCTCACATGAAATCTTAAAGCAGCTCTGCACCGTAAATCCCTACATACAAGTCGACCCTGTCAAACTCCTGTTTGTCTTACCAAATTTCTGCATATCAAATTCCCTACTGAAATTCAGTTCTTGCAGTCCTTATTTTTCCGGATCTATTTCTGGATCTGTATGTGTTCCACTTTCTGCATACCATTATGCACTTTCTGAGCCAAGTAATTATGCTATCATTATGATTAGAATATTATGCTTAAATACAACGCAGTATTGTCAGTTATTTTCTCTAAGAGTGATTTAACTGTCCACCCAAAACAGTATAATATTAATAATATAGAGAATATTACAAGCTCTGCGTTTATTTGTTTTTGTCTTTCAGGGTACTAGAGCGTAAAATTGGAATAGCATTCTATGATGGCACTAACAGAAAAATTGCTTTGATGGCTGCAACTCAATTGTATATTTTCTAATCACTATAAAACGTACTGGGAAAGAACCAAATAGTTTAAGATGGATGGCTTTTTCATTTTCTTATTTTATAGCTTTTTTTTATCTGTCAGTCACTGTCTGTCAAGGCAGCAAGTCTGATTTAATTAAATAACAGAATCTGCAAGACAAAGTTTATTTAAAAAGAAATGAAGGTACTCAAAGGTAGCAATTAACAACTTCCAAAATTGTTTCAAATTGGTTTGAAACACTCCTCAAGGATGACTTCACACAAAAGAAGAATTTGAAAAGAAAAGTACCAAAAGTATATCTTGCTCTTTTGTTTTCCCGAGGTTAGTTTAAATAAGATGCATTTGAATTAGAGCAAGAAAGACTTAACCCTTGTATGGTATTCGGTACAAATTGGCCCGTTTCAAATTTTCAAAAGAAGAAATATTGGTATATATTTTTTCTACCTGAAACTCAATGGCCTTAGCTTATTTTCTGTGATAAACATGTACATGTACTATACCCCACACATTTATATCCTTCTTATGGTCTTCGGGTCAGTTTGACCCGCAACACACAGATACAGAGAAACATGCAACCACACACATACTAAGACAAAAACACACACGGACAAGCACATACATACACAGCTAATGTTATATTATTATAATCTAAGCAGATACAATAATTAAGATTTCAATTTAGAGTATTCTGATTCTGAAATTGATTTTGAAGAGGGCCTTCACTTGGAATATGCACCACAAGGAGCCGCAAAGGCAGCTGCTGGAGCAGCCCTAGAGCCAGCCACTGGAAGAGCCCCACAGACATATCTGTCTAAGAATGGACAGATTGAATGGTATTCATCCCCAGTGAGAGAACCCGCTCAGCTGATGGTACCAGGGCCCACACGATTTGCAGTGACGCTTGTTCAGGATATCAAGTCATCCTTTGAGCTGCTGATTCCTGACTCAATTCAGAAAATCATTCTGAATATGACCAATCTTGAAGGGAGACTTGTTTTTGGTGACCAGTTGAAAGAGATGGACATCATGCATCTGCATGCCTACTTTGGCAGCCTCATCCTTGTTTGTGTCTACAGGTCAAGAGGGGAGTCGACTGAAAGTCGGTGGGATGCTGAGACAGAGAGTGATTATTAGAGTCACAATGTCTCTGAAGAGCATCCATGTATTCTCAACGATCATCAGATTTGACAACCGGGAATCAAGACCAGGGCAGATGGCGGGTGCACAGTTACATTGGGCCCAGTCTTTACAACTCTGGGCCCAATGTAACTGTGAACGAACGGCTGATGGGGTTTAGAGGCCGCTGCCCTTTCAGGTAATATATGCTCTCAAAACCAGTAAGGTATGGCATCAAAATCTGGGCTGCCTCTGATGCCGTTTCATTTTATGAATTGAACATGCAAATTTATACAGAAAAGCTAGAGGGAGTAGCTGCTGAAAGAAACCAGGGGACATGACTGGTGCTAGATATGTCACAAGGCCTCAGTGGCAACATCATTATCTGCGACAATTTTTTCACGCTGTACAACCTCGGACAGTCCATTCCTACAACTTTATGTTAACGGCCCACTCTGCCCTGGTATCTTACATACCAAAAAAAGAAGACATGGATCTTTAGTAAGGAAGAATGAGTTTTTGATTTATATCTGTGTACCAGTCAGGTTTTCAAGATCCATCACATAAGAATTACAACCTCATAACCATTTCTAAATTAATCATGTTTGTGCGTGTGTGTGTGTGTGTGTGTGTGTGTGTGTGTGTGTGTGTGTGTGTGTGTGTGTGTGTGTGTGTGTGTGTGTGCGTGTGTGTGTGTGTGTGTGAGTGTGCGTTGGGGGTGCTAACAGAGTGTTTCTTACTGTTACTATGAAGAGTATGTAACAGCTGTTTGGACTGCGCCATCTGGCCGTTCAACTGTGGATGATGACAAGAGGAAAGACTCAAAGTAGCCCCCTATGCCTGACAAAATGGCCTCCAAACCTGCAAAGTTAACCTCTTTCACCAACCAGAAATCACGGCGCAATTCCACGGAAACTTTCCTCCATTCCTTTGGACTACCATGATTTGAGCAATGTGTTTAGCGAGCAGTGAACCCTTGGCTTCTCTCCAAATAGGCAATATTTCTCCCGGATTGTATTATTGTTTACAGATAATGTATGACATTGATACAGCAGAATACTGTTCTGATTCACTGTAGAACTCTATTAAAACCCCTTTGGCTGCAAGTATAATCTGTCCCTCTTCCTTTCCGGTTAGAGCAGGTTCTTCTCTGTCAAAAAAGGACATTTTCAAGGGCTTTGATTACCTTCTTTCACTGTATCAGCTTAGCAGAATGGCCCAGGAGGGGGTGCACTAAGATGGGTAGATGCAAAAGCTTAGGGACCTCTAGGACAGTGGTACTTTTCCTGTCCTTTTGTTTCAGTAGACTAAATCTGGGATTTTGTCTGACTCCTGGTGTGCATTTGAGGCTGACTTGAACCCTCCTGCACGCCTATGAATTTTCCTGCAATGACAGTAACAATATTTCAATCAGCGGAGACAAGTGTATGAAGTAAAGATGATTGTCTACCGCAGAAGATGATGAGCAATACAAAGTCTGTCATTAGGATTGTTATTCAAGGGTATCTACTCTGAGCAGTAACAAAGTATTACTCTCATTTGGAGTGTGGACCTTGGTGGCTAATGACTCTGAAAGAACTGATGAATGATGATGTTGGGGGATCTGGCAATAGCAGCATGAAAGAAGTAGAGGTTCAAGAGATAATCGTTTTTAACTAATAGAGCAGCAAGATGTTAGGCATTCAGCTAACAATCAAGGTGTATCTTTTTGAATAGAAGCAAACCAGCTGCTCAGCTACTGATATCTCATAGCCTAAGACCAAGACAGCAGGAAATTAAAACTGAACACGCCTGAAAGGTGTAGGAGTATTAGGAGTTTTAGGCCCTAATGCCTCTTGTGAGCTACATTACAAACCTAAATTCTGTGCATTTTAATGTGGTGTTGCTACTGTGAGTAAAGTATATTCAGGCGATACAAACACAATCCTAATCAAGTAGTTTGAGATCAAAATATTCATAATATCTGACATTCATATCTCAGCTGCTTTTCATAACTGACAACTGATATATTCACAGCTCACGGAGGACAAATCCTTACAAATGGAAGGCTCAAACTGCTGTCTACTGTTCACCCTTGCTCAATAGCAAACAAATGAAATTAATTAGTGTAAAAACCATGTAAAAACAGGTTCAAAATTTGAAATTGAGATTATATGATACCGATGATATTTTTCCAAAAAACAGCTTTACATCAATCCTACCAGTCTTTCTCCATGATTGGCCCAATTCTAATGTTTGAAAAGAGGAGAAAAAAAGTAAAGCAATAAAGCATTGCTATCAGTGCATGTTGTTAACCAAGATTTCTTGACAAACCAAAGCATTGAAAAATATTGTTTGCAACTGTTTCCGTATTCAGGGGATGCATCCTTCAACAGCTGTGGTCTACGGAGGCATGGAATGTGTAAACCGTAGACTGGACTGTTAAAGTACACCTGCTCCTACAGTTTTTCCCCTCCAGTTGTAAAGCAGTAAAACTGTCACCCAGAAATATTGGCTGTGCTGATGAGATGTCCCAGTTTGCTGCTGCTAAGTTGTGTGTGATTGGGAAGTGTGGTGTTGTAGAAGCTGTAGTGATAGTAACAACATTGGAAGTCGTAAAGTCTATTGCAATTATCACTGTTGGTGGTGGATGCAGTGGCAAAAAATTTGAATTACATTTTAATTGTGCGTGTGTGTGTTGGATGTGCCTACATATAGCACCTACCCAGATACCTCGAGGGTTGTTTAAATGATTTGTAAATGATGTAATGTGTGATGTGTGATATTTATAAAAAAATTTGAGCTTTGATTAGATCTTTTCACTTTGGTCTGTGTCAGCGCAGAAAATAAACCAAAAGGCTCGTATAATTTTATGGGGAAATGTTCCTATAGCCTCTCCTAATTCAATCTAGCAATGGGAACAAAATACACATATAGTACATAATTAAACATGTATTCCAACCCTTTACACCAACTGAATTTAAATAAATACATAATAAGTCAGCCAGCCGGCCTTTCACTGTTAAACATGGCTAGCTTATTGGAGCTATTAATCAGATGTTGTTTGCAGGAAGAATGACATTGAATTTTGGGCGGTTCATTTTTAAGCTTCTTAGTCACCCGTATACGCCTCAGTGGATTCAGCTGCCTGTCCAATTTGATACCATCATTACAGAACCACTTTGTTGAGCAAAGAGTTGTATCGACAATCACACAATCGTGCACTCTACCCAAACACAAGCAAGGATGCTCATAATAAAATGAGAAAGTGGGTGAACATCTTTGCAGCACCACATGAGAATTATTTTTTGGCAGTTATTTACTCTTACCTAAGACACGTCATTGTCAGTTCATGAATGATGAGCTAAAGGCAGTCTTCTGAGTTCGGGATTCTCTACAAATTTAGAAAATGTGTTCACTGTCCCTTGAGTCTCATAAAGTTAGTAGCGGTTAGTGGTTGCTTTAGCAAGATGTAAAGCCATCTGTTCCTCATGAAACTTTGTAATTCACATTGTGTTCAGGTGCAGCAGCTGGAGGAAAACCAGAAAAGATTCTCCACATAAAAATATAAAGGCCCACCACTCTGTCCTTCTCACATGAAATCTTAAAGCAGCTCTGCACCGTAAATCCCTACATACAAGTCGACCCTGTCAAACTCCTGTTTGTCTTACCAAATTTCTGCATATCAAATTCCCTACTGAAATTCAGTTCTTGCAGTCCTTATTTTTCCGGATCTATTTCTGGATCTGTATGTGTTCCACTTTCTGCATACCATTATGCACTTTCTGAGCCAAGTAATTATGCTATCATTATGATTAGAATATTATGCTTAAATACAACGCAGTATTGTCAGTTATTTTCTCTAAGAGTGATTTAACTGTCCACCCAAAACAGTATAATATTAATAATATAGAGAATATTACAAGCTCTGCGTTTATTTGTTTTTGTCTTTCAGGGTACTAGAGCGTAAAATTGGAATAGCATTCTATGATGGCACTAACAGAAAAATTGCTTTGATGGCTGCAACTCAATTGTATATTTTCTAATCACTATAAAACGTACTGGGAAAGAACCAAATAGTTTAAGATGGATGGCTTTTTCATTTTCTTATTTTATAGCTTTTTTTTATCTGTCAGTCACTGTCTGTCAAGGCAGCAAGTCTGATTTAATTAAATAACAGAATCTGCAAGACAAAGTTTATTTAAAAAGAAATGAAGGTACTCAAAGGTAGCAATTAACAACTTCCAAAATTGTTTCAAATTGGTTTGAAACACTCCTCAAGGATGACTTCACACAAAAGAAGAATTTGAAAAGAAAAGTACCAAAAGTATATCTTGCTCTTTTGTTTTCCCGAGGTTAGTTTAAATAAGATGCATTTGAATTAGAGCAAGAAAGACTTAACCCTTGTATGGTATTCGGTACAAATTGGCCCGTTTCAAATTTTCAAAAGAAGAAATATTGGTATATATTTTTTCTACCTGAAACTCAATGGCCTTAGCTTATTTTCTGTGATAAACATGTACATGTACTATACCCCACACATTTATATCCTTCTTATGGTCTTCGGGTCAGTTTGACCCGCAACACACAGATACAGAGAAACATGCAACCACACACATACTAAGACAAAAACACACACGGACAAGCACATACATACACAGCTAATGTTATATTATTATAATCTAAGCAAAAATTAGTGGCCTATATATCATTTAATTAATTATAATTAAGCTTAACAAATGAAATACTGGTATATAATTGAGAGTGTCATTAAGTTTATTTTTTAAGTTGGTCTTAACAATAACCAAACACAATTGTAGCTGGGTTGTAGTGGACCCTTGTGAGTTCAGACCAAGTTCATTACCCCTGCTTTGTACGATCATTGGGGTCTACATGGTATTTTAAGGGCTTTCCTTAACCACATCCAACCCCTCAAGTAGCACCCCTCTTGACTAATAGAGGAGTTGTTATTTTTATGACTGTCTATTATATATTCAACATCCCTAATCTAGATTATAACCTGATAGACAACTAAAATTAACATAACATTAAAACTGTTAAGGATTCTTTATGTGAGAAATATAAGAAATTTCTTGAAAATGTTGGATTTTAATTTGGCCCAAAAACAAAAACGTCTAGTCAGTTGTATTTTTACAGTGTGTGAATTAACTTGCTTATAACCAAGCCAGCCAATTGTAATTTCTATTTGATACCTGGGCCGCCACTGCAGTCTTTATGTCGAAGGGTCATTGCGCAAGTACTTGGACCCCAATTTGCTCCATGAGCGGTTCACAGGACCTCATCCACAGGTATGGGTTGAATGCCAAGGAACGTATTTCAAAACATAATGGTTAACTCGTATGACTATGTTATAAAATTGAGTACAAATTATCATTATTATTATTAATAAAGTTATTGTCATTATTATTACTATTATTACTATTAATATTATTATTATTATTATTATTATTATTATTATCACATTATTATTATTATTAT
The DNA here is from genome assembly GCA_037951165.1 of Lophius americanus. Taxonomy (NCBI): domain Eukaryota; kingdom Metazoa; phylum Chordata; class Actinopteri; order Lophiiformes; family Lophiidae; genus Lophius; species Lophius americanus. The sequence continues at coordinate 3,809,099 of JBBDHG010000014.1, forward strand.
TATCACATTATTGTTATCACACTTAAACTGGTTATGATTTAAAAAGCCTACTGTACATGTATTCTTAGGATTCTCCCACGGATCATTCAGAACCGAAAGCTGCTTTAAAGAATTGTAAAACTGACTTTGCTTAAATTAAATTAGGTGTTGATAATTCACAAAACTCCACAGTTCACAGTTCCACACCAGGAAATGTAATGTATATCTTACCTCCATTTTCATGCTGTGTGAGAGCCTAAAGTCTGCCCGCTGTGTGAGAAAACTAGAGTTAAAACTAAAGAAAAAGAAAAACTCTTTCATCTGTATTCCCCACAATAAAATGTTGAATCATGTGGTTATATAACTATATTTAGCACTTTGAATTACTACTATAACTTCAGTGTAATAAGTACCGTCTACCAGCTAGTCTAAAGTATCACACCTGATGGTTAAGAACGCTGAGTGTACAATAATTACTTATATCATATTTTTGAAATACAAATGCACTTGAGAGATATTTTTAACTAAAGGCAATAATGCATGACAAATTATCCTGATGCATTCTGTCCAACATTGCAGGGAGTCCCCCAGGAAATGAGTAATTGGATTTGTCATTATGCCTGTATTCATGAGCATATGCTATTATTCTCTTGGTTTTCATAAAGTCCCAATATTTAAATGACAGTAGAGGAATATCATTTTTAAATTTGCCAATAAATGAGAGTGGAGGATCAAAAACTTCAAAATCTGAAATTGAGTTGCTGGAAGTTTCTGCCTCATATTTTCTTACTTTGGAAGCCATGATGCATGAGCATCAGGATGCCTCTATCCTCATAATTAACCCAATTAGCTTCACACTCAGTAGCTCGATGGTAAAGGCTTGATTGGCTGTTGAATTGAAATGTTATTCAATTGTAATAACAAACACAGACACAGAATTTAGGCCAAAACATTATTTTCCCTTGCCCTAACCATGCGGTTTTTGCATAATTAACTTAAATACACACACAAAATCAAATAAATGTGTTTCATAGGACACAGACGTCATTAATACATTTGTGTATACATGCATAATAAAAATTGTCTACATTTAATTTTGCTTAAAATTGGAAAAATTTAAAACATTAAAAATGCACCAACACTGTTTTCAGAACTGGTTCCTTTGGAGTTTAAATTAAAAAATAAAGTCACTGGTACTGTTAGCCATTAGAGTACAGCTTTAAGTTATTAGATAATAGAATAATAATAATACTATAATTAGAAACAGGTAATCTTCTGTAAAGAGATAAAAGTAAAATCCGCCACTGCTCCTGCTCTTGTGTGTATCTAATACACAAGAAATCATGTTTGACTAAAGTTATTATATATACACACTCAGACATGATTACTACCAGACCTGTTAAATCAAATCACTACATAAACAGACAATTCATGAAGCTGGCTAGTAGGATTCCTCAGTAGCACACTGTGACAAAACCAAACACAAATCCTGAGGAGATGAGAATGACAGTGATTGAAATGCATCAGTTTGGGAAGGGTTATAAAGGTATTTTTCAGGCTCTGGGGCTGGCTCTGGGCTCCAAATATCAATATTTTGACACATTAACTATAAACGGAAGATTTGGAACAAAAGAGAAAATTTCCTTTTCCTTCCGAAATTTCTACAAGATCACAATGAATGCCCACTCAGAAACTGACAAAGATCCATAAAAATTTCAGTCGTACTGCAGGTTAGAGTTCACGACTCAATTATTTGAAAGCCACAGAGTGGTAAGGCATAAGCCACCGCTAAGAAAAGGATGAGGAAACCTCTGAATTTTGCCATACCACAATTTGATGACCCCTTGAGCTATCAGAAGATTTTTTTATGGAGTGGTAAAGTGAAATTTCAAATCATTAAGGGGTAAAGGTCCCATTGATCACCACTTATCAAAGGTGTTGGTTGCTTTTGCTTAGGTATGCCTAATAAACACTGGTACATTGATACATACATTCATGTAAATACTGTGGTTTGCAGAAATTAACCAAACCAACATTTTCTGATGGCCTGGAGGTTTGATGGACACAGAGTTGTTATTACATTTGAATCTCCTCCTCCTAATCTCCTGATTAGAAATATGTCACATGGATTGAAAAGTTTCCTCTCTTTTACCTTAAAGGAACAAACACTCACATCCAACAATGGTAAAAGTATTCCATTAACCACTAGTAAATTATTAAATTATAGAATGATCTGAAAAAAGAAACAAGGATTTTCTGGTGGCTGAACCATTCTTTTTTTTTTTCCCCTCTGTGTTTCTCTCCTTCTACCGGTCGGCTGTATCTTGTAAACCCTAGGGGGTTGTCAGCCCCAGGTTTGGCAGCCTCTACACTGCAGCATGAATTAATGAACAGAACTCCAAGCCAGGTTCTAATTCGCTCCTTTTCGGTTATAAATAATAAAACAAAACTTAACATTTTTGGAAACGTTTGAGTGAAACTTGCTCAGTCAGAATTCAAGATGGCAGCCTCAAGGTATGATAATAAAGTTGTAATTTAGCAGTCTACATTCTCAGATTAACGTTATTAAAACCATCTGAAAAGCTTAATCCTGTTTTTCTTAAGATAGATAATTATTTATTAGTTGGTTAGGTCAAATCAACAATACCTTCAATAAATGACTCAGGATGAGATCTCTCACCGGGAAATATAATTTGTTGACAACTTCATCATAAAACTACACGTTTAATGAATTTTCCAGAATAAATAGTTGCACTATTTACGAAAGGCCATAATGTAGCGGTAGGCCAAAGGAGGGCCACTCATTAAGCCTGTAGATAAGTGTCGGCGGGCTTGTAGTGGGAAGCAGAGTCAACAGAATCCTGGGTGTTTTTTTGCTTTAGCTGCTTTAGTATCTGTCCCCAGAGTGGCACAAGGCTGTTCTGCCTTCTGAATATGTATGTGAGTTATTGGTCCTGGGAGAGCCAACATATATCCATGCAGAGGCAGACCCGTGACAATGAGGACCTCGTTGTCTATTTCCTTTATCTGGGCCTGTCTGCTTCCTGATGTATCTCTCAGCACAACTTGTTCAGATTGCCTCATTTATCATTGGACTCAGATATGAAAATGCAGATCCCTCGGATCAGGGCCCACTCACATTGTTACGAGTGCAATCTGAAGGCATCATGGTGGAGGCCCTCTTTTAAAGTTAAAGTGGGAGAAGGAGAAGGAAGGGGTGGGGGAGGTAATCTGGGGAATAAAAGTCACAAGGAGAAGAAAATAGCTGCTGCTCTCTTCATTTTAATGACACTGTACAGTTTTATAAAAGACACCTAAAAGGGACACCTTTCCTATGTTGAACTAAGTGGTGAACAATATTGTGACCTGATTGGCAGACTACTCCTGTTTACAGCCTTATTGCAGAGTTAGAACAGATTATATTACCCACTTTATGCGTACATTTTATAACTAGAAAGTACACAATGATTATTAATTAACTGTCTATTTTCAAGGACAAATAGCCGGGAGTGTGACAATCAACACTGCAGAACTGCTGTGAAATTAAAGGTGTGTTTATGACTATGCTCCCATGCCAGATCTCTTATACTAAACGTTTGTTAATTGACTTTCCCTACTAATGTGTTAAAGGGGATCTTAATTAGGATTAATAAAGGAATTACCTAATTGCTGTAAACAAGGTCAATCATGACCTTTTCACAAAACATGGCAACCTACTTTAACTGTTAATAAAACTTGTTATAGTCACATGAAACAGGTCTTTGAAACCAGGTTTTTATCGACATGTTAAAGGAATCCTTTTTTTTTTTCCTTTTTTGTAATGACACAAAAACAATTATATGTAAATAAACATTGTTGTAAGTTAAGTAAGTAAATAAGATAAATTACAAAGGCTAGAAGCAGCAACTGCACAGAACCAGATAATTCATGGGGTAAAAGGGGTTTATAAAAAATTTCTCCTTATTTAGGAAAATTTAGTCACTATCTACTCAACCCCATGCTGACAAAATGTTAGGTGAAATGTTTTAGTCCACAAACCATTTCTGGAGCCTAATGATAAGATAAAGGTGCACCACTCTGGACAACTGGAAAATAAGGACTAAAAACATAGAAAACAACACTGCAAGTCCAAGCTCAGTGCTCAGCTGTGCATCGTTCAAGACTACGGTTTTGGTTAACTCTGTTTGGTTAACCTCTGTTACGTCGGTTTATTTGTTGTTTTATTGTTGAATTACACTAAACTACGGATTTCGATCAAAGTTGAAAGAGGGATGCACCGAGGTAGACCCCATTAGATTTCCATGTGTGTCCACATAAAAGAGTGGATCTAGGACTGTTTTATTGTCTTTCTATGAAATTTCGAGATGCCTAGGTGTTGACCTTCTTTTTTTTTTTTCCTCATGATGGCAAGGACACTAAATGAAAGTTCAAAGATATTTAAGTAGTGGGTTCCTGGTGTTGGTTATTTGGTGGATTAAAATAAAAATCCTTTGGGGGCTTTCCCATAGGTATGTCCACTACTGAATGTAAACAATGAAGGACTTCCATCAAACCTTGTGTAAGTACCTTCCTCTCATCAAAAATGGAACCCATTGAGTATCAGGATGAAGCAGTGGATCAGGTATTACTACGCATCACTGTCCTTTACAACTATTTGCAACATTTTTCTTCAATACGTTCGGAAATGACACATTAATATGGATGGGGGAAATAACAAGTATAGGTAGGGGGTGGTATCTTTGAATGTGTATAATATAGAAAAAACCATTAAACTTTGGTGCAGCTACGGATAAAGAAGAAAGAAAGAACTATCCATTATTGATCCCATTCAGCACAACATAGTGAAATTATTTCTCTACCTTTGACCAATCCCTGAGGGAGCAGTGGGCAGCCCCTTTGAGCTGCCCGGGGAGCTAGGGTTTCAGGGTCTTGCTTAAGGACCCCACGACAAGTAGTAGACCCTCGTGGGATTCAAGCCGGCTACCTTCCGATCCTTCGATTTGGAGATTGCTCTACCCACTGAGCTACAGCTGCTCGGGTGGATCCAAGATTTGATATTATTTTTCTTAAAAAAATATAACAACTTGAGAACTCGGAGTGCAGCTATTTTGTTGGCGTCTTGGAAATTAGCATTTTCATTTTTGGATTGAATTCAAAAGGACTGTGGAAGCATGCTTGCACCGTGGAAAAATATGACAATTTCATGAAAGAATTATTAATAAATAAAAATAATTGTTTCATATGTATTTTCCTTCTAAGGACATAAGGGTATGAAGATTAATGGCCTTCGATGTGTTGAATTGCAACCTCAATTAAATGTAATAACTGTGAGACAACTTTAATTACTGTGCACTTATTTTACTTTGGTAATGATAAATATTTTATATTTACAGTTTAAGTTGATGTGTACATCATGTGAGGGTTATCATAGAGTATTTTTGTAAATAAAAGTTTTATTTTCCTGTATAATTGATTAATCAAAATTAATTATTGTGACAACACCAATTTTTATATATAATCTGGCATATCATTTTTATCACTTTAAAGGGCAAGACTTGTGTATGAGCTCAGACAGATCTCACCAAAAATACAGTATAATTATTTTGCTTTGACTTTGTAGGGCAGCAGATATCAAACATCTTGACACTGTGAACGCCTGAGATACATTCAACTTTATGTGACCTTATGCCACATTCATTAGCATAACAAGATACGTGGACAAAGAATAAATCGTTTTCACCCTGCCAGTCAGATTACATGCTTTTAATGTTTAATGTTTGCTGTTTTTTGTGCAAAGGAAATATTCCTATACACAACCTCTTCATCAATGCATGCACAATCCTAGTAATTAGTCTATTGCATTTACTATTCCCTCATGAGGTCTAAAGGGGAGATCTGAGGTCTGGAGCTGCCTGGATTGTCATGAAACACCGCTTGGCTGAAAGCAATGAACAGGGGAGGAGACCTGAGTGCTAATCCCACAATCAACGGCGTCTCCACGGAGGGGTTTAGCATAAAGGCAACAGCTGCAGAGCGGTGCTGGTTGCCCAACAGAAACCACAGTTCATTTGGCAGTGGTTTTTATCAAAATCCAAATCAAAACAACTCAATTGAGCAGAATAAAGTCGATGTTTCCTTTATTTCTCATCTACCCTGTCTTGCTGAATGTCTTTCAAATTCACACTTTCATATTGGTACTGCATAGGAAGGAGCAGAGTGTAATAGGCCTGTCATGAAGGCAGAAGCAGTCCATGTTACAAAACTAATTTGTCATTTCATCCCCTCCTAAAAAAAAAATGTGAAAACTGCAATTTTTCTGTGTGTAAATAACAGTTTGAATCTAAGTCCCTGATGATGATGAAAACAATTCTCATTACCTCATGGCTCTACGAAAGTATAGGGAAAAGCTGAGTAGGAAAAAAATCCAAAACACAATTTGACATCTACTAAATGGATCACACTGTGTAGACAATGGCTATGAATACCATTATTTATGGTATAATAATAATAATAATAATACTAATAATAATAATAATACATTTAATTTATAACGTATGACATGTCACTTAGTGCCACACACCACCGTCAGCGCCTGTGTGACTCAGGAAAAGGTGAATCATTATACGGCATAATTCATGAATAAATAAGTCTTTGTTAAACAGAGAGACACATTTGTACCAGCGTCACCACGGTAAAAGATTGACACAATGGGTACAAGTACCTCCCTCGTGAGTTTGCTTTCTGACAAACTTTCTCCTGTGTTTCCAATTATAATGACTTGGATCCTGCTATGCAGTCGATGTCAAATGATATCTCAGTGGCTCATCTCCCTCTTGGAAGACATAGTGCCGGCATAAATAAGCATCTTTTTGGATCATTATACCAAAATGTTGTGCTTGGTTGTAATCATGGCGATTTTTTTCTTTCAATAACTACATTTTATCCCTAAAAATATGTTTCCTGACAAGATTTTAAGAAGATCTTGCATATAAGATGTGTTTATTCTACTTGTCAGCACCAACTCCTCAATATGAGCCCTCTCCTGAACAGTTTCATTCATCAGTGTAAGCTTCTCTCTCTGTATGATACTCATCTTTTTTTTTAAAACCAATATTTATTTCACCTCCAGTGTCTCCACCCAACCCTTTCTCCTATTATTTCATACACAACTTTGAAATAGTAGATATTTGTTTTGAAAACAGTGTCAGCCAACATTTTGGAGCACCAAGTCATTGCTCCAAAATGTCATTATTATCCCACAAGATTTCACTCTTGCAATGCAATATTTGCTTAGAGCAAGATGTAACAACATTTTTATCCATGCTTGTGGTGAAGCTCAATACATGACAACAAATATTCAAGGGACTGCCATTGACCATATTTCTGGTCTTCAGAGGGCAAAATCTATTTGTGTTAATTTTGGAAATTTTTCTTCCCTGCTATCTAGCCATGTTTTAAATTAATTATCTTAATGATAAATTGTTTCTTGTACTGTAAATGTCCGATGTTTGTCAACGGACAAGAGATCTTTGCATTCTAGTCCTCTGAGTTATTAACTCATACTGGCAAAGTTAATTGCCTTTCCAACTTTGTTGACGTGCTTATTAGCACATGTTATGACTTGTAACAAGACATTTCAATGCAAAGTTTGTTAATTGATTATCATTTAAATTGAGTGACTCTTATTATTCATTTGAGTTGATTTCATTCACATCACACAATCACACAAACACATGTGGCACCAGGATGTTGATACGGTATTAGCATAAAACATGCTAAACTATGGTGATAATTAGGCACATTTGCCTGAAAACAAATTAGGTTATATCTAGGAAAAAGGGTGGGTTTTCACACAGGTTGTTTTTTTAACTGTTTCCCTCCTTTGTTGTTCATTAGAGCCTAGGTTCAAGCTGAAAGGTGCAGTGCTGGACGACTGTGAAGGGCTGCTACACATTACCATAACACTATAGTATGCGAGTTATGAGCTTACAGTGGAAAGCCTATTACTGTAATAACAGTATTGTTTCGATATGTGTTGCATTACGTCATTAGGGATTGTGTGAGAGGGGGAGAAAATGACACAATTCACACCATGAGGTGTAACCCTCTTTCTTATTCTATGAACAGATTGATACACTGAGAGTTTGTTGGAGTTTTCGATAGATTTAGAGGCTGGCAATAACTCAGACATTAATGGATAAATCTGCATGAATTTTGTTGTTTTATACTGGAGAGGAGCTGGAAATGATGAAACAATGTCTGTCCGAAGAGTATGTTCAGAGGTAGGTTTTGGCCCTTGGTGGAGGTTTGAGCTCTGTCTCTTAAGTGCTTTTTCTAGTTTCATCTATTTTTATGGTAGCCTGCTGTTTTTTTGTGCTGCTAGTATTTTGTATAACAAATTTACTGGCAGGTAGTGGTTAATAAACATACCACATGTGGAAATTGCTTTAACACCACAGTAAGAAAGAATCCATGCCGTCACTAGTGGTAAGCACAGATGAAATACATGAATGGAACAGAAAATTTAAAGGCGTTCGGGGTAATCACAGTGCTACTTAGGACAGGAGATCTGTATCACACATTGTAATGAGTGTCAGCACTGGAAAAGGCACAACTTGGGGGACATGTCTACATAGAAATTACAGTTTAGAGTCAGAGACAGATTCCAATTCTCTTACCTTTGTAATTACTGCGGATCAGGCTTTATCAGTGGCGGACATCAACCTCAGGATCTCAGTGAAAATGAGCAAAAAATGTTGAAGGAAAGTGGTGGAGAGCACTCTTAAAAAACACAGCCTAATGTTGAATCAAGGATTATCAGGTGTACGTCAAATGGAGTGTTTCAAACAGAGTGGTTAGGTAAGCCATGAGAAGAACGGCGGGTAGACTGCAGGTTGTTATCTTTTGTCATATGGGGTTTCTCAGAAGTACTGCTTTGATCGTAATCTAAGGCTTGTCCACATTCCGGTATCTTTTTTAAGTTGATGAGACACTTTGGATCAAAAGATCACATGAGGAAAACTCAAATGCAACACACTTCTTAGAGACTTTGATAATATCCCCTTGTTAACATGAATGTAATTTTGGAAAACTACTACTTTCAATCAAATTTGATTCCTAGGTATTTATAAAATATGATTTTGCATCTTGAGATAAATGCAGTATAATACCACAACAGCTGATTATTTATGCTATATTTGTGGAATTAATGAAGCACTTTCACTGAAACAAATTGGTTGGTCCATTTTGTAAGGCCACTGGCAGCATGGAGACAGATGTGGTTTTACCATGGACACTTTTCTCCTTTCCGAATTAAATCTTTTCCGAATTGCAGTGTTAGTCGCCTCTTCACATGACTTGTGATCTTTTCTGACCTGATGTTTACATGCATCGACTCACCTAATCGGAAATGCTTTCAGACATGGGCAGGCGATCCACACTCCTGTTCATAAGGTGGTGATAATGCTTCGGTGAGTTGGGTGCTGACCGCCAACAAGGGCCCAGAAGAATAATAAAAATGCGTTGTGGCACTGAAAAAACTTAGCCGAACGTTATGTCACAACCCGGGGCATGCACAGATACAACTCAAAGAGAAGGCTCTCCGATACAGCGTTTACATGCATCGACTGGCAATCAGAAGGGCTTTCCGAAAGGACTTAGACTACCTCCTTGCAAAGGAATGAAATCTAATTCGGAAAAGTTCTTTCCATTCGGAAAGGGTTGTTTACATGCAGCATTTTTTTTCCAGGGGTTGTGCATAGGCTCATATGTGATGTCAAGGGAAGTTGCCCTTTGCTGAATTGTGGAAAAACCTGGAATTCTTAAGGTAACTTCTCCCTGTTATATTATATTCTGTGCAAGCAGTGACCAAATATTTCCTTTATCCGCGGTGGATGTATGGCATGGTAGAACAATTAAATATTAGTAAAATTAAAAGACCTTTTAGGGCAGCTCTTAAACCTTTTAGGTTGTACTGCCCAACTATTGCAACATTGGCAACTATATCCCCCTGCTGCTTCCAATCCCTTCAGCTTTGTTATATTTACAAAATTCATAGTCTAATTCATGGCGATGTCATTATTACATCACTACAGTCTAAATAATTTGTCAGAAGTTGATAGACAAGAAGCATGAACAGTATGGTATGGTATGAAGTTAAACTCGAGGGTCTAAGGTCTTAAACATATTATTTAGCCATGTGTTACAAAGAGACATAACTGCAATGATTGTGTGCAGCAACTGCACTTTATCTTCATCTAATAACAGTTTAATTTAAGTTTTTCATACACATATGAGGTATATTCTAGATTTTTTTTCTAGCGTGATTAAGAGTAAGTATTAAGACATATTCTTTCCAAATACATCTGTTTAAGAATGCAAAAGCTTTGTATTAATAACTTCAGTTAGAATACACTCTAGTTTTAACAAAATCTGGTATTTCCAAAGGCAATATCATACTAATATCATGCTCAATTTAGTGTTGAGCCAATTTCCTTCACAGGCCTATCATTTTTTTTAAGGCGCACAAAATGCACAAGAGAGGGGATGGTGGAAGGCCCTTTAGCAATACTCCAAACACTCACTCAAACAACAGAATGTCCAATAATGAAATAAACTAAAAAGTATACTTAGGCAAATGCTCATCAATATCACATTATCCATTCAAACTGCATATCTCAGGGCTCATGATGGTGACTAAAATGGTCTAATGCGACTTATTTTTTATTTTTGGGACTTGTTTTTTATAAATTGGACATGGGATCCTTCTTGAAAACGAAATTAATCAAAAACTGTTATATGGATCCTTTTCAAATTTTAAACCCATATAGACTTTATTGTGAGGTAGAACTGGAGTGTATTGGGGAAAGTTCAATAAGAATATATATGTCTGACACTGGGGGAGCTACATGTCCAAACTTGTAAGGCCATGATTTTGTAACTGTCCAATGGGTCAACGTTTGCAGCATATGATTCGACCCGAGGAGATCCATCTTGTATATTGTGATCTTTTTCAGATTGAACGTCCTGACCATAGGTTCTATTTAGTCCAAATTTTAGGTATATCAATGGACACTATGAGATATATCTTGTATATGTTTTATTTTACTCTACTAGCTCATATTTAACTCACTTTGAGGAGCTTTTTACTAAAAAACATGTTTTTCGTATATAACTTCTTCATTCTTAGTCCAATTTTCTGGTGTTATGTGTCTTTTATTTCATGTTTTTATTTGGACAGAGGCTTTTTAAAGACCACTGTGCTTCTGTGCTCCTGCACTATGTACTTACAGTGTTTGTTTGTATGAATGTATTTCAATTAGTGCAAATAGACTATAAACTAGTAATAAACTATATGAATCGAAGTGAAGATATCTTTGTATTATATTCCAATCTTCTTCTTCACCATTCGGCTGTTCCTTTTTTGGGCACCACAGCGGATCACCTGTCTCCATTCATACTAATCGTTCATATTTTACTCACTAGGGGGTGCTTTTTTTATGAAGAGCAGTTTAGCAGCCATAACCCTTTAATTATTGGTCTCATTCTTATCTTGTATATATAATATTTTACTAGTAAAGTTCGTATTTTACTCAAAAGGGGAACATTTCTTTACGAGAAACACCATTTATGGGACTTAACTCCACATTGAATTTGAGGAGCTCAAACTGGTTGATTGCTTGAACCATGCTTTTGTACAAGAAATGTACATGTTTTCTATGTGTTTGATGTTTTAATGTTTTCAAAAACTCCTCAAACACCACCACCACCACCACAATCTCAATATCCCCTCTACAAATCCCTCATTTTGATGTTTAGTATGCTTTTGACTACCCTCTTTGTTAAGCATCCTTGGGTTCAGAAAAGGCGCTATCTAAGTCCAAATTATTATTAATATTATTATTGATGCAGGGTATTAGGGCCTTTTAGGGGATATACCATTCTGTTCTGACACGCCGTGATGGCTGAGCGAAACAGGATTGTTGAGAGGGCTTCAGCACCCAGACTATCTTCATACAGACAGAGTTTAATGGCTGAGATTTAGCGGAGAATATCCAGGTACATTCTTTAAGATAAATAATTGCATCAAATCTATTGATATTAATTATTTTAATGCAAACTAAATACAAATATACATATCAAATCTGACATAATATAATATATGATAATGATAAAATAATATTTTGTATAAGTGTGAAAGGTATGAGATTCATAGTATCACAGTATCTGTATCGATATCGGCAAAACTTGCCTGAGATTACTTGGCATCGGAAATCAGATTTGTGGCCCAGTCCTACCCTTAATCTCCCTTCATCCCGAGTAGATCAAACCCCCTCTCCCCCTGCTGAACACCCTTTCCAAACTTTCATGCACCAACTATTAGTGAGCACATCCGAACGGAGGCACACCGGTGAGCTGAGGTTGTTTGAAGAAATATTTATTATTCTTACAGTATCCTATGACTGCAGATATCCACTTGTCCAAACATAATCTAATCATTACATATAAAAGTTTTCATTGGAACTTAATAAAAGCTATGTTGGCTAGTTGGGATGGCTGTAGCTCAGTGGGTAGAGCAGCCATCTCCCAATCAGAAGATTGAAAGGTAGCCAGTTCAAGTCCCACCAAGGTCTACTTGTTGTAGGATCTTTGAGCAAGATCCTGAAACCCCCAGCTCCCTGTGCGCCTCAAAAGGGGCTGTCCGCTGCTCCCTCAGAGATGGGTCAAATTCAGAGAAATAAATTCCGTATTGTACTTTATATGGCTGTATGTGACCAATGAAAGATTTCTTCTTCTTCTAACGTTAGCTAATGACATCAGCTACATCTACTGTTCTGAACTTAAATTATTTTCCGCTATCCAATGAATTGATAAAAAATTAATGCTCAAGGATAATTAAGTTAAATAAATTCTACTATTTAAAGAGAGAGGACCAGCAGGGCAAGAAGATTCCCTAGAGACAGACAGTAGATGAGTTTTAACAGCAAGGTAACAGACAGTATGTCACATTTAGTAGTTCCTGCGTGAATGTGCGAAATATTTATGTTTTTATGCATCGAGGTGCAAGCAAACACTTGAAATCAGGGTGGAATTGTCGTGGAAGGCTTTGCTGTTAAGGACTCTGGACACAATTAGAACACACAAAACACTGATAGGCACAAAGGAAGATAATTTGCAATTACAATATAGGAGAACAAAAAACCTGAATACACGAACTTGAACACGGTTGTGATTGGCTAATCTTTTTAAGCTTACATTGGGAACCATATAAGGGACCCTGAAGTCCACAAATTGAACCATAACAATATTAGGGGATTGGAGTACGGTGTCCAGATGCCACCTTCCATTGGGTTATTGATACTATTTTATAGATCGATCAGCTTTTATATTATCTTCAGAAAGACTAGACCAATGTCTCTATCTGTCAACAGTTGAACATTTTGAGTAATGAACAACAAATCGTTTGCTTTTAAGTTCCAGAATAGACTAATAAACCGTAACTCAAAACTCAATAATATGAAGTTGAAGTTAATCAATGATCAATCAGGACACATTTCCTTCACAGAATACATTTTTTATTTTATAAAAACTAACCAGTTCAACATAACCATCTTTGCTTCATTTTTGTATTGGCTCAAGTGTATACCCTACTCAAGTCAATAATAATAATAATTATTATTATTATGTGTTTATGGTGTCAAGATTGCAGCATATTGGACATGACACATATTGTACTCAATATACACTCCGCACAAAATGGGATGCAGGGCAAACAAAGATAGATAGTACAGAAAGGAATGAAAAAGTAAGGTAGAAATTCAACATTGTACTCTGACGTCGATGTATTTTTGCTCCTGAAAATTTCATTTGGCTCTTAAATGCTTTGTATGTATGAGCCAATGGCTCCAAAATATATATATTTTTTTATTTTTTGTCTAGAACCCTTTAATGTTTCCTTTAACAGGGGAAAATGTTCTGAGGTAAACATACTGACATTAATATATGTGGCTAACATATGTATGTGTACGTTTATGTGAATGTGAATGTTTGGCAGTTAGCTCTCAGAAACACTGACCTTAAGTTCAAAAACACGTGGATGCCTTCTTTCTCGATAGACTTAACTTCAAGTCTTTTTTCTTGGACTTCGATTTTGAGAAAATTATGACGACACCCACATATAATTTCATATGTGTCATATTAGTTCATATATATTTTCCGTTTCCTCCTACTCAACAATAAAAATGCTAAACAATTATACACGTTATGCCAATACTCTGGCAAATGCTTCACAGCAGGTTAGTTGATGTTACTGAAACAGACTTTTGCCCATAGATTCCATACAGATTTTAAACTTTTGCACTAAGTCTAAGGTCCGGTAAGAAACACAAACTGCTTTTTATTATAAAGCACTGGACAGGGCTGTCATTTATCTTTCCAGTTCTTTAATTTTGTATAATTAGTCATTTAAATTATTTGTTTGATGGACTAGACCTTAGAATGGGGTCCAGGCTTAAAGCTTGAGAATGACATGCCCTAACTGAATTTAAGATACCTCTGTAATTAACAAGATATTTTGGGTTTATCTTACCATCATAATTAGGATAGCATTTGTGAGATTTCTACAGTGTATAATATTGAGTATAAATGTTTATGTGAGAAAATGAAGCTGCAACAGACCTTAAATGAAGTATTTCATTTTTGTCTAAGAATTTTTACACTTTTAGAGCCAATATCCACTGTGTAATCATAATCTGGCAGACGGAAACCCTGAACAAATCATAACTAAGCATCGTAACAATGCATTTGTTGTTGTTTTTGATGGTAATAAAGTGAAGCAGACTAGCAATACATATAACAAAAGTTATAGGTAGATTTTTCCGACAGAATGTCCAAATTTCCCTTTTGGTCACACAGTACCAATTTATATTTCGAAGGGGTAAACTGTAAAACCCATTAAATTTCACCCGTCTAAGTAGGACGGCGCAGTTGCATGGTGTGTACTGCTTCCTCACAGCATGTTGGTACCGGCTATGAATCTGCCTCTCGTTTGATGAGTTTTGGTTGTAATGTGAAAGGATGATCAAATGTGGCAGGAGGTGGATGATAGGAGGATGGCAACCACGTTGATGTCCATCCTGGACACAATCTCTCACCCTTTTCATAAAAATGTGGGAGCTTTGAGCAGCTCCCTCAGCAGCAGGCTTCTACACCCACAGTGTAAGACGGAGTGCTACCACAGTTTCCTTTGTCTAAATAAAACTACACTTTGAGGAGCTTTTTACTAAAAAACATGTTTTTCGTATATAACTTCTTCATTCTTAGTCCAATTTTCTGGTGTTATGTGTCTTTTATTTCATGTTTTTATTTGGACAGAGGCTTTTTAAAGACCACTGTGCTTCTGTGCTCCTGCACTATGTACTTACAGTGTTTGTTTGTATGAATGTATTTCAATTAGTGCAAATAGACTATAAACTAGTAATAAACTATATGAATCGAAGTGAAGATATCTTTGTATTATATTCCAATCTTCTTCTTCACCATTCGGCTGTTCCTTTTTTGGGCACCACAGCGGATCACCTGTCTCCATTCATACTAATCGTTCATATTTTACTCACTAGGGGGTGCTTTTTTTATGAAGAGCAGTTTAGCAGAGAGCTTTATCTCCAAAAGTTTGCTCTAACGGCTCATATTTTGCTTGCTAAGGGGGAGATTTTTCATAAACATAATTTCCTCATCATTTGCCTGACTAGGTGCACATTATGTGCACATGATTCGACTCAAGGAGATCTATCTTGTATAAATTATACCTCACCCTAATAGTTCATATTTATTTCACTAGAGAGCTTTTTTCACAAAAACATACAGTGGATATAACTTTACATTTAATTAGAGGAGTTCAAACGAGTGGATTTCTTGTACAACACAGTGAATTGGGGACACCATAGGTCTAGTTATATTTGTTTTCTTTGGAAATTTGACTCTTTTGCCATGTTTAGAACTTATTTATCTGTATTTAATGTATGTCTATTTATATATGTAAATACATTTTTACATGTCTTCATTATTTTTTCTTCAATAATTCATTAGTGTGTATTTGTATCTTGTATATTTTCTGTTTTCTACAATTGTTTCTGTCATTTTACAAATGTTGGTGATGCTGTAATAGCCATGTTTCCCCTTTGGGATTAATAAAGTTCTTTCTTATTGTATTCTATTCTATTTGAAAGGCCAACAAGGGGATATAGAAAAAACCCAATGACAACTCTGAGTGGTAACTTGGTTACATTTGAACATTTCTGCACTTTCATGCAGATTCGCACTTGATAGGATTTCCCATTTTGTTTAAAAATTTAACAATTTTGTTCCTGCTGGTTACAAGTTTACAGGTTTAAGGACCCCTGATGTATCCCGTAGGTTTAATAGCATTATTTTCCCATATCATGTCCGTGAGAATATTATATTTTACTGAGAATCAAATCCTGCTTGTCTAAAGCTGTGAAGTGTCATCAGATATAATTTCCAATATCACCATACTTGTATACTTCCTGGAAAGCATGGGAACATATAACACAACCCTGTGTTGTGTACGTGTGTGAATTATGAATGATGCTGAAAATCCTGTACTTCCTTCCTGTCTTGTATCTGTTCGATTCCAGTCCATAATCGAGAGCCTTGCTAATGAATGTGAATTGAAACATCTGCAAATTAATTCGTGCTTCATATTGTTCTTTTCTTTTTTAATTTCCTGGCAGTGAAAACCTTTCTTCCAGCTCTTGGTTTAGTGCCGTGAAGCACGGGCTTGTGATGAGAAGGTCAAGTCTCCAGATGATACTTTTCATTTTCCTTCAGTGGCTCCCCTGACACTAAACTAGATTCATCAGTTTTAGCTGCATACCTCCACTGTAACATGCATCCAGTCAGATCAATAAAACCATCCTGTAATTTCATCGGTATTCCTCTCCCGCTCCTCCACACCCAGCTATGCCACTTCCTCCATATCTCGCATTTCCCTGTCACATTCGAAAAGCAAGAGAGAGACCAGTCATCAGTATTGCCATGTGGAATTTGTATTTAAAATGTTTTTAGAATGTATTGAAAGGGAAAACACAAGGCATATGTAGAACGACGGTGGTCAATGGATTTATAATGACCCTGTGTAAAGTCACTCTTTTTCTCCACCCACACACCTTTTTTTTAGTCAGCTCAATTTGATGCACTGTTTTCTCCAGGTTGCTGTTGCATTAAATACATATTCCCACCCCACTCTTCATGAAAATGGATTTAGCTTTAAAAAAAGGAAATTTCAAGTCCTAAGTCTTGGGGGATAAAATAAACTTTCAATTGCACCAGAGAGGCTATGGAGCTGGAATTTTTATTTAAATTCAAATTTTTTGCAGTCTCTAAATAAAAACACAAACATAAAACCATAGGAAAAAGGTATACAATGAAAAAAAAATACTACCCATAACTAAAGAGCCCCAGAAAGAGTGTACATACCCCAGCCAATGCCATTGTTACTCAAAGCTTTACAACTGGAAAGAAAAGCATTCTGAAGTAATTGTTAAGCAGGCCTTTGAAGTAAGAAATGAGCTTGTCTTGAGTGTTCACATGCATTAAATTTTGCATCGCAACAGGTCAATTTTATCTTAGAACCCCCTAAGAAAAAGCACTATATCTTCCTAACATTGCACTTCATGTTATCTTGCCCTGATGTCATCACTTTACTCAGATCTGCTTAATTTGAAATAATCTGTTTGTCATGAGTTTTTTATGAGCTATCAACAATTTCCCTTAATCAATCAATCAATGTTTATTTATATAGCCCCAATTAATATGCTAATTAATGGCAGATACAGATTTATTTTTGTCTGTCCATAACTTCTTTCACGGATTTTTGACCTTTCTGCCCATTAATCCAAGAAAGCACCAACATAGTTAAACACTAAATGACAAAACTAACCTTCAGAATTGTTGGCAAAGAAAAGAAAAAAAAGAAAAGAAAATGACACGGAAACCTCAGCCGTTACATCCAAATTATCATCATAAAACAATCAACACTGATTATCAACAAAGATAAACAGTATGAAGTAATTTTGGATTCCGTTGCAGATTTTCCCAAATGGTTTTCTGGTTCCATGTTTTTTTTCTTTTCGGTGTGGTTTTAACGTGTTTCGGTGGCGATATGGTGGTCTTTGTGACACTGCAGCCATCGCCTGAATAACACAATGTAAAATTTTTGCCGGGGCCCATTCAACCCAACAGCAAACTCTGTACAGCGTGGAAAATCTGATTTGGTATTACAAGATCATCTGGGCCAACAGTGTAAACGTTTACCTGAAGGATCAGTCCTACTTGACCCAGCTGGTTGGGATGGGCTTTCTCCTGAACAGAGGGTTCATACAAGTGTATCCTCTGCTCTTGCAACAGTATGCGTCAAAGTATTCGATGTTCTGCCAGCTGGTACTATTGCTGCAAAGGAATCCGTCCACAATTGTGTTTCTACTACTGCAAAGAATTTTGTCACTGTTCTGGCGGTTCCCAAGCCTGTGGACCAGAGTTAGGCTGGGGATTCTGACCAGCAGGCTGAACTTCTGCTGGCTGTTCCAGTCACTTAGGATGCTGACATTGGGTTCTGTCAGCTCCTGATGTTATGTTCGGTGTATTTCATAAGAAGCTCCCCCTAGTGACTTAAATATGATTAGTAGAGCAAAAACACGATATGTTCAATATAGATGACCTCGAGTCGCTTCACATGCACTTTGACATTTGATCCAAATATAAAGTGCGTTATAAAAAAAGGTATTATTATTATTATTTAATTTATTTTAAATCAAACTTATGGTTTGAGAAATATGGCGCAAAAATCTCCCCCTGTGTCAAAATTATAAAACCAACCTTACCCAAAATATGGTACAGTATTGTACAATACAGTTCTTCCTTGTACTAAGTGGTACGTAGGCATAACATTTGAAAATTATCGATCACATTTTTTGGGAGAAGACAAAAAGGATCTGCAGTAGCCGTGGAATCTGTGTTTCCATAATATCCCAGACTTTTCGGGGATATAATTATTACAGCACTGACACCTGAATCTGCATAGAAGAACAGGACTGTTCTTTTGACCTCCTCCCACAGACTGTCAAAGGGGTCCTGAACTCCTCTGGGCTTTGACTAGGTGACTCTAATTGTATCTGTTTTGAGCCATTCAGCGGTACACTTACTAATCGTTTTGGGATCATTGTCCTTCTGGTTGGCCCAGTTAGCCCTGAGCTTGTACACACTGACTTATGACTTGGTATTCTCCTTTAGAATTTTCTGGTTGATAGAGGAAGTCATTTTTGCCATCAATAATAGAACAAGGTCCCCCTGACCTTGAACTAGCATCACTGCATTCCATTCAACCACCATAATTTCTTTGGAGGTAAATGTTTTTTCATGCTGTCATTCGGTAATGATTTCAATAAGCCTGCTTTTTCAGAATATTATGATGGTAAAATGTTCTGACATTTGCTTTTTTTCTATCTAAAATGTATCTACTACATTGTTTTATTCTTAAAAATAGTATCAAATACTTTTTTGAGTTATGGCCAAAAATATGTTTCTGTAGGATTATACGAACATTTGAGCCATGACCAAAGGGGAAATTTGAACTTTAAGTAATAATATTTCACAAAGACATTCCATCACTTTCATGAGAATAGAGACATGAGATCAATGTGGCACTGACCTCTGACCACCAAACTTTAATCTGTTCATGTATAAAGTGGGACAGATGAGGTCACAGTGAACTTGACCTTTCACCACCAAATCCAATCAGTTCATCTTTGTTTTCCCTTCTTTTCATCCTTTTTTTTGGGAGAATTTTTAGAAACACACAATTTGTCAAGAATCCGGGTTCTTGAGGGTGAGCTCGAAGTTAAAAATCTAATAAAATGTATTCTCCCATTCAGTCTTTCAGCCTGCCAGTCTTTTGTCTGACTTCTATTATGCAACAATAATGATTGCAACGATCCAACTGCTAAATGATTATGGCAATTAGTGCAAACCCCATCCATAGTATATAATTTACAATTAAGTATTTGATACGTGAACATGTATCTTATTGAGGCTAATTTAATGAGAACTTGATAGAGTGTTTACTATTGCCTCTGTGGTGTCTCAAATGGCATTGTGAACTTACAGCAACTGAATACATCATAATACGTTATGTTGTACTATATTATAAAAAAACAAAACAAGTGAATACTCATTTTGCAATTCTCTATTTTTCATTGTGGATGAATCTGATGATAGTTAACATGCTAGAGGGGAAATAACGTAGACAGACATAGTTTAGCCAGATTTTCATACATTCGGTTGTCTGCCACATATGAAGCATTTGAAGCACACAAGCATAAATATAATAATAATAATAATAATACATTTAATTTATAATGCACTTTACATTTGGATCAAATCTCAAAGTGCTACAAAGCAAAAGCAGATAAAAGCATCAATAAAAAATAAAATAATAACTATATAAAAACATGACCAAAAGCATTAATGTTAATTGCAGTTATAGGTTCTGCTAAAAAGGAAAGTTTTAAGTCCTTTTTTAAATGTGTCAGTCATCTGTGGAGCCCTGAGATGGTCAGGGAGTGCATTCCACAGACGAGGGGCAGCAGAACAGAAGGCCCGATCACCCATGGTGCTGAGCTTAGTCCGGATGGGACTATATACCAAATATGATAGAATTAAGCTAAAATATGCACAATCATATGAGTGAGAATTTGTACATAAGATAAAATCTAATGATTCAGCTGTTCAGTTCAATTTTGCACCAAACTACATAACCTTCAAATTATGTATTGTCATTCATGTTCTCCAAAGTTTGAATCCCAATCGATGACCACCTGGTCATTTATCAAGTACTACGAAGGATTTTAATCTTTGTTGCTTTTTAATTTTATTAATTGATAACCACTGAAATTGCTTCAGAAATAATTACGGAACAAATATCTCTACAATATTTAGCAGTGTTTTGTTTATAATTAGTACTGTACCAGCTTAACATCTGGATTTCAGATTGACTCTGATCTTAGTATGTATGTTTTAGTAGGCTTCACAGAGCGATCAGTTATAGAATATTTACCTTAGTCTTTTTTAATTTGCAGAGTATCGAGTCAGACAGCAAAAATGGAAATTGCTTTGAAAAAACAGTAAGGTTATTTTAGTACAATTACAAGGAAGTCAATGCCAAAATCAATGCGTTAATCAAATTATAGAGAGTTTATTTCAGACTTTTTTTGACTCCAAATGAAGTATTTTTAAAGTTTATCATGGACATTGAAACAACAGTATTTAGGCAAAACAGTTGGTGCAGAGTATGAGTTACACTACCTCTCACTGTCATCCTGAATACATCAGCAAATAGCATGTCAACACCCGGAAACATGGGTTATTTCTACTCATAATATCAACAACTGGAGGATGGAAGTATTTTGTTCTCTGTTTCAATTGTTCAGCCCTCTGGGGGGTATTTCAGAAAGCTGGTTTAGTGGAAACTCTGAGTTATTTAAGCCTGAAATGAGGGAAAGTTGGGATAAGTTAACCTCTGAGTTACCATGGTAACTTACTCTGTGAACCTAACCTGCTCATTCGCAGGATTACTTCAAGGAAGCCCCAAATTGTTCCTGACTCATACTCTTTCTGAACCTGAAAGAGAGCTGTCACACATGACATCTCTCATTAGTCATATTAACAGTTTGATGGTGGGAGAGGACTAAGAGACCCAGATTGCTTTTATTCCATGGTTTATATGAGTGACATCCCAAACCGACATCTCAAACATCTCACAAAATGGATGTGTCCAACATGCAAGCAAAGTCTTTGCGTGTCTCTCTTAGTTGTTTTTTTTAAATGGAATCTTCTTCTACAACATATGTGAAACTTCTATATTGAAGCTAATGAAAAAATAATGAAAGAACAATATTCTAAATATGTTTGAAATCAAAGTGGGGTTTAATTATCAACCTGTCTGCCATCCATCAAGTTTATTTAGATCAGTAGTCGCTGTGGCAGCAATCCCCGTTGATTGCACACAAAACTTTTTGACTCATAACTGCTGGGTTGGTTGATCCTGAAGCTTTCTGAGGTGAAATATGAAATTCCTCCAATGCGTTATGTGTCCTCCCAGGATTAACTCAGTATTTGTATTTAAATTTGAGCTGTGTTCGCATTCGCTAAGTGCCTATTAATGAAATCAATCAAAGTCTGTTTCCAGATACCAGATCCCTAGCGGATTCACATTAGGAAACTATTTTTTTCCAGTAGACCTACATCTTGGTTTCATTGCCTTATCTGAGAATGGTTTGTTATTCATCCATGACTACAAATATAAGGACTAGTATAGTTTCAGATCAAATAATTATTTATTAAATTTTGCCCAGTGCTTTATCTTAAGTATCTTTAGCATGCTATAGTATATGGTTTGCTACATAATTCAGATGAATCATATTGACTTTATATATTGGAAGATAAAACCCAGAGATTTTGTAGTACAATTTAAAAGATTCTTCAGTCTGTGCAAAAATGTAGAATTGCTTCTTGATTGATTATAATAATACTGTAACGGACTGAGTGACATGTTTATGGGCTATGTTAATTGTTCTGCTGTAGAGCACAATGTTGGACTGTAGTTAAGGGAATGTCACTTTAATCAGTTCAGAACTATGGGTTCGTTAATGTAAGTGAATGCATCTGATGACAGCAGAGGTGATGTAAGATGTAAGCGGCTGTTCACCAACATTCGCAGGATTACTCCCCAATCGTCATGGTCCCATAAAAAGCAGAAAGTTGACTGGTGGATCTGTGTGGACCTCAGACCTCCTAACAAAGTGATCAAGAAAGACCCCTATCCACTCCCACGCATCGATGACACCCTGGATTCTGTGGCAGGGTCCTCCTTGTACTCCTACTTTGGATCTTCGTGGGTACTGACAAGTTCCCCTTGCCCCTCAAGCAAGACTCAAGACTGCGTTCATCACCAACGGAGTCTTATGGCAGTTTAAGGTTCTACCATTCAGCCTTTGCAAAGCCCCGCTACATTTGAGAGCTTAATGGACAAAGTGCTGGCTGACATTCCCTATACATAGTCTGTCGTATACCTAGATGACATCCTGGTTTACGGACAGTCCTTTGATGCTGCTTTGGGGGCCCTCTGACGTGTACAGGAGTGGGTGGCATTGGCAAGGCTGAAATTGCACCCCCAGAAATACGGCTTCATGAGATGAGAAGGGCCGCAGACTAAGACGTGTTGGCGTCAGCACCATGGACGAGAAAGTGCTGGTTGTAAGGCCAACCCCTGGCCCTGAGCAGGACCTGAAGAGCTTCCTGGGCATGGCCTCATACTACAGGAGATTCGTGAGGGGCTTCTCCTGTATAGCTGCCCCTTTGTTCCGCCTGCTGCAAAAAAGCGTGGCGTTTGTGTGGAAAGAAGAGTGCCACACTGCATTCACCACACTACAGAAAGCCCTCACTGAGGCCCCTGTCCTCTACCCACCTGACCCAAACCTGCCTTTCATGCTTGACAAAAAGGCAAGCAGGATCAGTTCCAAGCAGGATCACCCTTGCAGAGGGTGGAGATTGACATTCTTGGTCCATTTACCCGTACGGACAAACCGGTAGGTTCTCACCGCTCTTACTATTGTACTAAGTGGCAGGAGGCATAAAGCCTACCAGACCAAGAGGTGGAGACCATAGTGGATGTGTTGGTGGAAGGGATCTTCAGCAGATTCGGGGTCCCAGAGATCATTCACACAGATCACGGCTGAGTCCTGTGTGTTTGCTACCATGTGTGACAAGCTGGGCCATCCCCTCCATCCCCAAAGTGATGGATTGGTTGAAAGGTTCAAGGGCACCCTGGCACAGTAGTTGGCTATTGTGACAGCTAAACACCAGCGAGTATGGGATGCCCACCTTCCCCTGGTGCTGATGGCTTATCGATCTGCTGCCCAGGACTCAACCTCCTGCTCCCCCGCTCTCCTCATGTTGGGCAGGGAGATCCGGCCCCCAGCAGAGATGGTGGTGGGAAAAACCCCGGGCGCTCCTGTGGACCCCCCCTGGGATCGGAGAATACCAGATGGCTCCAGGATCGCTTGGAGATGGCTCATAAGTTTGCCAGAGATAAGCTGTTGAAGGCTGGAGTGAGACAGAAGGGGGACAATGACGTGCATACCAAGAGATGACATTTCACGGTCGGAGAGTTGGTCTGGGATTTTAATCCCCAGAGAAAAAAATGCAGATGCTCAAAACGGGACAGTTGGTGGGTGGGGCCTTGCAGGATGCTGGAGAGACTGGGGGAGGTGGTCTACAGGATCCTACTTCCGCATGGAGATCGGCTGGCCCCATTAAGAGGCACGGCCACCCCACAGTGGCCAGAGGACCGGCCAAATAGACCCCATGACTCTAAAGTGGAGCCCTGCCGCCTTCCGACACCACCCCAGGTCCCCTCCCCGACCGCCAGCCCGGCCCACTACCTGGGCGGCTCCCTGCCTGAGCCCGTCCCAAGCCACATTCAGTGCCCTGGAAACCCCTTTCCACCCCACTAAGACTGGACTTTTACTCCCTTGCCCTGCTTTCCCCTCCCCATCCTTGTGTCCTGCCCCTGCCATTGGAACACGGCCTCGGTGGGTTCCTAGGCCCCCTGCTCATCTGAGTGACTTTGTTTGCCCCCTCGGGGACGACAGGGGTAGTATAACCGACAAAGGGACATATTTATGGGCCATGTTAATTGTTCTGCTGAGGAGCATGTTGGACTGTAGTTAAAGGGAATGTCACTTTAATTAGTTCAGAACTGTGGGTTCGTTAATGTAAGTGAATGCATCAGATGACAGCAGAGGTGATGTAAGATGTTAGTTGCTAGGAGCATGTGATTAGCAGAGAGTCGGGCAAGATGTGATTCTTCTGGGTGGGCGTGCGGGAGTGTGAGATTGCGAGCAGGCAAGTGCGACGGTTGGAAGTGTGTTAGCTCAGTGATAGGGACCGTTTTGGTTGTGTTGCCGTTGGCTACGGCCAACAGTAGCAATTGTTTGACGAAAATAATAAAATACGCCAAACGGAAATAACGTCTCGTATCGTACTATGCAATTTTGTTGGATTTCTTTTTGAAAAAGGAGACTGAAAAAAACCCAGAAACTTCAATTATTTAGGATTTCAATTAATTTCTTTCATCATGGTTGCCACTGAAATTCTTACGACTAAGTGCTTTGACTGACTAGCCCTCTTAATCCGAAAAGATGTTTCTGTACACTTTGACTCTTTTGGCCAGCGCTTTAGTTAGATAATCTTAGGCAGCATGGTATCCCTCCAGTCTGTTGCAAAGGGAGTCATCAGTCCTCCCCAATACCACCCATAGGGATTTCCTATTTTGATTTATATGCTTAACTTACAAGTGTCTCTGTAGGAATTGCATTACCCATTTTAACTTAATATGATAGACAATGACAATGCAAATATGGATGAAACATTTACTTTATGCCAGCATTCAGGTAACAGATATCATCACAGCCAATTGGTGAGTTGGTATGTAAATATTACATTGTTTTAGGATGACTGCGATGAGTATTATAATAATAATTGACATTCCACATTTTCAAAAACTATATCTTAAAAGAATACCATTGGTACAGTGGAATAATAATTTTCAAATATTGTATAAATGTCTAGTTTAGAAAAGAAGCCTTGACCCTGTCGCCCTTCCAGTGTTTGCTTTATATGTTTGACTATTTACAATATATACAATAGTGGGGTTTAGATAGGACACTTTTCTTCTTTCCAAATTATACCTTTCCGAATTGCAATGTCAGTCGCTTGTTTACATGACTTGTGATCTTTTCCGACCTAGTGTTTACTCATCTAATCAGAAACGCTTTCAGACAAGCGCAAACGATCCACGCTCCCGTTCATAAGGTGGCGATAATGTTTCGATGAGCTGGGAGCCAACCGCCAACAAGCGCCCAGAAGAAGAATACGACAAAGAGGGAATGCGCAGAAGTTACTTTCCGTCCATCTAACCGTCCAAATATGTAAAACTATTTCAAAGTTAGAATGAATAAATCACTCTCCGATGCGGACGGGTACTGTTTTGAAGTAACCATATATAAAATGCATAGCAGCCCTGAAAAAACTCCGCTGGGCATTATTTTTTTTTGTTGCAAAAAAAATACAACAAAATTGCTTAAACATGGTGACTATGACGAAAAGACAGGAAGCAGAGCTGGAGGTAGCAGAGTTGAAGATGTTAAGATTTACTTTGGCTATGTTTCTGTTAAGTAAAAAAATCAGAAATTGTGATCAGCAACCCTTGTCCCCAATGTATAGATAACCTTAATAATATTTCTGCCAAAAGGTGTTTATTTAAAAAAAAAATGTATAATTAATAATCACAGTCATGTTGTTTGGGGACCTCCCTTGTCATTGGGCCAATTTATAATATATCCTTGCCCACCCAACAAAATTTTGTTGGAAATCAAGATGTGGGTTTGATCATCACAGATGGATGGTATGCCATCATTAATTTACACCCTTATAAATCAAAACATAACTCCTGCAGCTTGTCTGGAATTCCGCATAGCAGAGGTTTTCCTCACCAAAGAACCAACTGCTTTAGTTTAAAAATGGTAACATCACCTACATTTAATAACTAGGCCCACACTGTTGTCAATGACAGCAACGGTATATCCTTAGGAGGCCACCAAGCCACTGTGTTGTACAACCAATTCCCTTTATTTAAATCTGTATATTAATTACGCGGTTATGTCTGAAAAACATTGCTGTTTGAAAAATAAGAAAATGCCCCCACTCATACTAAATAAGTTAAATATGAACAACTAGATTAAATTATGATACAAACAAATAATGTCCCAAAAACCCTGGTGATAAAACTCCTCCTAGTATTGCAAATATACAACCAACTTTCCACAAAATCCCTTCAGGTCTTCTTTCTGAGGTCTATGGAAGTATAAAATTTGAAAATTATTCATGAGATGAGTTATGTTTATACTGTTTATAGTGATGTTTGTAGTGTTTATAGTGATGTTTGTAGTGTTTATAGTGATGTGTAAGTCTTTATAGTGATGTTTATAGTGTTTATAGTGAAGTTTGTATTGTTCATAGTGATATTTATAGTGTTTATAGTGATGTGTGTAGTATTCATATTGATGTTCACAGTCTTTATAGTCCGCAATTTCCCTAATGTGTTTGTAGTAATTATTGTGATGTTCGTATTCTTTATAGTGATGTTTGTAGTCTTTATAGTCATGTTTATAGTATTTACAGTGGTTTTTAGTGTTTATTTGGATGTGTGTAGTGTTAGAAGTGATGTCTATAGTGTTTATAGTGATGTGTGTAGTGTTTATAGTGATGTTTGTAGGTTTTATAGTGATGTTTGTATCGTTAATAGTGCTGTAGCGGGTTATCTACGTTTTACCTCGAAAATAATTGAATAGGGGCACCACCCAAATTTATTTTGCGAAATAATGAAACTTTTTAATTTTATTAAACTTAAAATTCTCACATCTGAAAGTCATGAACTCTTTTACAAATTACTCTCATTTCTCTTCAATAAGGAAAGACAGGACACCAGTTATGTTTAAATATGAATGTTTATTCGACTACACACTAAACAAAACAGGATAAATATGGATAACTGATAATGAAGTGAATAATCAAGTTAATTCATATACGTATGTGTGTGTGTGTGTGTGTGTGTGTGTGTGTGTGTGTGTGTGTGTGTGTGTGTGTGTGTGTGTGTGTGTGTGTGTGTGTGTGTGTGTGTGTGTGTGTGTGTGTGTGTGTGTGTGTGTGTGTCTGTGCATGTGTGTGTGTGTGTCTGTGTGTGTGAGAGTTTGAGAAATAGGTACTGGTGATAGAGAAGAATTATTGACGGTTTTGAATTCTCTGAAATTTAATCATTGTTAATGGAACGATAAAATTTAAAGGGACTTAGATTTCGTACATCAACCCCAGATCATGAATGACCATGATAGAACGGTCTTACTTTTTGAAATTGTCAACAATCACATTATTTCCTGGGAGAGTCGCAGTCCTCGCGAACTCCTTAAGGAAAATTGACCTTTTGCTGAGCTGACAGTCTTAGAGTGAAAAGGGATTAAAAATGGACTCTTAGGAGCAGGTTCAAACAAAAGAAAAAAGGTTTGCGTGCCGTTATTGAGCTTTTTTTTTTTTTTTTACTACATTTATCCCCATCGCCCACATTTGTAAGTGAGTAAGACTAATCTTACTCCTACCTATCCCCTCCCCTGACAAAGTTTGCATCATTCCTTCTAAGACAAAAATATTCTTCCATACACCCCAAACAACCCAAAACCCATTTTTGAAACTACTCTAATTTCAATTTGAGTGTTCAGACATGTAGCACAGCAAACATTCCAATTTGTTATGGGAAGTGACCCAAATCAGACTTAAAAATTTTACATTCCATGTGTGTTTGTGGTGGTTGTTAAAACCAGCATGAAAAAGTCACATATGTGCAAAAACATCAAAGCTGGGCTACATTTTTCCTACGATGTGAAAGTAACCATGGAGTCTTTAATTCGTTCATTATATCCATAGAAATGCCAATTTTGTAAAATCTAAAGGGCACAGAGGAACTGGAGCCCCAACAGTTATGATTTTAGCCATTATCAAGGCATGATACAACAAATGTCTACAGCCATAGAGAAGAAGATAAAAGCAATCTGGAAAAACAAAACAAAAAAAACCTCTCTTTCCATCAGTATTAATTTGTCCGCACAGATCTACACCCAGCACAGAAGTTACCTCTCCTTTTTATTAACAAGTACATTATTAGGTATGTTCTCGACCATATTGTTCAACCTTTTCGTCTCCCCTGCTATCTTTTGAATGTCTGATATCAAGCAATACAGCATTAGTGTTGTTGTCTAAAAGGAGGGCAGCAATGGACCAACAAAGGGGCAAGTTACTGATCCCCAGGTGTGAGTGATGGCATGAATGGTTACCGTCCTTGATGAGCATGTGGTAAGTTGCATGGCAGCCTCTATCATCAATGTATGAATGTTTGTGTGAAAAGCGGCTCACAATGTAAAGTGCTTTGAGTGGTCGAGCAGATTAGAAAAGCACTACATAAGAACATTTCATTTACAGTGTCCCATGCATCTCCAGCCAGTGGAAAACATATCCAGTTCAAATGCTTAACCTATAAAAGAGACCTTTTGTTCTGCACTACAATTCAGGCCAACGCAACATCTTCCAGGGAACTTTGACAACAGTTTCCACTATTTTACCTAATGCCAAAGCAATTATCATGCTGCCCACATTGTTGTAAATGATTAGGACAACACACATTAGTAACAACAAATTACTTCAACAAAAGCCATCATTAAGGAGATTTACACAGACTACACTTCAGCAAAGCACAGAATGCACTGCTGAGCAGCTTGACCTGTGTGTTAGTTGTGCACCTAGTCAATACATGCTCTATCCGCTGTACTGGAAAAAGCACAGTTGTCCATTGACCAGACCATTACAATTGAAAGAAGATTCCTGAGGAAGCAATGAGTTATTTAAATTATTGTATTCTTCAATCTTTATTAAATCAACAGATTTTTTTTCTCAGACGCACTTAAAATTGACACAGTACATCCATCACGAAACAGCTAGTATAGTTGATATGATTTTGAGGTTTTTTAGGTCTAAAGGTTAAGATTTTTCTAGTTGCTGTGCTGTGTCCTCGATCTGGAATCTCAGCTGAGGTGATTACTGAGGAGCTGTGAGCTAGAACCAAATCTCTGGTCACATGTATCAGTCATTTTCTGCAGAATTAATCTTCAGGCAAAAAACTTTTTATTTTTGGGTTTGAATAGTACCTTCTTGTTGTTTCTATATTGGTTGATGATCGTATCTCACAAGGCCTCCCTGCCACACTCGGATGAAGTAATCACTTCCTTTAAGACATCTCAAGGTACTTTCAGATACCAAAAGTGAGTTCCATTTGTTAAACTTAAATATAAGGAAAATGAAGACATTCATGCTGTCAAACTGCTCCATTACATTCCTTCACTCTGCAGACCGTAACACTGTATTTATAGGCACTCTGATTCTCTTTTGTGGACCGTGCAAGAATCCTTGGCCCGGGCTAGATTTGTTTTGGTGAGTGCTCACTCAGTTAATGAAGGACTCCATCAATCTATGTTGGAAAGAGACTTGGAGTCCTCCAGAGTGGAATTGTATGCAGGCACAATAACTCTTCAAGAATATTGAAACAAGATATTGGAGACATAAGGCTCTTGTATGTAACAGTCTTTTCTCGCAGACAAAAATAACAAGTTTGGAGCAGAAAATAATTACAAATACAAGATAGAAAATGTTTCTGTTACTGAACTACCTCAATAAATAACCATAAGAATTAGATCATTCATCCATCTATTCTCTGTAGCTGCTTACTGGAGCCTCTTCAATCTGCCACTGTGGAAGTGGCAGGTTGCATAATTACCAGTTTATCACATGGTCAGCACAAAGAGACAAACAACCATTCACACTCACAATCATAACTACGTATATGAAAAGCATATTTCTACTCTAGCGCAAAACATTCACTAGAGAAAATAATGAAAATACTAATATTGATATATTTTTTTAAACCAATGACATAATTACCTAATTAAATGAAAGGTTCCCTTGTTTTTCCTTTAAAGAGAATGAAAAATCCTTATAAGAATCAGCCATATTGCATGTTTTGGACTGTGAGAGGAGGATGTCCACTGAGAGGGAACCCATACAAGCATGGCGAGTATTTAAACCCAGAACATTCTTGCTTCAAGGTAACAGTGCCAACCGCCACATAAGCAAGCCTCCCAAAATTTAATAATCATATGAAAAACACCTGTTTCCCATACGTATATGTGCTGTCCATGCAAACCTATTTATGCATCTTGACTAACTAATAGGGAGAGGAACTGGAAAAAGTGTAAAAAACATGGCAAGGTTTGTCCTTGGTTTGTAAAATGAATGTTTATCAAAAGGAGTGGTTCTCATAGACTGTGTCTGTGACTGTGACTGACTTTCCTCTCATCAAGAAAGTCAGTTGCCAGGCCACATAAACCCTATTTTTTAAGTATGATTTTGTTAATCGTTCCAATCCAGACCAGGACGCACAGACGATATGTGTAATATGCAGCGAAAAGCTCGCAAATACAGTTTGAAGGCAACCAAACTTCAGCACGAGTTGGCAGATAGGCCACAGGATTCTGAGGAAATCACAAGTGTTAAAAATCTACTATTATATATATATACTAATCTACTAATACTTTCTGTAAATATGTGAAAAAACATTTAAAATTTATTGAATGACAGAGCCTATTATAACAAGTGACGTAGCCGTGAAAATGACCAACAGAAATTGCGAAGTTTTAAAAGGATCAAATATGCAGCAGGAGAGGAGATCATGCGGAGTCTATGTTTCATCCATGGAGAGGCATTGACATACAAAGGAATACCTTGAGTCCTGGATAAAGTCCTTGTACAATTATAAACTGAGTAAGGAAGTTTACGCTTCCCTACATGAGACGATGACACTGGTATGTTTTGACTAAATGAAAAATATAAATGAGCAGTCCAACTCTGTTTACAATACACTTTCCACCGCTTGTTATTTTAGTGTTATTTTCCAATAATATGAAAATATACTATATAGTATTAGGACTTATTTCCTTTCTTTTTAAAGGTTGAGGTTGATCAATATAACTCTAGTGCAATAATGAGAAATCTCTATCTTTGCCAAATGCTTGCCCCATTACCAGTAAGGAGTAAAAGAGTGACTTGTTTCAGGTAATCGATGGTTGCAGCAACAAAGAGACAACCGATTCTCCCCTCCCCATAGCAATCAGACGATGCCTGGTTGGTACGGAGCTCATTGTTTAATAGTTACATTTTCACTGGATCATGTATCACATGATCCTGCCTGTATGGGTCTTGAGCATGTAGCACGAGTAACTGTGATGGCTATTCTAGTTCATCTTGCAGGAATACTGAGGCTTTTTCTTTTGTGGATTTGTGCTGGATTGTTTGGACTGTTTATGATTTCTTATTACTTTGTTTAGGCTTTTTAGCTTGGGTCTTTTTATATTGAGAATGTGATCGCGGTCATTATGCTTGTTTTGATGTGGTTTCTAATAAGTTGTCTGAGCGTCTGGTTTTTGGCTTCCTTTATACATTCAAATCAACAACAACTGATATTTTTGCAACATTAATTTTAGTTTTTTTTAGTTTTTGATTTTAGTTTTTTGATATTATTTAAGAATTATTGGTGGATTAATTCTCTTACCTTTAGTACATCAAACATGTTTGCGCTTTTGGCTTATTGGCAATTATCGGTGGTCAACGTTTTTTCCTAGCAAAGAATAGAATAGCTTTATAGTCATTGTACCTTGTACAAGGAAGTTTCCATGTGTGCACATACGTTTACACATTCATTGTAAATAATAAAAACAGTAGAAAATAGATTGAATGGGAACAGCATGATTGCACATAGCGACATACATAACATTAAATAAGGAGACCGGGGATGGTTGTAACACTGGGTTGTTACAACCATAAAAAATGTTTTTCATCTACTGATCATCGTATGGTAAATATAATGGGATGACATAAATAACCTGAAGAAGTAGTTTCTCGAGTTTAATTTAGAGTTGAGTATTCTTGCTAACTTGAAACACAATTGGCAAAACAGTGAACTAAGTAATGGCTGCCAGGTGTGGGGATGGTTGTAACAGTTAATTAAAAATGTTACAACAATATCCTCCATTTAAGAAAATGATAAATACAGCCAGCGATGCATGGATGAGAATGAATCATGCCAAAATAACGTAAATCTATGACATCCCTAGCTTAGTCATGATCGCGCTACCAAGGTTTAAGGAAGAATGGAAGAGGAGCATTGGAAAGAGCTGAAAAAAAAGACAATAAATCTGTTGTCTGGAATGGAGCAAAATAACAAAACAAACAACCAAACGGCCCAAGCACAATGACAAGGAGTATTCTCACACCTCTGATGATGAGAATATCTTCATTGTGTGAATTGAAAGCAAGTTCAAGGCCAAAAGACGTTTGGGTCATGTGTGTACATTGCCAGTTCTAGGCCCACAAAGCCTGTGCCCCATTGGGAGCCATATGCGTTAACAACAACTGTGACAATGAATGAACCACTGCTTGACACGTGCAGAGTCAGAAATAGATTCCACCCACACACACACACACACATGTTTTTGCACTTAAGTTTGACATGTTTTAGAAGCTTTTATAAGTCATAGCCAAAGTGACATTTTGTCGTCAATTGTGTTTTTGTCAGTTTAAATTCTTTATTTTATTCAAAACTTGTAACTTTTGTTGAAAAAAATGCTGATTATGTATTCTTCATAGAAAGTTCTTGCATAAATTGCAACTGTGTCAGTGACGGAACCATTATGTGACAAATGCACATTAATGAATACGGGGATACTCTTGTTCCCTTTATCAAAAAATATTTATTCTTTGCTTTTCGATAAAGTTCTTGCACAAGTGGGATAATGTATATCTTATTTCAATGAATTATCTATCATTGTTACATCTATCCACGGTTAGTGTTACAACTCACCCCAGTAGTAAGGTAACTCTTTGTGTTTGACATTAAGTCACATAGTCTGTGATTGTGTTTTAGCCATCCAACTTAGTTTTATTTGCAGAATACAAATATAGGTATACGTGTATCAAAGTTTGCATTACTACCATCCCCGCTCTCCCCTACTACACTTTAGTTAGGTGGGATGAATGCGTACAGAAAGACAACATAAGTAATAAATCATGCATATACGTATAATCTTTCAAACAAACCTTGAAGTGTATAGAAAATCGTGATTTTAACAAACTTCTGTGTTGTGCAGGATGTTCCAACTGCTCTTAATTAAGTAAAATGGACAATCTAGAGAAATGTTAATTTGCTTTATTAAGTCTTAATAGGTTTTCTGCCTGCTCTTTTTTAATGCTGTTTGTATGGTGATGCTGGAAAATGCAAATCAACTGATATGTCTGTCAGTGTCAGTGTTGTTAGGTAATAATCAAGTCATTGGGGGAAATGTATCATCATATGAACCAAGGATATACAATCTGGCATTGGTCCTTCTAAAGATGCAGTCTCTACATGTAGGCATATGATCTAAAAATCAACTGTCCTCCACTGGCTAGCTTTCCAACGAATTCAATAAATTCTGTTGAGCAGTGTTTGCCTTACTGACAAACAGACTAAAAACTAATTTAACTAATGACACAACCTCCCTAGTGAAGGTAATTGTACAAATATAACAATCATGCATGATCCATTTCAAAGGGACTCACACAATGACACCTTTCAGATATGACAGAAGCTGTCAGCCAACTTTTCTCCTCACCACTTTAACTAAAAATATTTGTAACACTGTAACAGAAATCCCTCCTCTCTATCACTCTCTTCCTACCTTCACTCCCTCTGACTCTGCCACTCTTCCTCTTTTTTCTCTGTAGAGACAATTAAAAGTGTGACAGGTCTTCATTTAGCAAGTGCTGTTTCACCTCGTAAGGATGAACACATGGCATTCTAATTACCGGCAGACAACACCGGGGCCCCTCAATGTTCTGCTGGTTCCCCTACGCAGCCCTAATGTATCTAAGAGAAGGCACACCAGACCTGAAATTACAGGGATTAATGTTTCTAAGACTAAACACTTCAAATGAGTTCTCTGATGTGAGTACCATGCAGGGGCGCTGGCAGAAAATCCACTTACAGCTTCATTGCTTTGCCATTATTCACTTTTCAAAGCAGAGCACGTTTCAGCAAGCTGTGTTGATGAATGTTTGCACTTAACCATCCAAACTTTAATGTGGATTATTTAGTGTACCTTGTAGCAATTTGAGATTTGAACCAAATGTAAAGTGTGTTATAAATTAAATGTATCATTATTATTATTATTATTGATATTATTAATTTAATTGTTTTGATATGGGAAAAGCTCTGAAGAAGGTCAAAAGAAAGGTCTATCGAGGAAAATTGTTATTTGTCATTTTGGGCAATAAGAATAAGAGTTGAATTGACTTGTATTTAAGATAAGAACTGTCAAAAGGTTTCTTTTAACTACCCATGCTGTTTCTTAATGTTAAATTTACTGCAATAAAATATATTATATTTATTGAAGGGATATTTTATTGGTTAACTGCCTAATAAAATAATAAAACCAGCAGAGGTAAATAAGTATACAAACCTTATTTCATTCAAATTCACAAGAAATATATAGGCTGCTTTAGCACTACCTAGTCCACCATGAAGCAAATGGACAATAATTACTCACAGTAAGATGAGGGGCACTCTGATGCTGTGTCTGAAATCGCATTTGTCCTTACATAACGTCAACATATTAGTTGTATATGGTGTTTACACCAAGTTTATCCAAATGAAGCAATCTACAGTATAAGCATGCGGCACATTCAAAATGGCCAAAGCATCGTATGTCATTTGCTGGACACTTCTCATCTTAAATGTTTACCAACTTTGCAACATAGTGTAAAAGTAAGGGCTAATAAGACCCCACAACATGCACATAAAAAGAACTCTCGTCTCCTAGTGGTTTTGAATCAGAGCCCTCTGGCTTCAAGGCAACAGTGCACCCCACCATGCCATCATGATGCGACTTTAAACTATGCATTAATACATCTTTGTTACTGTCTATCAAATAAATATTTAACAATAATATGAATGAAGAAGATATTCATCAATCTTGGGAGGTGTTGAAAGCTAAGGAAATTAAAGGAAAGGAATGATTTAAATAAAAAAAATTGGGTACCAACATAAAAATCTATGCAAAATCAGTATGCGGTACACAAAACGGATTTTCAAACCGGATTGGTCGAGCCCCATGTTAACAGCAACTATCACTGGCTTTTTTTATCAGCAGGGTGCCGGTCAAAAATATGCTACTGTCAAATAAACAAGATGAAGGCAGAAAATGTGCCCGGAGACAGCTAGAGAGGAGGAAAGGCAGGAGTGTGTGGGTGAGAGTAGGAACTTTAAATGTTGGCACAATGACAAGTAAAAGTAAAGAACAAGCTGACATGAAGGAGAGAAAGACCGTAAACCATCACAGGAGGTTGAATAGGCGGAGAAATGGGGTAGGTGTGATTTTTAAGGAGAATGTGAAAAGTGTTTTGGAGATGAAGAGAGTCTTGGACAAAGTGATATGTGAGTATGAAAGTAGAAATAGCAGGTGTGATGATGAGTTTTCTCAATGCTAATACCCCACAGGTTGGTTTTGAGATGAAAAAGCGAGAGAATGTTTAGAGTGAGTTGGATGAAGTGATGGAGAGTATTCCCAGGGATATAGTGGTGTTTCAAAAATATGTCAATGGTCATCATGGTGAAGGAAACAGAGGAGTTCAGGAGGTGTTGAGCAGTTACTGTGTTAAGGACAGGAACTTGGAAGGACAGATGATGGTAGATCTTGCGAAAAGGATGGAAATAGCTGTGGTGAATATCCATTTCAAGAAAGAGAAGGAGCACAGGTTGACTTATAAGAGCGGAGGTAGGAGCACACAGGTGGACTACAGTCTATGCAAATCTGCACAGCATAGAATGGTAGTATGTAGGATGACTCTGGTGGTACAAAAGACTAAAAGAGCAAAGTATCAATGCAAAGATCAAATACTGGAAGCTGAGGAATGAAGGCTGCAGTGTGAAAACAGTGAGTAGTTGAGATGAACTTGTGAAGAAGTGCTGGATGACTGGGCTGTTATGGAAAAAGTGAAAAAGGAGACAAGTAGGACGGTACTTGCCGTGTCATCTTGAGATAGTCCAGTGTGTAGCAAGAGTGACAGATGGTTAAAGGTGATGGTGGGGCTGCCCCAAGGATCAGATGTTGAAATACTTATTTGCTATGGTGATGGACGGGCTGAAAAAATTTGGTCCGACAGAAAATCTCCATGAAATATGATGTTCGGAGAAGACATGGTGATCTGTAGCGAAAGCGAGGATCTGCTGGGGGATAATCTGGAGAGTTAATGTCAGTCGCAGCACCACAGAATATGTGTGTATGAAAACTAAAGGGAGGCAGGAGGAACGGTGAGGATTCAACAAGTAGACGTGAACAAGGTGCAGGAGTTTAAGTACGGTGGCCAACTGTTCAGAGCACAGGGAGTGTGGAAGAAAGTGAAGTAGCGAGTGCAGGCAGGTTGGAGTGGGTGGAGAAGAGTTTCAGGAGGCAACTGTGATTGAAGACTAGCAACAAGAGAGAAGGGAAAGGTTTACAAGATTGTAGCAAGACTTGCTCTGCTGTTTGGTTTCGAGGCAATGACCAAAGGATAGGAGGGGGAGGTAAAATGGACTGTACTTATATAGCACTTTTCTGGTCTGCTTGACTACTCAAAGAGCTTTTGCAACACAAGTCATCATTCACCCGTTCACACAAACAGTGATGATAGGGGCTGTCATGCAAGGCTTGGCTATTTTCTTTGGGAGTGATGAAGACAGGATTAGAAACAAGCATATCAAAGTAAGAGAGGCTGGAGATCTATTGGTAGAAGGACGCTGAGATGGAGCTTCTTTTTGGATGCAGTGAAAGAGGACGTGCTGTTGGCTGTGGTGAAAGAGGAAGAAGTAGAGGCTTGCCCTGTGCAAGATAGATAGAGATGATCCACTGTGGTGATCCCTAAAGGGAATAGCAAAAATAAGAAGATTTTTATTTCACCGCTGCTTCTATACTGTAATACCTCCATCTGGACCACTTTGAAGGCATTACATTCCCACCACATATTTGACCTTTTGTAATTTATGTTTTAAAAGTATGTTTATTTCTTCTGTACCCACACGGTAACAGCACCATCAGGGATAGTTCTCCTGAATCTCAGCCTGAGGAAGAATCACTATAGTTTCAAAAATATGACCTGGATGCTAGATCAACAGCATCAATACCAGTGGTATTTTTTGGAAGGAAACCTGTAGTAGTGCACTTTTTCTCTCCTCATCCTCTATTTCTTCTTTTTCTTCTTCTTGTACCTTTCGCCTTTTCCCTTTAGGGGTCACCACAGCGGATCATTTGTTTCCATCTTGCTCCATCTCCAGCATCCTTCTACCAATATTTCCACCATCCCTCCTTTTCATATGTGCAACCATCTTAATCAGGCCTCTTACTTTGATTCCAAGACTTCTAACATGGGATCTGCAGTGCGTTTAACACAGAAGTGCACCACAGATGTAACATGAACAGAAAACAAAAGAGCTACAAGAAACTGCCGCAGTTTCCTCCTTGTGATGGCATTCTTTGCCAGGTAGAGAATTTGTAAAGCAAATGAGAGATAGAGAGAGGGACAGAGATGGACAGGAGGAAGGCAAGAGAGTTTGACTTTCAGCAAAACTTTAATTAGTGAACAGTGAACTCAAACAATGCCAGAATGGTTGGTCTCTTTGCCCTGCTTAAGCCGTGGGTGGAGGCTCTGGGTGAGGTTTTCTCCCTACCCCTCTTTTTATTTGTTACTAAATTAACACAGAGAAACAACCCTCTACATTTGTTTTTTTCTTTCTACAAATTTTTTTCTTTCTACAAACGTTTTTTTCTTTCTCACTACAAATTACAATGTCATCCACGAACATCAAAATCCATGGAGACTCCTGTCTGACTGTTATCTTGTCCATAGTAAACTAAGGGCCAATCCTTGATGCAATCCCACCTCCATTTTAAATCCATCCGTGACTCCTACTGCACAATCACCGCTGTCATGCTGCTCTAACATACTTCTCTGTCACTCCACACTTCCTCATGCAATACAGCAATTCCTCCCCTGGCATTCTGTCGTAAGCATTCTCTAAATCCAAAAAGACACAACCCATTCTGGCCTTCTATATACTTCTCCATCAGTACTCTTAAAGCAAACATTGCATCTGTAGTGCTCTTTTTGGCATGAATCCATACTGCTGCTCACAATTGTAACCACTTTAATAACCTAACTTCCACTACTCTTTCCCAGATCTTCATTCTGTGGCATATCAGCCCTATACCTCTGTAGGTGCTACAGCTCTGAACATCATCCTTGCTCTCTTCACTGGTATACTTTTCCTCCATTCCTCAGGCATCCTCTCATTCGCCAAGACAGTGTTGAAGAATCTATATAAATACTCGGCTTTCCTCTCTCCTAGACACCTCCTTATCTCCACCAATATGTTATCAAGACGAACCGCCTTTCCATTCTTCATTCTCGCCATAGCTGCTCTCACTTCAACATAAGGGATCCTTGGCACTTCTTGATTTACAGGTCTTGCACTCCCCACCCTTTCATTTCTCTCATTTTCTGAATTCATCAGTTCTCCAAAGTAGTCTTTCCCTCTTGCAATCACACTCTCCTCACTTGTAAGCACATTTCCATCTTTATCCTTATCCACCAAACCTACTGCACATCCTTCCCATCTTGATCCCTGTCCATCAATCTGTACAAGTAATTTTGTCCTTCCTTAGTGTCCAATCTCTCATTTAACTCGTCATAGGCCACTACTTTAGCCTTTAACACCTCATTCTTCGCCTTATGTCTGATCTCTTTATAATCTCGCCTACTTTCTTTATCTCTCTTTCTATCCAACTTTTTATTTGCTAAACTTTTCCTGTTTATACTCTCCTGGATCTCCTCATTCCACCACCAGGTCTCCTTATTTTATTTTCCCTGCCAAGATGGCCAGAGAATCTTCCTACCTGCCTCCCTTATTACAACATATTTGTTTGAGGTGGTGGTTCTTTTTCTAGCTTTCAGGACAGAGATTTTGGACCTGATATCACTAGCAAATCAATTTGCCTTTGATTGATGGACTTGAATCAGTTTATAAAATACATTGTGGATGGTGTAAATGATAAGTGAAAACCAATAAAACTGTAGTTCAGCAGCTCTTCGGTGTCAATCATAAACTTTTTTATTACTGGAAGAATAGTATATAGACTTAACATATCATAGCATATAGATCTATTTATTAATTTATATATTATCTTATCTTTGGATTTTGGGTTTATTATTATATTTCCAAACTGTGTCCAACAGACTGTTTTAATGGTCATGTATTTTTTCTTTGCTGTTGTATTCATCTGTTGATGTTTTTGCTTTTTTCTTTTGCTCACCATTAATATGTTAATGTAAGTCAACATTAATGTGTTAATGTACGGCACTCCGAGCTGCATTGTATGTTTGAAAGTTGTTATTAACGATGGCATGTAGTTCTGGAAACAAAGGATATATGCAAATCACTATAGGTATTCACAAATAAAATGAAGTGATGTGCTTTCTACATGTTTTATGGTTGATAATATTACCTTAAGTAAATAGACAAACAATAGGATACAACCGTCCTCTGCTCATCTGTAATTACAAGGCTATATTTGGTTATGTTTCTAATACACAGCTAGGCATAAATCACTAATAAAATAATTTCGGAAAGAAATTGTGCAATTTGTTGTCATTTAATCTCAAACTCTTCAGGCCAGGTTTTTGTGCAGCATTCTGTTGGTTACCACAGTAATGTATTCAGGTTAAAAGAAACTACCTTTGTGATACTGAAAACTAGATTTTTGCTCATCACTCGTCATTTATCTAATCTTCTCCCCTCATATAATGGGCTATATATGGGTGGGCTATCATCTCCATAGCTGATAGCCCATCCAGAGGGGTTGGTTTGTTTAAATCCATGTCAGGAGGGGAAAAATTGATTTCCATCAGTTACTTTCAGGCGGAAATGGGCCCTATGGACCAGTTATAGTTGAAGAAAGAGCAGTGTGCAGGGGAAAGCAGCTTTTGGGATCCATCTGGTGTGTTGGAGTCAGGGTGGGATATGGCAATGGGGTTCATGTGTCAAATATAATGACGAATAGTTGCAATGATATGCCATAGTATGATCTGGGAATCAACCCCGGTGCACATCCTACTTATTGCACTAATCTCTCCTGTCAGTCAATCCCGTGTATCAGCGTCATATTTATGTTATTGACAGCTACATTTTTTCCATCTCCTTCACCTAATGTCCATCCTGTCAGAGGATTACAATATGTTTGTGTTTCTGTTCCTGAGGGCTTCTTGATGAATATTACTAAAAGATCTGTTTGTGGCACTTGCAGATCACAACAAACATTTATATAGTCCATCTTGCAGGTTATAAAGCCTTTTACTTACATCAATCTGCAAATAAGAAAATATTTCCTACTTGCATTTCCCTGAGGTATCTTTTAGGCCTTCCTAACATTCATGTCTTTATTTCTCTTGAAGTCTGAGACAACTGTTATTGCTATTATTGATTTTGTTTTTGTGTGTGTAAACCATGAAAGCTGATATTGAGTTGGTTATACAATGCTTCATGGTAATACACATGAGGGGAGAATGTGCCTTAAATTATATAAAAAATACCTGACGTGTATGATTTATATTACAACATATTGTGTTAATATAATCGGCAGGTAAGAGAGAGCTTTCCATTATCGAGAACTAATGGACACTCTGCAACCAATCAGAATATAATATTTGCCCAGATCATGGTATGATATTTATTTTTGGTTGCTTCAGCTAACTAACTTCCTAAAGTCTGTCAACATTCAAGACACATCCAACTGTTGTTTTGCACAGAAGTGGTTGTAGAGACCAATATTGATATTGGCTATGATGACAGGATTGCTTGTTTGTGGTATTTTTAGAGAAAGTAACCATTGTTCCTCCTACTCAGAGCACAAGACTTCAATTGCCTCATTGCATTCTGCTATGTTGGAGTCATTATTCTGCCCCCTCATGACACCCCAAAGTTCTATGGTACCCTTGGGGAACGACATTGCGCCTTTATTATCTCTGCTAAGAAAGAAATGTAATTTGCTGACGTCGGTTTGTTTGTTAATAGGTCAGTTAGCAGGATTACTCAAAAAGTTATGAACAAACAGTATTCTCATCTAGTTTTTGAGAGACGTAGAGTATGGCTCAAGTAACAATCAAGATTATTAAATAATATCCAGATCACATCATTTTTTTAAAGGATCTTTAAAATTGTATTATTTAAAACATATACATTAAAAATCTATGATTCTCAATTCATGGATAACTGTTATGTATTGAGTGCTCCTTAACAGTTTTATTTTGGAGACCTAAATGTGCGAAGAAGTCTCAGGATAGGAAGCAATTGCCTCCAGAGGGAGGTGTGGGTGGCAAGTGGCAATTGGCAATGTGGGAGCCTTGGGCACTGCCTCTCATGCAGATGTCATGGAAGACAAAAGGGAATCCCCACGGGGGTTCGCATCTGCCCATCTGAAGTGATTGATCTCTGCCAGATAAACTGACGTCAGAAAGCGTGTTAATGGTCTGTGACAGTGACCTCAGTCTGTGTTTGCCTCATGTTGTGAAACATTGGTTACATGTAGTCTAAGAACCTTTGTGTATGCCCTCTACTGTAGCGGCCTTTTGTTTATTATTTTACTGTTAATAAGAGTCTGAGGCATGTAGTGTGATTTAGGCCCATAGTGTACTGTTTATTTAGCGTGTTTTTATTTAGCAGCTTTCCGGATCTTGAGAGCCTAAATGTTTACAATTTCAGCACTCATAGCAACTATACTACCGTGAGTAGTAATAATGCCACATGAACTAAACTTAGACTATAGACGAAACTGCAGATTAATTTAGATGTAAAATTTGACATAACTTCAAAATGTTTTAAGCAAGACACTGATGACTTACTGAAAAATATTTTTTCTTGTAAAAACTATATCTTTCAAACTAATGATGATACTGTGAGTATAGATTATAGTAGTGGGGTTTCACAGGCAAAGGGTTGCTATGTGTATCTAAAGAAAAGGACTGAATGCAGACACAGAACACAGAATATTTCAGTGATTCAGAGAAAAATAGTTCAAAACGATAGATTACCTGAATCAATAAGTTGAAAATGAAATATTGACACGAAGCAAACAGTATTACGATATATATGAATATATATATATATATATATATATATATATATATATATATATATATATATATATATATATATATATATATATATATATATCATATTGTTTGTGTACTTTATCTCCTATCTGAACACAGTTGCTCCAATCAAAGCACAGAAAGTACATATCTGACAAATAATAAATATCTGCTCTGATGAAGTTCCAAATGTTTACACTTTGCTAGACATTAAAAGATCATTTTCAATATTTTTTCAAGCATGTTCTGTTCCTGAGCTGTCGATGGAAGATGAGAAGATGTACATCAATAGCAGTAGGTGTAGTTCATAGGGGCAAAATAATCATTAGCATGCATGTTATCTTTTTAGATGGTAAGTTTCCATCATCCACTTGTCCAGTTGCATCTTTTATCAGTTTTGGTCCTATTTCTTACAATGTTTTGGATAGACTTAGTAAAACCAAGTTATCAAACAGAATTGGACTTAGATAAAAAGGATGTTGTTAAAAGCATTACAAGGTAATGGCAGCTTCTAAGATT
Organism: Lophius americanus; assembly: GCA_037951165.1. Classification (NCBI taxonomy): domain Eukaryota; kingdom Metazoa; phylum Chordata; class Actinopteri; order Lophiiformes; family Lophiidae; genus Lophius; species Lophius americanus. Next base: position 3,852,599 of record JBBDHG010000014.1, read on the forward strand.
TTCATACATGAAGGATTGAAACAAAGATTGAATTTGTGTTGGATACTGCCAGATTCTGACTAACACATATTTTATTAACTTCATCTCTGTAAATACATCATGTATAATTTTTCTGCTCTGTCATTATTTCATTTCCCATTAAATTCACCCGTAAACAGCTATGCCTATTTTGGATGTTGACTGATTGATGCTTGAATTGTGGGCTCTGCTCATGTTATGTGAGCTAAGCTTTTCTGTGTCTGAATATTTTGTAATGTAATTAATGTGTGGGCACTTTTGATAAATGTGCACTAGCTTAAACAGGCGATATGGCCCTAGTTTTTTGAGTCCAGTCTTAAATAGAACGAATGCCTGTGATTAAATTTTCACTAATATATAGACAGAAAGGAGATGACAAGCGAGGGAAGTGACAGTTTAATCATGCACGATGTTTAAGACGGATACAGAGCCTTCCACCGGTTCTCTGCATTCATTATGTTCAAATTTGTTCACGTTTTCTGAGAGTTTATAGACATGAATTGAATGGACAAAACATTTTACTGTTTTATTCTTGCAATTTCATGACATTCTTTGAGGTCAGGTTATCTTGCACTCTTAAGACAGAACTTTATCCACGTGAGAAACTTGCACTTAAACAAGTCTTTCTCTAAAACTGCCTTGTTGGGAAACGGTGAGTCTGACAATCCACCCGTATTGTCTTTCCTGGTAGTTTGCTCTTTTTTGGACTTTTTTATCATTCGACCCTCGTCCTTTGGATTGTGTGCATAACACCCAAGCTTACTGAACTGAATACTACGCTGCCAACACGCTCTGATTTGTGCTTTTGAGTCCTGTTTCCTACATGAATGTAGACACAACAAAGGGCCCTTTGCTGTAGCTCATTGTTAAGCATACAGTGTTATCAGTAGCATCAGTTTTCTGAGGGCACAGTGGGTAGCACAGTTGCCTCACAGCAAGACTGTTTGGGGTTCAAATTCACCCCTGTCTGTCCTTTATGTGCTTTCTGTGTGAAGTTTGCATTTTCTCCTTTGCGTGGCTTCTCTCCGGGTACTCCAGCCTCCTGCCACAGTCCAAACATGCAGCACTAGTGACTAAAATTTTCCTTGAATTCAATTTCTTATCTCCAACTAATTGGTAATGCTCATTTTACCAAAATTTCTTAATAATGCTTAACAATGAGTGATTTCTGTTCAAGAGACACTTCAGTGAGCACATTATAATCCAGTGTCTGTCACTAGGAGATACATACCAATAGGAACTTCTATCTCTCAGAGAGCCTGATCACATCCTTGGATCTATCCTTTCAACAATACATGAGAAAAAGCTGGTAACAAACCACGCATTAGGCCCCTGACTGCTGGAAGTCTGCTTCTACTACAGGCTAAGTAGTGATGATATTTTATGTTTAGCTGCAATCTGTGGGCATAGCACAACAATTATAGGAGACTGAGTAGGTAACATCAAGAGTTTAGCCTGATCCCTTGAGTCACGACCACCTGTAAAAGCAGACCTTGCTGAACAGGCCTGGGTGTGTTCTGCTTGTTTGTCATTTGATATTGTTGTTGTTTTGCTGTACTTCCGTCATTGTATGCCTGGGAATTATATTTGTGGTTTGACATGTACATGCCGCGGATAGAAATTTCCCCTCGGGAACAATAAAGTCTAGAAGCCTTTAAGTAAATGCAAAAGTGTGTTTTTGTGTGTGTGTAAGGTCAGCATCTCTGGCTAAGGGCAATGTTCTTAACTTAAAAATGTAAAGCTAATGTATTTATATTATGACAATCATGAACTAAATCATATCAGCTCAGCATTCCCTCTTCTCCTCCTTTCCCTGCACATTCTCCTCCCATCTTACAAATTCTACACCTCAGCCAAGGTTATCTCTTCAATCGACTCTTATCATTCTTTCAATTGATCTATTACCCTGCACCCCACATACTTAATGCTAGCTTGATTAATTATTGTCCCCCATGGGGCTGGGAGCGGGGAGGCTGCCAGCCAGAAATCTCCAGATTAAGATGGATTTTCATTGTCTTTGTTCCCTAGAGTTTCAGAGCACAAACACCAAATCTACAGAAGCTAGAATGGACTGTGTTCCTTTTCCTGCACTGCACCACACGGGTTACTGCGATTGCTGATATTTATTCTCAATAGAATCCGGTATTATTTGGGAGCATCAGATTATTTGTAAAACGCAAAAATGCAAGTCCCATATTCAATTTGCCTTTTGCATGACAAGCTTCATTGACACTCTGATATGCTTTATTCCCTGAAGGCACGATCGAGGCAAATAGCAAGGTAGAGACAGTGAGAAAGAAGCATCCAACTCCATTGTTCAAAATCTTTCATTCCATCCCATTCTTTGTGCATTGAGAATAAATGATTACAGACAGAAATGTAGACAGAGGGTTTGTCATTTGAGGGTTCTATCAATCTCTGTAGTTTATGTCTATTTGTTCTGGCATGAAAATGCCTTGTGGTTATGAGGAGATCAGCACATTAACAGTCCATTAATGCTGCTGAAAATCTCTCTGCCAGGAGCCATCTCTCTGCCAGTAGCCTGGAAAAGGCATTGCTTCGCCTTGAGCAACAGTTATTGTATATTTGCAGGACAAGGTTATTCAAACATAATGTTCCTGTAATATCTGGAGACATTACTACATTATGGATTCATAAGTTCACTGGCATTTTGCACTTGTTCAGGTGCAGTGTGAAAGCCTGTTGAGTTGGTCACTACTGGCATAATAATGTTCTGGTGAAAGATGATTATCATTGATGTACATTCTGCATCATTTCCAGGGCTGGAAAGCATATACATAGTATGTACAGTAGCTTCTGTAAGCCTTTATAATGAAATAATAATAACAGAGATATATCTGTCTCTGGTTGACTTATGGTGAAAATGAGACACATTGTTGCAATGAATCGAAACATAATTTGATCATTTCTAGAATCTCAAGTTGAAATGGTGCATATCAATCATAGATCAATAATTAGTGCATTAACATTACATCATACATCTGAACATCTTAAGGTTAGCTTCACTTGACTGTTTAAAATACATGTCTTTTTACTCTCAACACTTCAGAGGGAAATATTAACATCTAGATTCTGCCAATGTTTTGTTGCAGTCTATTTAAGAACTATGACTTCAAGTACTTTTTTCGCAGTTTTACTGACAACTGATCATCCTCTGTCTGCTTTGATATGATCTGTTGATTACATGAAGTTCAGTGAATTAGATTAAATTTGTAAATTTCTTGTCATTGTCTGTATCTCTGTATGTTTTTGATATCAGACATAACACTCTTTGTGTTTTCCCCTGAGCAAGTCCCCACTTGTTAAGTGCAAATATGATAGCGTGCCAACAACAATCGGGTAACATGTTTTTATTTCTTAAAAAAACATATTACCTATATTCAAAAATATGTTTCTCTTGCATTCAATTAAAAATTAAAGTTATTTGCGATTGATATAATAGATAGCATATGCTCAGAGAGACCCACCCCAAATTCTGTTAAATTCATAATGTTTTAAGACCAACTATATGATAAAACCAAAGATATAGACATATATTTTATATATATATTATATATATATTAGACACAAGTTTTCTTCGTCGGACCCTGTTTTCATTTCATATTTATTTTTGCAGATCCCTCTTCCATCGCCATTTCTGTTAATTTAGAAGCTTTTGGCTATTTTGGCTAAAAAAAATAAACGCACAGAAGTATGTGGGCATGGACAGATACACATGATGGTGTCCTCTAAGTAAGAGACAATCCTCTAGCAAGTCAGTGAAAAGTTATTAGTTTTTGTTAATACAGGATAGAAAGATTTTTTGACATTGAGTATTAATGAAATACTACATTTAATTTTTTGTTTAATTTGGCTAAGCTAATCTCAAAGATATTTTTGGTTGTTATTTTGCTTTAACCTGTAAGATTACCTGTATGTCTTTTGAATCCCCGAAACCGACTGTGAAAACTGGTGAGCAGCACAGCAAATAAAATCTTCTACATTGGATCTGCCTTTATAATTTCTTGTTTCAATTGCTGTTTGAAGTGACGGAAATAGTATTTTTCAATACATATTGATGGCTTGTTCTTCATATTATGTCATATAGGTCTGAGCAAAAGGCGAAGTAAACTGATTTTAAGGAGGGAGGGTTTTTGTGGGAGCACTGGGGCATCAGGTGTAACTTTGTGGCAATGGCAAAAGGTATACATGGCTGACTGGATCAGATAAAAGGACCCCTTAGCGGATTTTTGCTTCAGGCTCAAGGGTTGTCAGACCAGTGCTGGCCTCTGGACAAAAAAAAGAAACTTTTTTTCTCTTCCTTATTGTGTGCTGTCACTCTGGGAGACAGAGAGCTCTTACTTAGAAATATCTGGGGCTTACATTCAAGTCCAATGAGAGAGACAAAAGTGATGAGGAGTGGCTGGTGATTATTTGCCCACTTAAATTTTGATTATTTCCCAGTCTTATATCATTATATATTATTTTTCCGGGAAATTGCTATAGCAGTGACATAAAGGGATGCATTGCAAAAGGTATAATCCATAACAATATGGACTGGATTTTTGTTTTGAGTTTTGTTAATTTATTTAATTTATTTTTAAATTGGTCTTTATTTTCATTGTTGTATTTGTGTTCTTTTCCCCCCGTTCTCATTCTCGTTATCCTCCGGTTATCCGGGTCCGGGTCGCGGGGGCAGCAGCTTCAGCAGGGAAGCCCAAACTTTCCTCTTCCTGGCCACATCCATCAACTCCTCTAGGAGGATTCCGAGGTGTTCCCAAGCCAGCTGAGAGATGTTATCTCTCCAGCGGGTCGTTGGTCTACCCCGGGGTCTCCTCCCAGATAGACATGCCCGAAACATCTTCCAAGGGAGGCGTCCGGGGGGCCTCTTGACTAGATGCCCAACCACCTCAACTGACTCCTCTCGATGTGGAGGAGCAGCGGCTCTACTTTGAGCCTCTCCCGAATTTCTGATATCTTCAACCTATCTCTCTGAGCCCAGCCACCCTGCAGAGAAAACTCATATCAGCTGCTTGTATCCGCCGCTTGTATCCGCCGCTTGTATCCGCCGCTTGTATCCGATCTCATTCTTTCTGTCATGACCCACAGTTCATGACCATAGGTGAAGGTCGGAACGTGGATGGACCGGTAAATCGAGAGCTTTGCCTTTCGGCTCAGCTCTCTCTTCACCACAACGGATCGATATAGCGTCCACATCACTGCAGACGCCGCCCCAATCTGTCTATCTCCCGCCCCCTTTTTTCCTCACTCGTGAAAAAGACTCCGGGATACTTGAACTCCTCCTTTTGGGGCAAAAACTCCTCCTCGACCCGGAATGAGCACTCTACCGTTTTCCGGCTGAGAAGCATGGCCTCAGACTTAGAGGTGCTGATTCTCATCCCGGCCGCTTCACACTTGGCTGCAAATCGTCCCAGTGCAAGCTGGAGGTCAGAGTTCAAATGTGCCAATAGGACCACATCATCCGCAAAAGCAGAAGCAGGATCCTAAGGACACCGAACCCGAGACCCTCCGCCACTTGGCTGCGCCTAAAAAATCTGTCAATAAAAATTAAGAACAGAATCGGTGACAGAGGGCAGCCCACCTTCAGGAGTTCCACAAGCTAGCCATGCTCTGTAGGACTCCTTCTTCAGCCTGACGGCATCCCTCACCTCTGGTGTCCACCAGCACTTTCGGGGATTACTGCCGCGACTAGCACCGGCAGCCTTGCGACCGCAGCTCCCAGCAGCCGCTTCGGCATGGCAGCACGGAACATGGTCCACTCAGGCTCCAATGTCCATGTCATCTCCAATGCCAGAACGCGGTTGAAGCACTGCTGGAGGTGGGAGTTGAATACAATCCTGACAGGGTCCTCGGCAAGACGTCCCCAGCATACCCTCACTATTCGTTTGGACCTACCAGGTTTGTCCAGCTTCCTCCCCCGCCATCTGATCCAACTCACCACCAGGTAGTGATTGGTTGACAGCTCAGCTCTTCTCTTCACCCTAGTGTCCAAAACACGCGGCCGCAGATCAGCTGATACAACTACAAAGTCGATCATCGATCTGCGACCTAGGGTGTCCTGATGCCAAGTGCACTGGTGGACACCCTTATGTTTGAACATGGTGTTCGTTATGGACAGACTGTGACTAGGACAGAATAATAATAATAATAATAATACATTTAATTTTTAATGCACTTTACATTTGGATCAAATCTCAAAGTGCTACAAAGCAAAAGCAGATAAAAGCATCTATAAAAAATAAAATAATAACTATATAAAAACCTGACCAAAAAGCAGCAATGTTAACTAAAGTTATAGGTTCTGCTAAAAAGGAAAGTTGTAAGTCCTTTTTTGAATTTGTCAGTCATCTGTGGAGCCCTGAGATGGTCAGGGAGGGCATTCCACAGACGAGGGGCAGCAGAACAGAGGGCCCGATCACCCATGGTGCTGAGCTTAGTCCGGGGAAAGAGGAGGCGGTATGACTGGGTAGAACGAAGGGATCGTGTAGCAGCCAACAGAAGTCCAATAACTGGACACCACTAGGGTTCAGATCAGGCAGGCCGTTCCTCCCAATCACGCCACTCCAGGTCTCGCTGTCATTGCCAACGTGTGCATTGAAGTCTCCTAGTAGGACAATGGAGTCCCAAGTTGGGGCGCTTTCCAGCACCCGTTCCAAGGACTCCAGAAAGGGTGGGTACTCTGAACTGTTGTTTGGCACATAAGCGCACACAACTTTCAGGACCCGTTCCCCAATCCAAAGGCGCAGGGAAGCAACCCTTTCATCCACTGGGGTAAACTCCAATACATAGGCAGAGAGCTGGGGAGCTATGAGTAAGCCCACACCAGCCCTCTGTCTCTCACCTGAAGCAACTCCATGTTTTTTTTCTTTTGTTTTCAAATTATATTATTCCACAGTTGGCAGTTGACCTTAAATCTTCAATTGTATGAGAGTGATGAAAAGTGTGCATGTAATCACAGCTACAGAGTTTAGAAAGTAATATCTCTAATCAACACTGTTCAGTAAACAAAAGGTAATAGCTTTTTTGCTGTTTTTGTTTTTTGTCAGTTTAGTTAGCTGGACACTGAGTAGTTAATCAAACTAAATTTACCAGATCATGTTGCAATTGTCTCATACAGTCATAGTGTCAGCACAAAAGTTGTGTACTTACTCACATTCGGTGCATTACAATTTTAAATCGTCACTTCACAGTAAACAGTGGAGGTTTCAGAACATCAGATTATTTGCAGGAGTGATATAACATTAAAGAACATTCCTCTCAATTATATTGAAAGAGACTGTTAAAATGGATTTACACAGCCAAATAAGGTCCGTGGGAACATATGATGTGTCTGTATAAGAAAGAGAGCGAAAATATATTCGTGATAGGAAGCCAAAAATAAATGAATGTATCATACTCTGAAAACAATTTGTGTGATAATCTGATGCAATAGTTTACACATGCACACAAGCAGATATTTTTTGGTGGTTAATGATAAGACGCTGAGAAATGATCCAGGCACTCTAGATAAAGGATAAACTCAGAGTTTTCCCACCCTTGGGGTTCAGTAAGCCATGTAGGCCTTCAAAGTGATCCTTGCTGCATAATAGCACACTTCAAAGACACAAATTTCTTGCTTTTATATATGGCTGAATAGTTTGTGTTTGTTTGTGTGTATGCATGTGCGTGTATATGCTCGCGTACATGTGAGCGTGTGCGTGCGTGTGTTTTATCGTGTTTGTGCTTGTGCTTGTATAAAATCCATTGTCTCAAAACGTACAGTATCAATCTTTGCACTCAAATTCTGAACACCTACTGAACCAAGTAAAGTCCTTCCAAATGATGATTAACTACAGTAATTACTGAATTGTTCGGTGAATAAAAGGTATGCAGATTAATTTATTATATTATTTCATTCCATATTCTACTGTGAGAAAAAAAAAACATTTTCAATTGTCAATTACAGATGGCAAGAACTCTGTCACGAAGGTGAAACGTTGGATTTCTATTCTGAGTGCAACCAGTCAGCATGACATCACAAGCACAGCTGAATAGCTACAAAAATCACAATAACATTTAACATTTGATCATTTTGTACAACATTCAGACCAACTGTCTGCCCTATCAATAAGTCCTGTCTCTCGCCGATATTGATGCTACACCACTCAAGCATTCTGTCTTCAACCAGCAGATAATGTAATAAAATCCACATTTATGTCTATAGAAGACCAACTATTGATTTTGTCACCTGCAAGGACAACTAATGACTATTATTTTTCAATTTTGGAAACTGACCTCAGTTTTCCTCATCACCTCATCATCCAAAAACTCAGTGACACATGGAAAAACAGAAAGAGCATTGCTCTTCTGTGGCCAGGTAGTAAGTATGTTTCTTTCAACCTCAATCATGTTTAAATACTAGATCCATCCAGCAGGGGTTTCATTTCTGTATGGGCTAGAGTGGTAAAAGTTGACAAAAAACCCCAAAATTGAATTGGATCACCAATTGGGGGGCTTTTTAGATAAACAAACAAAATATGAAAAAATATAGCTTTGCTTTCCATTAACTACTGAAGGATATAGTGAACATTCCAATCCTGGGACATATTACCCTTGTTCTTATATGAAATTAACTTTCAATAAATCTTATATTTAAAGAAACAATTAATAAAATATGCATTACTATGATTTTAAATTAAACAGAAAATGTTCTAGTGTCTTCGATTTTACATAAGGTACATGGAGATCTGCCACAATCTGAAGTGGGTGCAGAAGGGGATATCATACTTATGCTCAAACACTCTCAAATATTTAAGCCCATTGTTTTCCACAGCTGGGTATCAGCAGAGTATGGCCTAATGTCTGCAGGAATAAACATCTAAATAGATTTGGTAATAGCATTAGCCTTGTCTGACTCTGTTCCAGGGGGGTGCTTGAATGCTGAAGTGAGAAGTTTTGTTCTTCTAATGTGTTACCACGCTTGAAATCCTGCCTCCGGGATTTATCTCTCTCGGGCCTCCATGTCTACATGTCACAACAGTTTTCCACCACCCTTATTATGTCTTCAGAATGGGGGCCATCATCAACGTCTCTGACTCTGAACTGGCGCCAGAATTGCCAGAAGCATCAGCACCAAATCTGTACAAACGATGCTAGGAAAGGACTGGAGCATGACCTTTTGAAGACGTACTTAAAATCACGCAATTTTTTAAATCTATTAATCTATCCACAGCTGGATAGATCCATATGTTTATCTATCTATCTATCTACCTATCTATCCACAGGGAATACGAAAGGCCCAAAATCTTTCGAAAGGTTTTTGTGCATTATGTTAGGGTTTACATCTATACGCATAACACTCTTTTTATATAGATCACACAACAGAGCCACAATGAAAACCTTTGTCTATTATACCTCTGTTTGTTTACAGTTAACAAAATTGTGTGATTTTAAGTACGTCTTCAAAAGGTCATAATCCAGTCCAGCATCATTTGTACAGATTTGGTGCTGATGATACTATAATTCTGGCGTTAGTTCAGGGTCAGAGACTTTGATTATGGCCCCCCATACTGAAGACGTAATAAGGATGGTGGAAAAAACTGTTTTGGTGGTGGCCCGAGAGAGATATATCCCAGAGGCAGGACTTCAAGCGTGGTAACACATTAGAAGAAGGCAACATCTCACTTCAGCATTCAAGCAGCTCCTTGGAGCAGAGTCAGACAAGGCTAATGCTATTATCAAATCTATTTATATGTTTATTCCTGAAGACATTAGGTCGTACTCTGCTGATACCCAGCTGTGGGAAACAAAGGGCTCTAATATTTGAATGCGCTTGAGCCTAAGTATGATATCCCCTTCTGCACACACTTCAGATTGTGGCAGATCTTCATGTACTTCATATAAGATCAAACTTGTTTGTGAATTAACTACTATTTCCCGTTGCCTTCACCGCAGCAAGTTGGACCTCCACCGCAATACACTTAATTTCAGATCATAGTATTGCATATTTATATTTCCGAAAAAGTCAGGGATTATGGAATCATCATCACTGAGTCTACTAAAGATCCGTCGTGGGTGAAAAACTCAAAAAAAGATTTCATGAATCGATCTCAAATTTGATACCCACATACACCTTAGAGGGAGGAAGAACTCAACTGATTTGGGAAAAGGTTGGTTAAACTTTCAGAACACTAGGTGGGGCTTCATCTCCAAATGTTTTTGGGTCATAACTTTGTAACTATTAGTCCAATTTAGTCCACATTTGGTGCATATGAATTAGCTAGAGGAGATATGTCTTGTATATATCATATGTTTATGTAATAGTTCCTATTTTACTCGCTTCATTGATTTCCCCCCCCCCCCCCCCAAAAAAAACTATGGCAATAACCGTGGTTGTACAATAAAGGGGATTGAAGACGTTTTGGGGACATACCCTTGCTGCTGGGGAGGACAGCATATCCTTATATTAATGCAATGATTTCTTGAATGTGGCCATAGCCCCCTAATGAACTGTGTCTGTACTGCAGGTGGAACACTACAAATATTTAAATTCCCATAATATTTAAATATAGCTAGGAATCATATTGTCATATTTCCTCGCTTTTTTTCCCTTCTTTCTCTCTTTCTATCTCTATTGACAACCATGAAATAGGTTTAAGAACAATATATGCTGCTACGTAGAACGAATGAATGCATTAAAAAACTATTTGGACTTAATATCTCATTTGTGGCTTAACAAATCATAGCAAGTATATGGATGAGTTATTAATAAGCACTGCATTGTCCTGGACCCACAGTTTCCATCCACAAGCCATCAGGCTGCTGAATTACTCTGCATCACACACTAACCAATAACACTGTGAACTGTATAGTTGAACATTTGCACCATGCTCAAAGCACTATTTTCATATTTTCATATTTGCACTACATCCATATCTTCATAGGGCTTATACAAAAAATGCTGCTAAACTGCACAGACTGTGAACACACTTTGTTTTTTATTTATATCTTTTATATTTTATAAGTTAATACCTTTAGTTTTACTATATATTTTTATTATTTCCTATCGTATTTTCTATTTGTGTGAGGGGAAACTGCAAAATAAGAATTTCATTGCTCACTGTGTTTCTACTGTGTGTATGAAAATAAAAATCTTGAATCTTTACTGTCATGTTCATAAAATTAACCGTATATGGGGAACTGCCACCTCGTCTCATTGTTGATTACTATTATGATTTTCCACAACATTTTAAAGCAAACCTTTCTGCATGTTTTTATTACACATTCTGACTAAATCTTTTTAATATAAGTGATGAGACTGACATGCAGGTACAATACTGAAAACTACGGAAAAGTTTCTGAAACATATAGAGTACCAGGAGTTCGACACAGTTGACATGGAAACTGCTTAGTCAGAACCAGAGTAAAATACACCCATTTCAAGGCAATATGGATACTGAAGCCAGTTTGAAGTGAAGTGGTTGGTCGCTTCACTTCAAACTGTGGTTGTCGTTACAGCCTTCTGGGTTGTCCAACGTTTTCAAGTTTCTTCCCCGTTTCCTCTTGCAGTGTGCTCTCATTGTTACGCCACTCTCTTTCGAATAGCTACTTATCCAAGGACAATGTTTAGGTGATAAAAGTAGCACAAGAGCGGAAGAGACAGACAGTCGAACAGTCAAACCTAAGGGAGCAATTTTTAAGGAACACAAATATATACATATATTAAATATATATATATATATATATATATATATATATATATATTGTGTTTTTGTTGTTTTTTGGTTTCATCTGCCATTCCTTGTTAGTGATTTGACAAACCACTCTTACCCTGGCATGCCCTGTCTTGCGCCAATCCCTTGCTTGTCATATGTAGTTTCAGAGTGCCAACATAGCTTTGCGCCTCCAAGGGAGCTTTAGGCAAGTGTCCATTTAAGTTACAAGCGACATGTGGAAACCAGGCGCCGAGCTAACAGTAATAAATCTGTGCAAAAATTAGGTCAAATGTTGGCATCTCTATCCAATCCTTCTGGTAATTGTAACATTTTGTGAAGGAGATCGTGATTTTAAAGAAATAATGGACGGCATAATCAGTGCACTAACCTCTAGCCAACCACCCCCCACTGTCTCTTTGAATCTGCAGGAGACTGAAAAACAAAGGCATAACATGCTGCAGAAGCAGCCGCAGGGAAAGTCAGTCAGTCATTTTTGCAAAAATCTTATATTGTCTGAACTTACATTTCTTATATAATTCATTTATCAGTTTTGGTTACAATTGAATCATTTCTGGAGAAAATAAATGATCATACCTTATCCACGTGTTTGTCAGACAGGATGTGTATAGCTGACCTTTGCTTTAACAGCATGGGTATAAGTCATTGCCTGATGTTTCCATATGGTAAGCCTTAGGTGTCTCTCTCTTTTTGAATGTGTGTGTGACAGAAAGGTTAAAGCATATGGAGCAAGCTTTAGCTTTTAAAAATTTTAAGCCCATAATTTCTCAACCGATTCAGTCAACATTTGGTGGACATGAAAGGACTCGAGGATACTGTCATAGTTCATATTTTACTCCCAAGAGGAACACTTTGTCATATATGACTTCTTAATCATTAGTCCAATTTAGTCCATATTTTGCCCATATGAATCACCTCCAAGATATCGCTTTGTAATTTATATTGCACTCTAATCCAATGTATATTTTACCAACTAAGGAGTACTTCTTTTTTTTTTGGATAACCCTGTTACAGGATTGCTTGTAGACAGGGTAGACAGGGTGCTGTCTACCCTTGATGTCAAGGACGACAGCACAGGTCTGGTGTTTGAAATAGATTTGGGATTATTAAAAAAAATAACAGCAGAAATCAGTTGTCTTCTGTAGGCTTACAAAACATTTTTCATATCCTATACATGGTTTATGAAAGGATGCCTTATACTGCAGCGAAAGCTAATGGAAACCATTGCCATTTAATGGAATCTGTCAAGCCTTTGTGTTCCTTTCTCCCTCTGTGATTGGTCATCATGCTCAGCTGTGTTTCCCCTCCAGCTGTGTCTCATTACGTCTGTGTATAAAGTCTGTCCTTACCTTCTCTTCTGTGCCAGTTCGTTGCATCGTCTTATCACGTGTCCCAACCCTTCCCAGTGTGCCGTGAGTAATCTCCAGTATTTCTGTTCCTGTTTTTTCCTCGTGCCCTTTTGGTTAACAATAAATATTTTTGCACCTGCTCTACGTCGTATGCGTCTGCATTTGGGTCCGAGCAAAACCCCACAGGAGTTCGTAACAGAATCCATTAAGGTCTGCAACAAAGATGACCGGAACACATGAAAAGCCTTGTGATTCACAACTGTCAGTAAAAGGTACCCTTCATATTTCAATGGAAACATCAACAGGGGTTTCAGAATCTGCCCTGATCTACTAAGCAATGGTGAGGGAGGGTAAGGCCTTCCAAATAAAATTATGAAAACTTTCATCATGAAAACAGATGATTTTGCAAGTATTAACAATTAAAGTCCATTTGTTTGCTAACATATGCACATTTGAGAGCCCAAACATATTTAATCCTCTTTACTTATGAATTGTGTGTGAATGTTTATAAGCTAACAATAATATTGGTGTTTCTATCCTCAGTATGTTAAATAAATTTGAAATTGTGAGAACTCTGTAAAATTCTTTCCCAGAGAGACTGGGAAGAGAACGATGCGTATGATCAAGGTGTACGTAATCAAGAATCTAACTATCTAACTATAACTATAATCGATAAAACCTGATGAGTTAGCAGGAGAGGGGTCAACTGTAGCTCCGATGCTGATGAAAAAAAGTCAAGGACATGGTCATGAAAGTCGATCTAGTTAAATACTTAAACTAGTGATTTTTCTCTCCGAGGATTATCTCAATGGACACCTTTGTCCAGACAAAAAAAAATATCTCCTCAAATTATGTCATTCCACAACATACACAGTAAAGATAATCATCAAACAATGCAATAACAGAAGACTCAGATATACAACCATGTAACTGTACTATACATGGTGGAGGATGCACTATCGCGTCATCAGAATGCTGCAGCCTTTCCCATTAGTGTCACTGAACTTTCCTCGATAAAATCATCCACTGTGTGGGTTAGAAAACGTGGAGTGCATTTCAGTTTTCTTCGGCCACTACAGAGACTCACGGCTCCATCTAGTATTAAAATCGAACTCTTTAATTCACAATCTCTCTAAAACAAATCATGCCTCATACATGACCACATCCTGGAGAAATGTCTGGACGTTATGTGCCTTACAGAAACCTGGCAACAACCAGATGATTTTTCTGTGCTGAATGAGACCTGTCCCGCCGGTTAATGTTACCTCCAGAAAGCCCGCAACACTGGTGGTGGTCTGTCTGTCATCTACCACAGGGATTTGGACTTGTCTCCAATGCCGTTGCCAGAGATCTCTTCTTTTGAATGCCTGGCATTTTATTGTAAACCCCCTTTCTCCATGACCATACTTCTAATCTACCTGCCACCCAAACAAAACACAGCCTTCATCTCTGAGATGTACAAACTTTTGTCGACATTTTAGACAACCTCTGCCAATATTTCAGTACTTGGAGATATGAACATTCATGTCAACTCCCCTGCATGTCGTTTTGCTGCTGAATTTCTCCAACTACTGGATTGTTTTAATCTCAGGCAACTTGTCGATGTCCCCACCCACACCATGGGACACACTCTGGATCTTGTCATCTCTGACTCTTCTCCTCTCAGCAATCTTCTGCTGTACGATCTGGGTGTGTCCGACCACAAGGCCGTCTCCATGGAATTGTCGCTTGTGTCCTCCCTCACTAAGCCCAAACGTCAAATCTACTTCAGGAATTTGAAAAACATCAACCCAGAAACCATGAGAGTCGACCTCCAGCATCTTCTAACTGCCAACTTTGTATCAGCAAATGACTCAGTAGATTTCTACAATAAATCCCTGAGTAGCATCCTGGATCGTCACGCCCCTGTAAAAACTAGTACAGTCACCTTCTCCCGCTCAGCCCCCTGGTTAACCAGCGAGCTACGGGAAATGAAGGCAGCTGGGCGTGTCCTTGAGCGGCGTTACAAGGCTTCAGGTCTCACTGTCCACAAGCTAGCCTTTCGGGAACACCAAAAGGCCTACTCACAGTCCCTTAGAGAGGCTCGGTCACTGTTCTACTCCAGCATCATCAAAACCAGTCCTGGAAATTCTAAGCAGCTGTTTTCCACTATCAATCATCTTCTTAAACCACAAACTCGCCCACTTACAGAAATTACAGAAGAGCACTATAATAATTTCATGGCTTTCTTCAAATCAAAAATTGACTCTATCCGTTCTGTCCTTTCTGGTTCCTCCTCTCTATCTATCCAGTCTGCTTACTCACGGTTTGAGATCTCCCAGCCTCTAAAGTGTTTCCCAGAAATCTCACAGCAGGAGGTTGAGGTTATCATCAGGACGATGAAGCACTCCACCTGTGCCCTTTACCCCTCTCCTACAGCCCTAGTGAAAACTAACATCTCTTCCATCAGTCCCCTGATCACCGCTGTAATAAATCAATCCCTCCAGGCCGGCTTTGTTCCATCTGCCCTAAAATCCGCCATAATCAGACCACTCCTCAAAAAACCTACTCTCGATCTAGAACTTTTTACTAATTACAGGCCCATTTACAAACTCCCATTCCTCTCCAAAGTTCTGGAAAAAGTAGTTGCTGCCCACCTCCAGGACCACCTCAAATACAACAACCTCTTTGAAACTTTTTTCTGGTTTCCGCTCCGCCCACAGCACAGAAACAGCTCTGCTTAGAGTCACAAATGACTTACGGATGGCAGCAGATGCTGGTTCACCTTCCTTCCTGATTCTCCTTGATTTGTCTGCAGCCTTCAACACAGTTGACCATGGAATACTCCTACACCGCCTACATCAGACCACTGGACTCACTGCCACCGCCCTAAATTGGTTTCAATCCTACCTCACTGACAGAACAGAATACGTTTCCCTTGGAAGTTCAAAGTCCCGGACACACACCGTCACCTGTGGGGTCCCCCAGGGATCAATCCTTGGCCCCATTCTCTTCATACTATACATGCTCCCCCTTGGCCGTGTCATCAGTCGATATCGACTCTCATTCCATTGTTACGCTGAGGACACGCAAATCTACATAAAAACTTGACACATGTTCCTCCGCAGCCTCTCCATCCTCATCGTCATCATCATCTCCCCTGTCAACTCTCCGCGCTTGTCTGGAGGAGATAAAGGAGTGGATGAAAAACAACTTTCTCCAGTTGAACAACTCCAAAACCGAAGCAATTTTAATTGGCACCCCACATCAGACCCAGTCTTCCTCCATAACCAGTATTACCTTTTCTGGTCATGACATTCCCCTCTCTTCATCAGTCACCAACCTTGGTGTAACATCTGACCCTCAACTCACTTTTGAATCCCACATCAAACACATCTGCAAGATCTCCTTTCATCATCTCAGAAATATTTCGAAACTCCGCTCTTCACTCACCTTGAGTGATGCTGAAAAGCTGGTCCACATCTCCTCCCGACTGGATTACTGAAACTCACTTCTCATCAGGATCCCTGATAAAAGTTTTCAAAGACTTCAGTATGTTCAAAACAGTGCTGCAAGGATCCTGATGAGAGTTCGTAAACACGAACACATCACCCCCGTTCTTCATTCCCTTCATTGGCTTCCCATCTCCACCAGGATTGATTATAAAATCTTTCTCTTCACTCACCAGTGCATCCATGGTAACGCACCCCCCTATCTAAAAGAACTACTCACCCCATTGACCTCGACACGATCCCTCCGTTCTACCCAGTCATACCGCCTCCTCCTTCCCCGGATAAAGCTCATCACCATGGGTGATCGGGCATTCTGTTCTGCTGCCCCTCGTCTGTGGAATGCCCTCCCTGACCATCTCAGGGCTCCACAGACGACTGACACATTTAAAAAAGGACTTAAAACTCTCCTTCTTAGCAGAACCTATAACTTTAATTAACATTGCTGCTTTTTGGTCAGGCTCTTATATAGTTTTTTTTTTTTTTTATTGATGCTTTTCTCTTTTTTTGCTTTGTAGCACTTTGAGATTTGATCCAAATGTAAAGTGCATTATAAATTAAATGTATTATTATTATTATTATAAAATTCCCACCAAAACAAGAAATGAAAAAACATCGACAAAGAGTCAATGAGATGCATTGCAGGGTTGTATTCTGGGATGTTTCATCATGAAATAAGAAACAAAGTTTATTCTTGTTTGCAATACTACACTATCTGAAAGGCATCAAGGAGTACAAATTCCCCAATTACAGAAACACTGTAGTACCAGATAAGCTTCCATTTTTGTATGATTGTTTAAGGATGTGATGACAATCTATCTTGGTTTGATCATTCAAATAAAGAATAATATAGTTTTGTTGAAACATATATATTTTCTTTGTCACTGTCTTTCTTAAATGAAAAAAAGAAAAATAATTAATGTTCATGTTTGCCTGCTCACTGCTACAGGACAATCTACATTAAGACCTAACCATACTGGTCCAAACATTCAACAGTACGAAAAACGTTAATTTATATAAATAAAACAAGAATGTACAAGTCATGCAATTCAATCAGATCAAATAGAATTACAGATTGGTGTAATGTAAATCAGAAAAATATATCAACTCACTGGGCGCGTATACAGACTTTATACACAGACGTAATGAGACACAGCTGGAGGGGAAACACAGCTTTAGTAGTAACCTGTTAAATTCATTCATCGGTCTTCCTTGCTGCACAGAAGGTCTCTTACCCATTAGTTCAAAGTCTTTGTATTTCAACAGGCTTTAACAAAAATCTGGCTTAAGGAATCATTACCAAGAGTACTGAACATAGGAAAAGAGTGACTATCATGCATTTATGCCATTTGGGCCAGTATTTGTTTGCAACAATTTTCAAAGAATTGAAACCACTTTTTTGGCTTTCTGCTTCAGTTCCTTTCAATGCATGCATAAATGGTGCTCAGTTCATATAAAAAAGACTGAGGTTCAAATATTTTCTCAGTACTGCTAGATTTCTTTTTGCTGTTGTTTTTCTGTGACAGTTTTAAGTCAAATCCACATTTTCCTCTGTAATTGTGGGTTTGTACATGATAAACTTTAAACTTTTCATGTCATGGCTTTTTTGTAATTTGCTAAAGTTCTAAATACCAGTCCATTTGGCATATTCCTCCTCGTTAAAGCTGAGGTCTGTGTCAGGCGGAGGAATAAATAGTGGATTTGTGGATTTCCTCTGTCCACCAAAGGTGCCCGCGGTTTTTCACAAATGTGTGTTATTACGATTGCATGTGACTTAAAAGAAAAGAAAAGACGATAATAATAATACTAATAATTAAAAATAATAATAAAAAAAACATAATTTATGTACAGGTGTATACACATGGCGCATGAAAGATAAACTGCAGTGGGTTCGGTTGATGAGTGACAACATCAAGTTGAGTTTAATATTAAAAAGAACAAACATAAGTCATTGAGAGTGTGATAATTATGAACAATGCTGTTACTGCAGGGACTATTTCTCAACAAAAGTGTTTTCAAAAAACATACTTTAGTGTCTTAGTTATGAGATAATTTGACCAGACAAAATGGCCATTTTCCCTGCTTTAAAATTGCAGTATTTCAAACACCTGCTGGAAGATTAATGCTGGGCACAGTGTCAAATTCAAAGGTGGTTCCAAAGCATTAAGTGGGTCATGGGCTGTACTGGACCATCAGTTTTGTAAGCTATTAAGTTGTACTGAAAGAGGATAGTCACAATGTGCAGCACCTTCAGTCGCTCTCACATGCACACACATTAATTTTGTAGCAAATATAGCAAACTTAAATCATTTAATTTGAATATCATGTCTTGTACATGAAACTTAAGAAACGTTTTTGAGCTACCAATTACTGAAGACAATAAATCTTACTTTTTCCCATATTTAAACTCCACTGTGAACTACGGATTCAATAACGTTCACGAAAAGTAGCAGAGATAGTGAAAATAGATAAGTGTTTAAATAGCTTTCCTTGCTTGGCAGACTTTATTTTTCAAGAAGTTCTACGTCGTAATTATGTTAGACACGAATTTATGCTAAACATGCTTTTGCCCCTCTGCAGGGTCCAGTGATGTAACGCTATAAGTCATGCTAGACACTAACAATGGCCACAGGCTACTGGTCAGCCCTGTTTTTAGATGACTGTTGCATCATCTGAGAAAAGATGTCACTTACTTGCTATTAAGTGCTTTGCCATTTGTGCCCTGGGGCAGTGGTTGGCCAAGATAAAAAACCTTCTTACCATGTTACGGAATTCTATTTTGGCTAACCAGGGCTGTTGCGCAAACTTGCTTATGGCATTGTTCCTGATTTAATGTCAAAACAAAACGTCTGCATTTATATAATGTTTTATTCATGGTCGGTCAGAAAACACTGAACACCGTTTGCAGTGTTAATGCCAAATTATGTCACTCACTTATTTTAGCTGACAGCAAACATATGGCGGTATGAGTTGTGTAGATTTCCCAATTAAGTCATTCCCTTGGTTCGGAGGATCAGATGGAAATAGTTGGGGGGTACAGAAATAATAAAATTATATAATTTCTGTGCTAACACTGTAATGTGTGTTTGCAACATGTTACCCGTGTTGTGCATAATCAAGGTAAATTTACAAAAAACATATCTGGCTATCGTCATTTTCCACTCAAATGAAACTCTATCCTAAAGAACCTAATTTAGTCTAATTTAAGTGTACTTTGATTAGCTCACTGTTTAATTAATGCTTAAAAGTTTTCAATCATTTCCTATACCCACTTGATTAGAGTTGGGTTGTGAACACAGTTATATGTGCAAGCTAGAAAAAATTAGTTTGGAACGACACAGAATGAGAAAAAGCACTGGACTAATAACCAAAAGTGGTGTACAAATTTTACTTGAAAGCATCAAGTCAAAAAACATGTGATACAGGTGAATTGGTGACACTAAAATTGCCCGTGAGTGTGTGTGGTTGTACGTCTCTACATGTCTGCCCTGCGATGAACTGGCTACTTGTCCAGTGTGTACCTCGCCTTTTGTCAGCTGGGATAGGCTACGGCCCCCCGTGACCCTGAACAGGATAAGCGGTAGAAAATGAATGAATGAATCAACATCAAGTCATATCCCTCCCATAATACAACTCAGGTCTTCCTCATGCAAACTCAATGAATTATTTTGCTCTCTTTGTCATCTGAAACCGCTGTGAAACAGATCACATGCACCTTTTAGAAGGGTTGTTCCCCAATGTGATACAAAATTCATTGGTGAGAAAGCATAGTGAGTAACATGGTTGCCTCACAGCAGGAATATTCCACCTCTGACCTTGCAGCCTTTCTGTGTGAGGTGTTCTCCCCGTGTTTGCGTGGGTTCTCTATGAAATCTGTGGTTTCCACCGACAGCCCAAACACTTTGAACATGGATGAATTGATGATGATGAATCCTATGAATATAAAACACTTTACAATGCAATGGACATGTTTTACATATTATAGAAAAGAAAAGATAAGAGATAAGAACAACAAATATAGACTACTCAAATAAATAAAGGGAAAACATAATCATCATAGTGTAACTCCAAATAAATGACACCTCTGGGATATAAACCTGTTCAGTCAGGAAGCAAAAAGGATTGTGAAGCAATTTCACCTGCTGTTGTGCAAATAGGACAGACAACAGGTGGAACGAAGATGCTATCAGCGAGACAACCCCTATTAAGGAATGTTTTTACAAGATACCTCTTGTAAAAACATTCCTTAATAGGGGTTGTTATTAGACAATTTCCCTCTCCACATCTTTTTTGGCTGATTCTTAACTATTTTTGCATTATTCCAGTGCCTTGCCACCAGTGGTAGCATAAGTGGAACATCATCCAGGATGAAAAATCCATACCTGCCTTAACCAGAATGTTTTCTGTATCTCCCACAGTGTCAAGAGTGTGGATGATATACCAGGATACAGCCCCTACATCAGGAGAGGTGCAGGGGGGCCGTAGGAGGGCAACAACCCAGCAGCAGGACCGCAATTTGCTCCTTTGTGCAAGGAGAAACAGGAGGAGCACTGCCCAGAACCCTACAAAATTATCTCCATCAGGCCACTTGTATTCATGTTTCTGCTGAAATTGTCTGAAAAAGACTCCGTGATGGTGGCATGAGGGCCCGACGTCCACAAAGGGGGTCTGAGCTCAGTCATGCACCTGCAGCCCGATGGCCTTTCCATGAGAACACCAGAATTGGCAATTTCGCCATTGGCGCCCTGTTTTCTTCACAAATGAGAGCAGGTTCACACTGAGTACATGTGACAGATACCTGAAGACGCTGGGGAGAATGTTCTGCTGCATGTAGCATCCTCCAGCATGACCGGTTTGGCGGTGGGTCAGTGATGATCTGGGGAGGCATATCCTTGGAGGGCGGCACAAACCTCCACGTGATAGCCAGGGGTACCCTGACTGCTGTTAGGTACTGGAATTAGATCCTCAGACCCGTCGTGACACCATATGCTGGTGCAGTGGGTCCTGGGTTCCTTCTGGTGCATGACAATTCCCAGCCTGAAGTAGCTAGTTAGTGTCAGCGGTTCCTGGATGACGAAGGCTACGATGCTGTTAATCGTTAATGTATCAGTGCATCCATCGCCGCCATGTCGCACCACAGAATGTCCAGGAGCTGACTGATGCCCTGATCCAGGTCTGCAGGGCAAGAGACACTCCATCCTCTCATCAGGAGCATGCCCAGACATTATAGGGAGTGCATACAGGCATGTGGAGGCCATACACACAACTGAGCCACATTATCAGTTGTCTTGACAAAATTCACAAAAGGTGGATGAGCCTGGGATCTCATTTTTCCACTTTGATTTTGAGTAGCATTGTGAATCCAGTCCTTGATGGGTTAATGGTTTTGGTTTCCATTGATTGCTCCTACGTTATTTTGGTTTTAACAAATTACACTATGTAATCAAAGAGTTTCAACTGGAATATTTTATTCATCCAGAATCTTGAATGTGTAATTTAAGTGTTCCTTTTATTATTTTGAGTAGTTTATTTGATATTAACACAATGTAACCTGCACATTACAAATATCCCTCACTATCGTTTGTATATGATTTGAAAAACATTTTTTCCATGTCACACAAATACTGGCGTTGCACATGGTCAGTATGTCGGCATCAGTGGAGATCTGTGAGAAGGTTTTAAGGCCCACTTCCACTAAAGGATAACGGCTTACAACAGTACTTAATGGCAGGTAGGGGGCATGCAGAAGGGCTGTAGGTGGAGGCTTAACTAAGGAGCAATATTTATGAATGCTCATGGCATTTAGAAATATGATAGGAAAAATCTGCACATATATTTTAATACGCATGTTCTTTATTTTGTAGTAAGATAATAGTCGGTTATAAATTGTGTTTACATTTAATTTAAAATGTATGTATGTGTCTTTCCATGTATCTATCTATCTATCCTCCTAGTGTCATCCCATTCCTGGCTCCTAGTGCCTCTTCACTGATTGTTGAATGTTCTCACCTGTTCCCAATTGTCTTGTTCTGTGTATATAGGTCAGTGTCCTGTTCTTCCTCCTTGTCAGCTTGTATCTGTTATTTCCCCTTTTGGCTTTTCAACACATCAACATATAACGTCTGACCTGCAAGCCACCAGCTAAACTCGCCTTCAACAATGCACAGATCTTCTTCCATTGCAGTGGTAGTTGGGCCATCCAGTATCCCAGTGACTGCTTTTCACAGTACCCCACTGGTTACTTTTCCCGGTACCCAATGACAACTGCTCCTGGTCTGCCAGTGATGACTGTTCTCACTAACCTCCCCTGAATTATGTTCCCGGCCCCCCATTGACTCCAATAGAGACTAGACGGCCTAGTATGTCTTCATTATTAGTCCTATTTTATAGTATGTTATAATTTTTAGTCACATTTAGAATACCTTTGCAACTACTACATTTCCCTTTTAGTTTTCTATCTATTTATCTATCTCTGAGTCACTGCTCCTTAATGCCCAAAAATGTTAGCCTTTCTCTGCCCCAGAGCTTCAGCTTGGGCCTGTCCAGCATGTATGCCAGCCTGAGGACACCAAGCTGACCCCTTTTTGACAGCCAGACGACCACTGGCTGGCCCCTGTTTTGGACTTGAATATTAACTGTTTCGGATTCTCAGTTGTGGATGGACAAGCTGACCTCTGACCTTTTCCTGGTTTTCAGCCGTCGTGACCCACTGACCTCTGTTCCTGGTCTCCTGGTGGCAGTCTGTGTAGACTGTCTGCCTGACCTTTTGCCCTCTTTGCCGCCATTAGAGTGGCGAAGGTGCCATGGCCACTGGCCACCAGAGTGGCCTCACCCTCTTCACCACTGGCTGCCAGACAGGCCTCATAGAATTGACTGCCAGCCTCCTGCTCTACCTCAAGATAGATTCATCTTTGCAGACAGCCCCCAGAGGACATGCTTAGTGGAAGTGGATGGCTTAGTCATAGCATTTCCAGAAATGCAGGTCTTGTTGTTTTCTCGCAGTCTGAAAGAGTTAGTACCTACCAAAGTCGCCGAAGGAAGGACCACTTGTGGGCCAGCATTAGTGTCATGAGCGCCCAAGGTTTGTTGATGAACATATGTCAACGCAAGCAGAGGCTCACCTGGGCTGTCCAGTCGAGTGAGTTGTCAGAACACACACAACAAGAGAGGTGGTTTTATTTTTATGAGTAATCTAATTAGAGATTCCATGATCAATTTCACAATCCCTTAACTGATCAAAATTACATCTATAAGCTCACTAGTATGAAAAAAATAGCTCAATACAATTCTTGCTTGCAGACATTTGTTCCACAGTTACTAATCAAAGCATAAGACAAGACTTTACAATTAAATTTTTGACATCAATCTAGTAACTTTTGTGGCCTCAACTGTTTGGTGACTAAACCACTTCTACACTCTCTATGATAAGTCTGTTTGAATTACAGAGGCACTAAAAGCCGTTTTATTATGTAATTTTAGTTAAATGACCTCAAAATATCCCAGTTTTTATTATCTCTGTCTCTACCATCATTTTCATCATAATTAAGATGAACTATTACTGCAAGCCGGAGGAACATTCCATTCTATTCCATTGTGGGACCACAGTGGAGTCACGGCTCAACGCGGTCTGCTTTTAATGGAGTATTTTTTGCTCTGGGACAAAGGAGCAAGATTAGAGTAATTAGGCCCATGCTCAAAGAATAAGCTTTTGTAACCATTAAAATGCCCTACCACTCAGTGCCACATTAGTATCTATACATTTTTATGAACGAAAAAACATGAAATCTATGATTTTATATGAGTAATTGCTTTTCAACTTCTTCCTGTGGTTTGATAATTACTATATGAATAGAGCTGAGGACCATGAACATTTTATTTCCCTCAACTCACTTGAAAAAGCTATATCCCCACTGCAGAGAGACTCACATAGTCATTATTGCAATGGGCATCAATGTATAATAAATCTAGACTTCTTTTCCAGCAATTTCAAATTCCTTAATTGTATGCACACTGTGTTGAGCAGTCTTGAAAAATGATTATGTTTGCAATAGAAAAAGGGTATTTGGACAGGTGCATTGTCATGCACCAGCTGGACCTTTGCTATACCAAATCTTGCCTTTCAACAATAGGTCTCATTTTTATCAATTTTTGAAATCATGAAAGGAGCAGACACATTTAAAACAAAACTGGAGAGGCCATTATTTCAGGAAAATTTCAGCTTCATGAGAGAGGGAACCTATTTTAACAAGCAGACTGATTGACCTATTTGGTTCCATATTTAGCAATTCAAATGCTGCCTTTATTGTATTTGTGTAAAATGCCTTAATTCTTCATATTAGAGGCCAGGTGAGGGTTCACTACTGTGAGGGATGTTGAGTTACATAGTCAGTGTACATCAAACTCACACTATTAACCAAGACAGAAAACTTTCACTTTGTCTCCCTGATATGAATGTTTATCTCTACCAGGAGGCATTGCCATCATTGTTTTGTCTTTTATTTGTTACTGATGTATTACCATGAAACCAAGTACGATGGTTGAGCAGATGACAGGTAGGAATGTCACATTTTGGAGTGGATATTGATTGTTGTTTACGATCATAAAAGGGTTTTGGCACCTATCAAAGAAAGGGAATTTGATTTCAGCTTGCTCCGTATTATCTATGAGAGATGTTATAGTGTGATCCTACACTTACTTATTCCATTAAAGGGAAGAACCTGTGTCCTTACTTACTTAAATAGGATCCCCATTAGTTATTACTGTGGTAAGATAATTTTATTCCTTGGGTCCACACTAATGAAAAAAAGAACAGTTTTTTAGTTTGAAGACACCTTTCCCAATTTTGCTGCCATCGAAAAAGCCTGTACACTATTGCCTCCAGTTTGTTAAAGTGACTATTAATAATTTGGTATAAAATGAAAATGTTATCGGTGAATAGCATCTCAAGCCTTTGTGTATCAAAGAATCATAACCTCCTTCAGCCTTTAATGTGGTAACTTTCTATTTGTTTGCCACAAAATGGAGTCCCATAGTAAACCGCTGAGTTACTTGCCAAAGTTTTACCTCAGGATTGTTATAGTGCCACATATGTTAAGACTTAATGCACCTATTGAATTTCAAGCATAATGCTGGGTCAGACAAATTGTAATAATAATAATAATAATAATATTGGCGGTATGTTGCAGACTAACCATGATCCCCAAACAGTATATGCAAATGACAAAGTATAATGGGACTATAATTCTTCAGGAACTTTTTTCTTTACATTAAAAGAGGCAAATGATAAACACACTATTGTTCATCCACCTTTATTGACAACTGTTCCTCTCTGTGGCGCCTATGGAAATTCCAATTTTACACACCATGGCCTTTGTAGATTACTTTCTATTTCCTCCTCCCAATTTTTATGAAGACAATGTGATTTTATTAACCAGTAAATACAGTTCTGTGCCACAAAGTATGCACAGACATACATAAAGGTCCATCAAACAGGCTGGGAGATGAGGACATGGAGAATAAAATAAGAGCAGTTGTGTATACCCACAACCATACACCGTTATCACCGGACTCTATCTGTATGTTTGATGAACCGTGCTGAGCAGTGATTGAGAATATGCTCATCTGTGTCACACTAATGCAGACAAAGGCCTAAAGCATAATAGTTCACTTCTTTGATAATCTTTTCTATGTAATTAGTATGCCCTTTATCTCCTATTAGAACAATCTATTTTAGCAAATTACAAATTTTATTTTTTTAGACACAGAAGGCAAATATTCTTGCTGGATGTGTGCACTTTTTAAAATTGGTTTTGTCTTGGGTTTTACACCAAACACACATTTTTTTTTCCATATCTACTAATCAAATTCATAATTAGCAACAAGCTAGTGAACACAATGAACCTACGATCGCAGATCTTTGGCCGAAAAATCACTATCAGAGATCCGCAGCAATCTATGATAACAGCATATCAGCTTCAAAGTTGATAAATTTACTAAATGTTCCTGTTCTGGTGTTGCATCTGCTGCACCCAGGAGACATCCATTGAGTAGTGTTTGGTTTGTTAACTGTTTTCCATAATATTGCAATACATTTTTTGGCATCAAGCAAGCTGAAGTCTAAAAATACTTGTTCACTTATTCTATATTTATGTTTCTCTGCATATAAACCCAAGAGAAATAGTCTGGGGTCCAATAGAATTTGCTTTGAGATTATTTCTTCCATGATAGTTCTTACCTCCTCCCAAAATGTTTTAATCTTTTTACATTGCCAAATGCAGTGATACAATATGCCTCTATATTCTGTATATTTTGTGCATATGTCACATATATTTTTGTTATATTTATTCAAATCCAAAGGTGTGACATATGTAAACATTAACAATTTATATTGTAATGGTCTCAACCATGTATTTATAGATTTGATATGGCCTGCATTGCAAGCTTTTTCCCAATCTTCATCTGAAAGATCACATGGAAGATTTATTTTCCAAGCATTCTTTTTATACCTTGAGTCTTCGGGCGAGTAAGATGTCAATAATTATACCTTTTCTGAGACTGTCCTTTATCAATCAAATCTTCCGGTGACGAGAGTGAAGGTTTGAGATGTTTATTATTTTGATTTGTTTTAATAAAGCTTCTTAATTGCAAATACTTTTAAAAAATGTCCGGTTTAGATCAAATTTAGAGTTTAGCTCGTCAAAAGACATCATTATTTCAGAATATGGGAAATAAAGGCCTTGTATCATTTTGAGTACCTTAGAGTTCCATTGTTTGAATGTTGCATCTGCTCTTCCTGGTACAAAGAGTCTATTACCCCATACCGGACTAAATTGTGATAGAGAAGGTAATTCCTTCGAATACCTTTTTACCTTGTACCATATCCCTATCATATTCTTCAAAATTGCTTTTCTCATGCACCTTTTATTAAAGCTTCTGTATTTTATTCTGTAATTGTAACCTTTCTTCTTGTGATCGTTTGGATTTTGAACCAACTTATAACTTATTATATGTCCTCTGAGAAAGGCTTTGAATGCTTCCCACTTTGTACTTGCAGAGGTTAGGGTTGTATTTAGCTCAAAGAATTCATCTATCTGTTTTCTTACATATTTTACAAATTCCTCATTCTGTAACCATTTGTGCTGAACGTGCCATCTTGGTTGGTCTTTTTTCAGTTTTTTATCTTCATTCATATTTATCATTTGTATGATCAAGAATTCAATACACGGTTTTATTAATATTTTTTTTTATAGGGAATTTATACGTGATCAATTCTAGGTCAGCTACTAGATTCAACCTAAATGTGAGATACCTAATAGCTCAGTATATGTATAAGTATATACATTTCAAATCTGAATTCAGAGTTCAACGTTGAGATTCTGTACATTCTTAATATCTCAAAGTGCTTGCGAGTGTTCGTATTTTGTATTTAAATGCATGACAGTCTGTGTATAGTTGTTTATGTATGATAGAGTTTTGAGAGCATTGATTTACTAAATTGTTTGCTTGATCTAATTGTTTTGCAACATGTGTTACACAACATATAGATACTTAGAGATGTTGCACTTTATTCATTTTATTTACTTCTTACCAACATGCTTCTGGATCTTCTTAACAAGTTTTTGTGCATCAGCCAGGGTTCTGAATTTGTAGGTCCCATCCTTATGTGTAACCAAGAGTCACTTCGACTGAGTCACTCAATGCCGGATACCCAAGTTGCGCAATTCCTGACAAACCGGGTCACGAAATGCCTGGTGTTGAGTTGTTGAGGAAACAACTCAACACCAGTTGCTGGGTCCGAGTAGAACCACACCTGACGATCCTTGTAGCAAACTTCTTTTTCGGCTCGTACGGCAGCGATGACCATATGCTTGTCCTTGTAGTTCAGAAACTTCATTATCAGTGTTCTCAGTGGCGATACGGTATTTTTAATGGCACAGATTAGGTGTGCTTTTTCCAAAACAACTGAGTTCTTCACATCTGCCGAATCTAGTGCTTCTGGAATCCACTTTTCCAAAAAAGAGCAGGGATCCCGTCCTTTGACACCCTCTGGTAGATTAACCAGTCTCAAAGTATTCAGTCTCGAACCCGTTTCGAGGTCCAAAACTTTTTCTTCTAGAGTTCGTTCTTAGACTCCGGCGTGTGCACTTTAGCTTGTAGGCTAGACCTCATTCTTGGAGCTTGTTATCAGCATTTCAGCCTGCAATCTACATCCAGCGCTTTCATTTATCTCCTTCCGCATGTTTTCTATAGCAGCTGCAATTCCATCAAACCTTGATGTAAACTCGGCTTTCATGGAGCTAATTGCCACCAGTATCATGTCTGCCTTCTCACCTCCGAGTTTGTTTTCTTTGTTAGACTCTTTCGCCGCCATATATCCGTGTTTCACCAAGCGAGTTGAAGTCGACTCGTTTCGGCTGCTTCGATATTTTCTCAACCTTACTGAGTTTGATAGTTTTTTTGCATTATAATATAGCAACCCCTGTGTGTTCAGCCACAGATAAGAGTAAATAAGCAGTATTTGATAGTAGTTTGGAGGAGAGCAATCTTATGTGCGTGTTCTGGCCGTCAGTACCGGAGGTGCCAACCTAATTTTTGATGGAACTCTTAATTCCATAGATTAATAGACCCAACTGTGTGCCTTCTCTTGAAAATGACCGCCTTATGTCAGAAATAAACAAATGACCTTTCCCAAAATTAATCCCGTTCTTCCTCCCATTAATGTTTATGTTGGTGTAAGATTTAAAAAATTACCCAAGAAATAGTCAGTTGAGTTATCGTGTTAACATTTTGAGTTACACTTTGTGTACATCAGTGTGGCAAGGGTAACATAACATTTCTCACTGTGGAACTGTGGAGACCAAAGCATTAGAAATAGCTATCTATGATAGAAGAATTCTTGGAATAATAGCGAACTGTCCCTAAAGTGGCAAACATTCCAATATTTATCCAAGAGTATGATATTTTTTCAGTCAGTTAATTGTCAGTTGCATTTTTGTGTAACCTCAGCTCTACAAACGAGCCATGAGAATATGTAATATATTATTAATGCATGTATGGCTGTCACTACAGAGTGCGCAGACACATCATCAGGGTAATGTTTGAAATTACAGTGAAATATATTTATAACAAAACAATCACTAATTCTTTTATGATCCGGGCACACATCTGTGCTGCATGCGGTACAGACCTCAAGGCCATAAACATTTGTAGAGACAATCTCTCATCACATTACCCAAACGGGTCTTAGAGTTCCATTTTTTGTGGTCCGTACGATTTACGTAAGGAAATTAAATCTACGTAACCTGTGTCTACAGATATTCATGCATTGTTCAGTACCTTTATCTGACATCTAAATATCAATCTTTTTCATTTCTATCCATGCCATCAATCCCCTCAAATGATTGAAGTTTGAACGACTTTTCAAACTTTTAATGTTGTTTTCTGAAATTGTGAAAACTTTAAGCATTTAGCAAAATAGGAAAAAGGCTAAATGGTCCTAGTTGCATATTCCACTAAATCAATAAAGAAGGTTGAGGGATTGACCTATAGCCACATTTAATCTTCGAAACTATTTTGAGGATAATCATTTGGTCACATTGATTAGTCATGTGGTAATTTAAAATACAAAATGGACTAAAAGTAATGTATTTTCACAAAGAAAGTGATCAAATTTCATACAATCAGAATACATCTGTAAATTATGAAAATAATTACATTTAATTAGTTAAGTAATATGATCAAGGTTTAAATATGTCTCGCTGTAGAACAAACAGGATTCAGTTGGTAAAATTGTATTGTTATTTTACATAGACTATTCAGGAAATGCCATTATGTTGAATGGGCAATGTATTTTAAATACATAAAGCTTATTATAACCATTACATGAATATAATTTTTACTTGTTTCAATCATGTTTTAAAAAAAATATCTATTAAATTAATTTAATTACTTGTCCAAATGCATGGAAATTTGAAATATAGATTAATACATAAATCTTAAAATATTAGGCTTAAATACTGTTTGAGTGCATAAATAAATGGGGGAATTTCGATCTTTTTTAAGATTATGCTGATGAACTTTTTGAGCTCATCTTTAACAAGGTTTTTCATGATCTAATACACATAGACTGCTTGAAATCAATATCCATGAGAATGTATCTGACCAGTTTCCAAATGAAGGTGTAGATAACTTGAATGTTTTCATTATAAGGACAAAGGAATGAAAATGTCTAAATTTACTTATAATTATTTTTCAATAACAAAATATATTTTTGCGAGGGAAAAATTGGCCTTTTAAATTGTTGTGTTTCATAATTTTTTTAAGCATATCCAGCAAACGATACACTCCTTTACTTTACTCATACATTAATCCTGAGGGTCTTCCAGGGAAGGCACTGGTCCATGTGTGACATGTGTTTGCAACATTTGGAAAGATCTTATTTTCATCATCATGGGTAAAGAGAGATGAAGCAGAAAGAAGTTCTCTGATTAAAGGTGTCCAGGGCCATTCAGGAATATCAAGGACTGTGGATATAAATGAAGTTGATTTGAAATAGCTTGTGCACATGCATCCAATCTAATAAATTTAATAAAACAGAGCAATTGCATCGCTTAATATTTGTAGCAGACTTGCTTTGTGTTTGGAAACTTCAGGAAATTTATAAATCCTTCTAAATTTGTCTGTAGCAGAGGTGATAATTTTCTTTGATCTGAAAATATAAAAATTGTTATACGAACTGCATTAAAAGATAAATCCTTTTGATTAAAAGAAAACAGAACTAAATTAATTGAAACACAATTTGTGTTGGAACAACAGTAACATGAACAAAATATATAAAATAACCCAGCCCTGAGATAAAAAGTAGATCACCGAGAAGAACAGATGAACAGATAACAAAATTACCTGAACTATTTATAACCTCTGTCCTTTTCATCTGTTATTTCCGCATAAGCCATTAAAGGGTTCTTTAGGGACTTCTTAATTGAATTGAAAGGATTCTTATTATTCTCTCAACCCCTTTTCATTTGAAGAACAGGTTGATTAAAAAACAATGAAAGTTCTTAGTCGGAAAGTTCCTTTAAATAATGGGTACAACTAGAGTGTTTGTCTTTTCTGGCTATTGAACTCAGACAGGCACTCTCACTTCAGCTCTAGTTTTATCATTCACCAGGCCTGAGAGATAAAGCACAAAGTGAGGATGTCATATGCTTAATTAATTTTCCATTTGACTAGTTTTTTACCCAGTTTCGTTCATAGTTGTAGCAGACTTCCTTTGTGTGTTGAAACTGAGTGAGACCATCCTCTGAGCCCACCACCTGCAGAGATGGGCCCAAAGGTTCAGGTGCAGAGAAATATTGGCAGCAGGCAATTGGTTTTAGGTAGGTGGAACGTCAACTCTCTGGCTTGGAAATACTTGAGCTTGTGCAGGAGGTGGAGTGGTACCAGCAAGATTTAGTTTGGCTGTCCCCTACCCACATCATTGCTTCGGGAACCAAAATCCTGGGTAACGGCTGTACTTTATCCTTATCCCGAATTGCCCATGGTGAAAGGCGTTGGGCGGGTGTGGGAATACTCACAAGTATCCATCTTAGTGCATGTATGTCTGAGTTTTCCCCGGAGAACAAAAGGGTCGTCTCGACTAAAGGTTGCTGGAGGGACAAGGATCTGGCTACTATCTGTGAACAGTAATTCAGAGTATCCAGCCCTCTTGGAGTCTCCGGCTGGTGTTCTAAAAAGGGTTCCAGTCAGGGACTCTATGGTTCTCCTGCCTACAATGCCCATGTTAGCAATGATGGACAAACTTGGAGGGGAGTGATTGGCCGAAACAGTCTGCAAGATGTAAACCAACAACTCTGCATAATAAACACCTTGCTCGACAATAAGATAGCTAATTAGGGTACCAAGCCACCTTAGGTCTGGATCTATGATCGACTTTGTGGTTTGTTTTTTCATGAAGAGAGGGGAAAAACTGTCCACTGACCACCTGGTAATGTGTATGATGAGATGCCGAGGGAGACTTGAGGACATGCCTTGTGAACCCAAACAAGTTTTTGGGCTGAACTGGGAACGTCTAGTGGAACTCCCTGTCCGTCAGGTATTCATTTCAAACCTTCAGAGGATATTCTAACATATTCCAGGTCAGGTCAGGGACATGGAATCCGATTTGGCCATGTTCAACTCCTTCATTGTGGAGGCAGCTGCTAGCAGCTGTGGCAAGAAGGTTATGTGTCTCATCACCTTAGGATGGGCACGATCTCCTTATTCCCTCTCTCCTTCCTCCACAGACGCAGGTGGACAAAATTATTTTCTGCTTCACTACAACGCAGTGGCAATCACTCCTTATTCAGAGGCAACCAAACAATGGAGGAGCTTAGCAACAACTACGCGTTGCATGCTACTTGCATATATGTTCTGGTTTAATTTCAATGATGCCAGACCATCTGCTCGGCATTTGTAGATTGCTGAGTGAGGGGTAATTATCAGCCAACTTAAACAAGTAAAAAGATAAAAACTTATTATAAACCTATGTTGTATAAATGTACCATAACGTATGTACAGAAGAGTTAGTTAGTTAGTTAGTTAGTTAGTTAGTTAGTTAGTTAGTTAGTTACTGAAGGCCTAAAGTACTCCTCCCACAGGACTCCCTGAAGGACACGGTCATAAGCCATTTCCAAAACTGCGAAACACATGTAGAACGGATTTCCCATGACCCCGTAAGCTAGTCTGGAAGAGTAAAAAGTTAGTCCACTGTTACACAACCAGGGGGGAATTATTTTGTCCTTGTTCAACAATTGGTCTCCTTTCCAGAACCCTCATGTTCATTATCAGAACAGAATCTGCATTGTTCCTCCTGAAACTGAAGTTCCACAATAGGTCGGAGCCTCCTTTCCAGAACCCTGACGTAAGCTTTACCAAGAATGCTAGTAATTGTGATCTCCTATAATTGTAACACAGCCTCCAGTCCCCCGCTGAAAGAAGTGGGACCACCACCAAAAATTTGCCACTCCACAGGCACTGCCCAGTATGCTTTACAATATTAAATTGGCAAGTCAGCCACAACAGTCAGAGCCTTCAGAAACTCAGAGAGAATCTTATTCACCCTTGGTCTCTTGCTACTAGGTAGCTTTTTAACCTTCCCATTCATCATCGATCTTTTCCAGAGAAATAGATGGTTCTTGCTGACTCAGTGCAAAGCCCTGTGTTTCTTTTCTGTGTTATCAGAGAGAATGCCAGAACTTCCTGTGGGCAAACTGAAAGTCCTTCTGCATGGCATACCTGAACTCCTCCCACACCTTGCATTTTGTTTCAACAACTGCAAAAGCTGCAGCCCTTGTGATCCATCTATGCCTGTATGCTGCATCAAAGGATCCCTGGGCTAACCACCTCCAAAAGGCCTCGTTCATCAGATTGACATCTACCTTCACTGCTGGTGGCCACTAACATGTTATCAATTTGCCGCCCTGATTTGCACCAATAACCTTATGACCACAGCTGAGATGGGCCCAAAGGTTCAGGTGCAGAGAAATATTGGCAGCAGGCAATTGGTTTTAGGTAGGTGGAACGTCAACTCTCTGGCTTGGAAATACTTGAGCTTGTGCAGGAGGTGGAGTGGTACCAGCAAGATTTAGTTTGGCTGTCCCCTACCCACATCATTGCTTCGGGAACCAAAATCCTGGGTAACGGCTGTACTTTATCCTTATCCCGAATTGCCCATGGTGAAAGGCGTTGGGCGGGTGTGGGAATACTCACAAGTATCCATCTTAGTGCATGTATGTCTGAGTTTTCCCCGGAGAACAAAAGGGTCGTCTCGACTAAAGGTTGCTGGAGGGACAAGGATCTGGCTACTATCTGTGAACAGTAATTCAGAGTATCCAGCCCTCTTGGAGTCTCCGGCTGGTGTTCTAAAAAGGGTTCCAGTCAGGGACTCTATGGTTCTCCTGCCTACAATGCCCATGTTAGCAATGATGGACAAACTTGGAGGGGAGTGATTGGCCGAAACAGTCTGCAAGATGTAAACCAACAACTCTGCATAATAAACACCTTGCTCGACAATAAGATAGCTAATTAGGGTACCAAGCCACCTTAGGTCTGGATCTATGATCGACTTTGTGGTTTGTTTTTTCATGAAGAGAGGGGAAAAACTGTCCACTGACCACCTGGTAATGTGTATGATGAGATGCCGAGGGAGACTTGAGGACATGCCTTGTGAACCCAAACAAGTTTTTGGGCTGAACTGGGAACGTCTAGTGGAACTCCCTGTCCATCAGGTATTCATTTCAAACCTTCAGAGGATATTCTAACATATTCCAGGTCAGGTCAGGGACATGGAATCCGATTTGGCCATGTTCAACTCCTTCATTGTGGAGGCAGCTGCTAGCAGCTGTGGCAAGAAGGTTATGTGTCTCATCACCTTAGGATGGGCACGATCTCCTTATTCCCTCTCTCCTTCCTCCACAGACGCAGGTGGACAAAATTATTTTCTGCTTCACTACAACGCAGTGGCAATCACTCCTTATTCAGAGGCAACCAAACAATGGAGGAGCTTAGCAACAACTACGCGTTGCATGCTACTTGCATATATGTTCTGGTTTAATTTCAATGATGCCAGACCATCTGCTCGGCATTTGTAGATTGCTGAGTGAGGGGTAATTATCAGCCAACTTAAACAAGTAAAAAGATAAAAACTTATTATAAACCTATGTTGTATAAATGTACCATAACGTATGTACAGAAGAGTTAGTTAGTTAGTTAGTTAGTTAGTTAGTTAGTTAGTTAGTTAGTTAGTTAGTTAGTTAGTTACTGAAGGCCTAAAGTACTCCCCCCACAGGACTCCCTGAAGGAAACGGTCATAAGCCATTTCCAAAACTGCGAAACACATGTAGACCGGATTTCCCATGACCCCGTAAGCTAGTCTGGAAGAGTAAAAAGTTGGTCCACTGTTAAACGACCAGGGTGGAATTTTTTTGTCCTCGTTCAACAACTGGTCGGAGTCTCCTTTCCAGAAGCCTCGAGTAAACTTTCAGAGGAAGGTGGAGAAGGGTGGTCCCCTTATAATTTCAGCACACCCTCCAGTCCCCCTGTATAAAAAATGGGTGCAACACCCCAGTCTGCCACTTTGCAGGCACCGTCCCTCTCTGCCACACAATATTCAATAGTTTCAACCAGATAATCTCCAAAGCCTTCAGAAGCTCAGGGCAAATCTCATCAACCCTTGTCGCCTTGTCATTGGGCAGCCTCTTAACTGCCTCAGTAAACTCTGCCAGGTAAATGAATGGGCCCTCTCCGAGTCCTTTAACTCTGCCTCCACTTTAGATGGTGTGGCTTCCGGGTTCAAAAGTTCCTCAAAGTGTTATTTAATAAAGTTATAAGATAATAAAGTTGAATCTTATCAAATCTAAAACTCTCACTTTGGTTATATAGGGACCAGCTGGATCCAAGCAATGGCCCTTGTACCACATACACCTGCAGTATCCCCCAGAGAACTGCCCGGTACACACATTTGTAGCGAGACATCTCCACATCTGGTTCTTCAAAGCAAGAGAATGATAGTTTTATCTCACCATTTGCTCTACAAGATCAAAAGAAAAAATGGATTCTGTTTCTCCTCTTGGAATCAATTAACAAAGGAGACTTTCTTTCTGACTTGAACATCCTGGAGTCACGACCTTAGGTGCAATGAAACTCTTATGAACGACAACTAAGCCAAACTCCCACTCAGATATCTTTGCCAGACCTCATTGGAATGTTAAAGAATAACACCAAGAAAATACAATTGGACTCTATGGTAAATATATACTGAAACATCACTTTGAAATATTTTTTTTTCTGTCTTACTACGATCAAATATTTGAATATGTCTGTCTTACCTCATCCAGTTTAAATATATGAATGAGTAATTCTTTTTAACCACTATATTCTTAGGAAAGTTGTCTTTGTTTTCTTTGAATAACAAACAAGCACAATGTAGGTACCACTGTGAAAAGTGCTATTAATCTGTTTATATGGTCCTTAAAATGATTGTTTCACGTGTGCTGATCCTTTCTGCTACAACACTGATATATATGCCTTATTAATGCAGACATCATTGTAAATAAGCTGGATATAATTATATCTTGTTTACTGTTGTGCATGAACATATCATATAGTATATATGCTATTAATAGATATACACACTATCCTTTATGAATTTAATCACTCTTTGGCCTTGGTAAGAGAAAGAATTTCTACGACACTTTCATTAGGTCTTTGTCCCTCTCTCCCCCTTTTTGTCCACCTACTTGGCATAATACAAGAGCAGATGCTCTGCCCATCCCTTCATGCAGATAAGTAACTGGGACACCCGGATGGGTATAAAAAGGGGATGATGCCCTGCGTTTCTCTCTTCTCTTTTTACTTTTCAATTTACCTTCTTTACTTTACTATTATTTTACTTTATTCAATTTGACTTTTCCTCGTTTGTTTTTCTAAATCATTTGATTTTTCGCCTTTCAGTTATACTTTGTATTCTGAACTGATTGTTTATTGAGCCTCATAACCCTGAGCTCAGTAACAGCAGGCAGACTTTTTTTACTTTTGTTTAAACCTGTTTCTTGGAGTAAATTTTTAATCCCTTTTCATTCTAAGACTGTCAGCCCTGCAAAAGGTCAGTTTTCCTTAAGGGGTTTCGCGAGGCCTGCGACTCTCCCTGGAAATTAGTTCTGCATGCTAGACTGAAGGGACCAGTAACCTGTTCAAGGACGATCGGTGCCAGGTCTCTTGCCTAGCCGGATGTGTGTGCGCAGCAACCACCAGTCTCCATACGGCAGAGACGATAGAATCAACTGGAGAGAAGTCTTCAGCTGACTTAACTGAATGAACACGGCCTTATCCCAGTGAGAGCAAGCTGCCTGATTCACTGCAGCAGCCGATCCACGGACGTGTGACCAGCAGAGATTAAGATCATTCTATAACGCTTATTCATGATATGGGGTTAACTATGGGTGGGGCCCCTATTCAATTATTTTCGAGATAAAACTTAGATAACCCGCTACACATTCATAGGGCTTCTCCAAATAAACAAAATAAGTGGATCGTTGGGCAATTTTCCATGACACCGCAAGCTAGCCTGAAAGAGCGGATAGTTTATACTGTACAGAAGAGTTAGTTAGTTAGTTAGTTAGTTAGTTAGTTAGTTACTGAAGGCCTAAAGTACTCCTCCCACAGGACTCCCTGAAGGACATGGTCATAAGCCATTTCCAAAACTGCGAAACACATGTAGAACGGATTTCCCATGACCCCGTAAGCTAGTCTGGAAGAGTAAAAAGTTAGTCCACTGTTACACAACCAGGGGGGAATTATTTTGTCCTTGTTAAACAATTGGTCTCCTTTCCAGAACCCTC
Organism: Lophius americanus; assembly: GCA_037951165.1. Classification (NCBI taxonomy): domain Eukaryota; kingdom Metazoa; phylum Chordata; class Actinopteri; order Lophiiformes; family Lophiidae; genus Lophius; species Lophius americanus. Next base: position 3,890,563 of record JBBDHG010000014.1, read on the forward strand.
ATGTTCATTATCAGAACAGAATCTGCATTGTTCCTCCTGAAACTGAAGTTCCACAATAGGTCGGAGCCTCCTTTCCAGAACCCTGACGTAAACTTTACCAAGAATGCTAGTAATTGTGATCTCCTATAATTGTAACACAGCCTCCAGTCCCCCGCTGAAAGAAGTGGGACCACCACCAAAAATTTGCCACTCCACAGGCACTGCCCAGTATGCTTTACAATATTAAATTGGCAAGTCAGCCACAACAGTCAGAGCCTTCAGAAACTCAGAGAGAATCTTATTCACCCTTGGTCTCTTGCTACTAGGTAGCTTTTTAACCTTCCCATTCATCATCGATCTTTTCCAGAGAAATAGATGGTTCTTGCTGACTCAGTGCAAAGCCCTGTGTTTCTTTTCTGTGTTATCAGAGAGAATGCCAGAACTTCCTGTGGGCAAACTGAAAGTCCTTCTGCATGGCATACCTGAACTCCTCCCACACCTTGCATTTTGTTTCAACAACTGCAAAAGCTGCAGCCCTTGTGATCCATCTATGCCTGTATGCTGCATCAAAGGATCCCTGGGCTAACCACCTCCAAAAGGCCTCGTTCATCAGATTGACATCTACCTTCACTGCTGGTGGCCACTAACATGTTATCAATTTGCCGCCCTGATTTGCACCAATAACCTTATGACCACAGCTGATAACAGCTGGCTTCACAATGGAGGACCTGAACATGACCCGGACCAACATAAAAAGTTATGGCTGAAAGACAGAATTTTGTGTAAAATGGCTCCCTCTAGTGGGTAAAATGTGAACTATTAGAATAAAATATAAAAAATTATGTAAATATCCTCAACTCAATTCTTGTGCAAAAAATATGGAAATTAATCAGACTAAAGATGTGGAAATGTTTTGTCAAAAAAGCTCCCACTGGTGTAATAATATATTACTATTAGACTAAAACAATATATAAAAGATAGATCTCTTGAAGTTATTTCGTATGCAACAACATTGGATTAAATGGGACCTACAGTTGAGATATATGCCATGAAAACTTTTATATATAAAGCTCCATAAAAAAAAAAAAGATCCATAAAATAGTTTTAAGTTAACGCGCCAACACGAAGGTTCTATGGCGGCAGACGTAGACCCAGCATTCTTTGACTGTGTCTTTCAGGGGTGCCACAATATCTAAGACTTTTTGGGTATATAATTAATTAAGAAATTATTCGTATAAGAAGAAAGAAGCAAACCCCATCCTGTAAGTATTTCCCTCAATCAAAACCAAAAAAATTACGCTTTCAAAAACAAGCCACCTCTGCCCCTATCAAGAGATTCATGAACTGAGATAAATTTTAGAAGATGACCTTGGAGATTATTATGCAAGAGGTTAAGCTGGCTTCAACAAGCACCTAATTGACATGAACTGCCCTAGAGTTGGCCTGAATGAATACACTTATATAATTACAACAGCTTGAGTGCTCGCATGTAGTGGTCAGTAGGTGGCAGATCTGCGTTTACTCTCCTGCCTTGTCAGTAAACTGAATTTGAAAAGGTCATGTAAAAATAGTGTAACTAGTGTCTGAGATTTCTTGTGGAAATAATAACAATTTTTGTCATAACTTTACTCAAAGAGCCACAGCTTGCAAAAATTACAATATTTAGTCATGAAAATGTTCCATTTGTGGGTGTGAAAATTAGTAAAAGAATGGGTTTTTCAAATGTTTGCAGTAATATTCCTCTGGAAACTAGTCAAGGAGAAAATACTTCAAGAACAGTCATCATTCAAAATCTAATTTTAACACATCTCTTATGGTACCTCTCTCCATACAGCTCTCTTAATTTGAACAGCTAATAATAATAATATATAATAATACATTTAATTTACAATGCACTTTACATTTGGATCAAATCTCAAAGTGCCAAAAAGTAAAAGCAGATAAAAGCAAAGCATCAATAAAAAAATAAAATAATAACTATATAAAAACCTGACCAATGAGCAGCAATGTTAATTGAAGTTATAGGTTCTGCTAAAAAGGAAAGTTTTAAGTCCTTTTTTAAATGTGTCAGTCGTCTGTGGAGCCCTCAGATGGTCAGGGAGGGCATTCCACAGACGAGGGGAAGCAGAACAGAACGCCCGATCACCCATGGTGCTGAGCTTAGTCCGGGGAAGGAGGAGGCGGTATGACTGGGTAGAACGGAGGAATCGTGTTGAGGTCAGTGGGGTGAGTAGTTCTTTTAGGTAGGGGGGTGCGTTACCATGGATGCACTGGTGAGTGAGGAGAGAGATCTTATAATCAGTCCTGGTGGAGATGGGAAGCCAATGAAGGGAATGAAGAACGGGGGTGATGTGTTCGTGTTTACGCACTCTCATCAGAATCCTTGCAGCACTGTTTTGAACATATTGTACTCCTTGAAGACTTTTATCAGGGATCCCGATGAGAAGTGCGTTACAGTAATCCAGTCTGGAGGAGACGAACGCTTGGACCAGCTTTTCAGCATCACTCAAGGTGAGTGAAGAACGGAGTTTGGAAATATTTCTGAGATGGTAAAAGGAGATCTAGCAGATGTGTTTGATGTGGGATTCAAAAGTGAGTTGAGGGTCAAATCTTAACGCCGAGGTTGGTGAATGATGAAGAGAGGGGAATGTCGTGACCAGAGAAGGTAATACTGGTTATGGAGGAAAATTTGTTCTGATGTGGGGTGCCAATTAAATTTGCTTCGGTTTTGGAGCTGTTCAACTGGAGGAAGTTGTTTTTCATGCACACCTTTATCTTCTCCAGACAAGCGTGGAGAGTTGACAGGGGAGATGATGATGACAATGAGGATGGAGAGGCTGTTAAGGAAAATGTGTCAGTTTTTATGTAGATTTGCGTGTCATTAGCGTAACAATGGAATAAGAGTCCATATCGACTGATGACATGGCCAAGGGGGAGCATATACAGTATGAAGAGAATGGGACTGATCCCTGAGGGACCACACAGGTGACGGTGTGTGTCCGGGACCTTGAACCTCCAAGGGAAACAAATTCTGTTCTGTCAGTGAGGTAGGATTGAAACCAGTTTAGGGTGGTGGCAGTGAGTCCAGTGGTGTGATGTAGGCGGTGTAGTAGTATCCCATGGTCAACTGTGTCGAAGGCAACAGACAAATCAAGGAGAATCAGGAGGAAAGGTGAACCAGCATCGGCTGCCATCCGTAAGTCAATTGTGACTCTTAGCAGAGCTGTTTCTGTGCTGTGGACGGAGCGGAAACCAGACTGAAAGGTTTCAAAGAGGTTCTTTTATTTGAGGTGGTCCTGGAGATGGTCCTGGAGGTGGGCAGCAACTACTTTTTCCAGAACTTTGGAGAGGAATGGGAGTTTGGAAATGGGCCTGTAATTAGCAAAAAGTTCTGGATCGAGAGTAGGTTTTTTGAGGAGTGGTCTGATTATGGCGGCTTTTAGGGTAGATGGAACAAAGCCGGCCTGGAGGGATTGGTTTATTACAGTGATGATCAGGGGACTGATGGAAGAGATGTTACTTTTCACTAGAGCTGTAGGAAAGGGGTCAAGGGCACAGGTGGAGGGTTTCGTCGACCTGAGGATAACCTCAACCTCCTGCTGTGAGATTTCTGGGAAGCACTTTAGAGGCTGGGAGATCTCAAACTGTGAGTAAGCAAAGTTAATAAAAGTTTAGAGAACTACTGTAAAGCATACAAGGATTCACATTATATCTGGTGAATGATGGGGGCAGTTACTTATCTAAGGGACAAGATAACTTACCCAGTAGATTGGCTGAAATTGTAAGCATTTAATGATCATGATGGATCTGAATGGGAAGTTTCTGATATGTGCTTCGTATCTAAGCATGCCATGATCTGAAGCAGGGTTATAACAGGTCTAATAATAATAATAATAATAATACATTTAATTTATAATGCACTTTACATTTGGATCAAATCTAAAAGTGCTACAAAGTAAAAGCAGATAAAAGCATCAATAAAAAATGTAATAATAACTATATAAAGAAACATGACCAAAAAGCAGCAATGTTAATTAAAGTTATAGGTCCTGGTAAAAAGGGAAGTAAAAGTAAAAATCTGTATTTAATAAACCGATATATCTCTGAAGGAAAACCTAGACTCTTCAAGTTTATTTCTGTTTCTTTAAATTATCAAAAGACAAGATTTTTCTTCAAAAAACAAGCAAAAGCAGTACTATCATTTTAACTTCAAAAATTGTAATAATGTCAAGTCACGTCAAATCTGGTCGGTAGAATGCAGAGCTCTAGCCGGATAGTGCAGGTGCAAGACACTGGTTGAATGAGACGTTGCTAACTAATTCAGGCCCTTAAGAACAAGCAGCAAAATCTTAAAACCTATGCTGCACAGGAAGCCAGAAGAGAGAAGCCAGTACTGTTATGTATACTGTGTTATGTGTTAGTTTTATTTTTGCAAGACTGAAGGCGTCACTACGGTGATGTCAGCTTGCACCTCAAACACTTGCACAAAAGGTAACCCATTATTTAGCTACCATGTGCATGAAATTAAAAATCTAAATATTTTGCAGAGACTTTGCATACTCTGCCTGATTTATTGGATTTATTGGAAATCAACACTAATTTTGGACAGAATCAGAGTACGACAACAAAACACATCAAGAGGTGATCTGAAACGTATTTTCACTGAATGAATACACAGTACGACTGAAAAGAGAACTTGGTGAGCGCAGACCTCTGCCAAAGCTGATCAGTACCCGAGGTAGACATTTTTTTGATTGGATTAAATTAGATAGCCTTTATTTAGGAAAAGTCCATGTAGATTCCACTATTAATTTATTATTCATTGCCTGCCTCTAAATCTACGATTCACTCCAGCAAACTCTCAGTATCTCTTAAATATTATTGAAGTGTTCTCTCCTCATTCTCTTGGGCCTTCTACTTTAGCATTTCCTTTCCAGCAAACCTTTCTGTTTTTGCATTTAATGAAAAATTAGGAAGATATAATAATCCCAGCTGTCACTGTTTTGCAAAGGCACAAATATGATGTTTGGGTGTGCCTAATAACGCCACACTCCGGTTTAAATGTGTTTATGAACACCAAACTATTACTGATAGAGTTTCAAGAGAGCAATGAACAACAAGGTGATGTCACTGCTTCATCTTGTGGGGCATCGCTCACAGGGTCATATTTAATGCTGCGACACACGTTACAACGATATATAATTATCTCTATGTCAAAACCAACCTTTGGGTACCTTTTCATGCAAGACCGTACTGTAGCTTTCCCGAAATCTTTCTAACAAACAAACAGACAAACAAACAAATGCACAGGGCTATAAACATAACCTACCCATAACTAATCCTCTGCAAATAATCCTAAATCTACAGGCAAAGTCTAACCTAAGGACAAGTGACATGAGTTTAAAACACAAACTGGCAGGAATGAGATGGAGGAAAAACTGATTAATACTAAACTACATAGGAAGCATAAATGAAAATGAAGAGAAAATAATTGAGGAAAATTTTCTGTCATAAGGATTTGAAAAATTGTGGTGTGAATGCCAGCATTTCCATGCCTCTATAGGATATACATTAATTGTGGTAAGAAATTGCACAAACTGCATCCAATTAAAGAATTGTATTTGTATAAATCTCATTATAATGTAATTCATATTGCATAGTATGATGCATTCAGAGTTATCTGACAATCCCAAAACCTTTTTTAGTTGAAAAAGCTGTTTATCTTTCCACAGATATTTTTTAAGTTTGCCTTTGTACATTAAGTAAAAGAAAAAGGTTACAAAGCAAGTCACATCAGCAACATGGTCCAATATTTGATAATATTTTTTTTATTTCTCTGAGCAATGTGATTATCATTGGGAGGCATGCAATAAAAATGTCATCCATGCACCAGCTGACTTAGCAGTACTTATATTTCACATGGAATTTGCTGCCATGATGGTATTCAGCTCATTGTTTGGCAAAGCTTAAGACTCACGTGGTCAGTGTTATGTGAATAATATGAGACCCTAATGAGATATAAACCAAATGATCATGGCTCAAAAAGGTTTTTAGGATAGAGAATCCACACAGAGCAAAGACTACTGTCCTTTAGCCAAAGCATGTGAATGTCGCATGCTTAGCACAAAATGTTGGAGAGAAAAGCAAATGAGTATTGGCTGTGAACGCAAATACCATAGGAGGAACACACATGATAAAGGGCAAAGTCTGACACACATTGCTTTCCACTATGGATCAGGCACCTTTTTGAAGATGCAAACACACTAAAAAATCTACTGTTACTATTTGGAATACCACCCCCTGAACACATGTCACTGTTGCTCTTAAATGCAGGCGTTTACAGCATTTGCTCATTTCTCATCACTAACTCATTTTCCAACTAACAATTATCTCTTCATTCAGACAGTCATCTAAAGCTCTCCAAAAACCAGCATGCTCCTACTCCTTGTCTCCCCTCCCTACATCTCGTCTGAAGAGGTCACAGCTGGTCAAGAAAAACAGACCCGCCAGTGGATTTTCATTTGATTTTCAGAAGCTAGGTGTTTTAATAAATCCAGTCCAATAAAGGACAGGGAACCTTTGGCGAATACCAGGGGTGTCAAACTTAATCACAAAGGGGGTCAAAATTAAATTGAGGGCCGGAACAGCACTCAAATTGTCCATGTTAAATCTATTATGACCGTTTATCCTTATTTTACTTACTCATTTTATAGAATTCCCGACAAACCAAGAGACTATCAAATTGTCAAATCACAGATTATTTACAGACATCAACAAAAGACACAAAGCTATATTTTTTACGTTAAATCTAAAATCATTCAGTTTTTAAATAATAATGTCAACAAAAAGGAACCTTTTGGAAAAAAAAAAAGACCTTGTAAATGAGGAAAGAGCTAAATTAGCTCTTTTCCTAGTGCCACACTAAAACAGTGAAATAATTTGTAAACGTTTATTTGTATTTCACATTACATGTTAGCAACTTAATGTTTTCCTGTTTTTAATCCAACAGCACTGACACATGTTGATGGGCGTAAAGATGTGAACGCACCTCATCTAATTGCTGATAAACGCATGTGACTTATTAAATTTTATTTATTATTTAGTGTTTGAAAAAAAATCTTTACATCCATCCTTACTGGGCTCTCTAAGATCCCTTCTAAGGATCGGCCTAAAGTTTATCAGAGTGACAGTTTAAACGCTAATATCTGACAACAGAGGAATGGGGAAAAGAGTGCTGGCGCTTTTTCGCTCTAGATTGTTTCGCCGTCTGTCGCTGTGAATGCTAGAGATTGAAGTATCTGTGGTATTTGTGCTACACCAGTGGCTCAGTTATTCGGTGGCTGACAATCTTCAGCCACCGAATAATCCGCCAACAATTATTTTATCGCCCATTAACGCAGTTTTTTTTATTATTATCTTATTTTGAAACTCCGTTGCTCAATGATTCTGAAAACAAATACGGACAAACCATGGGTCACAGGAGGGGTGGGATGTTGATCAGTACTTGCGTGGGATCGCATCATCAAGCGTCTCAACCAATGAGAGCGTTTGGGACGGCCTAAGACTACTGCACCGCTCACATGAACCGGGACAGAGAAAAGTACCGAGCTCTTACATGGAAGCATCCATTTTAAATCTCTTCCTGACGGCGGGGTTGATAGAACCAAAGTTATTTGTAACCACTGCAAAGTTGAATTTTCTTATCACCGGAGTACTTTGAGTCCGAAGTATCAAGTACCTCTTAAATGCAATACACTGATGGCAGCAAATCACCCACCCAAACTAACACTGGAGGGAGACTTCAGAAGACTACGTTGGATGCAGCTTTTGGGAGAAGTGTAGATAAACAAAAGCAAGACAAGCTAACAAATGACATAGCGAAGTGGATAGCCACAAAGTGCAGGCCGATTAGTTTTGTGGAAGATATCGGTGTGAGGAACGTTCTTAGGATCGCAATCAATTCCGGCACGTATGAGCCTCCCTCTAGGCGCACCGTCACAAGAAGAATACTCGAGTTGTATAATTATAATTGTAGCGAGACATCTCCCCCTCTGGTTTTTCTCACAGCAAGAGAAGGACAGGCTTATCTCACTATTTGCTCTCCCGAGTCAGGCAAACGACTTGATTTGGTTTTGATATAACAATCAATCGACAAGGGGAGACTCGCGTGGTTACAAGAGGTCTTTGATGTTAGAATCTGAGCTTTAATAAAACATCGATGACCGAAACCTCAACCCACCCTGCTGTTTTATGACCTGCCAGAGCTCATTGGAATGTTAAAGTTGTAAAACTCAAGAAGGACTGTGTTGATTGGAACCTCATCAACAAAAAGACTGTTTCTATGTTAAGTTTTTCTTATTTGATTTCACAATGTATACAGTTAGAAACTCAGAATTAATGACTCTAGCGGTCATTAATAGAAACATCACTTCGAAAATTGTTTTTCCTTTTTCTACTGTCAAATATTTGAACATGTATGTCTTACCTCCTCCAGTTCAATAAGATGGATTGTTTCACATGTACTGATACTGTCTGTTATGAATCTAATTGATATGCCTTATTGACGCAGATGTCCTTGTAGTTAAGCTAGACTTGTTTATATTTTGATTATTGTTTTACATGAACACATCATATAGAATACATGGTATTTACATTCGTTTATATAGATTTATACATATACATATATATATATATATATATATATATATATATATATATATATATATATATATCCCTCATGAGTTTGATCACTCTTTGTCCATGATGAGCGAGAGAGTGGTTTTACTATTCTATCGTGTTACTATCACGCCTGTATTTTTTATCTCCACCCTATTTGCATTATACCAAGAGAAACCTGACTCCGTGCTCATCCCTTCATTCAAATAAGTTACTGGGACCCCCGGATGGGTATAAAAGGGGGATGAAGCCCTGTGGCTTACGCTACTTTTTTTGAGCTCTTCTTCTTTACTCCTTTTTTACTTCCAATTCCACTTTCCAGTCTTCTTTCATTTACTTTTTACTTTTGTTTTTTTTACTCTAGTGCTTTCTCTCCTTTCTTTATTCTTCAACTTTGCCTTTTTTTTAAGTCGTTTGCTTTTCGACCTTTGTTGATTTTGTCGCCGTTCAGTTATACTTCATATTCTGAACTGATGGTTTATTGAGCCTCAGAACCCTGAGCTCAGTAACGGCATGCAAACCTTTTTTTTTTACTGCTGTTTGAATCTATTCCTAAGAGTCAATTTGTAACCCCTTTACTTTCAAGACTGTTAGCTTCTAAGGTCAATTTCCCTCAGGAGTTTCGCGAGGACTGCGACTCTCCCTGGAAATCAGCTTGCACGCTAGAGCAAAGTTTTAGTTCAAATTTGTGCATACTGCTATAGGGACGATCGGTGCCAGGTCCATCTCTTGTCCAGCCAGACGTGTGTGCGCAGCAGCCATCAGTCTCCATACGGCAGCGACGAAAGTGTCCCGTAAAGAGGATTTTTCCCGTAACGTTGAGAAGTTGCCTTTCGTCCAGCGAGAGGAAACTGCCTGATCAACTGCAGCACCCGATCCACGGATGTGATTGTTGACCAGCACCAGTAAGATCGTTCTATCACGCTCATTCATGATCTGGGGTTGATCAATAAATCTAAGTTGGATTTGATTTTATCGTGCCTTTGTCAATGATTAAGTTCCAGAGAATTCAATACCGTCAATAATCCCTCTCTATCATCATAACCTATTTTTTCAAACTCCCAGGTTTTGAACCATCAGCCCCCACACACACACACACACACACACACACACACACACACACACACACACACACACACACACACACACACACACACACACACACACACACACACACACACACACACACACACACCTGTATATACATTAACCTGTTTATCCACTTCATTATCAGTTATCCATATTTATCCTGTTTTGCTTAGTGTGTAGTTGAATAAATATATTCATATTTAAAAATAACAGGTGTCCTATCTTTCTTTCTTGAAGAGAAATGAGATTACTTTGTAAAAGAGTTCATGACTTTCAGATGTGAGAATTTTAAGTTTAATGAAATTAAGAATTGATTAATTCTAGATTTCATAATGTCCCAAATTAACTTTGGGTGGTGCCCCTATTCAATTATTTTTGAGGTAAAACGTAGATAAACCAATTTTTTTGTGCTCGACCACTTCACCTCACTCTAACAGGGTAGCTTGCTACTGAACATAGACTGTTTATGCTGCTCCCTGATAAAAAAAAATGCTTCTGTTGGTACCTGTTCAGAATTTTTTTTTAAAGAAAACAGATTTATAAATGTTTACTTGCTTTTGCTTGGAAGGTGCCTGTTATGTTAAATTGCTTTGTTTCATATTTGATTTGATTACATTAATGTTTAAGTTGAGATTTTCAAGAAGTATTTAAACTTTTCCTGTGTAAATTGAATACTGCTGTTAAAAAGCACCTTATTTGTTAAAAGTGTTTGCAAAGCAAATTTTATTGCACTTTTGTTCATATAGCAGTAGTTTTAAAATAAAAGGGCGCAATACACTACTTTTGAATTCATTATTGAATTTTGTGCATAACAATGCAATTAATCGCCATTAATCGCAGAAAATCATGCCATTAATTGCAATTAAATCGTTGCCCAGCACTAATTTTAAGATGTGTTGGCTCTTCCAAAAAAAATACACTGCTCAAATAAATTAAGGGGACACTTAATCTTCACATTATAACACAGAGTAAGTTAAACTTGTGGGACATTGATCTTTCCTGTTAGGAAGTGTAAGCAATTGTAAATAATGTGTACATGTTTTGGTGCAAATGAAAGTGACAATCAATGAACAGCAGGACAACTTCCAAAAAAGGGAATAGCTCTGCAATTGGTGGCACCATATAATTTCTCTCACCTGATCTTACCTGACATATTTTTATTTAGTTTTATATTTTGATGATGCTTTGCCACTACTGGTAGGATGATGTGACACTTACAGCCCATTGAGGTTGCATAGGAAGTCCAGCTCCTCCTGGACGGTACAGCCATAAACATTGTCACAAGAAGGTTTGAAGGACAAAATAGCTGGACAAACCGTATAAGGAACTCAAACCAGCAGCAGGACAACTATCTGCATCTAAGTGTAGGAGGAGGAAATAGAAGGACCACTGCCACAGCCCCTTTGCCAGACAACACCAGAATTGGTAGATTTGCTATTGGTGGCGCTTTCTCTTCATAGATGAGAGCAAGTTCACACTGAGCTCATATGGCAGACTGGAAAGAGTCTGGAGAACTAGCGGCGAACACTAAGCTGCCTGCCCATCATCCATGATGGCCGTTTTCGTTGGAGGTTTGCAAATACCTCCAAGTAGTGGCCAATGATAGCCTGACTGCTATTTGGTACCGGGATGAAATCCCCTGACCCATTCTCAGACATTATGCTTATGCAGAGGATCCTCTGTTCCTCCTAGCATCTCCTGGTTGTCGGCTCAATACTGAAGGTTATTTTGCTGTGATATGGTGTTTTTTTGTTTAAATAATTATTCATCAAATTACATATTTTCTCCAGAATGAGTTTAGTTTCGCAGCTTCATTGGCATTAAGTGAAGCGGCACCTTTCGAATCTGTGTCAAGATGATGGTGATGAGCAGTGAGCATGCTGTTCCTCTGCCCAAAGTAGTAGAATAGAAAGACAGAGAATAAGGATTGATAACAGGGTAGTGTTAGAGAGGCAGAGTACTGGCAGGAGGTTAGTGAAGTGTGACAGTACAAAATGTCCGGATCAGGAGAGATGGTAGTTGAATTGGTAGAGCAATGGCAATTCACGTTTCTAGAGTGTAGTTGCTGTTGCTTTAGTGCCTTAAATAACAGAATGCATCTATCATGGGCAATATGATAATTGATTTTATGCAGATATAATTAATATGCTTCAATTACATATTTCTGGTTCCATGTAGACAAAGTATCAATTAATAATGTCAGTGTAACCTTACTCCAAAATTGTACGAAGAGTTTTCAAGTGGTTTACGGAGTCAAGCAAAGCCATGTTCATGTCAATCAAGAGAATGACAATTCCCTTTTAAATAAATTATTTTCTATCCAAATCATCCTGTCAGGCCCAGAGATACAAGAAAACCCTTGGGCAACCCAGGCTTGGGTTGGTATAACCCAGACTGAGCAACATGCAACTCTACACCCTTGGCGTCACTTTGTTCTATCATTTTAATAGCCGCTTTTATGAGCATGTCCGGATGGAAGTATGGATATAGGAGACTTATCCAAAAACGTTATATGGCAATATAAGAAAAACTAACGCTCTAGCATTAGATGAGGTCATCTGTGACTTAATAAAACCTTGAGCTTTATGAATATGTATAATCGCTTGTAAGATTATTTTGCTTTAATGTGTAATAATTTATAGTGTAGTATAGTGATATTCTAGGCCCTCATCAGTAAGTAAGTAAACAACTAAGAGTGTTCCAGATGCATGCATTGAGGTTAATTACTGGCAATGTAATCAACACTTCCATTAGAAGTAGACTTTTGGTGTTGTGAAATCATGATGCAATAATCTGGCCATTCATGTAGTAGCAGTAAGTCCCAGAATATCGAGCCCTCCTAAATATATTGATATGGGCAGTAGGAAGTAAGATTACTTTATAGTGGCATGTATTTCTCTTATCTTTATGGTAAAGTTTTGAGATTAGAACTGATCATCCATGCTGGCACTGTCTACTCACGCTGCACAAGCTGCATACAATTATGCAAATAGTGTTCACAGTCATAAAGCCTTGTTCAAGCATAACATCCCCAACTCTCCTTTCTTTATCCTACACCCTTGTTCTTCACTATGAGACTGCAGGGAAAAACCTCAGTTTTTCATAGCAGCTAAGGCAAGCGTTTCAGCAGGCATGCATTTGTAATAAGAGAAACACCGGGAAAGGAGACAACCTGGGGAAATGTTTAAAAAGTAAGAGCAGGATGAAATGGATGGAATGGACTCACAAAGGTTAAATCAGCTTTAGATTTTAGTTTTTCACTTTGTTGTTGGGTGTGATTAAGAATCCAGCCCTAAATGGGTTCATGATTTTAGTTTCCATTGACCGCTCTTACCTCATTTTGTTCTCAACAAACTACAGAATGTATATCAATAAAGATTTTCAACCTAAATCTTTCTTTCATTGAGATCTGATATGCGATTGAAGTGTTCCTTTAATTTTTTTGAGCGGTGTAGAATTTGCTATTTACAATTGAAATCATATTTAAGCATGTCAAGGTAACATCCACACCCTGGACCCAGGATTTCCCAAAGGAAACTTTGTCCAAAAGCATCATACTGTTTCCTGCACTGCATTCTTCCCATTGTATATCCTGGGCCATTTCTTCCACAGTAAGCAGCTTACAGCATGCCATCCGCATTATACAAAAGAAACCAGACCCCGCCAACTTCTTTCATTTCACCACTCCATCAGAACTAGCATAAACTGTTTTAAGCAATTTATACTGCAATAGCTCTCTTGGGGGATGAGACAACACAGGAGAGCCTCTGCTCCCTCAGAGCTCCCTGAGCATTGGGCGCCCCTGACCCTCTTGCCAGTTCACCAGTTCTTATTCTTTAACCGCAGACATGGAACATTCAACAAGAACTGCAGTTTTGGAGATGCGCTGACTAACCATCACAGTTTGGCCCTCGTCAAAAGCCCCTCAGCTCCTTAGACTTTGCCAACTTTACTGCACATAATTTTCAAGACAAAATGTTCAGTTACGGTTCAATATATCCCATCCATTGAAATGTGACATTGTAGAGAGTTAATGACTCTTATTAATTTCCACTGTCATGATATTATGGCTAATCATAGATTAATATATATTTATATATATATATATATAAATATATATAAAACATGGCCAGTAAGAGGTTACAAATCAGGGTGTGTCTAGTGCCAGTCCAAAACCTGCATAAATCAACATGCAGAACCTGATTTCAAACCTGATCCTTTACTGTTATCAGCAGTTTACAGAAACATTTACGTAAATTATTCATACACAGGCTGTCTTGGTTACATCACAGTCAATGTTAATGGTAATCACATGGTGCTGATAAGATAAACTGTATGGTGCCCATAGTATTAGGCAAAAATGGATGATCATATTTTTAGATGAGTTGGAACAATACGTAGTATAATGAGCATGAAGTGGAAACCCTTCGATATTGTGCTGCTCTTTTCCCAGCATCAAGACATCTAGTATGGATAAGATAATTATCACGTTTTGGTGTGTTCCACATTATCTCTGCAGACTGGTTATTAACTAAATGAAACACAAGGCTGATTTTGGACCATTACAGCCATGCTCATCTAAGACGGGGGAAAATAAAGATTCCAGATTTGGATGACAGAGATAACATATGAGGCTCTAAAAGTAGGACACTGCATCTGTCTTTGAAACTCAAAATAGACCTATGTCTTCCCCCATAGCAAGGCAATAACCCCCAAAAGTCCCAAATCCTTCGCATTGTAAAAGCAATGCCACTGATTGAACTCCTCAACTTAAATGTGACGTTATGTCAGAAATACACTGTTTTACACGAGGAAAGCTCCCCTTCTGAGTAAAATAGTAAGATATAATATGTATACAACATTGATCTCCTCGATTAGTATGTACCAAATTTTGACTAAATGGGACCAACAGTTGAGAAATTATGCGCTGCAAACTTTTGAAGCTAAAGTTCCCCTTAGTGTCATAAATATAAAACGGACCTTTCCCAAAATCAATGGCTTATTAAAATTGGAAAATAAGCCATGACATAGTTTTTGAGTTATGTCTGGAAAACAGTGTTTTTCATAAGAAAGCTCCCTCTAACGTGGTAAATATAGACTACTAGTGTAAAATATTATATTAACAAGATATTTGAGTCAAATCATTTGCACAAAATGGAACCAACGGTGAAAAAAGTATGTAAGACAGTGTTATGTTAAATGCTCCCCCTAGTGAGTAAAATTAACTATAAGGGATTCATATGCACCAAATTTGTACTAAATGGGACTGACGGTTGAGAATTTATGGCCCCAAAACTTTCAGGGATAAAGCTCCCCCTAGTGTAATAACTATAAAACCAACAATTTCCAAACTCAGTCCACTTTGTCTTCACACTAAGGGCTATTTAGGTATAAAAATTGAAAAGGATCCATTTAATATATTTTAAATAATGTCTGGAAAACAATGTTTTTCATAAAAATAAAGCTCCCCTTATTGCCAGAAATATAAAACTAAACTTTTCCCAAAACATTCTAATTTTTCCTTGTCTATGAGGCTACAAAATTTAAAAATGTTTCATGCTATAGTTTAAGAATTTGCCTATGAAGTTTTTGATGTCGCCGCCGATCTTTTTTTTTTTGCCGATAACAACATAAGATAAGATGAGATCTTTTTTTCATCATTATACAGTGTACAACGAAATTACGATGGTCAGATGGAGGGTCAGTCCTGAGCTGCTGCGACTGAGCACGCCGCCACTATTGTGCTGTCTGACCCGATTCCTAACAGACATGTTTTGGATTAACATATATATAGAGATATAATAACCATGTATTATTTGAGGGGACATCTGGTAAGAAGATTGGTCGTTCAAATGAACTATACAGTTTATATATTTTTGATACAATACTCCATGACAAAAGGTCAGATATTTGGCTCTGAAGTGGCTCTGCACAGACCCCAACTATGGAAACACAAACAGTATTCAAAATAAAGATTTGTCATTTTCTATATAACCATGTAGGGTACATTTTATGACACATATTTAGACAACACGTCCAATATGATTGTTCATGACAGGATCCACAATGCAGTCGGTCAAGGGTGGAGTATGATTCATTGATTAAATGAAAATCATTGCAAGAGGTAAAATAATGGGTAAAATAAGTCCATTAAGTGATAACATAATATAGAACAGATGGCTGGATGGATGGATAGATGGATGAATAGATAGAGTAAAGCAAACAGTGAAAAACTGAGGTCTACGTACTGTTAAAAACATTCACAAGCATGTATTTAAAAAAAAAAAAAGATGAGTAAAAAGGCTTCGGCTTCATCGGGGAAGGTGAGACAACTGTTGTGGGTAAATTTGCACATCCTAGTAATTCTATTAGTTGGTTTTACCACACATTCTTTGTATATTATATATGAAAAGGTATTTCATATATTTGAATTTTAATTTTGTTTATGCACTAAACATACGCTTAAAATAATATATAAACAACAGGTTTAGTGTGGGTAGAACAAGAATTTGCTGGAGGAATTGTCTCTTTAATCTGGGTTGGGAATGCATTTTGTGTCCCCAGAATGTGCTTGAGAGGCTTGTTGGAAAGACGGACAGGAATATCTTGCGGCGCCTGCCACTACCGCCACCTGATCTGAAGAAACTGATGGATGTTAGATATGGTCATGATTATACCTCACTGACATACTGCTTTGTTTAATATTTGACGTATTAAATAACGCAATTGTAAGCGCACATCTGTGAGGTGTGATGTTGGGCTTGTATGGCTGGACAATGTTATTCAGATTAGTGATGGAATCAATATTGAACAGGGAATAAAAGCACATCCAATGTAGATCTCACAGTTTACTCAAATCTGACGCTATAGTAGTGTCAGATTATATGAGAAAAGGATACAATTCTGTTTCAGGCTCAGAAGAGGAGCCAGGAACAAATTCAGGATTTCTTGAAGAAAACAACTTACTCAGGATTTAATTGAATTCCGCTTTCTGGAATGGAAAACCAAAAGTTTCTCTCACCTCGGAACAAACTCAGGATTTGTTGAAGAATGCCACTTACTCAGTTTAACCTAACCCGCCCCTTTGAAATCCAATAGTTTCAGAGGTCTTGAGGCTGGAATGATTCAAAGGTATCCTTTGAATCAAACTTAAAATGGGAAAGAAGCCTATAAGTTGCTGGCTTGGACCTGGCCTTGCTTTAAAATGAATATACAAATGAATTCAATTCAATCTGTTTTTCTTCAGAAACTGCAAATGTAATGAGTGATATGTGAGATAGAAACAAGAATAAAAGACAACACTATTGGTTTTGGCTTGACACGATTGACAGAAATATTAATAATAACATGTTGTCTTAGAAAAGATTAAAATTACATCACTTTTCATTGACTATTTGACTAAACCTGATTCACCACAAGGATAATGTTACTTAAAATTGGTCACGGGCAATAGAGCAACTTTCTATTGGTAGGAACATCCCATAATGTATTGAACTTCTCTCCGCTCCTCTTTCTCTCTTACCCTGCGTATTAATTACATTAATGAGGCATTTATTCTGAAATTGATTGGTTAGAAATCAGAGGTTTTTTTGTTGTATTTTGTCTATTTCTGAACTTCTTGTTTTATTAAAGTGTTGAAATGATGAACTAATTTGTTGTGCATTTTAAATATTTTTCCCTGTGCTGCAGCGATCTGAGATCTTTGGGCGGATGTAAAATACAGGTATGTTAGAGGTTAATGCATACCTTATCCTGTGCACTAAATAGACTTAATTACAAAAAAAAAGAAAGAAGCCTATCTACAGTGAAATAGTCAAAGGGAGACCAAGAAGAATATCTTTGGTACGTTCGTTTGCCTCTGTTGCTGGTCAAGCCACTAACCTCTGGAGGGTGACTATGTTTTTAGATTCTTGAAGGACCATGTATGGAGCCCAGAGAGCGCTGCAAGCAATTGTCACTTCCTATTGGATGTGGCCGGTAACTAGTATACATGGTTGTAAACAAACTGTTACACAAGTTTTCCTGTCATTGTCTGCTTTTTTAACTCGATGACAAAGACCAGCTTAAAGCTCATGAGGGGCGTATGTAGCTATGTTAAAAGGTTATTGAGCAAATTTGTGAGGCTAAAAATGCAAAGTGGCCTCTGACCTCTGGTCCCCAAAGGTTGGAAGCCATTTTGCCAAGGCCACTTTGAACTTTGTTCTTTAGCACTGAGCATGCTATTTTCTATCTACTCTGCGGTCTTATTTCTTTGGTCACCATGGATTGTTGAAATGTATGAAAGACACCTAAAACGTTTGTACTTGAATGTGTACCTGCTTATAAGAAAACAATGTCCACCTGCTGACGGGACAATACTAATGAAGAACCTACACAATTACCGTTCATGAGTTGCCAATTATGGCACGTTGTTTGCATATTGAACAAACAAAAGAAACAGAAAATAATGACCTTGTGAAATATGCATAAGTAATTAATCAGAAAAGAAGTATGAGCACTGTACACTTTCTACTCTGTCACAAAGAATACAAAGTTGTGTTGGTGGGAAAAAGTTCCTTGCTCTCTTTCTTCCCACTGCAACTGGTGAAACATGTTTTCCCCCTTCTGTCTGTGTAATTGCACTTCACTCTCAGATGCCTCTCAACATATTTGATACATCGACAATTCCCCCTCTCAGTGTTCTCATCATGGCTATTCCCTAGAAATGTGCAAGACAGAGGAGGAAGCAGGCATAAAAGACAAGCAGAAAGCAGTCCCGGCTTCCCAGATGGGTTGTACCACATCGATTGACTGGTGAAATATATTTCATATCATAAAGCCAGCTCAGGGCCATGACAGCTCTTAAGGGAGAACACTCTGAAACTCCCAATGGCTTCTGGAAAACAAATTCATAAGTAGTTGTGCTTTTGCTGTAGCTGAAAAAAGCTACAGTAACCGCAGTAGACCTGCTGCATGTGTTGTTTTTATCAAACGGGTCTAATTTCTTTGATTTATGGGCAATCAAGAGTAGCTTTAAACAGGACATGTTTCATTTCAAAACTCATCCACATTCAAGGGAAATGTCTCCACCAAAGAAAATCCCCTGGCTGCCATAATATTTATGACACATGGGTCAGGGAACAGATAGAAGAAAAAAGAAATAGCTTACATTATTCAGATTTATCTATAAAAGTGAAACTTAAATTGGGAGAATTGTTGGTCCTTTTCTCCCCCCAAATATGCATTATGGGGAGACAAATATTGTATTAGTATGATTTCCTAAAAGATCATTATCATCCCGCCGTTCATACCAGACACAATTTGATGAGAAAGGTTAAAGAAGTCCACCCTATGTGCTCAACACCTCTATTATCAATCATTTCTCAATTCATTTAACTTCTTTGTAATTTGCATTACTTTTCAACTAGGGATGGAAGGGGAATTCAACAGTATTACGACACAGAAAAACACTGATCCCACTGATCCTATGTCAGAATGGTCTGTAACTCCCACATCTGGCAGAGCTTTGACCACATTCAGGGATAGCGGGGGACATTGAGTTGGAATGGTCAATGTTCCGGGCTACCATTGCCGAAGCGGCGCTACGGAGCTTGGGCTGCAAGGCCGCTGGAGCTTGTCATGGCGGAATCCGAGAACCCGCTGGTGGACACCAGGGGTGAGGGATGCAATCAAGCTTAAGAAGGAAAATTATAGTACATAGGCTCCCCTCTAGGCCTACTGAAGCAGCTGACTGCTACCGGAAGCCAGGCGATCTGCGGCTCTGGCAGTCAGGGAGGTAAAAACTTGGATGTGGCAAGAGTTTGGAGAGACCATGGAAAAGGACCCTCGGTCGACCCCGAAACGGTTCTGGCAAACCGTCCGACGACTCAGGAAGGGGAAGCGGCATCCTACCCACTCTGTTTTCCGTGCGGGTGGGGAGCTGCTGACTTCGACTCAGGCGACAGACAGTGGAAGGAATATTTTGAAGATCTCCTCAAGCCCACCAGAACGTATCTCTGTATTTTGGGAGTCACAGCCTGGCTCGCATCTCTGGCAGTAAGTCAGACTCGTTACGTATGGGGGTTGTTCTTCGCCAAAGCTGCCCTTTGTCACCGATTCAGTTTGTACCTTTTATGGACAGACTTTCTAAGCCCAGCAATGTGTTGGAGGATGTGATTCTGTGACCTGAGGATCTCTTCTCTGCTTTTTGCGGATGATGAGGTCCTTTTTGCGTCATCGGGCGGTGATCTTCAGTTTGCATTGGGGTAGTTTGCAGCAGAGTGTGAGGCGGCTAGGATGAGTTTCAGAGACCATGGTTCTCAGTCAGAAAAGGGTGGATTTCCCACTCTCGGTCGGGGAGGAGTGTTTGCCTCAAGTGATGGAGTTTAACCATCTCGGAGAAGAATGGAGCGGGAGATTGGCTGACGTATTGGGGAAGCATCTAGACTACTTAGGACGTTGAACCGGTCCGTTTTGGTGAAGAGGGAGCTGAGCCAGAATGTTGAGCTCTCAATGTACTGGTCAATCTACAGTACAACCCTCACCTCTCGATAGGACGAGATTGCGGATCCAATCAGAGGAAATGAGTTTTCTCCGCAGTAATTTGGTGCAAAGTCATTAAAAATTCAAATCCACCACATTCAAAAATGATATCACAAGGGTAGTTTTTCCTGATATTGTAGTCATAGGTCTATGAATATTTCACTGATATAGGAAAAATACCATGTATTCTAGGCCCATTGACATTAATATCAATCAGTATTCATGTGTAAGGGTTCATGCCTCAGTTATCGGGAATATTTGCTTAGATACAAGAAACTCTCAAGAGCAATAAATTATGACATTCACGCTAAAATAAACAGGTAAGAGTTTGATGAATGAAAAAAATCTGAATCTTCCTGCAATTCCGTTTGTGTCATAGTTAGCCATCAAAAATCTAAATATGTGTATTTTACACGCGCTATTCTAATAAGACGCTGATTTAGGTCAATATTAATTATCAATTTATTGTCAGGCTCAAGTCAGGTGGCTAGAGCTACCCTGTTTGGTCCAAGACTGAGTATGCAGAGGAGAAAGGACCAATTTCCTTGTTGTGAATGAAAGGTTCTATAAAGCAGTGTGGTGTGATTTTTCATCAATCACAACCCATTCCACCTGAGCTGGGAATAGGAGAAAAAAATTAAAGCGTGAGATGGTGGACCGAGAGAGCCGATTGGACTAATCTATTACCTGACAGCATTTCACTATAGATAATGATATTTGACATTAAAGCACTCAAGAGTCTCTTCAAAAAGTTGACTGCATAGATCTACAGCTTCTTTCAAGGGATACCATTTATTGACTATTAGGACAACCCGGTCAGAGACAACATCATACAGTAGCTCTGCCTCTGGTACGTCAATAAAATAGCAATTATTATTATAATAATTATATGAATATTCCCTTATTAATCCAAACAAAAACTAAGAGAGAATCTCAATGACATTTTACATTAAGTTCTAATCTTCCCGAGAATCTATCCCCACCACTCCTTTGAATTTGATCGGTTATCACTTTAGACCATGTTATAAACTGTGTTTTGTTTCAGAATAACAACAACTTTCATATTGAATACATTTTTCTGTGTGCCTTATTTCCTACTCATTAGATTGTGCTTAAGAAAATAGTTACTATAATGATGATAATCTATACGTTGACAGGTCAATGCTGTTGCCTCTTGCTGAAAGGCCATCCCACATCTCTTCAGTAATCCAAAGCAAATGTATGTGTGTGCAATCCTAGGCATTTCGGTTTTGCACCAGCAGGTCTTTTTAGGAATACCTGAATAATACAAACTGCATATAACTTTGTTAATAAGGGAAGGGATAAGTCCCTGCTGTTATGGTGAAACAAATTTTGAAATGTTGCAAATGAAAGTGGCATTAAAGTGGTATTTAATGTGCACCAAAATATGGGAACATGTGCTTCCTAAATGTTAAGATTGATATCCCTGAAGTTTAACCAGCTTGGTGTCAAACTGGGATGATTAAGTGTTCCCTTTATTTAATTTATTAGTGTATACATACAAGGCATCATTCTTTTACTTTGTATTTATGAGTTGACAGCTTACTATCTTCTAATAAAGTAATTATCATTCTAAGTCTTTTTCTGAATCCAAGAAATTGTATTACATTGAAATAAATTAAGCCATCAAGATTTTACTTTATAATGACCTACAAGATGAAAGCTCTTTACCTTATTTCCATATATATGTCTGAAACAAAAGGTCAGAGTCCTCGACAGCTGCTAAACCTTGGAACTGAAACAAAGAAATGTTACCGCTCTCATATCCCAGTTCAGGGATAATAGTAAGGCTTGCCGACCTCCCATTTATTTGTAAGATACTTGAAAAGATTATTTCAGTGGAAAAAAACTCCTTCAACAAAGTGAGCAACATCCTGGAGGAGTGTGAGACCAGTTTAAGAGTCCATCACAATACTGAAACTGCTCTTAGTAAAATAATGAGGAACTGCAGACTAAATTCTGATCCTTCTGGACCTGGGCACTGCTCTTGATACGATTGACCATGACATCCCTTGACAAAGTCCTTAATGGTCAGGCACCAACTGTCTGAAGGAGCTCATAGTTCCATATTGTCCAACCAGAACATTGCGCTCCTAGCATGCAGGGTTACTTGAAGTCCTTAGTGTCGCCAGAAGTAGAATGGGGGCCAGAGCGTTCAGCAATCAGGCTCCTCTCCTGTGGAACCATCTCCCAATTTCAGTTCGGGGGGCAGAAACCCTCTATACATTTAAAAGTAGGCTTAAAACCTTCCTTTACAATAAAGATCATAATTAAGGCTAGCATAAGCTATCTCTTAGCTATGCTGCTATAAATTTAGGCTGCTAGGGGATCTCCCATGATGCACTGAGATTTTCTCTCTTCCTTCACTGTCCCTCTTTATACATCCCTCTCACTTTAATGCATGTTAGTGGATTTATGCATGTTACTGGATTATATAGCATCCTAGAACTAAATGATAACAAATCAGAAATCTTTCTAGTCGTTCAAAAAGCAGAGAAAGAAGTGTTGGAGAATAATCTGGGTCACTTTACTCCTTGGATTAATTTAGAGGTGACTAGTCTAGGTGTTGTTTATACTCTGATCCAAGTTTCAAGACCAACATAAACAAGGGAACCAGAACCTTATTTCTCCACCTTAGAAACATTGCCAAGGTGCGGCCATTTATGAATCAGACAGATGCTGGTTGGTTGATTTGTGCCTTAATTTTTAGCTGACTGGATTACTATAATGCACCTATGTTCCCTCTCGTACCATGAAATCGTCTGCTGCAGGTTTATTAGAGGTTCCCTGCACCAGCAGGAAGACAATCTGAAATGCAGCTTTTGTGAATGATGTTCCAAAGTTGTGAAACATACTTCTGTTAGAAATCATAGGAGCTAGCTCAATGAGTGTTTCTTTAAGGAAAGTTTAAAACATTTACAGCTTTTTAGAAATTCTATTTATTTTTGATGTTATGTTTTGGCATGTTTTTATTTTCACAAAGTTTTTCTTTCATTT
Organism: Lophius americanus; assembly: GCA_037951165.1. Taxonomy (NCBI): domain Eukaryota; kingdom Metazoa; phylum Chordata; class Actinopteri; order Lophiiformes; family Lophiidae; genus Lophius; species Lophius americanus. The sequence goes on from JBBDHG010000014.1 coordinate 3,913,846, forward strand.
TTCTCTGCAATTAGAGATCCCCTAGCAGCGTAAACCTATAGCAGCATAGCTAAAAGCTAGCTTATGCCAGCCTTAATTATAAACCTTTTAATAAAGGAAAGTTTTAAGCCTACTTTTAAATGTAGAGAGGGTCTCTGCCCCCCAAACCAAGATTGGAAGATGGTTCCACAGGAGAGGAGCCTGATAGCTGAAAGATCTGGTTCTACTTCTGGAGACTCTAGGGACTACAAATAACCCTGCATGGTGGGAGCGCAGAGTTCTGATTGGACAATATGGAACTATGAGCTCCTTCAGATACCTTGGTGCTTGACCGTTAAGGGCTTTGTAAGTGAGCAGAAGGATTTTGAATTTGTTTCTAGACTTTATCGGGAGACAATGAAGGGAAGCTAATACAGGAGAGATATGTTCTCTTAACTTGGATCTGGTCAGCACACGTGCAGCAGCGTTCTGGATCAGCTGGAGGGTTTTATGTGGGAATCAAAGGTCATATCCTCATCAAAGATAACTCCCAGGTTCCTCACAGTGGTGCTGGAGGCCAAGGTCATACCATCCAGAGTAGATATATAATCAGCTAAATTGTTTCTAAGGTGCTTAGGTCCCAGCACAATAACTTCCGTTTTATGAAAATAAAATAAATATGACTTAACCAATTTAATGCAGTGTCATTGATGCCAACTAGGTTTTCAAGTATTTGTATTAGAATTTGGTGGTCAGTAGTATCTAATGCAGCACTAAGATCCAACAAGACCAGAACAGAGGCCAGTCCCTCATCAGATGCCATTAAAAGGTCATTCGTAACTTTCTCAAATATCCTCAAATAAACTATTGTTAGGCAGAAATCAAACATTACCTCATACTGGTTTGCCACAGATTTCACCTTGATTGTTTACAATATTGCTCATTTAGGGTCGGGACCAAAGATCAGACATCTGTTTTCTAACGATTACATTTTGGGAAGGCAGCTTCTATTCATTTCTTGACACTGTAATTACAGCAATTAATATAAATGAGAGGCACACTTGAGTATCACCAGCATGCAGTGAAATTGGACATGATTCTGAGTAATATGTCTAATTGGTAAACTAAGTGACACCAAGAAATCAGCCATCACAGGATTAAATGATTACAGACCAGTCGCCTTGACGTATTTGGTCATGAAATCCTTTGAGAGAATTGTCTTGTCCCACCTGAAGGACATCACAGGTTTCCTGCTGCACCCACTGCAGTTTGCCTACCAGGCAAACAGGTCAGTGGATGATGCAGTCAACACAGGACTGTACTTCATCCTGCAACATGACTCTCCAGGGACATACGCAAGGATCCTGCTTGTGGATTTCAGTTCAAGAAGAAGAAGAAACAATCCTTTATTAGTCACATAGTTATGCAGTACAACATAGTGAAATTACTTCTCTGCATTTGACCCATCCCTGAGGGAGCAGTGGGCAGCCCCTCGTGGAGCGCCCGGGGAGCTAAGGATTCAGGGTCTTGCTCAAGGACCCTACGACAAGTAGACCCTGGTGGGATTCGAACCGGCTACCTTCCGATCTTCTGATTGGGAGACGGCCGCTCTACCCACTGAGCCACAGCCGCCCTCAACACCATAATACCAGGAATACGCTGCTCCAAACTCCTGTAGCTCGTTGTAACAGCCTCCACCTGTCAGTGGTTTACAGACTTCCTGACGGATCAGGGACAGCAGGGTAAAATCTCATCCTCCACCGGGCCATCATCACGGGGGTGTCTGCTGTCACCTTTACTCATCTCTCGCTACACAAATGACTGCGCTTGTGATGACCCATCCGTCAAACGCCTGTAGTTTGCAGATGACACAACGGTCACCGGCCTCATCCAGGATGGCGACGAGTCTGCATACAGACGGTAGGTTTAACGACTGGCTGTCTGATGTGGTCAAAACAAACTGGAGCTGAACAAGCTCAAAACTGTAGAGATGAGACTGGACTTCAGGAGGTACCCCCCATCACTGCCCCACCCTCCCTGTCCTGAACAACACAGTGTCTGTTGTGGAATCCTACAGGTTCTTGGGAACTACAATCTCTCAGGACCTTAAGTGGACTTCCAACACATACACAATCATCAAAAAGGCCCAGCAGAGGACGTACTTCCTACGACCACTTAGGAAGCTCAACCTGCCTCAGGTGTTGCTGATCCAGCTTTACACTGCAATTATCCAGTCTGTTCTCTGCACATCCATCACTGTCTGGTTTGGATCTGCTACCAAACAGAACAGGATCAGACTAAAAAGGACAGTTAGATCTGCAGAAAAAATCATCAGATCCAACCTGCCCTCCCTCCAGGACTTATAGTCTTCCAAAGTCAGGAAACGGACATGAAAGATCACTGGAGACCCGTCACACCCTGGACACAAACTGTTTCAACTTCTCCCCTCTGGTAGGCGCTACAGAACACTGTTCGCCAAAACTACCATATGCAAGAACAGTTTCTACCCACAGGCCCTCAACCTGACGAACATTCAAACCAGTGTCAGTTTTGTACAATAACCTGGATAACCTAATTTTTCAATAATCCGTCCAACTTTCATTATTCTGAAATATTTGCACTGTCATATATATTTATGTATACATATTTTTTAACCGCGTACTATAAAATTAAAACAAGACATACAAATGTGTTAAGCACTTCTGTGGGGTTTTGCCTGGACCCAAATGCAGACGCATACCATGTAGAGCTGCTGGAAAATATATTTATTTCTCCACAAGACACGAGGAAATAACGGGAACAGAAATAAGGGAGGTTACTCACTACACTGGGAGGGGTTGGGACGCGTGACGACAAGAGGACATCATGCAACGAACTGGCACAGAAGGGAAGGTAAGGACAGACTTTATACACAGACATAACGAGACAATGAGACACAGCTGGAGGGGAAACACAGGTGAGCATGATGACCAATCAAAAGACAGACACAGAGGGAGAAAGGAACACAGAGGCGTGACAGAGCCCCCCCTCACGGGACAGATACCAGACGTACCAAATGTCCAAATCCAAAAACTTTAACACAAACAAGGTGTGAGGAGGGGGTCTGGAAGAGGGTCAAAACAAAAAAAATTCAACAAGGCTGGTCCAGCAACCCTATACTGTCCGGTGGACGACCTGAAGGCAGGGCCGGAACCAGGCAGCACCAGAGTGACTCTGGTGTTCGAGGAGGACGCCCATGGAGGATCAAGAGGAGGAGGAGGAGGTCGCCCGTGGAGGCGAACCCGGTCACGAGGAAGAGGGGGTCGCCCGTGGAGGCGAACCCGGTCACGAGGCCGCCAGCAGTGGAGGTGGAAAGAGCCTTCATGGGGCCGAGCCGGAGGCCAGCGGCCAAGATGGCGAGGGAGAGACTTCTCCGGTGGCCTGCGGCGAGGTGCCTCTAGGAGCCGACGAGGACGAAACCTGTCTGGGCTCTCTGGCTGACGTTGGGTGGAGGCCAACCAGAAACCAGGGGCAGTTAAGGACTCTGAGTCAGGGTCTCGGTAACCCTGGAACACGGAGCTAGAGTCGGGGTCAGTATCTGGGAACGGAGCACTGGAGTGCAAAGTCAAGAAGTCATGGGAAGAGGAGTCACGGGAAGAGCCGGCAGAGGGATCACTGGAGGAGCCGGCAGAGGGATCACTGGAGGAGCTGGCAGAGGGATCACTGTAGGAGTCGGGAGAAGAGCCGGCAGAGGGATCACTGGAGGAGTCGGGAGAGGGATCACGGGAAGAGTCGGGAGAGGAGCTGGGAGAGGGATCACGGGAGGAGTAGGGAGAGGAGCCAGGAGAGGGATCACAGGAGGAGCCGGGAGAGGGATCACGGGAGGAGTCGGGAGAGGGATCACGGGAGGAGGCGGGAGAGGGATCACGGGAGGAGTCGGGAGAGGGATCACGGGAGGAGTCGGGAGAGGGATCACGGGAGGAGTCGGGAGAGGGCTCACGGGAGGAGTCGGGAGAGGAGTCGGGAGAGGGATCTTGGAAGTGCTAGGAACTCGCACCTGATCCTCCACGGTGCTGGGCAGCGGGTCCTCCACGGCGCTGGGCAGCGGTGAGGACGAAGAGCTGGGCAGCGGTGAGGACGAAGAGCTGGACAGCGGTGAGGACGAAGAGCTGGGCAGCGGTGAGGACGAAGAGCTGGGCAGCGGTGAGGACGAAGAGCTGGGCAGCGGTGAGGACGAAGAGCTGGGCAACGGTGAGGACGAAGAGCTGGGCAGCGGTGAGGACGAAGAGCTGGGCTGCGATGAAGGTCGGCGCCGGCCTCGTCTCTTTTTGGGGACCGGTTATATTGCCAGCCGGGTTCCCTCAAAAAGAGAGCCCCAATCAGCATCAACAACAGGGACCCTACCGGTTACCTCAGGCGATGATGGCGGCTGAGGGTAAGCGGGTAGGAGGCCAGCGGACTCCAGAGCCGCAGCAGAAAGAGGACTAGCCGGCTAGTGGCTAGCAAACACGGGGCCTGGAGCAGGAGAAAAAACAACATGCCGGGGCCAAGAACATGCCGGCAGCGCGTCCGGGTTCTCCACAAAGGTCCTTATCCACTCTGGCAGGAAATCCCACAGCCAGGGTTCGGCAGAGACCTTCCGGCGAGCGATGCGGAGAGCGGCCTGTTGTACTTCCTTGTGAGGACTTTTCACCCACTCCACATGGATGCAGATGAGGGTGTAAGTCAACTAATTTATCTCAATGTCCAGTGGTGCGTCCGCTGGGTCCATTCTGGCCAGTTCGTTCTGTTAAGCACTTCTGTGGGGTTTTGCCCGGACCCAAATGCAGACGCATCAAACGTAGAGCTGGTAGAAAATATATTTATTTCTCCACAAGACACGAGGAAATAACAGGAACAGAAATACGGGCGGTTACTCACACTACAATGGGAGGGGTTGGGACACGTGATGACAAGAGGACATCATGCACAGAAGGGAAGGTAAGGACAGACTTTATACACAGACATAACGAGACAATGAGACACAGCTGGAGGGGAAACACAGGTAGGCATGATGACCAATCACAAGACAGACACAGAGGGAGAAAGGAACACAGAGGCGTGACAAAATGCACTTTATATAATAATGCCACATATGGTCAAGACAAGATGATCATCTTTCAGAAAAACAAAAAGCCAGAAATCAAAAGCTGCTAACCGGTTATATGATGTGGTCTGGAATCGGCTTGGTCCAAGGCAATCTTGTTTTGAAATCAACAGTAGGAAGTAAAGGAGAGAGAGAGATATATATTTTGCATACAGATTTCAGTACAGTGGCCTTCGTCAGGGTGTTTGGAGTTGGCTGTACCGGTGAATCCTGGTTAAATGAGTCTTGAGGATTCCTGTGTTGTCACGTAGACATGTGACAGACCAAAGTTTTACACAAATCTGGAAAATGTGAAAGAGTATTAATAAAAGATTTTAAAAATGAATCAAAGCGTATAACATTTTATTGTTCCAATTGTTGATATTGAGTATTAACAAAATTGTTAGCTGATGTTTACAACCGTTATTTATTAATCACTTCAATATTCAAATTCAAGTATTTACTAGGACATGTAAAATGTAAGTGCAATTTTCAGATACTTAACTTTGCAATGTTGCTGATGTTGTCTTTTTTTTGTCAGACACCACAACCAATAAATCAACTGAGTAGAAATGCATTAAAGTAAAAAATGCATTGGGCTAAGACTAAAATTTCATGATTGAAAGTGTGTAGCCTCTTGTAAGCCTCACATTTGTACTTATTACTGGTTTAATGTGAACTTTAAAAGTGTGTCTTTTGGGATATATTGCTGAGGAAAATCATGACTGGAACATTACATTATAAGTAGCTGCTCCCCTAATGGTCTTTGCAATATTTTATTATTTTACAACTATTAGAAATGAGCCTGTGCATTTTATATAAACAGTTTCTCAACTATTAAAACTGCTAAAAACTCAATAAATTTCAATCTTGAGTCATTGCTATGAATGCATTAAGTTTAAATGCATTAAAAGTTTCCAAAAAGTAATAAAGATTAAGAAAGTCTGTCTTGCGGTGAACCACTGTTTCACAGTTCTACCCTGTGGACAAACAACATTTTTTGATAAGCTTTGATTATACATGCTACATGCATACATGCATTATACATGCTGTGCTTTATCGGTCAACATTGTATCAAGTTATGAAATTCATCATGGAAGCTAAATAATACTAATGGTTCTTGTTCCTGATGCTTCAAACTCAAACTTCTGTCTATCAGACTGACATCTTGGTTTCTGCACAGAGTATAAGGTAATGACATTAAGTCATCAAAATTAATGCATCTTAGTACATTGTCTTATAAGATATTCCCTCAAATCGATCTAATTTACAATTGGCTAACAAAGAGGTCTTCATTGTTTGACAATATCTGCATTTCCACATTACCACATGTCAGGTAATGTGATGCCCACAAATACCATCACAAGTACAGTTAGCCAGTAGTGTTTGCAAAAGGGATCAGCCAAAAGACACAGAAAAATAAGAAAAATATAAGAGAAGTATAACTCCCCTCAAGAGGTATTATTTAGGGTTGTAAAGATTCATCTATCCATATCGGTATATTTGTTGAACAACAATCCAATCAAATCACTCTAAAGACAAAATACCGACATATATTGTCTTTTTTAAGATACGCCTTTATTTCCAAAATTAGTACCAGTGCCCACCTGCAGTGTTTCCCTTACATAGGTTCCCTTCCCTATCAGCAAACGGCCTGCTGATAAATGGAAACAGCAAGAGGCTTTTATACTTTGCTCTGCTCTTGCTAAACATTAGCGTTCACTTTGGCAGAATTCCCATTTTTCATAAGAATGATAAAAGACTTCAACGTGCAGTCTGAATGTTACCGGCCTTACAACAATGTTGAAAAATTATGAGCGCTTGGTCCTTTAGCTTAATGCTAAAATATGGTCGGAATTGAACTATACATGCTAACGTAGTTGGCATTGACGGCGCAACCTTAATCAAACAATAAACAACATATAAAACAACATATATATACATATATTTGTCAGTTAAACTTAAAAAAGTGTTTGTTAATGAGACGCTGAGTTCTGACATGACACAAATTACTTAATGCAAAAAACATCTTCTCCTTTTGCTCTTTTTTGTTGGTTTGTTTTTGACTGGGGGTTGCTGTCAACGGCTATCCTATGGTTATATATTGCTACACATCAGCAATAAGATTCAAACCACTGACAGGTGAAGTGACTATAATTGATTATCTCATTACAATGGCACTTATACGTGTGTGAAATATAATAGGCAGCAAGTGAACATTTTGCCTTCAAAGTTGACGTGTAAGAACCCGGATAAAGTGGATCAGGATCAGTGTAGGGATCTGCACAACTTTCACAAGGGCCAATATGTGATCGTAAGAAAGCTGCATCAGAACATTTTCAGAACTAAAGGTTGGCCCTGGTGGTCTGCAGTTTTTAGTTCCTACCCAAGTGGTCTAAGTAAGGACAGCTTGTCAACTGGTGACCTGCACCAAGGCTTATTGTTCTAAGATAAATGACTGAAAAAAGTACTAAACACATAATACAAGACAAGGCTGTTGTGGTAACAAATAGGACCTACACAATATATTGCAGGTGGTTTTAATGTTATGGCTGATCAGGATATTCAATGTGGTAATGAAAATACTACTATACAATTAGTTTCTGATAGATCTCATGCAAACTAGACCAATGCTGTTGTCCCCCGACAGCAGGGGTATATCCCCTAAAATCCCTAATAGATATCCTCAAATTGATATTTAAACACTAAATTTGGATAAAATAGGACCCTGCTTGAGAATCTATGGCCTCAAACTTTTGGGGATAAACCGTCTCCTTAGTGTCAGAAATATATAACCAATTTAACCCAAATCGCTCCAGGACTTCTTCGCACTAAGTTAATAATATAATTATGTCCCTGAAAAGTCCAGGATATTAAGGACTGGTCATCGTCACGGCATCCACAGCCTTCACACATCCTGTGTTGCACAACAACTCAAAAACTGTGTCATTGTTCATTTTCCACATTTTATGCCCACATAGGCCTTAGTACAAAAATAACTGGATTGATTGTGGAAAAGGTCAGTTTGATGGTTCTGACATTAGGGGATCATTATTTCTGAAAGTTTTCGGACCATAATTTCCCAATTACCGATTTAGTCAAAATTTGGTGCATAGTTTATTTGAGGAGATCTGTCTTGCATATACCATCTTATACTTTAATAGTTCATATTTTACTCACTAGAGGGAGCTTTTTTACAAATAACACTGTTTTTCAGCAATACCTTCCTAATTGTCGGTCCCATTAAGTCCAATTTTGGTGATTATTAATGGACTCAAGGAGATCTAGAGTATTTTGTATGTATCATATTTTACACTAAGAGTGAAAATACTGCAGACATAACTTCACATTTAATTTGAGGAGTTTAATCAAGGGAATTACTTGTACATTGCAGAGGATTGGTGACTTTTTGGGGACATACCATAGATTTCAATGGCAAAAACAACGAGGCCTTCCGTCTCTCTACCAATCCTCGCAGGAAGAACATCCTCTGAACTGAGATCTCCCTTTCAGTTAGATGTTTTTATGATGGATTTCTTTGTAAGGGTAAGTGCTATGGTTGGAGCAAGGGTCTATTACAGTGATGGCGAGAGGGTTGAACATAGGCCGATTTAAAGGTCATCTGTGACCTATGAACACACTCATACAGCATGTGTGAGTGTGTGAACCCAGCCAGTGGTGCTGTTGCAGCACTGCTACAGCCAGCCATATCTATTTATATGGAGTTTGACTTCAATAGTGATCAATAAATATTTTGAAGTTTTTTTTAATGCTGGTCAAAGAGAGAGAAGAGAGCACAAGAGAGAGAGCACAAACCCAACAAAAACAATGCGGAAAGCAATGTTTTTATCCTTCATGTTTGTGACATATTCTACCTACACAAACATGCATGGATGTGTTCTTATTGATGTCTTATTGCTATATGGATAAGCAAATATAAGATAAAAGTCATAATAAATTCCTGTGTCTCAAGCATGACACCTGGGCAAAGAGGCAGGCACCTGTGCAAAGAGCCAAGTCAGTTCGTACGCAGCCAAATATGTTAATGATTATGGTGAAATATATTTTTATTTAGCAACGGGAAACCACTCAAGGGTATCAGATTAAATCGAAAAGGGCTAACCGAAACCCAAAAAGCAGCTGACATTTGACAGGTCAGGATAAACTGGAACAAAAAAAGAGAAGAGAAAGAAATGGTGAAGGCCAGAAAAAGAAAGAAAAGGAAGAAAAGGGCACGGGATGAGTAGAGATAACCAGTGCAATTAATGATTGGCATCCACAAACGATTACTGTTATGCAATAAAAAAAAAGGTTTGCTCTGAAAACAGATGTAAAATAACTGCCCCCGAGACACTTTCACCAGAAGCCGCTGTTGATCACTTTCTGTGTTTGATAGCTTTTTTCTCGCCATCATTTCCATGGAAATGATCAGTCTTCTTCGGCCAATACAGAGACTCACTGCTCCATCTAGTATTAAAATCGAACTCTTTAATTCACAATCTCTCACAAACAAATCATGCCTCATACAAATGTCTGGACGTTATGTGCCTTACAGAAACCTGGCAAAAACCAGATGATTTTTCTGTGCTGAATGAGACCTGTCCCGCCGGTTGCTGTTACCTCCAGAAAGCCCGCAGCACTGGTCGTGGTTGTGGTCTGTCTGTCATCTACCGCAGGGATTTGGACTTGTCTCAACTGCCGTTGCCAGAGATCTCTTCTTTTGAATGCCTGGCATTTAATTGTAAACCCCCTTTCTCCATGACCATACTTTTAATCTACCGGACACCCAAACAAAACCCAGCCTTGGTCTCTGAGATGTACAACCTTTTGTCGACATTTTACACAACCTCTGCCAATATTATAGTACTTGGAGATATGAACATTCATGTCAACTCCCCTGCATGTCGTTTTGCTTCCGAATTTCCGACTACTGGATTGTTTTAATCTCAGGCAACTTGTCGATGTCCCCACCCACACCATGGGGCACACTCTGGATCTTGTCATCACTGACTCTGTCTCCTCTCAGCAATCTTCTTGTGTACGATCTGGCTGTGTCCGACCACAAGGCCGTCTCCATGGAATGGTCGCTTGTGTCCTCCCTCACTAAGCCCAAACGTCAAATCTACTTCAGGAATTTGAAAAACATCAACCCAGAAACCATGAGAGTCGACCTCCAGCATCTTCTTTCCGCCAACTTTGTATCAGCAAATGACTCAATCAAATGAGTAGATTTCTACATTAAATCCGTGAGTAGCATCCTGGATCGTCACGCCCCTGTAAAAACTAGAACAGTCACCTTCTCCCGCTCAGCCCCCTGGTTCACCAGCGAGCTACGGGAAATGAAGGCAGCTGGGCGTGTCCTTGAGCGGCGTTACAAGGCTTCAGGTCTCACTGTCCACAAGCTAGCCTTTCGGGGACACCAAAAGGCCTACTCAAAGTCCCTTAGAGAGGCTCGGTCACTGTTCTACTCCAACATCATCAAATCCAGTCCTGGAAATTACAAGCAGCTTTTTTCCACTATCAATCATCTTCTTAAACCACAAACTCCCCCACTTACAGAAATTACAGAAGAGCACTGTAATAATTTCATGGCTTTCTTCAAATCAAAAATTTACTCAATCCGTTCTGTCCTTTCTGGTTCCTCCTCTCTACCTATCCAGTCTGCTTACTCACAGTTTGAGATCTCCCAGTCTCTAAAGTGTTTCCCAGAAATCTCACAGCAGGAGGTTGAGGTTATCATCAAGACGATGAAACCCTCCAACTGTGCCCTCGACCCCTTTCCTAAAGCCCTAGTGAAAACCAACATCTCTTCCACCAGTTCCCTGATCACCGCTGTAATAAATCAATCCCTCCAGGCCGGCTTTGTTCCATCTGCCCTAAAAGCCGCCATAATCAGACCACTCCTCAAAAAACCTACTCTCGATCCAGAACTTTTTACTAATTACAGGCCCATTTCCAAACTCCCATTCCTCTCCAAAGTTCTGGAAAAAGTAGTTGCTGCCCACCACCAGGACCACCTCAAATACAACAACCTCTTTGAAACCTTTCAGTCTGGTTTCCGCTCCGCCCACAGCACAGAAACAGCTCTGCTTAGAGTCAAAAATGACCTACGGATGGCAGCAGATGCTGGTTCACCTTCCCTCCTCATTCTCCTTGATTTGTCTGCTGCCTTCGACACAGTTGACCATGGAATACTCCTACATCGCCTACATCACACCACTGAACTCACTGCCACCGCCCTAAATTGGTTTCAATCCTACCTCACTGACAGAACAGAATACATTTCCCTTGGAAGTTCACAGTCCCGGACACACACCGTCACCTGTGGAGTCCCCCAGGGATCAGTCCTTGGCCCCATTCTCTTCATACTATACATGCTCCCCCTTGGCCGTGTCATCAGTCAATATGGACTCTCATTCCATTGTTACGCTGATGACACGCAAATCTACATAAAAACTGACACATGTTCCCCCGCAGCCTCTCCGTCCTCAGCGTCATCATCATCTCCCCTGTCAACTCTTCGCGCTTGTCTGGAGGAGATAAAGGTGTGGATGAAAAACAACTTTCTCCAGTTGAACAGCTCCAAAACCGAAGCTATTTTAATTGGCACCCCACATCAGACCCAGTCTTCCTCCATAACCAGTATTACCTTCTCTGGTCACGACATTCCCCTCTCTTCATCAGTGAAAAACCTCGGTGTAAGATTTGACCCTCAACTCACTTTTGAATCCCACATCAAACACATCTGCAAGATCTCCTTTCACCATCTCAGAAATATTTCGAAACTCCGTTCTTCACTCACCTTGAGTGATGCTGAGAAGCTGGTCCACGCGTTCGTCTCCTCCCGACTGGATTACTGTAACGCACTTCTCATCAGGATCCCTGATAAAAGTCTTCAAAGACTTCAGTATGTTCAAAACAGTGTTGCAAGGATCCTTATGAGAGTGCACAAACACATCACCCCGTTCTTCATTCCCTTCATTTGCTTCCCAACTCCACCAGGATTGATTATAAGATCTCTCTCCTCACTCACCAGTGCATCCATGGTAACGCACCCCCCTACCTAAAAGAACTACTCACCCCACTGACCTCAACACGATCCCTCCGTTCTACCCAGTCATACCGCCTCCTCCTTCCCCGGACTAAGCTCAGCACCATGGGTGATCGGGCCTTCTGTTCTGCTGCCCCTCGTCTGTGGAATGCCCTCCCTGACCATCTCAGGGCTCCACAGACGACTGACACATTTAAAAAAGGACTTAAAACTTTCCTTTTTAGCAGAACCTATAACTTCAATTAACATTGCTGCTATTTGGTCAGGCTTTTATATAGTTATTATTTAATTTTTTTTATTGATGCTTTTATCTGCTTTTGCTTTGTAGCACTCTGAGATTTGATCCAAATGTAAAGTGCATTATAAATTAAATGTATTATTATTATTATTATATCTCGAAATAAAAGTCTCGTACACACTTTTTTGACATATATCTGACCTTTCAATCTTCACATCCAAGTCGGACTCCCAGGGCTCCCTGGATTTGTGTAATCCAGGCTTTACAGTTTTATCCATTAATAGAAAGTACACTTTTGATACAAATCTGGATACTTTTTCTTTATGAAGCAATTTTTCTATATCCGTGATCAAAGGTAAAATCATTTTGGTTCCACTAAAGGATCTTAGTTGTAGACAACAGAAAAAAATTTTGTTGGGCAGTTCATACTTCTTTCTTAGGTCCTCAAAGGACATCAACAATCCTTATGACTGTAATTATAGCCTGGATTTAATTTGATTTTATGGCTGTAGAATTGTCAAAGAATGTGCAAAGAGTGCTTTTGCTCCTTTTTCAAAGATTACTTAAACTTTCAATATCTGGCAGTTATTCAATATTAGCAAATGTTTTTGACTGTTCTATAAAAGTTTAAAGGGAAAAAAGACAAAAAAAACAAATTTGGATTTTCCAAGTTTATAACTGATAAGAACTCTGAAATGACATGAACAAACAATTTCCAATGAACAATTTGAACTTTGAACTATATACAAAAATATTTAAAAAAAAGTGTCTTTCCTGGCCTGTAATTTCTTTTTTTTGCTTGTTCTATAATAAATGTAAATGTTTTTTTTTATCTGGTGAGCTAGTCCCTGCAGCAGTTTGTCCTTAGCTCCCACTCACTCAACTCAATGCTGCAGGTCGATCTTCCCTTGCTCAGGGAAGCTTTACCCTAACGTCTAGTGTTTCATGCCATACACCATAGGAAAGCTCTCGTTGCTTACTGTCAGGAACCGTTTGAGTTTTTTGAATTGCCATTCAAACCGTTCAGGAGTTACGGTACTGAGAAGCTCATGTTACAAATGTGTGACACGCTTGTATATCTTGTTTGTGATTGGACGTTGGTACTGTGGTATTCCTGGGGGCCACCATAATGACTGGTGTATGGGCGCAAAGCTTTATTTCTCTGCTTTTTGACAGTTTTGGAATTTTTGAGATATCATAAACGGTCTAGGATTTACGGTATTCGTACTGCATGCCAACTCCTTGGCTTCTATCACTGCTTCTAGTATATTCATGCTGCTGTTACATACGCCCCTCAACCTCCCAATCTCTGCTAGTCCTCGCAATTTCATCTTCACCATTTCATCTGCCTAATCTCCCGATCAGCCAACACAGACTCATTAGCCCCTACCACAACTATTGTATGGACTGCATTATCATAGTGCTGATGATGGCAAATGCCCTTAGAAAATTCTCTATGTAGAGCTTAAGCACCAAAATACTCCTGATAACACTTTATTTTGATATCATCTGTTATAAAAAACATTAACTTTACTACATTCATTGTCACTCCTGATTGAACTGTATATGTATGTTAAATGAACTGTATATGTAGGCTAAATGTGAGTCTATCTCCCATCTCAATGTGTACTTTGTGGTCCAAAAAAGCTTATGTTTTATAACATCCTCCATTGTGAATATGAAGTTACTGTCCACTGAATTATGGTAAGATAAGCTCTGTAAATGCTTCTAGTAACCAGGTTTTGATTTTGAGCCAAGTGTCACACATGAACCAGTGTCTGGTGGTTGCTCAATTGGAGAAGCTCAGTGCTCTGTCTTCCACCTCATCCATGAAGAGATTGATCATAATAGGACACACTGGAGATAAATGTCTCATAATTCTAGTAATATGAGAAAATATTCAATCTGGGATGTATAAGTATTATCCTGATTTTGGACAGCTGCGCATCATTGCCCAGGCGCTGAGTGACACGAAATTAAACACACAGTGATGACATCAGTGAAAGATTAATTCTTCTCGAGTGAAGGAGAAGTTGATATATTATTGTGTATGCTTGGCAGTTTGGATGAGCATCCAAATGGTCATCCTGTTGAAGTTAATAGTTAACAAGCTACAAAATGCCGTTTCACAATATAATAAGTGGAGCAAGTCCGCCGACAATGGCAATACTAATAAAACACACCTGTGCCACACAGTTTGTGAAAGGAAAGATAGTGTGATAAACATTAAAGGACATTTGCAACAAACAAACATATCCTCCTTATATTGTATTTACGAGCTCTTTTCTTAAAATTATGAGATCACGATCTTGTAATTTCATGTTATTACAAGATCATTTGTCTGATTTTCTTTTTTATCTGGTGAACGCAATGCGCTTCTGTATCACAGCATACTAAAATCATGGATAAAAAGGTCAAACTGGGCTTTGTTACAGTTACTTTTACAGGCATGCAAAATACTGATAGACTCTCATTTTATTGTCAAAAATCGGAAAAAAGTTCTTGGACAATTGCATAGAAAATCTTTCATAGAGGCTTCACAATTCTTTGACTCTTTGTGTTTCATGAGATCTGCTTCTCTCTTTCTTTCCATTCTTAAATTAACATTCATAAGAACGTAGTGTAATTGGAAATAAACAGCATCTATCTTCTCTATTGTTCCTGAACAACCCTCTGGCCTATTCCAGGTTTATTAGCCTCTTTATTGCAGAGAGGGAGAGTACAGTACTTGACATATCCATCTTCCTAGTCATCTTTAGACTGCATTTATAATGATCCAGCCCCTTGGAAAATTAACTTTATTCACATGAGCAATTAAGATCTTGTGCAGTTTGCCATGCCAAAAGGGAATGAAACAACTTGAAAAATCACTTTGATAATGAGAGGCTGTCAATGATGCAGCTGTCTGGAATAAATCGTAAGGATACCCTCATAAACAACAACTTATATGTGCAATATCCAGCACATTCACACACATATAAACACACACTTCCACTTTGTTGCATTGTCAACTTTGTAGACACATTTCTCTTTAAGGGTGGGGGAGGGAGGATTGTGACCATAATGTATTCTATTTTATTGTAAGTTAAATGTGGACCCTTCAGACATAGAATTCATTACTATATTTTCTATGCATCTCACTTTCTTTTGTGTATTTTCTTGTAATGGTTGAAATATAACAACTGATTAGACAAAGCTAAAGCAAACATTTCAGTTTCCCGGGTCACATTTCATGACTAAGAACAGGGCATTTACTCTGGTTAGACACTCAGTATCTCTCCCTTATTAAATCATTATCTTTTTATAAATCCCTTTTGAGGACTTATTTGCATCTAGTGTTATCATAAACTCTTTTTTATGTTCTTAGGTCAATTCCACTCTAATCTATTTCATCCATCCAATGGATGAAATAGATTAGATGGATTAGATGGATGAAATCCAATCCACTTGTTTTCCATTTTATTATTGCATTTTATTTTTTTGTTTTATGAGGTTTCATTCTGCTTTTAATCCTTCTGCCCATTGGTTCTATTCACGTCACTGTATGTTTAATCTTCGTATTTATGTCTGTTGTAGAGTTGTAACACTGGTTCTGAGGATATATACAAACTAGACCTATGCTGTCATCCTCAACATTAAGTATATACACCTGAAAGTCCCCAATTCCCTTTGTTGTATTCCCCCTGATTAAACCCTTCAAACGAAAGGTGAAGTTATTTCTATTAAGAACTTAGGAGGAGCAGAGTTAGGACCCATGTGCAAACACACGATGGAGGCCGAACTGGGGCAAATAAAATATTAAATTGCTCACTCCGAAACAGAGTCCAACAAACATGCAGGGGTCAAATCCAGGTGAGCAGTCAAATAAAGCAAACAATTCCAAATTCAAAAGGCAGAGGCAGAGTTAAAATGCAATCCAAGTCCAGAACTCAGAAAATCCATGGGAAATACACTTGCAAAAACTTACACAGGAAAACATAAGAGAAATTGCTGGATAGTGTGACGACAAACCATCAACAAATTGGCACAGAAGACATGGGAGCACAGACTATATACACTATATATGAGACAATTCTCCCAAGTGGGTAAAATATGAACTATTCAATCAATCAATCAATCTTCATTTATATAGCGCCAATTCACA
Source organism: Lophius americanus (assembly GCA_037951165.1). Classification (NCBI taxonomy): domain Eukaryota; kingdom Metazoa; phylum Chordata; class Actinopteri; order Lophiiformes; family Lophiidae; genus Lophius; species Lophius americanus. Next base: position 3,930,341 of record JBBDHG010000014.1, read on the forward strand.
ACAACAGTTGTCTCAAGGTGCTTTCCAGAAAGAGCAGGTCTAGACCAGACTCTTTATATAATTATCTACAGTACCCAACAAATTCCTCCTTGAGCAAGTACTTGGCGACAATGGCGAGAAAAAACTACCCTTTAACGGGCAGAAACCTCGAGCAGATCCAAGACTCAGGGTGGACGGCCTACTGCCGGTCGGGTTTGAAAAAAAAGAGAGCGAGAAAGAGAGAGACACAGGTGCGGAGAGATACAGACGGGGGGAAAGCAGCAAAGATATCAGCTATAATCCACTTTCTCCAACCACTCCATGGTCGGGCCGCTGGAGCAGCAGGGATCCCAGGTTGATAATAACATTAATATTAGTGTAACATTTAGTGATACCTTATGGGGGAATACTATGCAATAATAATAATAATGATAACAACAATAATCATCATCATGAGCATCTTGTGATCATTGGACATCGAGCAGGTCCACAGCAGCAGATGCAATCACCAACCATGTGACCTTACAGGGCGAGAAAACACAAAGACTCCAGGTAAGAAGTCAAGTTAGTAACATGCATTAAATCCATTAAAATGCATTAATCCATTTAACATGCATTAAGCCATTTAACATGCATTAAACCATTTAACATGCATTAATCCATTTAACATACATTAAAGTGAGTGGGGTGAATAAAGAGGGACAGTGAGAGAGGAAGAGAGAAAAGCTCAGTGCATCATGGGAGATCCCCTAGCAGTCTAAACCTATAGCAGCATAGCTAAGAGCTAGCTTATGCCAGCCTTAATTATAAACTTTGTCATAAAGGAAAGTTTTAAGCCTACTTTTAAATTTAGAGAGGGTCTCTGCCCCCCGAACCCAGATTGGAAGATGGTTCCACAGGAGAGGAGCCTGATAGCTGAAAGCTCTGGCTCCCATTCTACTTCTGGAGAATCTAGGGACTACCAGTAACCATGCATGCTGGGAGCGCAGAGTTCTGATTGGACAATATGGAACTATGAGCTCCTTCAGATACGTTGGTGCCTGACCGTTAAGGGCTTTGTAAGTGAGCAGAAGGATTTTGAATTTGATTCTGGATTTTACTGGGAGCCAATGAAGGGAAGCTAATACAGGAGAGATATGTTCTCTTAACCTGGTTCTGGTCAGCACCCGTGCAGCAGCGTTCTGGATCAGCTTGAGGGGCTTCAGAGACTTATTGGGACTACCTGCTGGTAGGGCATTACAGTAATCCAGCCTGGGACAAATACATGAACTAACTTTTCTGCCTCTTTTTGTGGAGGAATGTGTCGTATTTTAGAAATATTGCGCAAATTAAAAAAGGCAGTCCTAGAAATCTGTTTTATGTGGGAATCAAAGGTCATATCCTGATCAAAGATAACTCCCAGGTTCCTCACAGTGGTGCTGGAGGCCAAGGTCATACCATCCAGAGTAGATATATCATCAGATAAATTGTTTCTAAGGTGTTTGGGTGCCAACACAATAACTTCTGTTTTATCTGAATTTAATAGTAAAAAGTTGCAGGTCATCCAAGTCTTAATGTCTTTGAGACACGCCTCTAAATTGGATAAGTGACTAGATTCACCTGGTTTCATTGATAAGTACAATTGTGTGTCATCAGCATAACAGTGAAAGTTTATGGAGTGTTTCCTGATAATGTTGCCTAAAGGGAGCAAACATAGTGTAAATAATATTGGCCCAATCACAGATCCCTGAGGAACTCCCTGGGTAACTTTACTATGCATGGAGGATTCATTGTTAACAGATACATACTGAGATCTGCCACATAAATATGACTTAAACCAATGTAATGCCGTGTCTCCGATGCCAATTAGGTTTTCAAGTCTTTGTATTAGAATTTGGTGGTCAATAGTATCAAATGCAGCACTAAGATCCAACAAGACCAGAACAGAGGCCAGTCCCTCATCAGATGCCATTAAAAGGTCATTCGTAACTTTGACCAGTGCTGTTTCTGTACTATGGTGAACTCTAAAACCTGATTGGAAATCCTCAAATAAACTATTCTTACGCAGAAAATCACACAATTGTTCGGCTACCACTTTCTCTAAGATTTTTGAGAGGAAAGGAAGGTAAGATATCGGCCTATAATTTGCTAAAGCCTCTGGATCAAGAGTCAGCTTTTTAAGCAGCGGTTTGATTATAGCTATTTTAAAAGACTTTGGTAAGTAGCCTGAATTTAACGATAGATTGATGATTTCTAATAGGCAGTTGCTGACTAAGGGTAAACTTTCTTTAAGTAGACTAGTTGGGATAGGGTCTAGGAGACAGGTTGTTGTTTTGGATAAGGAAATAAGGGAAGTCAATTGTTTCAGATCAATGGGAATAAAGCGGTCTAGATCTGCTCCAGGTCTATCTGTTGTTTCCAAGCACATAGTCCTGGGGTGTAAACTAGAGCCAATTGAAGGCCGGAGGTTATGGATATTGTCCCTAATTCTTATAATTTTGTCATTAAAGAAACTCATAAAGTCATCGCTACTAAGGGTTTTAGGAATATGGGGCTCCATAGAACTCTGACTGTCAGTCAGCCTGGCTACAGTGCTGAACAAAAACCTGGGGTTGTTTTTGATTTCCTCTATCAGTGCAGAGTAATAGGCCGCTCTGTCGCTGCCGATGGCTCTCTTATATTTTTTAATGCTATCTTGTCAGGCTAATCGGGACTCAACAAGTTTGGTGTGTCGCCATTTTCTTTCTAGCTTATTAGTTGTTTGTTTGAGGTTTCGAGTCAGGTTGTTAAATCATGGAGCTGCTCTCCTCTGTTTCACACTCTTCCTATTTAGGGGGGCGATAGTGTCCAGGGTTAATCTCAGTGAGCTTGCAGCCCTATCGACCAAATAATCAATTTGCCCAGGACTGACGCTAGAGTCAGATTCTTTTAAGTTGAGACATGCGACTGAATTCAGGGCTGATGGAATAGATTCTTTATATTTTATTACAACTTCTTCAGATATATTTCTAGCGTAGAAAGATTTTCTATTGGCGAGTGATTTAGCATTGCAAATTCAAAAGTTATCAAACAGTGATCTGATAGCATAGGATTCTGTGGATGAACTACTAGTTTTTCAATATCAATGCCGTAAGTCAGGACTAAATCCAAAGTGTGATTAAAACAGTGAGTGGGCTCATTAACACACTGACTGAAACCAATGCAGTCTAATATTAAGTTAAACGCGGCACCGTTTAACTTAATAAACGGTGCTGCGTTTAACTTAATATTAACATGGGTAAAATATGATATAAATAACATAGATCTGGAGAAAGGCAATATGGAGATAAAGCTCCCCATATTGTTGGAAATATACAACCCACTCTTCCCAAAATCACTCCAAATTTTACCCACACTAAGGTCTATGTGGGTATTAAATTTGAAAAAGTCCAAATCCATGATGTAGTTTTTGAGTTGTTGCGTTAACACGAAGCATTAATGTGCGGCTGCTAAGGTATGCAGCGATGATCATTCCATAAAATTCCCGGCTTTTACATTGCTGTTAATTAAAAAATATATACATTTCATGCCTCTAGTTCCTTCAACACAACTTCCTTCGTAGGGTGAATGCAGCCTTCGAGATAAGGTACAGAGCTCAGACATCCAAAGGGAGCTCGGTGTAGAGGCGCTGCCTGGATGGGTATGTTTATGGTTTTAATGTAGCTGTGAATGGTTGCTTGTCTCAATGTTTTGGCATTCTTATAAACTGACTGCTTATGCAGGATATACACCGTCTTTCCAGGTACAGGGATAACCTCCATTTTGGATATGTTCCCTCCAGGATATCCGACATCTAAGCACATTCAAAATGTGAATGTGACCACATGGAGTAAATTGTGTCCCTTTGCTAGCCCTGTGATGAAAGTAGTCTAACACACCTTTCACCCAGAGACAGCTAGGATAGGCTCCACTCAAGATAAGTGTTAACAAGATGAAAATAGATGGATGGTTGCTTGTATAGATGGATGGATGGATGGATAGATGACTAAAACAGGTGAAATGTAATTTCAGAGATTTAGGGAGAATATTTTATGATGATGATTGGTCAGAAAGTTGTACTGCTTGGAAGACAAGATTCCTATTCAATCTGATTCTGAATCTGCATTCCCGAAACATCTACTAGACCTGGATCTGATGCTGTCATCCTCGACGGCAAGGATAAAACCCCAAAAAGTCTCCAATCACCTTCGTATAAGCAATCCCCCTGATTGAACTCAAATTAAATGCAAAGTTAAACTCACAGTATTTTTTTGTAAAATAGCTTCCAAAACTGAGTAAAATATAAACTATTAGATTAAAATACAATAATAATAATAAACAACATAGGTATCCTTTAATTGATTAATTTGCACCAAGTCTGGACTAAATCGGATCAATGGTCAAGAAATTATAGCCCAAAAACTTTGTAGGTAAAGCTCCCCATAGTTTCAGAAATATAAAACGGACATTTCCCAAAATCAATCCAACTCTGCCTTGTACTAAAGTCTATACGGGTTTGAAGTTTGAAAATGATACAAGAAAAAAACTTTTTGAGGTATGTCCGGAAAACAGTGTCTCATAAAAAAACTAATGAGTAAAATATGAATTAGTAAACTAGTAAAATGCCATTTTTACAAGATAAATCTCCTTGAATTCATTGATATCCACCAAATTTGGACTTAATCAAACTAAATCGGAGAATTCTTCTCAGTTTATGGTAATATCCCAGTACATTTAAGAAAAGCAGCAGGTTGTATATCGAAAATGGTAGCAGACTTCATTTCCGGAATTCATTAATATCATGTGTCAACTCAGATGCCATTTAACTTTCGTTACGTTTCCTTTTGGGATTTTTCACCTAGGCCGTCCATCTCACACTCAGCAGCGTTCTTAGTACTTAATTCAGAAAATTTAAAATGTTTAATATCCCAACATGGACAAATTCAATGTCCCTCATCATATTTAACCTTGTGCCTGCAAGTCACTCTTGTGTTTGAAGACTACATTACCAATATCAATAGTTTAACCCATTTTCAAATGTCTTTCAAAATGAAGGCTGTAATGATTTCTCTCTGCTCTTGGGGACTGAATTGAAATTTCTCATAAAATATGATTCACAATGAGAGGGGTTAGAGAGGGGAGCCTGTTGTCTTACACAAAGTTTCTACACATTCATAATCATGTACACAAAGAATTGGTGTCCTCTATGTACAATTTTATTTTAATAGTTGTTATTGCATAAGAATACATCTATGCAACAAAATTTAATTAAGGCAATGCACAAGTGCAATAATGTTTTAATCTATTCCTACCCTAATGATATGGCAGTGATATTATAAAACTTGAAATTCACACCTTTTCATATTAGATGGTAACTTTCAGGCTGGATCCAAAGTAAGGATCCAAAAACACAACTTCCAAAATGTCTGTTGAATGAGTATCTTTACTAGGTATAGGCAGGCAAACAATAACCAAGGGGGCAGGCAAAATGCAACGTTCGATACACGGGCAGAAGTCAGAACCATAAATAACGGAGACTACGACTAATCATGCTGGAAAGGTTGGCACAAGGGAACAACCCGATCTGGCACAGGTGGAGATGGGAGAACAGATTAAATACACTAGGAAGCAGGGATTAACAAGACGGAGGTTTTGACAATTAAGACAGGACAATCAGACTGCAGGAGCAACAATAAACAATGTGAAAACCAAATAACTAATTACAAACATGACAACCCTTCTCTCTCTCTCATTTCTTCATTCCAACAGTTCTTCACAACCCTCACACTATACCCACTTCTTAGTACATTTCCATCCCTATCCCTAATGACCCTAGCCTGGTGCACATCCTTCCCATCTCTATTTTTCTGTCTCCTGTCTCCTCAGTCCTTCTCTCCTTCCTTAGTGTCCAACAACTCATACAACTTGTCATAGGTTTTAGTCTTTACAACCTCACTCTTAGGCCAAGATTTTGGCCGCACCTCTATGTATTCCTGCCTACTTTCTTCATCTCTCATGCTACCACTTCTTCTTCGCCAATCTTTTCCTACCTATACTCTCCTGATACCTACTCATTCCGCCCCCCTAGTCTCCTTATCTTCTTTCTCTCTCTCTCTGTCTCTTTTTTTCAAACCAGACCGGTCATGGCAGTAGGCCATCCACCCTGAGACCTTTCGATTATTAGCTAACATTGAGTAGTTCAGCAGACTAGAGGCTATACTGTTCTATACAGTTTAGTTTAATGAAGTCAGATAATCAAAAGAAGTTCTAGGTATTTTTATAGCCTGTTGAGTTTTGGTAATTACAATCTTTTTTATAGATCTTGACATCATGCAATGGTGGGCGGGATGGGGGTACAGTTAGTGGCACTGCTGTCTCAGCAAGAAGGTACTGTGTACAAATCTACAAATTTTATGTACAGAGTTCGCATGTTCCCATGTTCAAGTGGGTTCTCTCTCGGTTCTCCAGCTTCCTTTCTTCCAAAGAACATGCAATGAGATATTTTGGTGACATTAAATTGCGTGTGGGAGTGAATGTGAGCATGAATGGTTTTCTGTCTCTATGTTTCATTATTGTGATGAATGGCCGACTGGGGTGATGAACTGGGAAACGGTGTACATCCTGGTTGCCAGCTGCTCCTCTCACCCACAGTCAGCTGGGAGAGGCTCCAGCCTCCATGCAACTCTGAACAGAATAAGTGTGAATGGATGATGAATGAATCCATTATACACACATACGTGTCCTGAATTTCTTTTTTACCTAATACGCAGCAGGTGAAGCTTCTTGAAATTTTCTAAGGAGCTTTGTGGAGCAAATACCAACCCTTAAATCAAATCACAATGCTTGCTGCTTTTCAAGAGAGGAACTCTTTTATCAAGTCAAGTCAAGTCAAGTCAATTTTATTCAATAGCCAAAAATCACAAAATCACAATTTGCCTCGTTGGGTTTTACAATCTGTATATGATGCAACATCCTCTGTCCTTAGACAGAATAATGATTTAATTTTGAGAAAACTTTTTGAATTTGAAACTCCAGGGGGGCAGCTGTAGCGGTCATCCTCTTTTTTGATGGTGGGTTGTTTGATCCAGCAGTATAAAAATGTCAGTGTACTTGAATAAGCTACTTATTGGTGGAATGTGTGCTATTATCATTGGGAAATCCTTGCAAGGAGAAACACCTTTCAACTTAAGAGATAATATCTAATTCCAAGGGATAATTACAATCTTACAGCAGCATATAAAAGTAAACAATTACGCAAATAAAAGTAAACAATTACGCAAATAAAAGTAAACAATTACGCAAATAAAAGTAAACAATTGCGCAAATAAAAATAAACAATTACGCAAATAAAAGTAAACAATTACACATTGGACAAAACAAAAACCAGAGATAATATTTAAGTTAAAGAAGAATACTAAAGAGTATTGAATTATATAGTGTGCAAATGTAAACAAGAGTGTGTTTATTGATATACAGTTTAAGTATATGTATAAAGAGCTTCTGCTGCGATAGGCTGCCACACGCATGGCATCATCATAGTGACCCATACTATACCTACATACTAAATATATACAGTGCATGAGCCCTTCTATGCAGCTTGTTAAAGGGCTTTTATTTCATCAAGCATCAAATTAAAATGCTATTAAAGCATCAAATTAAAATGCTGGTGATGCAGCTGAATTACTTGCACTGACTACACTTTGAAATGAGCCTTTGGAACTGAGGATACAGATTTGAATAATTTATAAATTTTCTTATTCCTGCACACACAAACCTAGAGTATAGTGAAAATATTGAAATATATCACCTCATGCTCAGGTATTGTACAAACCTGAAGCTAACAGGGTTGTCTGGGTCTTTTTGGCTTGCTATAAGTAGAGTCATAGGTTAAGCCTGTGCAGGGTTTAAAGAAACCTATTTCTCTTATCTTACTAGGTCCTGAACCATGAGCAATAACATTATCAAGGGTCTGTTGTTACAGGAATGGGGGTAGAGAGGAGCAAAATTACAGGCAGTGAGGAGATTTTAAACATTACACATCACTGGGCTGTGCACAGCCGTGCCCCTAATCTGGTCATTGTGCTGGACCTTATCAGCCGTCAGCGCTTTAAATAGAACAAAGAATACTAGTTTTCGATCCATAAATCATAACTTCAAACACTGGGAGGTCAGCTTTTAATATTACCTCCAGGATAAAGCTCTCTAGCACACAGCGTGCACAAGCTCTTGTCAATCTCTTAGCAGTGGTTCTAACCCAATGTGAAAATTTGCCTGGATGCAACTACATTAGCTTTTATTGATATCTTCTCAATTTAATGGCGTCAGATAGCACCATTAAGACTATATTCACTTTATAATCTGCAACTGAATTAAAAGTAATAGCCATTAATGGAGACATGCTGATTATGTATGAATATATATATACATATATATATATATATATGTATATATATATATATATATATATATATATATATATATATATATATATATATATATCTGTTCTATTCTTTTATTGATTAATTAAAAAACTGCAGATGTTGCAGCCTACATTTTGGTTTTGGTAAGAGACAAACAAGGGACCCCCAGCATCCATTTCACATCAGCAGTATTATGGCAATTACAGCAAGCCCCTGGCTCCTTCTCCAATACAACTCTATCCTGCTCATGTGCCAAGTAGATGTTTTATCTGAAAACAATCAGAAGATGAACATTTCACCGGTGATACTGATATGGAAGTGGGAAAGAGAATGCTTTAGACAAAAATGGTTACAATTGTAACACTGGTTTACCTATAGACAGCATTATGTCCCTGAAATGTGAAAATTGGGGCAAATTCAGTTTACTGGCGGAGCTGGAGCAATGTTCATCCACTAAACAGACTGTATTGTACTATAGTTTGTCAAAAAAAAACAAAGGAAATGCAGTCAAATGATAACTGACAATAACAATGGGATATCTTCTTGCAGAGACACATGTCCACTAAATTTCCCAAATCCTAGTTGGCCACTCCAAAATTTGCCATTCTCTGGCAGGCACTGGATTATTGAATTTTACCTGAATGACCACCATTTTCAAGCATTATGGGACACAGAAACCCTGGTGTTTGTCATTGATGAAAGGTGGAACAAGCAACTCTTACTGAATTTCCTGAGAGACATTTGAGAATTCTTATGAAACCATATTGCTTCCACTACTCTTTCCAAGATCTTCTTTGTGTGGTTGCTACAGCGCCGCACATCACCATTGGTTTTGAAAATCTGCACCAGTTATCTTTTCCTCCAATCCTGGGGCATTTCATTCTCCAAGATAGTGTTGAACAATTTAGTTAAATACTCCATTCCCTTCTTTCCTAGATCCCTCAACCGGTATATCATCAGGACCAACAGCCTCTCCTCACTTGTAAGCACATTTCCATCCCTATCCTTAATCAAACTAACCCGCTGTACATCCTTCCCATTCCTCATACAACTTGTAAACTGCCACCTTACTCTTTTTCCTTCCGTTGCATCTTATTGTATGCCTGCTTACTTTTCCTCATCTCTCTTGCTGTTCAACTCTCACTTATTATCTGCTGTAGTTGCACAGTCATCTGGCAGTCCTTCAATACCTCATGGGCCTGTCTCCACTCTTCAGAGAACTTCAAACAGCAGCCTTCGTTCCTCAACTTTCACCATTTTATACGCTGCTCTACCTTTGGTCTTTTCCTCTTTTGAGTCATACTACATACCACCATTATATGCAGTTGGCTATGATTTCCCCATGTCACCATGTTGCACTCTCTTCACTTCCAGAAAACTATTCACATAATTCTCCTGCACAATAAAACCAACCCCATTTACTCCCCCATCTACTCCATTAACAAACAGTTTGTACCCTCCTACTATGCTTCTAGCCTTATTGCCTTTCCACCTCATCTTTTGGACACACAGTATATCTACCTTCCTTCTATCCATCATATCAGCTAGCTCTCTATCTTTTCATGTCATTGTGGCAACATTAAAGTTCCTACTCTCCCCCCTACAATGCGGCCAATCCTCACCCTGCTAGTTAAAAATGCCAGTAGTAGTTGTCAATCTGGGCCAGGTCTGATCTGGTTTGGAAATTAGTTTTGTGTTTCACATAGCCTTTATTGATCACAAACAGCCATACCAGCCAGGAAATATGTTTTGTCATTAGTAAATTGCTGGGAAAACTTTTTTAAAGGGAAAATTATTGGAAAATCTTTGAGAACCACTGGTCCATGGCACATATTTCAAACTTTAAGTCTGCGGCCATATCGACTAGTTGCCGAGGGTTGCAACGGTCTATTTCTACTGTGTTATACCTGTAGTACCTTTTGGTCTTAGTAAACTACAGGAATGTATTTTTAGTTGACAACATTAGTTTAAACAAAGTGGAACATGCATCATGTGGATGCATTCTCTGACTATGTTACTTGTGCATTATCGAGCAATGTAATGAAGAGCTGCTTGCTCTTCAGTACATAGCTTAAAACAAAGCTATACACGGGTTTGCATAAATAAGTCATACAGCTACAAACCTAATATAAATATGATATATATTTTTTTATTATACAAAATATATTTTACACTAAAAAACTTAACAGAATATCTTATATACTTAGTAAGAATTGAGTAAATTTCCAAATTAAATGCCTTGTTTATTTGATAAAACGATTAATATTTTGTGTTTCATAATTTTTTCTGCTGAAAAACTACAAATTAACTCATTCAATTCATATAAAAGAAACCTTGTCAACCACTTTCCAAAAGTTTATACTAACTGTTAAAGTCAAAGTTAATTTATTGCATACAGAACAAAGTAATACTGAGACCAGACACACGTGAAAATATAATCAATTGTTTATTAAACTTGAAATACATCATGAAACAGTGATCACTCATTTAATTCTTGGGCTCTAGCAGATCAAAAGAATCCGGATTTTGATGTTATTTCTTTGTAAGCAACACGGATACCTCAACTCGGTGACAAAAAGCAGTAGCTTATGCTTGTGTCGCACCAGTTACATATTTATTTATTTGACCGTATTGTGATCCTTATAGACAAACCATGCTTCCGCTTTAGCTGTAAGATTATTAAATCTCTAGATAGAAATCTCAGCACAGATACACCGATGAACTATATTTACTTTTAAACATTGGGCTTTTTCCTGATAATAGCCTTTGTGGTTGTCAACTGACAATTGGTTTTAATGTATGTGCCGTAACAGGGAGCCAGTTTCTTCAAATATTGGGGATGACAGCTTCAGTTACATCAAACAGACTTAAATTTCCATGCATCACCGCTACACTGTCTTTCAGTATTGATATCAGCCACTAAAAAATCATGGAGATCAAAAAAGTAACAAAAAGGATTGGTTGAGCGTTGTTTCTGATGGAGCTGAAAGAAAATCTGCTACTAAGTCTCTCCTTCAGCTGCTCTCTCTCTGAGTTTGAGAGAGATAATGTTAGAAGATACTGCTGCAGGACTTTGAGCTGGATTCAGATGGCTAGAGGGACCATTGTATCGTTTTCATCAGAGAGTGAGATTTGATAATATGTATGATGGGAAAAACTGATTCCTTTGCGTCAAAGATTTAACATATTACTAATTTTATTATATAATTTATAGCATTTTGACATATAGGTCTTCATCCAATGCGTTTCATTCAAAAAGTAGAGTCCAACTCCCATGTACTTGAAGGGGTCAAATTACAAATACCCAACTCAAAGGATTTAAGTTATCAGGAAGAATATCTAAAAAAATCTCATAACCAAACATTAAGAAGTTACTATCAAATCCGGTAAAGCTGATTACTGGACGAAGATTTCATCTCAAACTACTCAGGCAATCATACACAGGTTATTATGGATGATTATTATGTGATCCCAAGTTTGAGCTAATCGTTAGTTTTAAGTAAAAGACATATCATAGATATAACAGTGTGCCTTATTCATTGTTAAAATGCATGTATAAATACTGAGTGATGTTAGCTGTCTTGATTTACACGCTGTTTTTCTGCTACCACTGACATTTATGTTAACGTCACCTTGACGTCGATTTCAAAAAGTTCTATTATGGCAGAAATAAGAAATCAATCTAGCCATTTACCAAGGACTATTTAAAGTTCCCTTTTTGTTTATATTGTTAATTGACAACTCAATGATTTTAGATTTAACTTAAAAACTATATTTTTATGGCTGTTTTTGATGCCTGTGACTAAAAACCTTTTATTGGTAATGCCGCGAAACCCTGCTGATAGAGCGGGAGACAGAAATGTTTTCTGCCGATTTATTTTGAATATCATCTACAATTTGAAATTTTTCTGATCCCTTCGTTTATTCATAAGTCTATAAACAGAGAAGACAAAATAAGAATTAATTGCAATAATACCTACGATTAAATATTACCAATTTGAATGCTGTCCGGTCCTCAATTTTGCACCCTATGACCCCCCTGGTCTAGGTAATTAAGTGTTATTCTTCTTTTGGCTGTTCTGGATTAAGGTAAGTCGCATTAGTTCACTGGTATAGGCATTATAACGTACAACGTTTCTGCAACCCTCTCACTGATCCAGGTTTGGGTACAGCACCAAGAGTATGTTGGCTTGTGCAACACCAGTGTCTGAGTGAGGCAGTGGAGAAAACTGAATATTTGTATTTCCAAGTCTAACTTTTATAATGTTGAGTAAATCTGTTGGTATTCAGTAATGTGAGCTAGAAAGTCAACAACTTATCTAAAAATGGTTTGGCCCTTGTGTATTCAGCAATTTACTTGTACTAAATAGCTCAGTTGTTCAATGACCTTCTCAATTCATTTTATCCTTAATCGGCCCACATCAAGTCAAGTAATATTACTGATACAGTACATTGAAAAATAACAGGACTTGACCCATAATAATACTCTTCTAACGGCATGGGGTTTAGATATGGTTCAGGTCACATTGAAGTACTAACCATTACATTTAACCCAATGATTGCTTTCAAAATCGAAAATAAGACTTGAACAGCAGAGCTGCTCAGCAATTCCTTCCGTGTTGGCTCAGATATGGTCACAGTATGAGAAAATTATATTTACATAATTTGATATATTATAATATATAATATTTTCAAATAATTGTCTATTAATGTTGTTTCATTACTTCTCTCAATGGCCAGTGCAGCTCACATGAATTAGAGCTTTGTTTTATACTATAAGCTATCCCCACTCATTGCTCCGGCTAAAAAAATCTATCTTCTGCTTTTCAAGTAAATCGTTCTCCCATTTAAACGAATATTTTTTTTTTGATGATTTACAAAGTCTTTAACAAATCCTTTTTCAAATTTGTCATATTGGGCGTGCTCGTTGACACACTATTCTTTGGCCTGAAGTCCTGATTTGGTATTAAATATGCAGAAGGACAGTTGCTGAGCTAAAGTTCAGCATGCATCATCATTACACACTGGATGGAACTGAAATGCACTGATGTCCTATACGACCATAGAACGGAGCTTGTTTTAAAGAGAGAAAGGAAGATTTTTTTCATCAAATGATGAAAAGCTTTGGTAAGACCCTGTTGAATCCTCATTGTGCCACTTACATTTCACGGCTGCTTTGCTTTCTTGGCAGTCGTGTATTAGTAAATGTTACTGGTTGTTGACATGTTTATTATTCAGTAATTACATTTATTTGGGATATATGCTATATTTATTTGTGATGCAGCATGATGTCATTCAAACATCAAAATGTGGACTGAATTGGACTAACCGTTGGCCTGAAATCTTTTGGAGATAAAGTTCCCTCTTCCTCAAAATCCGTTCAAATCTCATTGCACTAAGGTCGATGTGGACATTTTTAAATGATACATGATAATTTTTTGAGGTATCGCTTTATCATGAAGGACCAGCGTTGCCGTGTTCCATAATATCCCTAGCTTTTCGGGGATATAATTACAGATGTGACTGCAAATATAAAAAGAAAGAACTTTTAATTTTTTTAATGAAATAACATAATTCGGAGCTGCTTAAGAGCTCATACAATAATTCATTTGATGTTAATTTAGCTCTTGTATGTTTTTCACAGTCATTACAAAAGCCACGAGTCACTTTGTTGAAAAAGATTTCAACAAAGTAATTTGTTTTCAAATATGTCCAATTCTGTATAATGTTGTGAACCGAGTCAAAACGGTGTTTCATTTTCTGATGAATGACATTTACAATAAATGCAAAGCAGCAATTGTGTTGATGTAGATTATGGGTGGTGAAAGAGGGATATAGTGGGAATAATAATTGTTAGTAAAATTCACTAGTGAGTAAACTCAAATGGTTCTGCAAACACTTAGACAAGAAAAGCTTTGGAATGGTGATTGCATGAGTCCAGGGGCAAGACATGTCCTTGAATACACTTTGGGGGCCAAACTCTAAAATAAAAAATTTATATTTTTGCCGAATTACTGTAGGCTATTAAAATATATGTAACTTTTGCCTCATCATGCCTATGGAGCTGCTGGCATTTATTCTACTGGAAGGAAATGTGCCTGGTGATATTTTTTTGGGAGAGCTAGAGGAACTATTTAAAAAGAAAAGATTGTAAATTAGATTGAAAAAAAGTACCTAACTATCAACGACGGTGCTTCTGCAATGATTGGTAAAAACAGGTTCTGGTCTTCAGAATTAAGACTGTCCCCCAAAATGAATACTCTTCAATGACTCATTCACCAAAGTGTGCTGCACAGAAAAGAAAATGGGGATCTCAAAGATGTTACGAACAAAACAATGAAGATAATTAACTTCATCAAAGGGAATTCAAATACATAGCATTCAGGTTTTACTCCACAAAGTTGTTTTGTTGAATTTACAGATCTAGTTGTGAATATCTTTTAAGCAAAATAAATCAAAAGTGGCAGCTGACCAACTGTGTATCATGCAATAGGGAGAATACTTGTGCAATATTTCATTTTTAACTGACACATTTTCCCATTTCAACACACTCAATCTACAACTACAGGGGAAAGGCAGTGTGTGGTGGATATGGTGGAAAAAGTTGATGCTTTGGGAACAATCTTTAACCGTTCCATGCAGATTTCAACACACTGAAGACAGTTTGTGAAAGCAACGTCATAGATGATATACAATTCATCATACTGCTGAGGGAGAATTTCCGATTATCGGATTTGATGGCTTTTCAATTTCTAGGGATGTCATTGGATTTGCTCACAGCCATTCACAGCCCAGGTGGAAAATGTTCCGCTAATATAAGGAAGGCAGGAAGGATGGACAAGGCAGATCTTAAAAAGCAAACTAGTTGACATCCAGGCCGCCAGCAACATGAAGTAAGCTCGCCATTGTTCTGAAAGCTTGAGCACTTTTTTGGTGGTTTGTCCTCAAGGCTATGGCAAACTGACGACCTTGGCTATATATGTGCTCAAGTGTGTGTAAACCTATAAATGCAAATCTGTGTTCTCAAAGATTAACCCTATCAAAAGTGAGGAACCAGTCTTTGGAAGACTGCTTATGCCTGACAACTGTCAAGCCTGATGTGAACAGGTTGGTGTCAAAGGGTAAATGTAATTCCCCCATTCACCAAATGTGAGTATTTCAAGTTTGTGATTTAATTTGTGAGATTATTGTTAAATCACAGTTCTACGCTACCTCAGGTTTTATTTGATGTGCAGAGCAACATTTCTGGCAACTAAAGCAAATTGTTTTTTTATTATTTGTATCCATTTTCTGATGTCACGTAAGGCTAGTATTTGACATGCTCTTTAATATTTTTTTGAGGAATGTTGATACATTTTTCTTAGCTTGTTTGACTGGGAAGCTTGTTCGGTTGAAGGTTGTTATTGTCACTTTGAAAAAAAAAAGGTGTAAAAAAACAATGGCACGGGAAATGTAAAACGTTAAATGGGAGCATGTGAAACGATAAAATAAGTGTTATATGAGATCAATCTCATTCACAATGTGTCTCACAGACACATTGCATGATTAGCTGGGTAAAATATTGGCCTTAAGCTACATTTGCTGCTATATTGATTTAATCAAATCACCAGTTAAAGGAGGAAAGAGCAACACATAGATAATGCTCTCTACCACCATTGCAATATAGATGTATATTAACCAGATTTCAAGAAGAAACAATAGTTTATCTCCTGGTGTAGCCATATTAGGACCAGTTTTCGCCTCAAATGCTTGCGAGCTCCAAACTGGGTTTTTTATTTTTTCTGTGTAGACAGGCATGTTCAGGATTCAGCCAAGATAGAGGTTTCCACTTTACACCCAGGCTAGTTTTTATAACAATAAACACAGGCAACTTGTAAGACTTTTTGCTTAATATTTTCTTGTTAGGGCAAAATGCAGCATCCATTAATGTGAGTAATGAGCGAATGAGTGTCGGTGGGTGTGTGTATCTGTGTCTTTATTACGGACAGACATGTGAGTGTCCAGTGAGAAATCATATTTCAATGCTAGTGAAAACATGCAAGATAATAAAATCACTATTCTTGTCAGGTATGCACCAGTGAATTGTTCATCAGTTCGTAACCTATTTCCCTATGAGGATTTTTATTTTCCCATTTCCCTCCTTTACTCAAAGCTGGCTTAGAAAAGAGAGGCTTCGGTGTAAGCAGAAAGGCCACAAGGGAGCAGATCCCTATGGACACTCAGAAAAAGAACAGCTTCAAAAGGGCCTCCAATACCACGGTGAATTGTATAAGGGAAAAAAAATGCAATAATTAAAATTGAAATGTTTGTTTGAAGATAATGTTATTTTTGAGAACCTCTCTTAAGAGGGTTCTTTAACTTGAAAAAGAGACAAGAGGAGGGAATAGACCAAATGTGGGAGAGAGACTTGGATGTAATTCCCATAGTTATGTCTACGTGCTCAAGATTTGCAACAATGCACACAGGCAAAGTTCTTCATAAAAATGTTTGCCACAATCTGCCACCTTGAACTCACTGTTCAGTATATAGAAAGAGGATGTTGATTGAAGTGAAATTATTGTTGCCATACAAATATTATGTCTCAAAGGAAAACACAGTTTAAAAAGAGCAGAATTGACAGCCCACAGGATCTGACTCTGAATGGATACAAGACATCTATTTAGCCTGTGAGACCATTAGCAGGTGTACATTAGTATTCAGCAGTGCGGCTGCAATGGGAGTGACTGGGTCAAGTCAGAACTACATCTGGTCTGGGTCGGCTCTTCTGTAACCCAAATATATTAATGTGTAATTGCAGAGATAAGACGGGGAAATAAACTGGCAGAGTAAATGCTCACAGGCACTATATTCCATCTGAATTGTGCCAAATTCAAATGGAAACTGACAAAAGAACATATTCCAAGATCTAATACAATTAATTAATTAATTAATTAATTTAACCATTAAATTCTTATTATAACAGATTTAGTCGTTATGATAAAACTGATTAAACCCTTAAAAGTTGTGTGAGCTTCAAAGATAAATTAAATTTACTCATGTGAAATTATTATTCTCTAACATTTTCACTTATTTAAAAATGTAATGCAATTTCTGTCAAAAGACCAATGAACAACAAACCCATGAAAGATTTTGGGTAAAAATGGTAAATAAAAGTTAATAACAAGCTCCTAGGCCTCCACCAAGTAGGATACTTGTGTTTCATGCATAATCCAGTCAGCCAATGAATGAGTCTGTATCGTGAAAATAAAAATAAATAAACAAATACCTTAACCTGGAAACAAAAAATATTTTTTGAATGTACGTAGGCTATTTGGTCCTGCAGCATCTCTGTTCATTGTTGAACTGTCCAACTTTCCTTATAATCTGGTCGCAGTTTCTCATGGCATTTTAGTATCAGAATATGTTACTGCCAATAAAAATAAAGTTAATTACTCTTAAATTTACATTACAATGATGGTCATAATTCTATGGTGACTGCTCTAACTCATCCACAGCCTTCCCTACAACTGCACAACTTGAAGTGCTAACAATAATATTAATGTTAATATTTTTTTATAATAATGATAATTAATTTACAAAAAATTCCCTAAGACAAAATTTAAAAAAATAATGTTTAATTAAATAAACACAATGAAGGAGCTAGAGTGTAAATGTAAAATTGTGATGTGACTTGTGATATAACTGTCAGTTATAAGTGGTGGCCTTTAGTAAATCCTAATTTGAATATTTTTTTGCTTTTCTAGGAATCAATATGGAACTGCATATCCACAAAAGTCAAGATGGAAAATTAAAGGGATCATTTAAATTAGAATGGAAGGAACCTTTAAATTATGTTAAATGACAGATCTTGGGGTTGTCAATGACTTGTGAATTCTGTTGCAAACCAGCTTACGCAATACCTTTTGTTCACAATTTTATTATTGAAAGTAAACAGAAAACAATCAAATATCAATCAAAAGCCAAAGGATTTGAAGAAACAGTGCTAATTCAAATGTATGCAGGGATAGAGAGCATATGTAAATTGCATTATAAATTAAATGTATTATTATTATTATTATTATGCATCACATGCGCACTTGAATTGATATATTGAGCAAGAAAATATTTTGTATGCCAATTCCCCTTCTTGTCACAATTTTGTACACTCATCAACCCCTTTGCATTCCTTCAACTGCATGACTTTGCATAAGTGACGCCTAATTGAATATTAATGGCTTCTGAAGGTATTTGATTCCATCTGTTTTTCTTTTGGAAAGATTATATAAATGAGCCTAATTTCCATGTCATCATCCAGGAAATGAAATGGAGTGTATCTGCAAGTTTATTAATTCCCCTTTAACGGCTACAATTTGTTTTTTGCATGGAGGTCATGGCTGAGAACTTTTTTTGTGCATAAGTCATGGAGTCATGGAGGGTTGTCTGCGAATTTATAAGTCCATCTTCTTGTTTGGGCTTTTTCCTTTATGGGTCGCTACAGCGGTTCTGTTTCCCTCTTGCCATAACCTCTGCACCTTGCTCGGTCACACCAACCAATTGCATGTCCTCTCTCACCAAATCAAGAGACCCCCTCCAACCAACAGTAGTATAGTTACTGTCGGCAACCTGCTGGTTGGCTTCTACATATTCATTTGGCAGGGGTTTAACATCAGATGCCCTTCGGGAAACAGCCCTCCCCACTTAACCGGTCTTGGGACGGGCACTAGAAGCACACTGACTTGTGAACCCCTTTGTGGCTGGATTAACTCAAATGTCCATGAATATCATATATTGCAAAAAGGTCAGCACATATCCACTTCATAGTAAAACAAAGTTTGATATGGCTTTGCTCATTGCATTGTATACGGTCCCTATTGTAAGTATTGGTTTGCCTTATGGAAAATTCAGTTGAAATTAAATGGAATGTTCCAAAGACACCAATTGACCACATTACTGGAAACTCAATTTGTAAATAGTAGATAGACTTCACTTATATAGCCCTTTCCAATCTGCTCGACTACTCAAAGCGCTTTTACAACATCATCATTGGTCAGCATTCTCAAAACATTCCTACATTAATGACTGGGGCACTACCTGATCATCAGGAGCAGTAATCATGCATGCCAAAATTCACACACCAATGGAACATGCTTGGGAGCAACTGGGCGTTCAGTATCTTGTTCAAGGATAGTTCGACATGTAGATCGATCAAACCACCGACCTTCAGGTAATTGGACAACTCCTCTACCTCCTGAGCCACAGTTTCCCGTGTACTGATGTGGACAGAGCATATCCTTTATCAGAGGTGAAGGTGTGCAAACTTACATTAAAATCACCCAAGTTAAAATAAGTGAAAAGATGAAACCAATCATTCGATAGGCAACTTAAGGTCCTGTATAAATAAGTTGTGAAATTTTGATAAATTCTTTCCGGAGGATTTTGAGGAGATTTGGATTGAAGATATCCGTTTTATGCATACGTATGGGTTGGATTGACAGAAAAGGGTAATTCTATTTGCTCCCTTAGCAAGGGGTATAAAAATAGTCGAATACGGTGGGAAATCCGAAGTTCATGAGGAGGCTTAATAAAAGCTGTCCAACCTTTACAATCAAGGACATTCCACTTAGAATGGAATGAGTTGCGTTCTGTGGCATTCTCACTTGTATTCTTCTTTGACAACAAAACTACCCCAACAACACCACTATTAAATCCTATTATGTTATCCTGAGTTCAATATCAATGTTAATTCCCTTTTAGGAACAAGTTGTACCCTCATGTCATTGATAATGTCCGCACCTCATATTGGCAGATCCATGTTAAGTGAGACTCTGCTGAAGTAGCTCTTGATTTTAATTTAATTTTGAGCATTTTGTCTTCCTTTCGATTCTTATCCCTATCAATTTTGCTTTGCGGGCTATCGATCTGATAAACCGACTGGCAGTGGCAGTGCTGAGTTTTTCCAAGTTGATATTGAGGAGTCAGAAGTGAGTGGAGAATATCCATAAGTATCGAGTGATTACTCAAGCAACTCATTATATCACTAAATAATTCTCAGATACATGCTTTAAAAGTGAAAATGCGCAGACACCAGTATCAAGAGCCTTCTCTTCCCCAGTCAGAGTCCTGTTTAGATGTGTCCTAGCTTAAAATTGAGAAACAAGGTCAAATATCCAGGATTTCCATAGGATTTCACAGCAAAGCACAGCGGTTACTGAAAAAGTCAAATGCAGTATATAGGTGTCAAAATATGCTTTGCACTGCTAATGCCGTCAGTGAACTCGTTTTCATATTTACTGTCTTCCTCACTGTCTCCATCCCTCCTCCTGTCTCTCTCCCACTCAGCAAGCATCCTGAGGATCTATTTCTTATTAGAATTCACCCCAGAAATCATGTGTGCCGGTGGGCTCCTGCAGCTCTAGACTCTATTAAATGCCTCATTCAATTTTATAATATGGTTTTATTTGACATTAAGGGCTTTTCAAAAAGGAGGTGGAATTATTAGGAAAAAGAAAAAAGCAATGGAGCGTTAACCATTCAAAGGTTTTCAGTGCATCTTTTTCAAACATTGGCCCATGTAAATTGGTTTCAGAAGTTGTTGAACATGTGTTAAGCAGTATATGTCCAATACTCATGTAGCTATGGATCCTAATTAAGCTTGAGTGTTATATGTGCTATCTGAGATTCCACTACAGAGAAAAGAGTAGCCGTTTAAGTGATAATGAACTATCTCAAATTCTAATTATTAAATAGGACTATGGTCAACTTCTCCTTTATGGTTTGGTTGGTAAAGTGGGAAGAATTATACTGTGTTATTTTATAGATAAATAAACTTGGAGTCATAGGCAATGAAAATTAACTTATTCACTTCCCATTTAAAGATAGTGGTTACACAATTTATATTTAACTAACCATTATGTGCTATATTATCTTATCTGGTTTGACAATGAGCTGTGACTATTTTTGGTTTAGCATGAAGAGTTACTGACAAGATAAAAACAAGAAAAAGTGAGGTTCATCCCACCATAGCAGGGGGGACAGAAAATAGATTGTTTCTCACATTCAGATCTTTTCACTCATATAGGACTAATTAAGTGCAGGGAGTAGCACAAAAGCTAACGACTGCTCCCTTTTAATCGATCTGGGAAAATCCACTCATTCTGAGATGCATACATTTTTAATCATTTTTAAAAGTCGGCATTGTTTTTACAGTTCAGGTGAATAATAGCTTGAAAGTTTATGGTCAGAAGATGGACTGTATCTTTGCTCAGCATTAAAGCTTACCATGATTTATGATCATGGTAATAATTGATAGTACTTATATAGCGCTTTTCTAGTCTGCTTGACCACTGGAAGCACGTTTTACAACACAAGTCAGCATTCACCCATTCTTCCTAACACTCATACAGTGATGATAGAGACTTCCATGCAAGGCGCCACATGCTCATCAGGAGCAGTAACTATTCACGCCATCATTCTCACACCAATGGAGCAGTCATTTGGAGCAACTTTGGTTCAGTATCTTGCTCAAGGACACTTCGACATATGGACCACAGTGGCCAGGGAATGAACCACCAACCTTCAGATAAGTGGAGAGCCGCTCTAGCAACTAAGCCCCCATCCCCCCAACTTTCCCAAACAAGTACGATGTTTCGGAATTGATAAGGTCAAAATCAGCCATTATAAACTGGCAACCTCTCCCGGTTGTCCCTGGTCTCTCATCCAATGTCAGCTGGGATAGGAACCAGTGCACCATGCGTACAGGATCCACAGTTACAGACTAGGCCTACTCTGTTATCCCAGAAATCAAGGGAATATCCATAAAAAGAACCCAATCCCTTGCGTTTGTACAAGTAATCACCCCCGATTGAACCCCTCAAATTAAATGTGATGTAATGTCCTAAAACATTTTTTCATTTAAACAAGCCGCCTAGTGAGTAAAATGGGATATATACTAGAGCGATATCCTCAAATTGATTCATATGCAACAACTGGAAGGGACTAAATGGGACTAAAGGTTAGGAAGTTATGTTCAGGAACAAGTATTTTTTGTTCTGAAAACGTTGCTTATTACTTTCATAGTGTTCAACAATGATGACAGATGGTTGCAAATTCCACATTACTAAGAAAAACCTACAGTGACATTTGCATTTAATCCCACAAAAGCATTTATAATCCTCATAATAAACTTTTAATTGTCACAAATTTAAACAAGAGGTATTTAATTGTCATTGGGTGGTGATGGGCAGTGAATGTCATAATATTAGTTTCAGAAATTAACTGTGGCCTTGCTGACTGACTGTCACTTAAGCCAGTTTGTACATTGTAATCATTTATTTAGCCACTAGAGGGTGAAAATTGTGCAAAAAACAAGCAACTACCACCAACACAGCCCGAATCATTTGAGTTTGAATGCCTTCCTACAGTTTTGAAAATATATATCAAGGTGAATGTGGTTTATTTAAGTACAGTTCCATATCCTGTTTATGTAAAACTTATTTAGCATTGCTTCATCTTGGTTGGGGGCAGCACTGTACTGTGTGCCATTCTAGTTATTATTTGACCTGAAGTGACAGTTCTGGTATAAACAAATGGTTATGATAACTTTATTGTGCTCACAAGTACACTAATAACATGAATTATGTTTATTTGCATGTCTTAAAATTCAATTGTTGCAATGTTCAAAAATATGAAATACTCACGACAACTGCTAACGTTAACATCAGGGAAATCCCAAACGTCCCAAACGTATATTACCACTGACAGGAAGTAACCCCGGAGGAATCTTTCAAACTCAGCATCCAGCCGCAAAAAACGTAAAAAAATCTAAACACCTAGCAGCAGAGGTTCATTGTAAAGCTTTAATATGCATTCAGTTTTCATCTGCTCTCACAGCACCAAGCATTTTCAGCAAAGCTGAAAATGCTGTGCAAAGCCTTAAACCAGCTTGAAATTTTACTTTCTTCTGTAATATCTGTATCTGACTCCCATATGGTGCGAGATGGTCAGAAAAAAGGATGGAACCCACACAATCTCTGAGAATGGTTTGCTTTGTGGTCATATGTTGTAGGATAAAAAGGCAGCTTGGGGTGGCATTTGATAAAAAGCTGCAATTGACATATGCTGGGGAAATTTGAGTCCATTTTAGACCGGGTACTTAGAACTTCTTGACTCATTTCAATAGATGGAAGTTATATCTTGAAAGTACAAGCAAGCTCATGCAATTATTCCAACTATCAGGTAACATTGGTGCCTCACAGCAAGAACCTGGTACCTTCTTGCTGTGAGGCAACAGTGCTAACCACAGCACCGCCTTATAAATTGTTATAAATTCTAAACAAATATTTTTCGTAGCAAATAACTGTTTGAATGCAGTTTTAAGACCATAAGTAGATCATCTGATTACTGTAACTCACTTCTCATCGGGATCCCTGATAAAAGTCTTCAAAGACTTCAGTATGTCCAAAACAGTGCTGCAAGGATCCTGATGAGAGTTCGTAAACACGAACACATCACCCCTATTCTTCATTCCCTTCATTGGCTTCCCATCTCCACCAGGATTGATTATAAGATCTCTCTCCTCACTCACCAGTGCATCCATGGTAACGCACCCCCCTACCTGAAAGAACTACTCACCCCACTGACCTCGACACGATCCCTCCGTTCTACCCAGTCATACCGCCTCCTCCTTCCCCGGACTAAGCTCAGCACCATGGGAGATCGGGCCTTCTGTTCTGCTGCCCCTCGTCTGTGGAATGCCCTCCCTGACCATCTGAGGGCTCCACAGACGACTGACACATTTAAAAAAGGACTTAAAACTTTCCTTTTTAGCAGAACCTATAACTGTAATTGACATTAATGCTTTTGGTCACGTTTTTGTATAGTTATTATTATTATTTATTTATTTATTTATTTTTTATTGATGCTTTTATCTGCTTTTGCCTTGTAGCACTTTGAGATTTGATCCAAATGTAAAGTGCATTATAAATTAAATGTATTATTATTATTATTATTATCTTTCAGGCATATTAGAAAAGAAAAAGCCACAGTTGCATTAGATGTTTTTTTGTTTGTTCTTGTTTTGTTTTTTTGTCAGATATAATTTATATTTATAGTGCAGTTTTGCAGAGGTATATGAGGTCGTTGAGGTTGGAAAAAGTTTATGATACTTTATGATTAGAGTGAAGGTTCAACGTGTAAAACATCAACTAAAGTTTTTTTGATAATTTTTCAGCACGTCCACATATTAATATGGGGGCTTTTTTTTAATCTTTCTCTTCCATGGGTATTGTTGAATTACATCTGCTCCCAGGATGGCATGTCCTGTTTTGCTTGTTAATTGTGTTTTGTCAAAGTACCGGAAGCTCTTTCACCAGGGAAAAGCTCACGAGCATCAGGACCACATCTCCTGTGGCTTAACTGGACATTTTGGTCAAAGATACCATCACCTTTGCAAATGCAGTAAGCTGTAAGAGAGGGAAATATGCTAACATTGACTCTCAACACTGCAGCTGGGAAATATTTCAGTATAATATACGCTCACTGTGTAACAAAATAGACCAAATTCCAGCTACTAGTTGGGAGAATCAGATACTTTAATTAATTCTCTGTTTTGTTATTCACGAAGCCTGGCTGATTCTTACCGGAGTCTTTCAACTGTTAAAGGCGGATTGTCACACAGCTTTCTGGCAATACAGATGGCATAAGATCATGTTGCTACACATGATCTTATGCCGTCAGTGCTGCGGGTGCAACAGAATAATTTAATAATTTATTTCAATTAATAATTTATACTTCCACTGTGGGTTCCCATCATTCATCTTGGTTGATGTTTACATTCTACTCCAGACCAATGAGCACGTTGTTACTATGCCTGTTTGCCAACCAGACGCACTTGATGATTGTCCTCGATGACTTTTATCATAGCACACCTTCTCGTATGGGATCATTTGAGTGGCAGTCAGGATAGGGGGTGGGCTCACATAGTAGAAACTGATTGTGCTTGATTAAGAGGGAGATGGGCTGGGACACAGGCCGACAGATAGAGAGAGAGAGGGCAACGCAGTAGGTGTAATGAGAATTTCACTGGCATTTTGTTATTTGTCTGTGTGCCTAAATGTCCAATAAATGAGCTGTCGTGTTGAATACAAGGAGCCAAATGCTAGAAAGCAGGCCGAAAGATAAACATTGGGTTGCCGTTGAAGCAGGTTAGCTGCCAAGCCCAACAAGAAAAGCCCGTAACTTCTTGAGGTTGCAGTGCCATGGCATTTGAACACAAGTAATCCCATCCATGATCTCCCAAAATACAGACAGTTTATTAGATGCCCAACCAGAGAGGAATTTTCTGGATCACTTTTACACTACAGTAAGCAATGTCTATAATGCTGTATTCCAAGACGCTCTTGGAATCTCTGACTGTGCCAGCACCTGACCCGTACCTCAGTACCTGATTCCTACCAACAGGAAGAAATTAAAGCTATCTCAACCAGTTGTGAGACGGACTACAACGTATCATCCACTCAGCGAAGAAGGTTATTAGTTGCTGACTGCCGTCTTTCCAGCACCCTGAGGTTGGCAAGAAAGATTGTAACAAACCCTTCCACGATGTGTCTGAAATGCTCCCCTCTGGTACAAGGGACTCAGGACCAGAACCTGAAATAGGACGCATAGCTGGAGGTGGCAGGGTTGAATATGTTAAGTTTTCTTTGGGAGGGATTAGCATGGGAAGGATTTGAATCAAACACATCAGAGGGATAACAAATAGACATCTTGGAGACAAAGTCAGAGAGGCCAGATTGAGGATACAAGGGATGGAGTTGCTAGGCAGGAGAAATAGGGGGCAACAAAAGAGGAGATTTCTGAATTTGGTGGGAGAGGACATACAACTTGTTTGTGTGACAGAGGAAGGTACAGAGAACAGGGGCCCCACTGGCGCCCGTCCTGTGTGGTCGCCTGTTGCAGCAGCCCCGCCCCTTGAGTATTTTTTTTTAGTTACTTGTCTTTTTTCGTTTACTTGTCTTTATACTTTTTTTTCTAAGTGTGCTTTTAAACACAACCCTCGAGACATGGAGAGAAGAGCCGCTGTTTTTGCGCTGTTCTGCCTGCTTTTCTCAAGTTTGTGTCCGTCTCCGGGGACTTCGTACTCAGCTACGCGCCTATAGTTTACAGTAGGGATCAGCTGTTAGCGCTACGTAGCACCGCGGTGATGCCGAGGAGAGGCCCGAGGTTTCCCCCGAACTGAAGAGGAGTAGAAGGGGGATATGCTACAGACCCGTCGTCCCATCCGTAGTCATGGGGAACGTGAGATCTCTCCCCAATAAGATGGACGAGTTAGCGGCGCTCACGTGGCACCAGCTTCATGGTGTTGACGGAAACATGGCTGACCACGCTGACTCCGGACGGCTACAAGCTAATGAGAGCGGACAGTACAGCGGGAAGCGGTAAGAGGAAAGGAGGAGGGCTGGCAGTGTTTGTGGATGATAGATGGTGTAAACCTGGGCACATCACTATTAAAGAGCAACACTGCTGTAAAGACATCGAGCTGTTAGACGTTAGCATGAGGCCGAACTATCTACCGCGGGAGTTCTCGCATGTTATCGCGATAGCAGCGTACATTCCCCCCTCTGCCAACGGCGACGCTGCCTTTGACGTCATCAACTCGGAGACTAGCAGGCTGCAGACACAGCACCCATAGGCTCTCCTCCTGATCTCTGGGGACTTCAACCATGCTCCCCCATCCTCCAGACTGCCCACTTTCACACAGTATGTCACATGCTGTACCAGAGACAACAGGACACGGGACTTGTTTTATGCCAACACCAAGGAAGCATACACCTCATCACACCTCCCTCCCCTGGGAAGATCAGACCACAATCTGGTTCGTCTCCAGCCAGTGTACAAACCCATCGTACACAGGCAACCAGCAGTGACCCGCACAGTGTGGAAATGGTCCCAAGAGACTGAAGAGGCTCTGAAGGACTGTTTTGACACAACTCTGTGGGAGGAGTTCTGTGACTCTCACGGGGAGGACATCGACAACCTTACAGATTCCATCACAGACTATATTAAATTCTGTTAGGAGAACACCGTACCCACCAAGACTGTACGGTGTTTCTCAAACAACAAACCCTGGATTAGTCCAGACATGAAGGTCCTACTGAAGGAGAAGAAGAGGACCTTTAGGTCAGGTAACAAGGAAGAGCTGAAGGTCGTGCAGAAGGAACTGTGGAGGAAGATCAGAGAGGGGAAAAACTCCTACAGGAAGAAGATGGAGGACCAGCTGCAGCAAAAAAAACACCAGTGGTGTTTGGAGAACCCTGAAAACCATCTCAGGCTGAGGAGTCTTTTGGAGTGCAGGGAGCACTCCTGAAGACTTTCTATGACTCTGAAGTGGCATCGGCCTTCTTTTATGGAGTGGTCTGCTGGGGCAGCAGCATCTACGCTGCTGACAGGAGGAAACTGGACAAACTGATCAGGAAGGCCAGTTCGGTCCTGGGATGTCCTCTGGACCTCTGGTCCTCTGGTGCAGGAGGGGGGATGCTCTTGCTGCTGTAACACTGCAATTTCCCCATTGTGGGACTAATAAAGGTTTATCTTATCTTATCTTATCTTATCTTAGGGCAAGATGGAAACAGATCATCAACTGTTGTGAACCCTATATGAAACACCTGAAAGAGGATACTAATGGCTTCATTCTATTTAGGGTTTTCCGATGTACATTTTTTATCAGAGCACAATGAATCCCTGGGTATGTTGAATAACTTTTGGTGCACAAAGTTTTTCGTGGTCACATGAGCTGGTTTGAGCCTTTAAAGAACTAAAAGCACATAAGGAGGGGAAAAAAACAGATTTGGCACTAACTATCTTCTGACCCGAAGCAGGCACCTTCTGTTTCCACACATACAGCCCAACTGGCTCTTGACAGCAGCTGTTCCAGCAAGTTGATCTGATTTGTATTTATCGTAAGTTCTCACAAGGTATTAAATCTTTAACACTTTCTGACTTAATAATTTTTTTCTTGCTTATTTCTTCGATTTTTTTTTTTTTTGTTTAATTTCATTAAAAGCAGAGACTTGATCCAGTACTTTGTCTTTGTTTAATATGACATCTGTGTCACTCTAATACACAGTCCATAGCTTAGATAGAGTTCTACCGTCCCTTCTCCTAAGCCTACCCAACTACTATTGAGGAGACACATTTGCAACTTTTTACACACTGACAAACAAATACTTCGCAACTCTCTTTTAGCCAGTGGCGTAAGATAGGGATATGTTTCATTGCTAGACCTTCATCAGGCAAAAGAATATGTTTACTCACAAACATTTAGAGGCTATATTTCACTTGCAGGATTTGAACTTAACTTTTATAGTTTTCAGAGAGCTTGTGCACTGACTAATCCAAACACTATTACAACCTTCTCCACTTATCTGGATGTAGAACCGCCACCAAGAGCACACTGGCTGGTGCACTGAGAGTTACTGGGATGATGTATTCCATACCCATTGCTGAGATGGGTAAGAAAACACAAAGATGCCATTAACAAAAAATGTGTTGTAACGAGTAAACTTTAAAAAATGCAAAATAAGGTACTGTATATTTTTCTGAGCAAAGGAAGAAATAAATCAATCGATTAAATAGGTAAACTAAGTCAAAATAGATGGAAATTCAAACAAATCAGAAGAACAACATGAATAAGCCACCAAGGAAAACAAAGTCATGAAGAGAACACATGGATTACTCTTGAGATTCAGCAGGAAAACACAGCTGAGCCTAACAGAGGAAAACACACTAACTGACAAAGGACAGCAGAGATGACCAGACTTGAATACACAGAGTAATGAGATACGGTTGCCAAGAAGGACAATAAGCAATGGGTGAGACAAGTAGACAATACTTGAAACTGCTGCCCTCGCGACCAGGACCCGTATAAGCAGAGGATAATGAAACAAAACAAAGTAGACAATAAGTGTGAAGGGAGACTATATCTTTGTCTGAAAAATAGTGTTTTTCGTGATAAATCTCCCCTTTGTGAGTAAAATATGAACTATCAGAGTAAAATATAATATACACGAGATGGATCCGCTCCCTCATATGCAAAACTAGAATTGGACTAAATCGGCCAAAGATTAAGAAATTAAGTCCCCAAAACGTTTGAAGATAAAGCATGCCCTTGTGTCAGAAATATGCTGATCTTTCCCAAAATCAATCCAGTTCTTCATCGCATTAATGTCTATGGGGGTATGAATTTTGACAATTATCCATGTAATGGTTTTTGAGTTACCATATTAAAACAAAGGATCTGCAGCGGTGGGTGAGGATTCCATAATCTTAACTTTAATCCCTGATTTTGGGAATATAACAACAGAGCCACATACATGGATGGAGAGAAAATGTAGAATAAGTTCAAACACAGTATACCGTATATAGGTAATGAAAGAGAAATATATCACAAGGAAAGAAACGGACAGAATGTGTAAAGCAAGATGTACAACATTAGGAATAAACTTTCAAATTAAAATGGGAAACAAACCCAGAACAATCACAATAAAGCTTCAAAGTAAACATCAAATGTCGCTATAATACAAGAATGGAACAAAAAAACTATTTGTGCTATGCTTATGCCTTAGAATTATGTCAGAGGCATTGCTATGTTTGAAAATATGAGGTATAGATTCAAAAACAAGCTGATTCAAGAATCTCAGAACAAGCTGGTTCCAGTTTGTCATCAGCCATTGATTTCTGTGCATCAATATGGCAGAGCACATCATCTGCAATCTTGCTTAAGAAATGATAGAGAGGTGATAAGATAAAGCATTGCTTCAATCAGCCCTTGGCAACAAAACTCTGACTGCTGAATAAACAGTCAACCAGATGCAAGTAAAATGATTGTCAAATAGAAAGCGTATTTCATATTTATTAGTGATGTAATTTGGATTAAAAAGCAATTTGTAATGGAATGCAGATAATAATAGTTGTATCAGTATTCCTTTTTTGTATAAAGGCAAGCGAATGACAAGGCCCTGATGCACCTGATCAGAGCCTTTGTTCCTGTTATAACATATGGTAGGAACATTTGTTTATAATGTCATATACATTACCATTAATACACTGTAGCAATAACAGTTAATTTCCAGTTGTTGTCCCCAGCCAGCCTACAAAGAATCATTTTTCTCTGGTCCGTTTCATATCCTTAAGTCAACTAAGTTGTTCTTTGGTTTTCGTCATCCAGGTAGCGGCAACTGTAGTGAAACCAACTGTGCAAAGATTAAATTGTGCAAAGATTGAACTGAACTGGATTATATGTTATAAGTATAACATATAATACTTGACAATCTTGATTTAGATTGACTTCCCACACGACCCAATCCAGTTTGATCTTTGCACAGTTTGCAACTTTAAAAACATTTTTTGCCACGTCAAACATTGGAACATTTTTACTTTCATTTTCCACCATCACTTTTCAAGCGTTTATGCCTGCAGGAATTAAAGAATTTGGAGGATCAATGTTCTGTTTTATTGGTAGTAATGGGCAGCTCCTATTTGATTACGATTATGGACCAAAATCTTCTTATTAGGGCTCTAAATCTACTTAGTTAGGTTTAAGCAACAATTGCATTAAGTGATCTTACAGAGGTTAACATAAAGAAATAATTTTGAACGGGTGAAAGGTGAATTACGGTTTCACAGGGGACACAAATATCCGGGTTAAGTGTCCTTTCTTTATTTAACCCATCCATCCACCAAACTAATATACTCCATATACAGATATTTATAGTTGTTATAGCATACTTATATTGTACTGTATTATATTGACATGTTTTTCTCTGTGGCACTAAGACTTTGTTTTTTCATATACCATTAATTGAGACCAGGCTTAATAAAAAGATCTGGATCGGTTAGTTACCGCTAAAAATATGATTTCTGAAACTTTTTTTGCCTTTATTGGACTATTGTCATTTGTTAGTTATGACTATTTATTTATTTGTTATGTACCTGAACAATACTTAAAAGAAGTTGGACACGTTTTTTATTGTGCGTTCTGTACGTTGTTGCTAGCAACAGTCTCTCTACATCAGCTGACTCTCACATTGTTTGGTGTTTGTTTATAAATTTCTCCTTGGGCTGCTTCCTGTTTATCTTTTAAAATCATCTGTAAAAGAGAAGAATTATGAGTTTGTCCCCAGAGTCAAAACCGAGTTTGGCTGCTCCCTCTCCCTGGAATAATTTACAGAAGCTACTGAAACTCTCAGAACTCGTTACTTTGGGGGAGTTTATATTCATCATGGGGGATCGTGAAAATATTGCGCTTTGTCAATGTAGTTATTTCTAAAATCCCAATGTAATCCTTTTGATTAATAATTTGTATTGGCTCATTGTATATCCTTTGTATTCGCTCATTTTAGCGTATGAAAGTTGTTCATCCATATCTAGGTATGTATTATATTGTGTCTATCTAATTCTTGTCCCAATTTTTGTGCTGCTCTCTTGGCCATGTCCCTCTTAGAAAAGTTGTTTTTTAATGTCAGTGAGGTTTTTACCTGGTTAAAAATAAATAACATGGTTGCAATGCAGCACTACAAAATTTAATAAGAAATGCATTGCCCTTGGTAGCATATTGACAACTTGTGACCTATTCAGAACTTGATTCCATAACAAGTTAACTTCATTGTCATTCATCAAATGGACCTCTTTTTGTCTCGCCTGTCTATGCAATCTTTCTTTTTTTCTTCAATCCTTTCTTCTTAAGGATTGTAATTCAAATTGGAAAGTTCATTATCATGAGAATAATCATAATCATTCAGAAAGTGAGCAATGGGCAAAGTGAAGATGAATACTTCAGCCATGAATATCAAATGATAGGTAATTAAGAATACATGAGGTTTATTACCATGGTACTTACACCTGAGCAGAGATCTCAAATACTGTCGAGGACATTACAGACAGAAAGAAGGAGAGGGACTGAGTCCGAGAGCAAATAGAACAGAGATGTGAATGATGGCTATTCTCTAAATCAGTCTTTTGGGCTGATACACTGACATTTGATTAAGTCTGACCTAGATCTGAGATGAAGTCCTACTCTCTTACATGCATTTCAGTGATTATTCCGACTTAATAAGGTTGTTGCTTTAGCTTAGGGCTGGATGTAGGATTTGAAAATGATGAAGAGTTGGTCTGATGCATGAAAAAAAAAAGTTTTATAATATTTAGAAATCGTTCATCCATCTCACACAAGGCACTCTTTATGTATAATATAGAAATCGTACGAATGAAATGAATCAAATTTTTCTGAGTAATTATAGATAATAAATTATAAAGAGCACTGAGAGAGGACAAATCTTTCTCCAACAATACCCTAGGTTAAGGTGAAATTCCTGCAGATTTCTTCATTAATATCTGAGTTATTGTCAGCCTAAATATTGACCACTCCAACAAACTTTCTGAGTATCTCTCAAATACTCTGTAACCGGTTGCCAATTGCGGCATGAAACTGAGCCCCCAGCTCCACCCATTTAGAAACATCAAAGGAATCAAAGGAACAAAAACAGCAATAGCCACTTTTTGACATTGCCACTACTCCAAACAGCTTATTACCTTCCGCCAAGGTTATGTTTTCACTCCTGTGCGCTTTTCTGTTTGTTTGTTTGTTAGTTTTTCTGTTTGTTTGTCTGGTGGTTTCTGAGCAGGATTACAGGAAAAACGATAAGATGGATTTCTATGAAATTTTATGCAGATGTAGATTTTGACAGAGTCTACAGGTGATTCAATCTTGTTGACATTATGATTTTCGTAGCGTTTAAAATTAAGGAAATAAAACAACAAGCCGTTTGGAATAGTAACATAACAATCTGGCTATTGCTTCTTCTGATCCTTCCTTTCCTCTGATCTTTCTTTGGGCTGGAGCTTGGGGTTCAGTTTCAACAGTTCCTTTGATGCATCTAAGTATGAAGCAGCTTGTATGATAGGCAGCTTCTCCAAATCTGCAGTCATGGTTTCTGCCGGGAAACAGTGAACTGTCCCTTTCAGTTTTGGGGAGAGTTGATGCCTACAGTTAAGTAGTTTAGGAAGCTTGGTGTCTTTTACTCGAATGATTGATAAATGGACTGGAAGATGGATAAAGTCTTGGATGGTTGTATCTGTCTTTTGTGGTGAAGAAAGAGTTGAGTCCTTAGTGAATTTACCGGTTCAATCACATTACAACCCTCACCATGGGCATGAGCTCTGGGTAGTGACAGAAAGAAAGAGTTCATGGATACATGGAAGGGGCTGAAATGACTTCGTTCTTAGAGCCGCTCGAGGCTGGAGGTAGATGAGAGGAGGGTCGTTGCTTTGTCGTGTCAAAAGGAGTCTGTTGTGGTGGTACAGGTATTTGACTTTGGAGGTTTTTTAAGCACGTCCAAACGAGAGGAGATCTGGGGTAGACCAAGGACTTGCTGAAGGGCCTGTGGATGCTCCAGGAACCCCAGCCGTCAGACAGAGTTGCAAGGATCATGATCGGGCAGAAATCAGATCAAATGTGACAGCGTACTCACGGTTTTACCTGATCCATGCTCCACACTCCACAGTGCATAGGATAGCAATCCTGCTTCAAGCATACTTCCTAAATACTTGATATTTTAAATATAATACTCAAAATATTGATGAAGAAAATACAACCAGGATTTACTTTCAGTCACAATAAATAAAAATACATAATCATTCACTTTTACCCTTAATAATTACTAAGTTACATACTTAAAAAAAATGTGTCATGTTTACAGCAGGCACTTTGTGTCAGACCATTTTGTTTACATTACTTTTAAATACAAAATATATAAAAATATATTCTGTGTATGTTTTGGTATTTCGGTCTTTATTTCATAAACAAATTCTGAAAAACAAAAAAGTCTGCAAAAGTTTATGGGCCATAAATTCTCAAGCATTGATCCAATTACATCAATATGTGCAAATGAGTGAAATCGAGGAGATCTATCTTGCATAAACCATATTTTACTCTAAAAGGTCACATTTTAACTACTACGGGGGCAGTTTTGTTTTTAACAGACACAATTCCAGAAATATTTGATGGATAGTTTTCAGATTTTATTACTACATAGACCTCAGTGCGATGAAGACCTGGATTGATTTTGGGAAAGGTTGGTTGTATATTTTTCTGACACTAGGGGGAGCTTTACCTCCAAAATGGTTAGGGCCATAATTTCTCAAAATTAATCCAACTTGGTGGCAGTGTTCCAAATTTGATGCATATACTCAAGAAGATATATATATTGTTTTATTTTTATATACTCATATTTTATCTATATCTTAATCATATAGTTCATATTTTACTCACAGCAGCCTCTTTTTAAATAAAAAATTCAGTTGAAATAACTTTTACACATTTAATTTAAGGGGTTCAATTCGGGGATTCCTTGTACAATGATGGAGATTGGGGACTTTTTTAAGGCTTATACCCTTACTGTCGGGGTTGACAGTGTATATCAAGTTACAACCTATAAGTCAAACATAATGGATCGGTATTACATACATAAAGTAATCCCGCTGAACATTGTCACTAACAGCAAGTAATCAGCTCATGTTATTTAGGAGGCTGCTCTCAAGTGTTCAGGACATAACTACTTAACCATATATTTGGCTCCCTAAATGTAGTAAATTAAGGGAGCTTGTTTTTTTCTTTTATGAGAACATACGGTGGAAATTACTTTCTAGGTCTACTTTACACTTGTGGATGTTGCTGTGCTTTTAGCCATCATCACATAGTGACCAATGCTATCTGTCCAAATGATCAAAATGAGATTGTAGCAAATTATCCAACTCAAAATGCAAAAGAGGAGTTTTTTTGTGGTGTGTGTGTGTGTGTATTTTTGTTGATGATGTTTTTTTCCGTCCAGTTTTTCCCGGCACTGACATCTAAGAGGGTTTAAAGTTGAAAAACTATCTATTTAATAGATTTTTAGCTCTGAAAAAAACTTGTTTTTCGGGAAATAGCTAACCCTAGTGAGTAAAATATAAACCACTAGATTAAAATCTGTAGTGTTTCAACAGGAAGCGCTTTTGGCGTAGAACCAATGCAATCTGATTTCCTAACTGGATCCGCTGAAGATCGTGTTAACAAATATTGTCATCAGCACTGCTAGTCACCAGGGCGGTGGTAACAATTTATCAATCAGATAATCCGATGTGGCGATATCTTTCCCCTGTTCTCTCGATCAGCAATACATACTGCTATTATATTTTGGGCTCGCATTCTCAAGTAGTTTTCATCTCTAAACAATAGACTCCAAATCAATAAAGGAAAATTATTTGTTTCATGGAAAGAGAAATTAATGCTATTTCATTTTGTGAAAGCCCAAATTGTTGGAGCCAGTTCTGCTTTTTTTCTTTCTTTTTTTTTAAATGAGGAGGCCTTTGTGGTAGCTTCATTTGAAAAGTCCAGGCAAGAAATCCCAAGAGCATACTGGGAGTATGTCCATTGAATTTTTGAGGCATCTCGCTGATATAACCTTGACATTAATGAAAGGTTTTACATTCTCAATTCTTATGAGGCTCAGCCTAATCTGTTATAGAGGGGACGGATTTCCCTCCTGGATCCTTCTGAAGTTTGACCCAAGTAATAACCTTTTCTGAAAGGGTTAGAAGGCTGCAGCAGCACACCCTTGCCGTGATATTCATGAGGTTTACCAAATACTCTCCACCGTTCACAGTGTCCACATTTGCCAACCCTCCAGAGAACAAAAGTCCAATTACTCCATGTGTATCTTGAATGAGTAAAAGGACATTTAATTGTGTTGTCTTTCACAATTATGTTGAAGTCATAGCCTTTAATTATGTGTCTGCCAATTAATTTATTCCTTTTTTTGTTTGAGTGGACAAAAGTAATAACTGTTACCTTGCAAAGTATGAGAAGTAATTAATCCTTCTTGATTTGACAAAATCCCATTTATTTTGCTCATTAGTTGGCTTTTTATTCTTCAAACAATTATGAAGCCAGTTAATTTTAGAAAATACAAGTACAGTCTTGCTGTTTTTGCAAACTCAGCACTTATTTTTTATCCTCTCAAAAAACTTATACCATATCTAATATATCCATTCTACGAAAAGCTTTGCTGACAGCAGGTCAGGGCTCAACTAAAACCATTTTAAAGGTTTCTCCTGGAGGGCTAATAAGTTGTCCGATCGAGTCCAGGTTTGGTGCATATGGCTCCACTCAAGGAGATCTATCGCATATATCATATTTTACTTTAAAATTTCATAATTTATTCACTGTGCGAGGAAAAATTGGCATGCTTTTGGGAAAGACGCGTTGAAAATTTCTGACACCTTAATGCAGCTTTATTTCCAATGCTTTTAGGGCCATGATTTGTTAATATTGATCGATCCGATATGGTCTCAAATTGGTGCTTATGAGTCCACTTGAGGGCATCACATCATGTTTTATTCTAATAGCTCATTAATAATTTAATCACTAGGGGGAGTTTTTTGCATGAAAAACACTCTTATTTTGACATAACTTCCAAATCTTAGGTCTAATTAATTTGATCTTTATTTTATATGTACAATTAATAATTTACTCGGGTTGATTTGTATGGTGCATAATCAACTCAAATATATCTTTTTCAGCAAAAGCTTCCTATAGAGAATTTTTTCTTTATTACGAAAAAATACTGTGGACATGTGTGATTACAAGGAGTTAAATCATAGGGATTGCTTGTACAACACAAGGGACAGGGACAGGGGATGACAGCATAGGCCCAGTTTAGATTTTTTATTTTTCAGTCATATTCTATTTCTGTTTGAGATCAATTTCTTTCTCTATGGATGTTTTCCCTCGATGTTGCTTATTTAGCTTCTCCAACCTCTAGAAATATGTTTCTCAAATTAAGTTATGTTGGTTACTTTATGGTAGTTCAGGAGGTATGTGAGATATTTATAGTTCATGTGTGATAACCAAAATATTTTTCCTTGGATAAGTTGAATAAAATTGCCAATATAAGACTTGTAAACAAAATGCAATTGCTGACTGCTTTAAGGGTACACTGTTTTTAATTTAGTTATTCCTAGCGGTTAGCATCCAGACTGAAGCCTCAATCATGTGAGGCAATATGATTCAGCAATTTATATTTGGAATGAGCATGCTCAAAGCTTTTTACATGTGAGCCAGCATTCACCCAATCACACAAACCTTCATACAGTGATAATAGAAACTGCCATGCAAGGCGTCAAGTGCTCATCAGGAGCGGTAACCATTCATCCATCATTCACACACCAATGGAACAGCCACTGTGAGCAACTTGGGGTTCAGTATTTTGCACAAGGACACTTCGACATGTGGACTGCAGTGCCAGGATCAGATCACCGACCTTCGGATAAGTGGACAACCGCTCTATCAACTGAGCCAACATCGTTGAAAACTGGTCCTCTTCAGGAAAGTGTCATTACACAACAAGTTAATATTTTTAGATAATTTTGTGAAAAAATATACCAATTCGCCAAGTCTAGATGTGTCAGGAAGTCACAAAAACCATATCAAACATGTAAACAAAACGTAAGCAAACTTAGTACTTGAATTTACTAATTTTTCAAAAGTAAAGTGATTCAATAGGATTCACCAATCCTATTGGTTTCTTCTTTCTACTGATTAAATAAGGCCCCAGGATCTCACAAAACAACCAAGCAAAAAAGGAGGTCCATGAAATGGAGGGCAGAGGTAGCAGCAGTATACCCTGAGAAGGAGATCCAGAGATATATCTACACTGCAGCCACGCTTTAAAATCTACGAACACTGGGGCCTATAGGTTTTCCGGGTAGGTAATCCATCCAGCTTCAGATTGTGCAAAAAAACAACAACATAATATCATCACAATGAGTTTCAGGGTATATCAATATTCTACAACAAATGCAAACACATTTATGTCACTTTCCTAGACCTCTCCCAAATTGAGTTTGCACCAATTCTGATTTGACTGGTGCAGGTAGGGGGTATCAACAGAGCCCTCTAGGGTATTCTGGTGTATCTTCTGATGTATCTTGTGGTGTCTTTCTTGTACAGCTGTCTTAGACTGTAATTGCACTTATTGAAACAATTTACTCTCAGATTTTTTCTTATAACAACTGACAACTGACATTCACTGACAGTGAATGTAAAGAATTCTTCATTATCGATCCTAAATGGAAATAGGTTTGCCAGCACTCTGAAGTGAAAAATAGACATCTGTTTGCCTTCTTCTGTGCTTTAATGTTTGTTGGTTTATGTGGAAACTGGAGTCTCATTAACAGGCGGACTGAAAGCATGATGGTTGCTGACATAGATCAAATATTATTCTTAATTTTCTCTAAGTCTGCTCTTTATCTGTTTGAAAAAAGGGATGCTGAAAAGTGGGTCCGCGCATTTGTCTCCTCCGGACTGGATTATTGTAACGCACTTTTCATCGGGATCCCTTATAAAAGTCTTCAAAGACTAGATTATGTTCAAGACAGTGCTGCAAGGATCCTGATGAGAGTGCGTAAACATGAACATATCGCACCCGTTCTTCATTCACGTCACTGGCTTCTCGTCTCTACCAGAATAGAATGTAAGGTCTCCCTCCTCACTCACCAGTGCATCTGTGAGCGCAGAACTACTCACCCCCCTGACCTCAACACCATTCCTCCGTTTTTCTCATTCAAACCGCCTCCTCCTGCCCCAGACTGAGCTCAACACCATGGGTGTTCGGGCCTTCTGTTCTGCTTCCCCTCGTCTGTGTAATGCCCTCCCTGACCATCTGAGGGCTCCACAGACGACTGAGACTTTTAAAAAAGGACTTGAAACTTTCCTTTTTAGCAGAACCTATGGCTTTTATTTAACATAGCTGCTCTTTGTTCATGGTAATTATGCTATTAGCACATAATTAAATGCTAATAATAATAATAATATATATATATATTTTTTTTATTGATGCTTTTATGATTTATCTGCTTTTTACCTTGTAGCACTTTGAGATTTGATCCACATTTACAGTGCGTTATTAATAAAATGTACTATTATTAATATTATAATTAATAGTATTGGACACCTGAATTGAAAGCTTTGTGGTATTAGGAGTCTCTCTGGCTCCACTGTTCTGCTGGTGCTTTCGTTAGCAGCTTGTCATGGTCCAATTGCAAATGTCACAGAAATGGGGAATGAAGCTAACAAATTATACCTGCAGAAAAAAAAAGAACTATAAAAACTTAACACTTAATACTGAAATAAAAAAAATTTACAAAGAAGAAAAACATCGGGCAAATCATAAAAGTTTTCGAAAAAATTTAGACATGTGGCTTAAGCCTATCCTAGCTTAAAATAGGAAAGAGAGATACACCCTGGACAAGTCCATCACAGAGCCACCATGTAGAAACAAACATGGAGACAATAACATGATGCAGAAACAAACAACCGAACAACCATTCACAGTCACCCTCATACCTTAATGCAAATTCAAAGTCAATACTTTACTTAATGTATATTAAATGTTTTTCAACTGTAAAACAAAGCCAAAGTTAAAGTAGGACACCCTTGCAAACACTGGAAAAACAAGTCCTGGAACCCTTCTTGCTGTGTGGCACCCATTGTGCTGGTGCTGCCTTGCTTTAGATCTATGTCTTGTAAATTGGGGCTCTTGTACCCCTAAGGGTACTGCAGGGTGTTTGTGTGGTTCTGCTAGTAAGGAAAGTATGAACTATTTAAGTATAACAAAATGTAAGACAAACAACAAGATTGATCTCCTTGAGATGACTCATATGCATCAAATTTTGACTAAATTGGACCAACGTTTACAAAATTATGGACTAGAAACTAGATTAAGCTCCTCTAGGGTCCAAAATATATACCTGAAATTTCCGTAAATCACCCTAATTCTTCCTCACACTAATTTCGATGGGATTATACAATTTGACAATGATCCATGCAATGGTTTTTGAGTTCTGCCCGTAAAACAGTGTTTTTTTGTTTTAAAAAAAAAAGAATAAAAAAAAAAAAAAAGAAGCTCCCCGAGTAAGGGAGTACAATATGAACTATTAGTGTAAAATATTATATTTACAAGATAGATCTCCTTGATTTGATTCATATGCATCAAATTTTGTCTAAATTGGTACAACGTTTACAAAAATTAACGCTTGAAAACTTTAGAGATAAAGCTCCCCCTTGTGCTGGAAACACATTTATTTTTTTATAACAATAACACTTTTTTGTTTATCAGAGGCTACATAGTAAATATTCAAAAAAAGTTGTGAAAAACCTATTTTTTCCTCAACCTGCCAAACCTACGTCATTTTTTGCCTGGTCGGACTGCTCGCCTGTGTACCAATGTTTGGCAAGTAAAGAATAATATATTTAGGATTTTCAAAATCTGAATGTGTTAAAATAAAGTCAACAGACTACCATTTCCAGTGCTACTGAAAAATTCTAGTGTACTCTCACAGATGTACGTTATTACCTGTCAAAGGATACCATCTTCAAGGAAGCATAAATAGAATATAGCAACTGACTGTGAAATGAGTTCGTACATAGGTTACATGCTGGACAGGGTAATGTATATTTCCTTTTTCAAAACAATTTATAAGACAGGGTTGTGGACCCAGAATGTGGGCCATTGTTGTTGGCCATGGAAAACCTTGGATTTCTAGGGAATCCCACTTGCCAGCCCAGGATCTATGTGGCTAACTTGTGACAGCTCGAGTGCAAATGCAAACATGTGTAGTGTGCAGGTCTGAAAGAACACTATAATCCATCCTTGTGCACGCAACACCCCCCATAACCTCTTTTCATCTCTCTCTGTGTTTGCATCTCTCTAGGGAGCCTTTATACCATGCTGCTTCACACAAGTATAATTGTGATGGAGAGCTGGCATTGTACTTCTCTGTGGGGGAATCATGTGCTTCCCAACATGCATTCTGTATTTTGTCTTATTCAGAAGCATACGGACCACTCTAAATGAGTTTAGTTCTTCGCATTAGTACAGAGTATGCTTCTTATCATTTCACACGTGCTGCCTGTAAAAAAAGAATACAAACAAGGAGCATCCAGAGTTGCATATCTGCCTGTCTTTGCCTGAATAATACAGTCCCTGATATGGTGATTCTG
This sequence comes from Lophius americanus, assembly GCA_037951165.1. Classification (NCBI taxonomy): domain Eukaryota; kingdom Metazoa; phylum Chordata; class Actinopteri; order Lophiiformes; family Lophiidae; genus Lophius; species Lophius americanus. The sequence continues at coordinate 3,971,807 of JBBDHG010000014.1, forward strand.
GTTTTGCTGGCCAACCAAGAGTTGGCTGTTCCCCCATAAAATCTAAGTATTATTTATGTAGGTTTTTTAGCCCCCGTCTTTTATCCTCATTCTCTTCTCTCCCTGTCACTTCACCTGCTTGGCTTTCTCTCTGATGAATTTCAATTATGCCAAGGTCACCTTTCATTCTTGTGAGCTCTCTGCTGCTTTATTGGAACTGGCAGTAATTCCACACTATCATGGCAATGCTTATCAACGGTATCTTCCTCCTGAAAAACAAAACAGGCAGAAAAAAAAGAGAGACAGTTGGTTGAAAAGTTATATAATCTAATTTTGGTGGGCAGAATTGGCATGTCTAGTCCTGGCACTCGAGGCGATATAACTTGTATACATCATATTTTACTCTAGTTGTTCATATTTTACTCACTAGAGGAACTTTTTTTTAAAATAAAAAGCACATTTTCTGGATACAGTTCAAAAAGTATCTGATGGATAATTTTCCAGTTTATACCCTGATAGACCTTAGTGCGAGGAAGAACTGGATTGAATTTGGGGAAGGTCAGTTTCATAAATCTGACACCAGGGGGAACGTTAGTTTGAAAAGTTTCCGGCCTGGAATTTCTCAATATTTTCCAAATTTTGGGTATATGAATGGACTGGATCTATATTTTAAGAGAATTTTTTATTCCTAAGACATCATTACAGAAACCACAAAAATGTGAAAACACTCAGTGAAACTTGCTTAATATACCTGAAAGTTATTTGGAACTGTTTGTCTTCCAGGCGGACGACCACAAGTCGATCCGGTCATATGGCCAGGCATCCATCTTCCTCGATAAGCTGATCATACTATTCTGGAATCAAATATAGTTGTTATAGCTCAAATTCCCCAATCCAATATATATACTAATAATAATTATTGTTATTTCTTAGGAAAATGTTTAATATCAATTGGAGTCTAATGGTGCCATTTTTTAGAACAAAAATGTAGGATCCCATTCACAATCCGACCATCTTGTCATTTCTAGAACTATTGCAGATGTCTGTAATCAGCTTCAGTAGCAGCTAGGAACCTGGGAGAATGCGTTGCGACACTTCTGGCGTTCTGGGTAACGTGTGTAAGACCATTTTTGCTTCCATAAAAATCAACTGTAGAGATAAAAAAAATTTCCACCACAGGATGTAGCAAGAAATCCAAGTATGTTGAAATTAGTATAAAAAGATAGATACTTGGTTGAAACACACAGTCAGATCTAAACCCATTTATTGTGCTTAGATTTCTGAACTCAGAAAAATCAGGAGAAGACTAGAGAGTAATATGCATAACTCCAACATGTAGTTTATTGTGTATGCAAATCATGAACTGGATGACCTAACAGTATAAGTAGATGCCCTTGTGATTAAGGGTTGTTGGTTCAAATCTCAGATGGAAGGTGTGTGTCCCAATACAGAAAATATTAAATTCAATATACACTGACTGGTGCCACAATTGGTCACAACATTTTGATTAGTCTAAGTCCAAAGCAGGTAAACTGTAACAGCAGGCCTTTGATGGCTCTTTGATGGCTCCTAACAGCAGGCCTTTGATGGCTCTTCGAAATAAGTTAACAAGCGATGGACCATTTACTTCTCTAAAGTTTTTTATTTGTCTGTTGTCTATTGCCCGGATATCCATCCAAAGTCGTCTTTCTTTCAAAGGCTTCAGATCCTCACAGAAATCCATGTATTAATATTTGTGGTTCTAATCCCATCATTGCTGTGATATTTTGACATGTTAAATTCCTTTGAAATGTGTTTCACTTGAGATCTAACAATTTTTTTGAAGTATATTTTTTAAGACAGGTCAAATAGCAATACACTGCATATATAGTAATTTACTTAAGATAATTATAATAACTAATCAATTCATTATCTCGCCTTTCATTCACTCAAGTCTCTTTGGGCTTTTTGGGGAATGCGCTGTTTAATCTGCCGTATGTCGCAGAAGTTTATGCAAGGTACTCCATGGAGTTTGGGGGATAACATTAGGAGTGGGAGGCGTAAAAAAGGCATATATTTACGGTTGAGTGGTGTAATCTTCATGAAATACCGGTAAATAGGGAGAGGAAGCCTAGTGGAGCTGTAGATTAATGCTGCTATCAAATGGCCTGGGACAAAAAAGGGGATGGCTAATGAGCTGGAAAAGGCAGTGCTGTTCACCGGGATAAATGATAACATAGCACCGTCTCCCCACTGGCTGCCGCACTGCCATGTTCACACATTCTGATGTCGCTAACAGCGATGCAAGACAAATATTTCAAACGTCATTTAAGCTAAACCCTCAATGATGGTACAATGGATTTATCAAAGGGTGATTTCAGTAGCACACTATTTTTCCCTAATTTCACTCACTCCCATTTGTCAAATATCCTTGGATGCCCATTTCGGAAATGTAATTTACTTATTTTTTATAAAAAAAATAGTTGTCAGATTTGTTTATTTTTCTGTTCCTCCAAGTCTATCCCTTCTTCAGTCAGTTTCACTTCATTTCTGACAGTCCCTGTCCCTTTATCTCTCCTTATATACCTCCCACCAATATCATGATGAAAAACAGAATCCTATTCCATGTCAATTGCTTTCATCTGGTATAATCTCAGGCGTTCTTGTAACCTCCCATGGATGTCGCCTAGGTGACAGGGAGACCAAGATGAACTCTTGGGCTTAGATACATTTCTTGGTCTGGCCTACTGTATCAATTTTTGTGCTACTTCCTTGCAGACCCTTTTGCAGGCATTGTTTCACGTTTTATTTTGGCATGTGTTAGAGCTAGGTTAAGGTTTCAGCAGATTTCTACACTGAAAGTGTTTGGCCAATTGGATGAAATATCAAGCTAGGAGAGTAGAGGCCTTTCATTGAAGGTCAAAAAAGGGGGGAAGGTTTGGGTGGGGGGGTCATTTCTTGTGTAATTTCATATAAGTGAGTGGTCTCATAGTGACTTTGCTTGTATGCTGAAATCTTACATTTACAAGTGAAATATTCAAGGACTCTTTATTGCCTCATAATCGGTCAAATTATGTAAAACCTGCAACCTCAAAAAGGCAAAGAAAACAATACAGGAAACACTGTCTTTATTTTGTATGCAGCCAATACACAAGCATGCTTCAACCTATTCCGGATTCGACATATTTATCTTACTTGAACCAACTGACAGCCATTTCATTTTACACACCGTCAAGAAAACGTATAATAAAACTGAATAATAAAATGTGGAAGGGTAGACGAAGCAATGGGGAACAAGAGCGTGTGCTGGAGAAGAGGCTGCAGTAAATCTCCCAGTGATGCTGTGAGAACGGTCGGGTAAATAAATAAATTGTTATGTATGACCAAGTGCACAGACAGGGCTCTGGGGCTACTAGCTGGTCCACTTGCAATGAACTCAGACAAGTGAATAAATCAGCACACAATTAGGCCCTGTGATTTCATTTATGATACCTACAAGCGAACCAGTGGCAGATTCTGGCAGATGTCATTTCTAGGCAATTGATTTTGCTGCTATCCTGAGGCCCAAGCAGTCATGGCCCCTCTATTCGGAATTACAAATGGATAGCAAACATGAGCCAAATGGCTATCCAGGCTATTTCTGCATGATTGGAGAAGAATAATGTGATACCACACCAAATGGCAGTAGAGGAACAAACACGTGAATAGGCACGCATCAGTGTAAGCCTTAAACATACTATAAGCACATACATGTAAGAAATTTACCTGTGGCCTATAAAATCTTGTGCAGTTAAATAGTCCTGTGTACTTTAAACAGGCCTGTTAAAACGGCTTGTCTGACGGCTTGGAATGCAAATTGGCATACTAAAAATATCCCCGTCAAGTAAGGGATATTAATAATAATACTTATATTAGTATTTCCTTTATTTATCAGGTTACACAGTACACTCATACAGCACAACGTTGTGAAATTTATCTCTGCATTTAACCCATCCCTGAGGGAGCAGTAGGTCCCCTGGGAAGTGCCCGAGGAGCTGAGGTGTCATGGTCTTGCTCATGGACCCATGGCTTGTTAGGGGCTGGGCTTCCATGTTGAGGGAGCCACTGAAGTAAAGCCACCCCAATTAACAGTTGCCATCACTGCTACTGCTGAAGATAACTACTCCATGGATTATGCTCAATTTGTATACTTTCATGTACCTTAGTGAAGGCAAAAACTGGATTGATTGGAGGGATCTTTCAAAACATAATTTCCCAACCGTATTAGATTTTAGACCGATTTAGTCCAAATTCTTTGCATAGGAATCGCCTCAAAGATATCTATCTTCTATGCACCATATTTGACTCTATAAGTTAATATTTTACTCAAGAGAGGTATTTTTACGGAAACAATGGGCCTCATTCACCAATACCTTCCTATGAGTATTTTATCAAAATTTGTTCTTACTAAGGCTGCTAAAGAAATTCTACATCAGATTCAACGAGCCTTCTTAAACCTACAAACTGTTCACACTTGTGTTCTTAAGTCAATGAATCCCATTCTACACATAAGCTGGAACCACATGCCTTTGATCTTAATAAGAATAGGTAAACACCCCACTAATGACCATACAAGGGCTTTAGATTACAGGGTGCAAACTACAGCCAGAGAAATCAAGACAAATGAAAAAAATCAAGACAAATGAAAAAAATCCAAAAATGAAAGTTAAAGTAAATGCAGCACAGAGCTCCAATCCAATCAGGATGCGGTGACAGCAGGCTAAACAGCCTCACCGGACCGCCTGTCCATCTCCTGGTCCATTTTTCCATCAGTCGAGAACAAGTCACAAAGATGCTAGAATGTTGCCTCCCAGCAATAATTTTGCATGTTCTCCCCATGCCTGTAAGTACTTGTGCTGCGGCTTCTTCCCAAAGTCCAAAAGTATGCAATGTGAGTTGGTCTTTTGGTATTAAGTTAGCGCAAATTTTTGTTTGTCTCTATTAGATGTGATGAACTGGTTGCTTTTCCAGTGTGTGCCCCATCTCTTGCCCAATGTCATCTCGGATAGGTTCCAACCCTGGCCACTAAATTATTCTCAATTATGACTAATGTCAAAAGTTGTTTTTTTGGGGACATTAACAGTGTCCGACAGGGGCAAACACACTGCAAACATCAATTTGACAACATGTGCGCGATGCCAATTAGGAAAACATCTTCATCAAGTTGACAACACACATGCACGCAGCGAATACAGAAAACGTTTCATCAATTTCACAACACACAGACGCTGCAGGAGCCAAAACACAACACAACACAATAAGCTGTAGTATCTTTACTTAACTTCCGGGTCATGCAGTCATGTGACTAATTATTAGAGTAATAATAATTATAATAATAATAATAATAATAATAATAATAATAATAATAATAATAATAATAATAATAATAATATCATCTCACCTCTCATCTAACTCGTCATAGGCCTCTCATTTAGCCTTCTGTCAAACTCTTTGTATCTCTGCCAATTTTCTGTCTTGCGTCGTCCCAATTTTTCTTCACCAATAGTTCCCTACATATACTCTCCTGACGTTCTTCAATCCCGCACCATATTTTTTAAAATTTCTTTCCACTGTCCAGATGACACACAAGGAACCTTCCTACCTGTCTCCTTCATCGCTTTTTATATAGTTTTCTAGTCAGTCCTTCACTGACACCCAGAGCACGTCTCTTATACATTTACGAGTGGAGGACTATTAGAGCTTAGTTGCTCATCATTTTTATTGAAATACTTATTCACAACAGTCTGTTTGATCCTTTTCGCGAAATCTACCACCATCTGTCCTTCCACTTTTCTTTCTTTAACACCATACCAGCCCACCAACTCCTCATCTTCTCTGTTCTCTTCACCAACATGCCCACTGAAGTCCTTTTCCACCACCACTATCCACCCCTAGGAATACCAGTCCCATGTAATAGTGGAGAGATTATTGTGTGGATGACATGTAAAGGAAAAAATCAAATCATAAATAGAATGGGTAGCCTGGATCACCATAATTTCAACATGGACCAAAACCATGATGATGTATTTCTTGTGGGGCATAGCTCTGCGTTCTTTCAACCTGGTTACGCTACAAAATCTATAGTTATATTGTATATGTGACTTCAAAACTGATGGAGTCTTTTACCTTCACTGTGAAGAACTCTATATCACTGTGCAACATCGACCCTGGACGTTCCCATTGGTTTTCCTGAAATAGTCCCAAGAATATGTGTGGATGAGGAAAATTTTTTCCAGCAATACTGCAAGGTCTCTTAATTTGCTCACAACAATTGTCCGACATTGATTCTAGAAGCTGTGGTGATCAAACTCCCATCTAACCGTGGCAGGAGGCTCAAAACTCACCATTAGAAGTGTATCATCTGCAAGGGAATCTCAGGCTTATTTGTTAGAACAGAATTAGATTTCAAACTGTGTGGGAATAAATATCATTCTCTTCCCAGCAAGACTCTGATTGATGTCCATGAGATACAGCAACCTTTAATGGAAGCTTATTGTTGGTGCCTTACAAGGATTCTATGTAAAACTGCTGTTTGCTCACAATCAGCATTGTGTTAATAAAAGTGGCTGAATATTAACTTATCTTTGGATGTCACTTTCCATACAAAGTCGAGTGGATTCTTCTTGGCAAATAAGCCCCCCTCTATCCCTGCACACAATCCTTCAATGTATACTCAGGAGGGGACTGAACAAAGACACTGATGCTCTTATTTAAAGATTACTAATAAACTTGTTTTATTAGGCCTTTTTTTTAAGGTGACAAAATTTATCGGGGGAGGAATTGTTAAGGGTTTCTCTATAGTGGTAACAAGGCATTAAACTCCATTCACTCATACACAGCAGCACACCAAACAAGCACAAAAATGATTATTACTTTGTGATAGATTTACTCCTTCAATATTTGTGGCATGTAGAACAGGATTGACCGAACCTTCGGGAAAACTATTTCATTCAGTGATGGCATGTGTCCAATTATTAGGTCCTCCACACAACCTGAAATGATTGCCAGTCCACCCATGTTTCATCATAAACAAGCTACACCAATACTTAGAGAATGATCAATGCTCTTCCCCTAAAGAACAATAATACATCACATTGTTGGTTACATTCTGATCTCTGAGGCACGGCACTGAAGTTTGGCCTCCGTGTCCACATATATGATCTAGCATACAGTAAACACTGTATACTGACTGAAGCAAGACAGTCTGAAATCAGATTTATGTCAATTGTAGATCAATAAAAGAGCAGTCATTATATTGTGTCACAGACACACTGCATCCTATTGACAATCAAAATAATTTAAGGACGCATATAGGTCAGAACGAATCAAATTTTATTCTCTTGTCTCATTATAGTATACTCTTGGCTCATCAACAAAGGACTGAATACTTGTTTAATTGTTCACTACCCCCATTAGGTCCACATAATGTCTACTAATTATGTTTGCTCATATATAAGCCTTAATTATGCTGGAAGTTGATAATTAGCTGGGCTAAAATTGGTGCTTTTTTTTTATTCACTATCAAACCTGGCAGTAATAAGAGATATTCTCATCTCAAAGGATAGCACAGGATTTTCCATGTATGAACATTTTTATGTGCCGTAAACCTTAGTAACAGTGGTGTTTTTGAACAGAATGGATGCAGTACTGTAAGACAACTCATGTGATATGCCATGCTGCTGTATTACTAATTGCTTTAAGGTCCCTAAGGTCAAAATCACATTCGGCAAATGTATTTTGGTCTCGATTGACCACATCTTTATCTGGTCAGACTGCATTCATCACACTTACGGCTTCAAAAAGTTTGATAAGCCAGATTCGAAGTATCTTTTTACAAAGTTTTTCACATCTCTCATGCTATAACTGCCTAATGTCCATAAAAGTTGTATTGCCTTGTTCATAGATAAAACACAATGCACCCATCTTAAGTCATTTAGTTTAATAAACAACTGCTTGTTCAAGATACATGTTTTGTTGAAGATACATCAGTTACAGGTCTCAGTACATTCAGACTGAAAAACCGCAATATGGTATGAGGGTGTGTGCTTAAGGAAAAAAGGTGACTGTAGCATGAGTATAGTGATTGACTGCAATAACTGTGATCTTGTGATTGCAGAATAACGTTTTTGTTGCGCAGGTAAGACCAAATATTCAGGTATGTGTTCTGGAAGATTTCGATTCCTCCTCTGGGAACACCAACTGAGTGAAATGATGCACATCATTTCACTGTCATCTATAATGCATTTACAGAATAAAATTAAATATACAGTTGAGGATCTAATCGAGTGAGTATGCAAACCAACACACAAATACGAAAAAAAACACATCCTAGCTGCAACACCTGCTGCTACGGCACACACATTCAAATATATCTTGCTCAATTGGATTAACACCGAAACCATCATATATGCAATACACAATTTAAAAGAAAAGAAAGAAAGGGTTTCCCAGGGTCAGCACCCCTGCAACAGGCTGGTTTGTTGGCCAATGATGAAATGGCGTTCATTATAGGAGGAGGTGTGTGAGTGTAATGACGTGGGGGAGAAAGAAGAGATTACACAGACATGGTTAGAAGGAGAAGCATATATGATACGAATACCAGCAGACAACACTAGTACATGAAATCACAACAAATGTCAACCAGTGGCCACATAATCAGATTCCATCAGCAGTTGAAATTGTAACACAGAGAAGCTCCAATACAAGTAGGCCTAGTCCGTCAATCACATAAAGCAGAGTCTCTGCAAATAAGCAAAGTTCATATAATTTAAGCAAATAACCACAGAAAATCTACAGGAATAGGCTATTTATTGTTGTACAGGATTTTGAAATACTGCATTTCAAAAAAATGAATATATATAAAATTTAATTTAAAGCAGAATCCAACCATGAATCTATAATCCAAGCATGTTTGGACCGTTCCATGACCTTATCAGTCATTTATCATGACTTTCATGACAGTTCTGTTCTTTCCTCCTCTCTACCTATCCAGTCTGCTTACTTTCAGTTTGAGGTCTCCCAGCCTCTAAGATGTTTCCCAGAAATCTCACAGCAGGAGGTTGAGGTTATCATCAGGACAATGAAATCCTCCACCTGCGCCCTCGACCCCTTTCCTACAGCCCTGGTGAAAACTAACATCTCTTCCATCAGTCCCCTGATCACCGATGTTATAAATCAATCCCTCCAGGCCGGCTTTGTTCCATCTGCCCTAAAAGCCGCCATAATCAGACCACTCCTCAAAAAACCTACTCTCGATCCAGAACTTTTTGCTAATTACAGGCCCATTTCCAAACTCCCATTCCTCTCCAAAGTTCTGGAAAAAGTAGTTGCTGCCCACCTCCAGGACCACCTCAAATACAACAACCTCTTTGAAACCTTTCAGTCTGGTTTCCGCTCCGCCCACAGCACAGAAACAGCTCTGCTTAGAGTCACAAATGACCTACGGATGGCAGCAGATGCTGGTTCACCTTCCCTCCTGATTCTCCTTGATTTATCTGCTGCCTTCGACACAGTTGACCATGGAATACTCCTGCACCGCCTACATCACACCACTGGACTCACTGCCACCGCCCTAAACTGGTTTCAATCCTACCTCACTGACAGAACAGAATACGTTTCCCTTGGAAGTTCAAAGTCCCGGACACACACCGTCACCTGTGGAGTCCCCCAGGGATCAGTCCTTGGCCCCATTCTCTTCATACTATACATGCTCCCCCTTGGCCGTGTCATCAGTCGATATGGACTCTCATTCCATTGTTACGCTGATGACACGCAAATCTACATAAAAACTGACACATGTTCCTCCTCAGCCTCTCCATCCTCATCTTCATCATCTCCCCTGTCAACTCTCCGCACTTGTCTGGAGGAGATAAAGGTGTGGATGAAAAACAACTTTCTCCAGTTGAACAGCTCCAAAACCGAAGCTATTTTAATTGGCACCCCTCATCAGACCCAGTCTTCCTCCATAACCAGTATTACCTTCTCTGGTCACGACATTCCCCTCTCTTCATCAGTCACCAACCTCGGCGTGAGATTCGACCCTCAACTCACTTTTGAATCCCACATCAAACACATCTGCAAGATCTCCTTTCACCATCTCCGAAATATTTCCAAACTCCGTTCGTCACTAACCTTGAGTGATGCTGAAAAGCTAGTTCACGCATTCGTTTCCTCCCGACTGGATTACTGTAACTCACTTCTAATCGGGATCCCTGATAAAAGTCTTCAAAGACTGCAGTATGTTCAAAACAGTGCTGCAAGGATCCTGATGAGAGTTCGTAAACACGAACACATCACCCCTGTTCTTCATTCCCTTCATTGGCTTCCCATCTCCACCAGGATTGATTATAAGATCTCTCTCCTCACTCACCAGTGCATCCATGGTAACGCACCCCCCTACCTGAAAGAACTACTCACCCCACTGACCTCGACACGATCCCTCCGTTCTACCCAGTCATACCGCCTCCTCCTTCCCCGGACTAAGCTCAGCACCATGGGAGATCGGGCCTTCTGTTCTGCTGCCCCTCGTCTGTGGAATGCCCTCCCTGACCATCTGAGGGCTCCACAGACGACTGACACATTTAAAAAAGGACTTAAAACTTTCCTTTTTAGCAGAACCTATAACTGTAATTAACATTAATGCTTTTGGTCACGTTTTTGTATAGTTATTATTATTATTTATTTATTTATTTTTTATTGATGCTTTTATCTGCTTTTGCCTTGTAGCACTTTGAGATTTGATCCAAATGTAAAGTGCATTATAAATTAAATGTATTATTATTATTATTATTAGTTATCTGTTGCCCCTGTTGGGACTTATTGTTTCTGGTATCAATCTAACATCAAAGCTTATCAATATAAGTACATATTAATGTAGTATATCATCTTCGAATTCAAACAATTACACATTTCTTCCATTATTATACCATTACAAGGTCCGGCAAAATAATGCATGCATGATGATTAGTTAAAACAAAACGATGGCAAAAGAAACTGATGATCCTTGACCACATGCTTCAATGGGCAAATTACATCCGCTGTAGTTTTGCTTGGCCCAGTAAAGGGAAAATGTAAATTTAAATATAACTGTGATAAGGATTTTTTGATTTGTCCATTTTCCACAGTAAGACATTTTTGTACCATATTTTATCAAGACCAAGCACCAAGCATTCTGATTACTGAGCAGCGAGGTCGGTAGTCAGACAGCATTGGATTCAACTGTCGGAGCCTGGCTCATAACGCAACACTCAAACAAGCACACAGACATGAATTGAGTAGAGCCAGGATTTCCAAATAAATTTGATGCTTAGGAGTTGAAATTTATATTAATTCTCAATCATTATAGTCAATGAGTAAAAACATTTTGAGTGATGATGAACACTATCGCCCTTGAGTTTAAGGTGAGCTAGCATTCTACTGTTTGGAGTAGAATGTTTACCTTTAGTTCTTGCTGAAAAATAGACTGCCACTGTTGGCCATTTCCTCATTCATACTTTTTTCCTTTGTTTTCTCACTTCAAAGTGAAACTTAGTGATATGGCAACTTTAGCTATTTTTTTACGGACATCACTGGTACTTGAGAAATCATTGTATTTAACAAATCACCATGCACTGCTGCCCTAGGCCCAACACGTGTAATGAACGTTGTGATGTCCCGAGAAGTCACGGATATAATTAAGAAGATAACACAAAAACTAATTTATGGATCATTTTCAAATTTTATACCCTCATATAGCTTAGTGTGAAGAGGCCCTCCATTGATTTTGGGTAAGGTTTTTTGCATATTTCGACTTTTGTGGGAGTTTTGTCTCCAAAAGTTTCCAAGTCGTAATTTCCCAACAATTGCTCTAGGTTTTTATTTGGTGTACTTGCACCAACTCAGAGATCTATATGTCATACTGGCACATTGTAATCTCTCTTGTTCTATTACTGAGCTCAGAAAAAAATGGTTCACTGTTGAGTCTCTTTGAAATGAGTCATTGGATTGTTAGAGATTATTAATGAGACACATTTCATTTGGGAAGTTCAATCAGGGGAATAGCTTGTGGATTGCAGGCTTTATGGGGATATACCTTTGCTGTCAGCGTATGCGTAGTTTTTAATCTTGTATTGTGCGCCTGTTTGAGATTGGAGATGTTATCAATCTTAATATATTTGTGATGAAACACGATTATTTATGAATCAATACATGATTTTGTATTGATTCATTGATAAACGTGATGATTGATTCACTTATAAAGGAAAATCCATTTTGATTTAAATATTTTTAAATGCTTTCAACTGTGCTGTGAGAGATTTAATTTAGATGAATTTATCCCAAAGCATGAATTTGGACACATCCCTTTTAGTCACTTGAGAGCCACAATTATTACATCTTTTATTAACATTTTACAATGCATTACAATTTTTTGGACTTTATAATTCTTCCATTTTCTTTTACTGTTCTTTCTTCCTGTTTTTTTTTCCAAATATGTTTTATGATTTATTACAAAATCAGAAAAAAGTTATTCTTTGGCTCAATTTGTAGAGATTATACTGAACCTGTTTGTTACACCCCCCATTCAGTAAATGGCTCAGAGCAATCCATAACATATAAAGGATTCCACTAATGTTGCAGTTAACAAGGTTTTAACAATTGTACTCAAAATCAGCATAACAAGAGATTGGAGCCTTGGCCAAAACAAACAAAAGAGGGAGAAAGCTTAACACCAGCCATGCAGTGGGCAGACGGATTTCAGCTTCTCTCCTAACCTAAACTCTCAGTTTCACCTAAAAATAAAAACAAGGCTGACAATTGGATTGCCAGGAACTCCCAACTCATTTAATATTGTATTAAAACCATGAATGTAAGGAACTTAATGTCTTCCAGCAGGAGGATGACAGAAAATTTGCGGATCCGCCTCTTCAGCCTTTATACTCAGTAAGTGCACCTCGAGCTAATGAGCAGTACATGAGGAGGGGAAAGAGAATTAGACATTAATGACAAGTAAAAACATGTGTAACCTGAAGAAATTAATCCAGCACAGGATACAAAAATATATTTTGGGTTCTTTATTCTGAAGAAAATTTGAATTGTGTGGTTTAATAATTGATACAAGGTAAATGATAAAAATAGAAAATTATTCCACAAAAGACTTGTCCTTCCTGAGCTTTCCACATGGTCCTACAGACTGCCACAAAGACTTATTTTCATTGGCACAAAATCCAAGAATAAGTGTATAAGCCGACATACAAAAATTGTGGCAGCTATCAGAACTAACTAAGCACACAAAAATAACAAAATAACTGTAGTCCACAGAAATAACTTTAGTGGCCCTTACATAAAAACTAAGAGTACAACAAAACTATAGTTAACATTTTAAAATCATACAAACCTGTAAGCATCATGGCAATAGATTGCACTTTGATTCCTGAGATCTTGATATATTTGTTTAATGTCTATAAGGATATAAAAATCCATTAAATACTTTTAGAGTTATCGCGCTAACATGAGGCAAAAAAGATATTCCATAATATCCCTGACTTCGTATCAGGGATAAAATTATATTTAACAAGCCAGAAAAAAACCCAGCATTTCGGGGAAACGAGGTGGCGCATAGTGTTGCACAGTGACTTCACAGTATCAAGCTTTTCGGTTCAAATCCACCACTGAACTGAGACTTAAATAGTATCGCTTTGGACAAAATGTAATAATTTTTTTTTATTTATTTTTGAGTAAAAAGTATACTACTTGGATAAAATAAGAACTTGGTTTTCTAATGTGACAATTTTTTTTAATGTTTTTTTAAACATTAAGTATAAATAATTCTTTATACTTTCTGTGAATGCAATTTTCTCTCTTTAGATAAGGGAACATTTTTGGCTAATATAGATTAACAATGTACAGTTTGATTAAGATCAGGAAAACTAAATAATTTAGGTACAACAAATTTCACTAGTTTTTTAGCTGAGTTCAAAGTTTTTCGAGTATGTGGTACGTTTGCATCATTTAAAAAAAATGTATTATCATTTTATTTATTGTAGGCAGTGTGCCACATAGCAAGGAAGGTTCATTGTTGGCTGCCATTTCCTGGTAGAGCTATTGTCTTCTCAAGTTCTTTTCACTTGTCAGGTCTTTTTTTCAAAGGTTTAGATCAGATTGTTGTTTCAAAATGTCTGGTTTATGATGACCCCTGTTCCTTTTTTGCCACAAATAAACTAGGACAATTTTTTTTTGAACTCTACGGCTGTTACTTTAATTCGAATGCAATGGTCACACAGGTGGTGTAGATTCAGGAACATTCCCTTCTTCATCCTGGCTTCCTTAGTAAACCACAGCCACGTTCCTAAACTCCTATGGTTTAAAGTTGGTCTTGTTCTTAGTAGAAATTTCTTAAATAGTTATACATTTGATTAATTCAATCATTTTCTGTAAGTGCTTATCCAATTCAGTAGCTGGAGCACAATTGAGATTGTGGTTTGGTATAATGTATATTTTTGTATAGAATCACATCCGTGGATTAATATGTGACTAATATGTAATCAAACTTGTGTGATCTACTTTGAACCAGTTGGAGTGATCAGATTTACTAACTTTTTCCAGTGGCATAATTATGTGTTGATGTTGGTAGTAAATCTTATTTTTCTTTCAGCTATTCCCTCTCGGGGTTGCCACAGCAGATCATGTGTTTCCATCCATAGTTACCGCCGATATGCTGCTGGCTTACAGTTCCAGTGATGACACTTTATAACCTGAGCCCCAGCAGATCCAGTTTGGAAATCAGCATATTCCGCATATGGATTTGGCAAATGTTTTTACGCCGGATGACCTTACTGAAACAACCCTCCCCATTTATCCAGGCTTGGGGTCGGCATGAGAACTAAATAGGCTTTTGACCCCTTCGTGGCTGGGTTGATGTTAAAAAACTTACCCCAGCTCGATCTCTCCACTCAGACATGCCTCACAAATACATCAAGGACGAAGTCTGTCTTAAACATATAATTCCTAAACATAGCGATCCGAAACCCCAGATTTAAAGGAAGGAGTGAGTACTGCACACTCCTTAAAAATTAATTGGCAACAGCCTTTCTTAATTCTTTGTTTGCTAAACCAAGCCATGATTATAGACATGCGGATTAAATGATCTGTGCATCAAAAAAACAATTTCATAAAGTTAGAATATTTCCTTACTTTAAAACATATTAAATCACTGTTTTCTTGATTAGTCACTATCATCTCACTCATCCAAACAAGTGTATAATATCAGATTTCCAGGTCTCCTCAAATTTAGTTGGTTATATCTTCCTTGGCCTCTAGAAATGAAATGATAATGTCAAATATGGACAAAAGAAAAACAAATAAGTGATTACAATTTCGATGTGCTTTGATTCTAAGATGATAATTTGCAAAACTGTATCTTCTTCACTGATATGTTGTAGTATTATGTCTTTACCAGGATACACATTTTTCAAAGATTAGCGGTTTCTAAAAGACAACGTCCTGCTAAAATTAAACCTGAGAGAACAAACAGTTGGGACAAACCACTTGAACAGGCATATCAAATGAGGTAAACAACATAATGAAGGATTAAACTTTACTTTATTAATGTGCTATGTGTTTAAGAAGGAAGATGTTTTTTACATTTATGCTATTTTGAGTTGGCTTGAGTTGGTTTTGGTTTCGCTGTGATTTTTTCTGGCTGCTAGTGCAGAATTTTTGAGTTTTTTTCGACGTCCCCTTACATAACATGGGTTTTACATGGGACACTTTTCTCCTTTCCGAATTGCAATGTTCGTCGCCTGTTTACATGACTTATGATCTTTTCCAACCCGGTGTTTATATGCATCAACTCACCTAATCGGAAACGCTTTCACACATGTGCAGACAATTGACATTTCCCGTTCATAAGGGGGGGATAATGCTTCGGTGAGTTGGATGCCAACCACCAACAAGCGCCCAGAATAAGAATATGACAAAGAGGTCGAAAAGTGACTTTTCGGCCATTTAACCGTCCCAAATTTTTTAAATATTTCAAAGTTGCAATGAATAAATCACTCTCCGATTCAGAACCGTACTGTTTTGAAGTTGCCGTATTTAAATGCGTTGCAGCGCTGAAAAAAACTTAGCGGCCCCCTTTCAGTCCAATGTGGCCCCTCCATGATGACAGCAACAACAGCCATATTTCTGAATTAAACCACTCCATACACAGCCAGCACAATAAACAATAAATGTCTGGCATTTTATTATTTAGCATTTAACATGCTTGCCAGGTAAAAATATGTGGACTTCCATCTTGTTTGACTTGAAGTCAGGTCTTTGATCAGCAGGAGCAGATCTCAGAGGGGAATGTAATTAAATGTGACATCCTGAATGCCGAAACGCCCTGGCAGCAGAGCGGATTTTCCACGCAGTGTGAAGTTGTGAGCTCATAAAAGTCATACATCACTGATTTAAACCACTATTATAAAAAAGAACACTCTTTCTACACTCTTCTATTTTTTTTCCTCCTCTTTCATTTCATGTCCTCAGATGTTTTGACTCTTACAATGTTTTTCATTTAAAAATGTTTTACTGCCGGTTGAATTTGTGCTTTGCTGGATGACTTTCAACAGCTACTTGTTCCACTTTCTTACATTTATGCTAATTCAAATGCAAATATTGAGGTTCCATTTTAAGCTGCTGGTTTAAGGAAGGGGTGTCGGGATGAATGACCGTCTATTGACAAGCATGGCTCACCACTCTGGAAATGTCAGGCTTAGAAAGGATTTCTTGGAATGAGGATTTTCCACTGGAAGCAAAGGATTCCAAATATGTTCCCTCTTATTTTAACTGAATAACATTTCACACTGCTCTACTTTTTTTTTTTTACAATTGCACACTGTAAGTTTGAATAGGAAGCCTTTGAAAGGGCTATATTTGCTGAACCTGAAGCGTGGGCTCTTTTACAGTAAGTGTAGTGTTCAGTGTTTGTGTGCCACTCTAATCTCTTGTGTCACAGAGGACCACAGAATAGAGTGTGCAATGGACCGAATAAGCTCAAAAACCTGCATTGATCAATTGACTTGCCAAGCCGAGACCTCTTACCTAGTGGACAGCACTGCCTCTGCAACAACATCACAGTATGTGTAATGAATACAGGTGTATTCTTTTTTATCTTCATATTCTTTATGACATTTGAGATAATATCTCTCATGCAGATGAGGCCATGAGAACATTGCTCTCATGGCCGGAGGTGGTAATGTTTGACATGAGTCATGAAAAATGAAGTTATTCATGAATTAAAAGTCATTTTAAATAAAGAAGTAAAAACAAATATAGGGGAATAGCAGTTTCAACGGTTTCTTGGGATAATAGTTTTCCTGGGATAGTCACTCAATAACCATTTTTCGAAGGGATTGATTTCAGTGCTTCTTTCAGTTTGTTTGTTTTAATTTTCTTAATCTTGGGATCTTTGTTTAAAATAATGTACTTTCACCTAACTAAATGCCTCATCTTAAATAATTTTCATTAGTTCTTGTAAATATAATTTACTGCTATCGTTCATTTGTTTATTCTTGTGCGTGTTCTGCGAGGGGGATGCACCCCTGGCAGGGTTGCATAATTTGAGATGAGCCATAATCCATGATCAATAATTTAATCCATCAAAGCAAAGGTACAACATACCAAGTAGACATCATTTCGCTGACAGGCACAGTGAGGAGTTTTGCATCTGCAGGTATATAGATACAAGGAAACTCTCACCGCAAACAAACAATGGGAGGTAGGTGTTTTGGGCTCATGCAGTAATTGCCTTCAAATAATAGTGCACATCATAGAGTCTTGAGCCTCTTCCAACATTCGCTTGTAAATAACTGCGTCTTTAAAGGATGAACCTTTCAAAAAAACACAATACTTTTACGTGTTACTAGTTAACCTCTGGAATGTTTCAAAAAGACTTGGGAGAGGTCCATCCATATCCCTGGCTGAGGTCGCTGAGGTAGCTAAGAAAGTAAAGTGTGGCAAGTCACCAGGGGTAAAGATTTGTCCTGGGATGCTTGGACATTGTTGGGCTATCATGGATGACCATATTCAGTATTGCATGGTGTATGGGGAATCATCTGTCGAATGGTAGACACCCAAGTCGGCCGACAACCATTTCCACTTTGGGAAAATGGGGAACGGGGATCGTGGTCCAATTATAGGGAAATCACACATGTTAGCCTTCCTGGGAATTTTAAATTCAGGGTTTTGGAATAGTGGTTCCAACCAGTTGTTAACCGAAAGAAAAAGGTCAAGGATACAAGTGGCTGAAATAGCTTATTTTGTAGAAAGGCTGGGCTGCCACAGGAAGTTTACCAAGCATATCCAACTAGATCAAGACCCTGGGGTAGACTCAGAACTTGCTTGAGGGACAACATATCGCATATGGCCTGGGATTGCCTCAGGATCCCCCGGGACGAGCTTGACGGTATTTCTGGGTAGAGGGACGACTGGTAATGCCCTTATTAGCCTGTTGCCACCATGATCCTACTCCGGATAAGTGGAAGAAGATGAATGAATGAATGATTTGTAACATATTGTTTGTTAAAAGTCACCATCACCCATCCTTTTTGTGTAAAGCCATCTTTTCTTTGCTCAGCACAGATCTCTGCCAGCACCAAAGGCCTCATACAGTAAGTGTGCTTTCTTTTCTGCTGATACACTTATGATGTATTTCAGCAGCTTTTTCTGTGTTTTGTGTGATGCCAGCCTCTGATTGTGTACTTACACAAGGGAACTGTTCCTTTAAGCCCTGAATTGTAATGGACTTGATTTGGCTGATGTCATCATATACGTCCTTGAGTGTGAGAGGCTGCAAGGCATCAGTAAGATATAAAAAGAATAGGATCATGACTTTGTCTCATATGACCATAACATTCCTGTATTTAAAACCTTACTCAGGCAAAAGCATGCTGAGTATCATTGGCAAAATGTACTTAAAGTATGAGTAATATATTGAGTAATGTACTCAATATGAAAAAAGGAAGTGTCTCTCAGTCTTTTACTATTATAGGATGTCTAGATCTAGGTTGCTAGTTTAGATGTTAAAGGTTGAGGCAATTTAGCTACTTAAATTCTGTTAAGTATCTCAATTCTCTTGTCAAAACGAGAGTTACGTATGTAACTACGGATCTATGAATCCTAGATGACCGCAAGCGTCAGTGCTTTAAGCACTGGATGCTTCTATCTCGTGCATGCGCATGGCGAGTTATTATACCAACAAAGTCATCCGTGATGACCCAAGAGTGTCTTTATCTTCCTGTCTCAAAAGCTGATCTGTTCCTGCATAATCTTCTCACGAGAAAACAAGGATTCTGAGTGACTGAACGCTCGTCATTGATTCATAGAAAATGAGTTACATACATAACTCTCATTCTATTTCATCCTTACTGACTGCCAGACGCTCTGCTTTATGCACTGGATGACGGGGAATCCTTACCAAATTAAGGGCTTGATACCGTTGACAAGACGGGAGTCTCCACTGGATGAGGAGCAGGAACATTTACTCTGTAGATCCGGGCAAAGGTACATGATGAGGACAGGGACCGAATTTCCTGTAGAGGAAACCCCCTCAAGGCAGCCAATGATGTAGCCATACTCGTGACTCCTGTCTTGTCGAGATACCGGCTACATAAACCCTCAGGGTGGAAGCTCTTCTGTTCTTGTTGAATACAAACTGAATGAAGCTTAGAATAACCTAGATAACATCTTTCAACTGTTAGCAAACAGCAACCTAGTGGAGGATGCCCTTGAGCTCCATATTGTATGAATGACTGACGGGTCACAGAAAGCTAAAAGTGTGTCCTGGTTTTCAGGGGCCCGACAAAAGTCGCAGACGAGCTGGATTTGGGTGCCATTTGTGCCCGCACACTTGAGACAGAAGGTCTGGTGTGTCCAGAAGGCACAATGGCACCCTGTCAAGGACCCTTAGTAATGCTGGGAATCTAGGTACCGCTTGGATTGTCCAGCGTAGCAGTCACAGTTTGCCAAAAGAAGAACCTAAGGGAACAGTGCCTCGGATGCAAAGAGATCTACCGCTGCTCCATACCTGCCCCAAATCATGTCTATCACCTCTGGATGGAGTCTCCACTCCCCCGAGGGTGGATTCTGATTGGAGAAAAGGTCTGCTGTAAAGTTCTGCACACCTGGAGCATATACAGTTCTGACACTCAGAAAATGGGGGAATGCCGAAGTGAGGAGCTGTTGCGTCACCAGCATGGACTGCCTGGATAGCTAGGAACACTGCATGGAGTTCGGGCACAATTATTTGCTCCAGCCTCTCTGCTGGGCATCCCACTGGCTTCTGACAGTTTTAGACTGCATAACACTGTTTTGTTTAACCCTAAATGCGCAAGGGACATACCCCCAGACCCCTCAAAAAAGGCACAATTGGTCCGAGAGGCACCCTCATCCTCAACTTGCCTTTACCCTTCATCGTTATAAAACAAGGTACACGAAGCCCCTGTGGACAGCGTGTCCTCCATCTTTATAATGAGGTTGCTCAGCAGCTTTGCTGCTCGCCGGGGCAGTCGTATAATGATCTGGCTAAAGGTTTTACAAGAGGGCTTTAATCTGTGCAAACTCGAGGACAGGGCATCCACCTTGTGGGCCAGGGTATCAACCTTCTTTGACTTCCTGGGAGGTCCACAAGACCTGGATACACGGCACCTGGCACCTCCAGAAGCCCCGATGTGCCCTACACCTCCGTTAGCGTCTGCGTCAGTGCACGAAACTACAGTTAATACACGGGTTATCTGACACACTTTTCCCTAAGGTGTTCCCAATCACACAGCACAATCATGACCATCCTCCATTCGGAGGGATACCTAAATTCCCAGCATTACTAAGTCTCCTCGACTGGGTGCCATTGTGCCTTCCGGGCACATTAGACCTCAGATCCTTACGTTCAGCCATTTTGCATCCCCAAAGTTTAGACTAAAATCAAAAAGGTCATTAGGTCAAGGTACCTTGTAATGTCTATTGAGTCATTACAGAACATAGAGGGAAATCAGTAAGTAGAGCAAACAACTGAAATCAATACATTTTTAGAGGGTCAATAGGTACAATTGCTATTCCATGCAAAAAGAACATTGTCATGGTAAAGCTCTAGGGGTTTTGATCAATTTGACATAGCAATTACAGTTAGTGGAAAAAACTTGCTATTAGCAGATCCACAATGACGAAGCACTGCTATTATTGCTGCCTTTATGTTGACGTAATTCCCTCAAGATTAAAAGTTTCTGTTGCGTCTATACTCAAAAAAACTACCATACACTTCAGTTCAGAAACTTTTCCATGGTTTGTTTAGCTCTATGGGCTGACCCGGTATGGACCTAAGCGATATAAAATATCTACGAAAAAGGAATAGATGGATCCTCTCTATGGAGATTCTAGTATGCCTACCTGGATGATTTTTTCATTGATATATTGCCACTACATATTTTACGATTGAAAAGCACAGAATGTTTGGTATGGGCATCAGCTGTATTTTACCAGTGTTGCTATGTCACCTTGATTTCTCTGTCATGTTTTAAAAATATGTTCACTTTAAAATTCATTACGATATCACAGACAGGAAGGGTATAACAGCAACGCTAACATTTGGAGCTAAATGTATCAAAACCTTGCTGTTAAAATAAGCATTTGCTACTTTTTCGAACGGCGCGGCTTAATCTGGCAAAATTTTGCTGTTAAAATAACATATTCTACTTTTTATAGTTTTATAGTTAGTTTTATAGTTCACCCTAGTGAGTGAAATATGGGCCTTTTGAGTGATGTAAGATTAATCTACTCAATCTACTCATAATTTCACATTTTGGGTTAGTTTCAACCCACTTCCTCCTGAAAGACAGCGCAAGAGAAGTTCCTCACCTTTTGCTCAATTCAGGCATTGAATACTTATGTTACTAATAGTTAGCCGCTCAGGAAGTCTCATTCTCCATTTTATCTCAGTGTCAGACTTGTGGAAAAGCAAGACAAGTATTACCACTTTTAAGCGGTGTTTGTCACATTGATAAATTTATACTATTTCCCATGATTACGTGGCACAGAGGTGTCTAATGTGTTGCTGTCAGGCCTGTATTTTTACCCTTGTCCACCCTATTTGCATTATACAAAGAGAAACCTGACCCTCTACTCATCCAATCATGCAAATAAGTTACTGGGACACCCGGACCGGCACGCAACCCTTTTTCTTTCTCTTTTGTTTGAACCTGCTTTTAAGCGTCAATTTTTAATCCCTTTTCTTTCTAAGACTGTCAACCCTGCAAAAGGGAGTTCCTGTTCCCATTTGTGCATCCTTTAACCAGGACGATCGGTGCCAGGTCCATCTCTTTCCCAGCTGGACGTATGTGCGCAGCAACCACCAGTCTCCATACGGCAGCGACCTTAGAGTCACTTGCAGAGAAGTCTACAGCTGACTTTTTGGGACTCTGCCCTTCTCCAGTGAGAGAACTGCTGATTGACTGCAAAGCCCGATCCATGGACGTGATTGTGACCAGCACAAAGACAGATTGTTCTATCAAGCTCATTCATTACATGGGGTTGATGTACAAAATCTAATTCCCTTTTAATTTTATCGTGCCCTTTAGCAATGATTAAGTTCCAGAGAATTCAAAACCGTCAATAATTCCTCTCTATCACATTACCTATTTCTCAAACTCTCAGCTTTTGAACTATCAGTCCATACACACAAGCACGCGCACACACACACACACACACACACACACACACACACACACACACACACACACACACACACACACACACACACACACACACACACACACACACACACACACACACACACACACACACACAAATTCTAAGTTCTATGCTTTCATTTTTAACCTGTTGCATCTAAACCAGCGAAACACGACTGTTGGAAGTGATTTAAATGTTTAATTGTTCACTAAAAGAGTGGATTACTTGCACCGTCAGTAATCCCTGCCTTGGGTGGTGATAGTGAGCCGTTAAGCGGACAACCCACTCACGTTTTGAGCGAAGAAGAAGATATTTCAACAGGAAGCCAGAGCGTGCTCCTTTTAGTTTATTTATTGCATGCAAAGCGATGAGACGCTTATTTTAAAAGGCCTCATTGGTGTGCGGCAGTGACTGCGTGTCCCAGAAGCTGTTACGCTACACCCCGAGCACAGTGGAGATTGATCTGCATGTCCCGGACACTCCTCTTCCTGCCTCAGCT